>CM035411.1:159439774-159442274 GCA_020310875.1 Ceratopteris richardii | reverse complement strand
CTGTATACAAAAGCTTAATCCATATTGCTTCTTGTGTGGCATTAGCCAGTCCTCTATACTCTGCCTCTGTGGAAGACAAAGCAACAGTAGGTTGCTTCTTTGAAGACCATGAAATTGGTTTGTCACCTGCAAAAGAAATATACCCAAAAGTGCTCCTCCTATTATCCTTGCATCCTGCCCAATCTGCATTTGAATAAATTTTGATATCAATATATGAAGTGTAAGGGAAATACAAACCATGGTTCTGTGTACCCTTGAGATACTTCAAGATTCTCTTGGAAGCCTCTAAGTGAGGTATCCTTGGCTTGTGCATAAACTGACTTAGCACACTAACTCCATATGCAATATCTATCTTTGTTAAGGTAGCATAGTTCAAACTACCCACCATACTTTGATAACCTGTAATGTCTTTGACTTCATCACCTTCATGGGCACTTAGCTTTAGGTTTACCTCCATTGGAGTGCTTGCTACTTTTGCATCCTACAAGTGAAACTTCTTCAACATATCCTGTATGTATTTTTTCTGAGTGCTGAATATCCCTGAATTAGTGTAGACTAATTCAAGTCCCAAAAAATACTTCAATAGACCAAGATCATTGATCTTGAACTCCTCCATCATTTGACTTTTGATATATCTGATTCCATTGACATCATTACCTGTAATGATGATGTCATCAACATAAACACAAAGGTATATTACCTCTGAATTACTTCTCTTAATGAACAGAGAAGTATCTGCCTTGCTCATGACAAATCCTTGGTCTTGGAGGTATGTAGTTAATCTATAATTCCATGCCCTAGGTGCCTGCTTCAATCCATATAAAGCCTTTTTCAATTTGCAAACATACGTTACCTTCTTAGGGTCCTCATAGCCAGGAGGTTGTGACATGTATACCTCCTCTGAAATCCATCCATTCAAGAAAGCATTCTTGACATCCAATTGGTACATATTCCAACTTTTTGATGCAGCCACACTTACCAACACTCTGATGGTTGGCATCTTGGCCACAAGTGAGAATGTCTCCTCATAGTCAATGCCTTGGGTTTGTGCAAAACCCTTGGCTACCAATATGGCTTTGTACCTATTGATTGTGCCATCAGAATTTCTTTTAAGCTTATAGATCCATCTGGATCCTATTACCTTCATTGAGTCCTTCTTAGGTACTAACTCCCATGTGTCACTCTCCTTGAGTGCTCCAATCTCCTCATCCATAGCTTCTTTCCATTCTGATTTGGTAACTGCTTCTTCATATGATCTTGGTTCTTCATTTGACAAATCTTTGGCAAGATAAACAGAATGTTTAGTAACAAGAGATGTATCATACCCATATCTGATAGGTTTCTTGCTTTCTCTTTGTGATCTTCTAAATGGTTGAGTTGAGGATTCAGGTATGTCTTCAAGCTTCTTCATCTTCATTTTGCCTTTGGACTTCCATGCTTTGAATTCTTCAAGGTTGATAGTATCTTCATCATCTGAACTTGAGGCTTCATTCTAAGTAGGTTCCTCCTTTGTAAGACTTGGAAATTCCTCTTCCAAATCATAGGGTAATTTGACCTTCCTGCATTCATTCTCATACTAAGAATCATTTTCATCAAAGACAACATCTCTGCTTACCATGAATCCCTTATTGATAGGATTATAAAACCTGTAACCTTTTTTATTTAAATCATACCCAATAAAGGTGCATTTTTCAGCCTTTGGGTCTAGCTTACCTCTTATCTGTGAAGGAATGTGTACATATGCTACACATCCAAATATTTTGCAATTGTCAAGTGAGGGTCTCTTTTCATGCCATGCTTCATAGGGTGTCATGCCATCAAGAGACTTAGATGGTAACCTATTTATGAGGTAAGTGGCAGTGGAAACACTCTCTGCCCATAGATAGTTAGGTAACCTTTTCTCATTAAGCATAGATCTAGCTGTCTCAACAATTAATCTATTTCTTCTCTCAGCTACCCCATTTTGTTCAGGAGAATACCTTGTTGTTATTTCTCTTTTAATGCCTCTGTCCTGCAAGAAGTCTTCAAATTCATTGGAGAAGTACTCACCTCCTCCATCTGACCTTAGCCTCTTGAAATTCCTTCCTGTCTGGTTTTCAACTAATGTAAGATATTTTTTAAAGCAATTAAATACCTCATCCTTGTGCTTCATGAAGTACAATACAGTCCATCTGCTATAATCATCAATGAAAGACACATAGTACCTTGATCCTGAGACAGAGGGGTCTTTGCTTGGTCCCCATATATCTGTGTGTACAAGCTCTAGGTAGTCTTCATGCATGTATCCTTTCTTGGAGAAGGGTAACCTCTGAGACTTCCCAAATTGACAAGCACCACACTTATAAATCATATGTTGCTTCGATACATTAGGTATCCCAAGCACACATTGGTCCCTGCACATTTGTTTCAAGGTTCTTTCTCCTATGTGCCCTAACCTTTTGTGCCAAATCTCAAGCTCTGAAATGTGATCTTTATAACTGTATAGTGCAATGTTCTTTGT
>CM035411.1:159424774-159432274 GCA_020310875.1 Ceratopteris richardii | reverse complement strand
CGGAAAATTACTAGTTTACCGTAAGAACTGCAACAGTGATCACTTTGACTGTAATTTCTTCAAATTGACTGAATCAAGTTGCTTCAAAACTTTGTGTGTTTGTGATATGCATAGAGCTGAATCTATCAAGCTTTGAATCACTTGATTTGGTTCAGTAGATCCTGAGATATACTTCTACAAGGTTGACAGACTTGAAGATAATGACTCAGAGAATCACAGAGTAAATGAATGTAAGTATTTGTATTAGATCATGTAAATGTACATTCCCACTGGCATGATAAACATAGCTCAATGGTACTCAGAGGTGTAGGCTATATAGTAGACCTCACAACCTCAGTGATTGATACAGTAATGCTTCGGGGTTATTGGAGCGCCTGAGATGATTGAAGAACACACCGCGACATTTTTTCTTGTAGCTTTTATAGGAATTGAGTGATGACTTGAATTAGAATTCAAATCAATCTCCTGAAATCTTTCACCTAAAAAAGTTGATTGAGATATTCTCTCGATCAATCAACCGCCTTTTCACGACTTCCAAACAATTCGGCGTGATTGTATAATGATGCGCCAGGTCATTTATATTTTTACAATAGATAAACTGGTAAGAAATCATAGGCATAAGTTCCTATGGTCTTCGCGTCATGTATAGTCTTCAACGTAGATATCCAGGCCAAATGTGAAGGCTTGTGTTACACCAACAGCTCCCCCTCAAGCCAAACACTTTGGCTCAAGTCTTTAGCTCAAGTCTTTATCTTTAGTCTTCAATTATTTCCTGCAATCCAATCATGGATTTAAATCTGCATAGTTTGATTCCATCCAAAGCTTTAGTAAGCAAATCTGCACACTGTGTATCAGTAGACACATATGACAATTGAATTTCTTTGCTAAGTAACTTCTCCCTCACATAGTGGTAGTGAACCTCTATGTGTTTTGTCCTAGCATGATAAATTGGATTAGCCGCAAGGTGAAGAGAACTTGTGTTATCCCCAAATATGATTGGTGGTCTAGTATATAAGCCTAACTCTGTATACAAAAGCTTCAACCAGATAGCTTCTTGAGTGGCATTTGCTAGCCCTCTATACTCTGCTTCAGTAGATGACAAAGCTACTGTGGGTTGTTTCTTGGATGACCAAGAAATTGGTTTATCACCTGCAAAACATATGTAACCAGATGTACTCCTCCTGTCATCCTTGCAACCTGCCCAATCTGCATCTGAATACACTTTAATATCAATATCTGATGTATAAGGAAAGTACAAACCATGGTTCTGAGTTCCCTTTAGATACTTTAAGATCTTCTTAGCTGCTTCTAGGTGAGGTACCCTTGGTTTGTGCATGAATTGGCTAAGCACACTAACACCATATGATATATCAATCCTGGTTAAGGTAGCATAATTAAGACTACCTACCAAGCTTTGGTAACCTGTAATATCTTTGAGTTCTTCTCCTTCATGTGCACTGAGTTTGTGGTTGACCTCCATAGGAATGTTTGAGACTTTAGCTTCCTACAAATTAAATTTCTTGACCATGTCCTGTATGTACTTCTTCTGAGTAATATAGATACCTGAATTTGTGTAGATCAATTCAAGTCCTAGGAAGTATTTCAATAATCCAAGATCATTGATCTTGAATTCCTTCATCATCTGTCCTTTGATGTGTCTAATTCCCTGAACATCATTTCCTGTAATAATGATGTCATCAACATAGACACATAAATATATTACTTCTGTACTGCTCCTTTTTATGAACAGAGAAGTGTCTGCTTTACTCATCACAAATCCTTGATCTTGGAGATATGTTGTCAACCTGTAATTCCATGCTCTAGGTGCCTGCTTTAAACCATACAGAGCCTTCTTTAATTTACAAACATGATTTACCTTATTGGGATTTTCATAGCCAGGTGGTTGTGCCATGTAGACTTCTTCAGATATCCATCCATTCAAGAATGCATTCTTCACATCCAATTGGTACATGTTCCAATTCTTGGATGCAGCTACACTCACCATAACTCTGATAGTTGGCATCTTGGCCACCGGAGAAAATGTCTCCTCATAATCAATGCCTTGGGTTTGTGCAAAACCCTTGGCTACCAACCTAGCTTTATACCTGTTTATTGTACCATCTGAATTTCTTTTGAGTTTGTAGATCCATCTGGATCCTATCACCTTCATAGAGTCCTTCTTGGGTACCAAGTCCCAAGTATCACTCTCTTTGAGAGCCTGCATTTCTTCATCCATTGCTTCCTTCCATTCTGGTTTAGTGATTGCTTCTTCAAATGTACCTGGTTCTTCATTCAAGAGATCTTTTGCAAGATATACAGAATGCTTGGTTACCAGTGAAGTATCATACCCATACCTAATAGGTTTTTTCTTTTCTCTTTGAGATCTCCTCATAGCTTGGGTTGAGGATTCTGGATTATCTTCTAGTTGCTTCATCTTCATCTTCCCTTTGGATTTCCAGGCCTTGAACTCTTCAATGTTGATGGTGTCTTCATCATCTGAGCTTGTGTCCTCTTTCTGAATTGGTTCTTGCCTGATAAGCTTGGGAAAGTCTTCTTCCATGTCATAAGGTAGACTAACCTTCCTGCACTCATTTTCATACCATGAATCATTTTCATCAAAGATGACATCTCTGCTTACCTTGAAGCCTTTGTTTGAGGGGTTGTAGAATCTGTACCCTTTCTGGTTCAAGTCATAACCAATGAAGATACACTTTTCAGCCTTAGGGTCTAGCTTTCCCCTTACCTGTGAGGGAATATGCACATATGCAACACACCCAAAGATTTTGCAGTGATCCAGAGATGGTCTCTTACCATGCCAAGCCTCATAGGGTGTCATTCCATCAAGTGTCTTTGATGGCAACCTGTTAATTAAATATGTGGCAGTAGATACACTCTCTGCCCAAAGATAATTTGGCAACTTCTTTTCATTAAGCATAGACCTCGCTGTTTCTACAATGAGTCTATTCCTTCTTTCAGCTACCCCATTTTGTTCAGGTGAGTACCTTGTAGTGATCTCCCTCTTGATGCCTTTTTCCTGCAAGAAATCTTCAAAATCATTGGAGAAGTATTCTCTACCACCATCTGACCTTAGCTTCTTCAAATGTCTACCTGTTTGATTTTCAACTAATGCAAGATACCTTTTGAAACAATTAAATACTTCATCTTTATGTTTCATGAAGTATAAGACAGTCCACCTGCTATAATCATCAATAAAGGACACATAATACCTTGATCCAGATAAGGATGGCTCCTTGCTAGGTCCCCAAACATCTGTATGCACCAATTCTAGATAATCTTTATGCATGAAACCTTTCTTGGTATAAGGCAACCTGTGTGACTTACCGAATTGACAAGCCTCACACTTGTATATCATGTGTTGCTTGGATATATTAGGTATCCCAAGCACACATTGATCCCTGCACATTTGCTTTAAGGTCCTTTCTCCAATGTGACCTAACCTCTTGTGCCAAATCTCCAATTCCGATAGCGTTTGATCCTTGTAGTTGTACAGAGCAATGTTTTTGGTGTCTTCAAGCTCAAAAGTAAATAACCTACCTGATTTTTCTCCCTTTGCTATTCTTCTGAATCCATATCTTGGATCCTCCACATATGCTCCATGTTGTGTGAATCTGACCTGTAGACCTTTTTCCACAATCTGACCTACACTCATCAGATTCTTGGTGATTGTTGGAACATACAACACTCTGCTTAATAAATTCTGATTACCATCGCTTGTTTTGACATTGCCTACTTTAATAACTGAATGTTTAGTGTCATCACCTGTCTGCACTTGATGTTTGCCCTTGGGTTCTTCCAAATCAGAAAGTAAGGCAACATTTCCAGCTACATGATTAGAGCAACCTGAATCAATATAGAATAAGTGATCATCATTGATACCTGACTTAGATGTCATGTTCATGATCAACAAGGAATCATCTTGCTCCTCTGCATAATTGTTGTAGTCTTTCCTATTTCTGTATCCACCTTGATAGTTGCTATTGTGATTGTAGTTGTTATAATTATTGTTGTAGCCATGGTAGCCTTGAGATTGGTTAAATCTGCCTCTGCCTTGAGAGTATCCTCCTCTAGAGTAGCCTCTTCCTCTCTGATTCTTATAATTTCTGTAGCACTCATCTGTGGTATGGTTAGACAAGCCACAAATATTGCATGGAGATTGATTGTAGGATCTCCCCCTACCTGACTTACCTCCTCTGCCCCTTCCTCTAGATGATCTACCTCTCCCTGCATAGTTTGCTTGGGAGGTAGAGCCTTCTTCATCAACCTTCTTATTTTTACCTTTGTCTTTTACCTTTTTATCAGTATAAAGGGCAGAAGAGTTGTTACCTTTTGATTGTTCTCCATTCTTTGTGATCTTTGCTTCATGTGTAAAGAGTTGTCCAATCAGAGTTGTTAGATCAGGTGCTTGGATGTCCATGTACAAGTCCATTGCTGTGGTAAAGCTCTCCCACTTGTCATCTGCCTTTAGTCCATTGATCACTTGTCTGACTATTTGCTCTTCCTCAATTTCTTCTCCAACACTTGCAAGTTGATCTGCAATGTCCTTGACTTTGGTGACAAAATCTGAGACACATTGTTTTGATTGTTTTCTGAGAGTTGTAAACTCAATCCATAGCTGATTCTTTCTGGCCCTTGTGCTTGATGAAAAATATGTTGACAAGGTTTCCCAAGTCTCTTGGGAAGTTTTGCAATTCCTTACATGAGGTAGAAGGAAATCAGAAATAGAGTTTAGAAGATATGACCTTGCCAAAGCATCTTTTGCACACCATTGATTTAGCTTCTCATGTTCATCCTTTGTAGGTAGGCCTCTGGTCTTGAACGAGGGCAATTCCTCATCTCCTGATATGTATCCAAACAAGCTCCTTCCTTGTAGATAGGTCTTCATCCTTAGAGACCAAGCTTGATAATTGTTCCTGTCCAATTTGTCAATGAATGAAGGAAAACCATCACCCATGATTACCTTAATTGCTCTGATACCACTGTTGGGAGTGATGGTTGGATGCACTCAGAAGATTGAGTTGGTACTGCTAATCCTGCTTTGTACCAGCCCTCTTTGATCTTTACCTTTGTTTCTACTCCTTGATAATGCGATGAGGATTGAGCCTTGCGGAAAATATAAGACAGTGCTCTAACTTTTCTAAAAAATTCACCGAAATTTCACTGGACCGAAATTTCACCAGACTGCCACTGTACTGTCACCGTAATTGTACCAGAATTGTACCGGAATGAACTATAATTTTGTTTATCATTACTTCAAGTGAACATACATGAAGTAAGTAAGTGACACATGAACTCTCTTAACTAACAGAACTTTTTCTGAAGTTTAAGAAAAAACTTCTCTAGTTCAGACAGTCTCTTTTCGGTCAGACTTTGTGCAGTGTATAGATATTTTTTTCACCGGAAACATTGATCAACTAAAAGTAGAGATGTTTAGCTATAGAGTGAGTTATCTCTCATAAGAAACTTTGCATTACTCTGCAAGATCTACTTCGTTCTTCTACCGGAAAATTACTAGTTTACCGTAAGAACTGCAACAGTGATCACTTTGACTGTAATTTCTTGAAATTGCCTGAATCAAGTTGCTTCAAAACTTTGTGTGTTTGTGATATGCATAGAGCTGAATCTATCAAGCTTTGAATCACTTGATTTGGTTCAGTAGATCCTGAGATATACTTCTACAAGGTTGACAGACTTGAAGATAATGACTCAGAGAATCACAGAGTAAATGAATGTAAGTATTTGTATTAGATCATGTAAATGTACATTCCCACTGGCATGATAAACATAGCTCAATGGTACTCAGAGGTGTAGGCTATATAGTAGACCTCACAACCTCAGTGATTGATACAGTAATGCTTCGGGGTTATTGGAGCGCCTGAGATGATTGAAGAACACACCGCGACATTTTTTCTTGTAGCTTTTATAGGAATTGAGTGATGACTTGAATTAGAATTCAAATCAATCTCCTGAAATCTTTCACCTAAAAAAGTTGATTGAGATATTCTCTCGATCAATCAACCGCCTTTTCACGACTTCCAAACAATTCGGCGTGATTGTATAATGATGCGCCAGGTCATTTATATTTTTACAATAGATAAACTGGTAAGAAATCATAGGCATAAGTTCCTATGGTCTTCGCGTCATGTATAGTCTTCAACGTAGATATCCAGGCCAAATGTGAAGGCTTGTGTTACACCAACATATATATATATATATATATATATATATATATATATATATATATATATATATATATATATATATATATATATATATATATATATATATATATATATATATATATCTCATAGTTACCGGAAACACCGTTTCCGGGGGTCGAAAACGGATCGGTCGTTTCCGCGTGCCGTTTCCTCCCGGAAACGCGTTTCCGAAGGTTCATTTTTTTGGGGCAAATTCTGGCCGATGTTCAGTTTTGAGGACCATTATTCTCAGAATCTCATGCGTGTTCGAACTTCGACAGTCGACTGAGGTATTGCCCATGCTCTAGCCTCTGAGTAGTGACCTTCCCTTGCCTCTCACGCTTCAGTTGTGTAGCTCGAGCCTCGGAGACAGTAGGACTACTGTAGGACTCGGAGTCTCAGACAGGTCACAGCCCGTGGTCTACAGTCTAATGTGGAGTGTGCACAGAGCTGCTACAGCCTACTATAAGTATGAATCATGATGTACATTGTATACAAATTACAATATGATGTGTGCATAATACATGTGTTTGGCATCATGCATAAATCATGATGCATGTGCATTGCAAATTTGCATGTGTGTACACTATAATTAGTAATTACTAATATGATATACGATATATGATATTTCATATGTCATGATTCATTTTAAATGTGAAGTTTTGTAAATTGTATTTCTGAATTTCAGATATTATACTCAGCATTTGCCATTGATCATGGCTCCTGATCCATACTGGAGATATGTTCAGGAGATTGGATCATATTCAGGAGGAGGCGGTTCTAGAAGATGGAAGTGTTCTTTTCGTGGATATGAGAAGACGGGATCAGTCACGAGGGTGAAAGACCACCTTGCGAAAGTGGTATGCAAAGACATTGCACCTTGCATGGCTGTCCCAAATGATGTCTTTGCTGCTCTCCAAGGATGGAGAAAGATGAGACTAGGAATCCATGAGTCTACTGATCGTGATGAGTCCCAAGAAGTAGGGGACTCTATGCCATCAGCAATGCCTTGTAGCTCTAATATTTCTATGACAAAAAGACAGCGTAGTGAAGAGGGAACTAGTGAAGGACCAAGTGCCATACGAACTCCTTTGCCAAAGGGTCCAAATGTATGTAAAAAAGGATCACTTGGGGAAGCTAGCTTAAAAGCTAGTATGCAAAAAGTGCATATAAAAGAGGCAACAAAGGAAATGAGAAAATAATTCATACGATGTGCCATTCCTTTTAATGTTGGAAGGACCGCACAATGGAAGAGATTTGTCAAAGCCACGTCTCGCATTGG
>CM035411.1:159414774-159417274 GCA_020310875.1 Ceratopteris richardii | reverse complement strand
ATTTACAATTAATAGTCACCACTCATGAGTCATAATATAATTAATCATTTATTATTTAATGTTCAATGTTCATTGTTTAGGAAGACAATATAGTCAAGGGAGAAAAATCTAAGTTTTAATTGATAGGCTGAAGGCTTTCTCAATCTTCTCTCTCTCAAGTCTCAAGCTTTGCCTCTCAATGTATGTGTGGCTATTTAATCTTGATTGGTAGGTTGAACGCTCTCTCGATCTTTTTCTCTAAAGACCGAAGATTCAATGTATGTGAGGCAGCGAGCTATTAGAATTTAGCTCTCTCTCTCTCTCTCTCCCCCTCCCTCCCTCCCTCCCTCCCTCCCTCCCTCCCTCCCTCCCTCCCTCCCTCTCTCTCTCTCTCTCTCTCTCTCTCTCTCTCTCTCTCTCTCTCTCTCTCTCTCTCTCTCTCTCTCTCTCTCTCTCTCTCTCTCTCTCTCTCTCTCTCTCTCTCTCTCTCTCTCTCTCTCTCTCTCTCTCTCTCTCTCTCTCTCTCTCTCTCTCCCCCTCTCTCTCCCCCTCTCTCTCCCCCTCCCTCTCCCCCTCCCTCCTCCCTCCCCCCCCTCTCCCTCTCCCTCTCCCTCTCTCTCTCTCTCTCTCTCTCTCTCTCTCTCTCTCTCTCTCTCTCTCTCTCTCTCTCTCTCTCTCTCTCTCTCTCTCTCTCTCTCTCTCTCTCTCTCTCTCTCTCTCTCTCTCTCTCTCTCTCTCTCTCTCTCTCTCTCTCTCTCTCTCTCTCTCTCTCTCACGATTCACAGCCGGCGGTGGACAGATTGAGGTGGTCACTTCCTATGTCTACCTCCGAGTCACATTCACGAGCTTACCTGGCCCCTTCAGCATGAGACAGGCAGCCACCGATAGACTCACAAGAGGATATGCAGCTTTAGCCATGTTAGAGCGGAGATGTCACCAGGCACACTTCCAGGAGCCCCGCAGGAAGGGGTGGCTATTTGACACACTAGTCCGACCAGCTATGATGTATGCTGCGACAGTTTGGGCCCAAGGCCTCACAGTCACCCAGTGGAGTGCGATCGAGAGGCCCCAGTTACGTATGATCTCGCGACTATTTCGCGGGAAACAGTCGGTACCACATGACATCATCAGGGCAGAGCTAGCTACACCACCCATGGTAGTAGATGCACTATTCGAGACTATCTACTTTATTCAGAGGATGAGGGAGCTCCCTACAGACAGACTCACACGCAGAGCTTTTGAGGCATCTATACAGATGTCAGAGTCAAGATATGAGAGAGCTTGCTACACTCAGGTTAGAGTATGGTTTGATAGTCATGGGCTTCATATGGACAGATTGCAGCCTTTTCAGTACGACCCAGACTCACCTCACATCCACCTCTCGCGTCATGAGAGGAACGTTGTGCTGAGACAAAACCTTTGGAAAAGCGCTACATTAGTCAGACATGGCACACACCACACATGGGATCGAGACTATTGCACTATCGAGACTAGTTCTTAGACATCCTAGCAGACGATTTCATCCGGCGGCCATATTACATGCATACTTACATGCCTCATAGCTGGAGGGTAGCGATTGGCCAATTGAGAGTCTCATCACATAGACTAGAGATTGAGACAGGTAGAGCCGCAGACATTCCTAGAGAGGAGCGGATATGGAGGGTTTGCAGAGTAGAGATGGAGGATGAGGAGCACTTTGTATGCAGATGTAGCGCATATGATGGCATCAGAGGTAGATACGGGACTCTATTTACAGGGCAGCCCACCCTCTGAGAGATCATGGACTCTAGAGACCAGCGACAGCTCGGGCGATTCCTACTAGAGATACAGAGTCACAGAGATTCCCTACTCAAGCCTACTGTAGCAGCCCATACAAGAGGGAGACAGAGTCAGCTCACTGAGTTCTTTATTCCACGACGTGCTGCAGCCCTCCCCCCCTCAGCCCACACACCGAGAGGGGTGACTCTTCAGCAGGCTCAGACTGCTCAAGCTAGGAGACGACCCCGTGCTAGAGGATATCGGGCCCCGAGACATCACCGACATCAAATTGCAGAGATCCAGGCTCGTCACCATCGCGCCATGGAGGAGAGACGATTCCAGATGATGGCTGATCCCGCTGAAGCTATCACGATGGCCCTGACTCCACCTCCACCTATGTATCACATCTTACACCCGCCCACTAGCACAGGATGGAGCTAGTTAGTCGTTTCATATGCATTCTCATGCTTGTTGTACTACCCCTTTGCATATAGACTGTCATAGATATCGCACTCCATACACCCCCCCCCCCCCCCCCACTTTTATGGCTATCTCCACACGCATTTCACGGAGATATGTATCAGCTTTACCAGTTTCTTTCTCAGCACTTTTATCTTCTCTGATAGACAGAAGATACACCCATGTACATCGATTTGTCTCATAGGCCGAGTTCGGCCTCCTAATAGACGTAAAAACACTCTCTCTCTCTCTCTCTCTCTCTCTCTCTCTCTCTCTCTCTCTCTCTCTCTCTCTCTCTCTCTCT
>CM035411.1:159402274-159409774 GCA_020310875.1 Ceratopteris richardii | reverse complement strand
AAACAATTGTGTATACGTACAACAGAAGATTGTAAAGATTGGATTATGAAGCCATAAGAGACAAACCTTGGTCAAAACATGACGCTTGTCATTGAGCACCGTATGCCGAACAATTGCTGGGGTTCCAGGGACTGTGCATGCAGGCGAAGTATTCAATGGAACCTATATTTGCAATCATATGATAAGTCATAATAATACATGCAAAAACCTTTTCTTGACTCTGTTCTCTGACCTAAACCAAGGACATCAACAGAAAACATCTTACAGGAGGTGAACTTTCAAGGCAAGCCCTTGCTCTGGCAAATGGTAAAGAGGCAGCCACAAATGAGCTCGCTCTTGACAAATTTTTCAAAGCACCATGTGACTCTGTATGCCATTTTCGAAATGAGGAATCTGAAGTTGAAATCCAAAGCCATTCTTCACCTTCCAAGGCTAATGAAAGAATGGGATGCTCCTCTGAGCACACAAGGAAGCTTTCCCGAGATGACAAATCTGTCAAATAAACCTGTCAAAGCAAAATAGCATCTATTATTGAAAAAACACCAATAGGAGTCACTGTGAATGCCTCTAGCTGAAACATTTGAGATGATACATACAGAAAGATCACGTCCACCACTATAAACATGAGTGAAGGAAGGGGTGGTTGCAAGGGCCCAAACAGAATCAGTATGGACAGCATAAGAGTGCACGCATCGTTGCTGTCCCAGATCCCATAGCCTGTCGCATGCACATGAATTTTTCATAAACCATCAAAAATTCAACAAACACATATCCACTGCATATTCCAAAAAAAAAAATTAATGTCTAAACTTTTCCCACGATAGTGCATACCTGATCATTGAATCAGAGGATCCTGACAAGCAAAACCTGCGAACAGCAGAAATCACAAAGCATTGTAAGGCAAGTAGGAAAATCATAATTTTCAGCATACCGAGCTTCCTTCTTCCTGCCTGGGATACAGCTCATCTTCCTTTTATTTTATGCATATAATCCTTTTTCTGGAACATGTACCTGCCAGAAGGGTCTAAAAGAAGGGCACGAATGTTGTCCGTGTGGCCTTTTAGCTTCAATGTCTTTGCTCCACTTCTAGGATCCCACACTCGAACTGCCTGTCACGTAATAGCAGCAGAAAGATAGGAAACGAGCATAATAATAAACTGCAACTTAACCTTGATGGCTACATACACCATCATAAGGCAAGAAGTACCTAATCCAATGAACAATGATAGAGTTAAAAAACACACACACACACACACACACACACACACACATGAGCAAACAAACAAGAAAAAACTACAAAAGATGTTTTTTTTTTCCGGGGCGGGGGGGGGGGGGGGGGGGGGGGGGGGGGGCCACCTGCACTAGAGAGAAGGGAAAAGGTTTTCTATTTCCTTTGGGGGAAAGGGGCAAGAGGGTGTGTGGGGTTCTCAGATCTAGTAGAGCCTACTAGTGTGAATACCTGAAGAAACATTAGGTGCATTGCATGTGTCTTGCCACACATCCATGGTACCAACTCTTCCTTCCATTCACCTATGTATTCAGCCCTTGAGCAACACATCTCGATCAGCTCAAACCTCTTAGCCTCATGGAATTCAAGTGAGTGTATTGTATAGCCAATTGCACACCTTCTTCTAAGCTATCAACCTTAGTACCCAGAAACACCGTTTCTCAGCCCCTAGAAATGCCATGTCTGGGCCCCTACAAAACACCTCCTGGGTCCTAGAAACATTGTTTCTGTGCCCATAAGCAGTTTGGCTGTTTGTGGGCCACATGGTTCCACTGTTTCTGGGCCCCATAAACAATTCGACCATTTCTACGAAATGGACTGGCCCATTCTTGACCTTTTTTTTCTAGGGTTATGTTTTCATCGACTTCTTTTCAGATTAGTGGATTGAAGAAATCATTCATGCATGTGTGTCTTCTACAACCTTCTCCTGCATGCTCTTGTTGAAGCTCCAAGTTCCAAAGCATTCGAGTATTGGATACTAGAAGCTAGCTTTGCCTTCGAGACTCTATTCATTGTGGTGAGACCTTAGGTGTGTGTGCATCAATGTTGCTGTGTGTCTTGCATACATGCATCATCCTTGCTCATATCCTTGTACAGAGAATTCAGCATTAGATAAGTTGCATATGGGCTGAGTTTACATTGTACAACAATTGAGCTTCCATGAATATTAATTACTCATTCATATAAAGACAAAATGACCCCATTTCTACTTGAACAACATGAAGGATACTGCACAAGGACAGTGTCAATCATACAAAAAGCTTACTCAAATGCTAATAGCCATAAAACCTCATGCATCAGTTTATATGCGATGCACAACAATGCGTCATGATATGTATTATGTCAATAGTAGTATGTATCAATTGTTGGAAGACAATGTCAAGGCGTCCAAACCCTAATTTTCAAAATTGTTCAAATGGTCAAAACGGTCAAAAAGTCAACATGCTAAAAATGATTTTACATATTCCAATAGTTCTCATCAATAGCTATCTAATGATATATAAAACCTGACCATCAAAGATCATTTAGGCTGTCAAACCCGTAACCCTAAATCTGAGTTTTAAGCTATTCAAAAATGAAATACGTCATCTTGTAACTCTCATTCTCTAAATCAAGGAAAGCACCATACCTTAGATCTATCATATCTTCTTCAAGAGATTTTCACAAATTCATTTTTTTATTTCAAAAGCATGTTAATTTTGTACAAACTACATTAATGGGGTGCAAAAGCTACTTTTTAGTGAAGGAATTTGTGGAGGGCTTCAAATCCTATATAAAGACCTCTTTGGTCAATTCTATGACATCTTCTTCAATCTCTACTTCGTATACTTCATCCACACCTATGGAGAAATCTACTTCATCCACATCTACACTTAAGAAGGGTATATGCCATTACTGCATGAAACCAAGTCATCATATTGCATACCTTCCTTGGTTCGCGCACCGCAAAAAGCGGTCCCCTCCATGCCATGCAGTCCGTTCGATACACACCATAAAATCCGGTACTCTGCAGCATCAATTATTTTTTTGGTTCCAGTTCAAAGAGGGGAAAGTGGCTGAATAGGTTTTCGCCTCACTCTTGGCTTCCATGCACGAGTATTTCCGCTCCCTTGCTAAGTGCTCCCTTGTTCCAAAGCACACATTCCCTTGAGGCTTCCTCCATTGCTCCACACACTCCCTTGCTCCACTTCCCCTTATGGTCCACACACCTTGTTCCACAAGTCCCTTAGTTCAAACTTCAAACACCCTTTTCCTTTCTCCTTGCTCCTTGCTTCTTCCTCCATTATCCCTCGTGGTATCTCCCATCTTTGGGCCCTTCACACATCAAGCCATGAATTAGTAAATCCTACCCTTTCTAGCTTTGGAACACTGTGTGCAAGTACTGTGCAAAAATATTTTGCACAACTACACGTCTCGTTCGACATGTGGCAACAATAGGAAGATCTGGCATCTCCGCTTGTTCGAATAAACCAAGGTAGTGCAACATGAGCACAATCTCAACCAAGAGGCTCTAGCTTCTTCCAGGCATGAGTGTGCAACAGCTTCTACTGAGCTTCCACTGATACATTAGAAGATCTAGAAGTTGGACCTAGTGCTAGTTCATTTAGAAGCCGTACATGTTCCCAGCGAAAAGAGAGTGAAAGCTCTTCCCATCTTGAATCATCTAAGCCGCCAAGCCAAAGACCTACACAAGGAGGCCTCCATTCCTCTTATCAAAGTACGGGTTTACAAAAGCAATGCCAAAAAGTTGCAGAAATTGAAATTGAGTCTTCAATACTTGAATGCAACCTCTCTTTCAACATTGTTCGCATCGATGCTTGGAAGAGGATAGTGAGGGAAATAGCCCAAGTCGGACCTACCAATCATGATTGGCCTAGGATTCCATATAATTGCCACGATTGGCATGGGATTCCATAGAATTGCCTATGCACATCCATGTGCATTGAAGAGCAAGAGAGGATAGGCTTACAATTAGGATCGATCAAAACCGGGTGGCAAACCTATGGTTGCTCCATTCTATCCGATGGATGGAGTGATTTTAGCCGATGCCACATTATCAATATAATGGTTTCCTCTTGCTTAGGCACTTATTTTTTGAAGGCAAAGGATTGTAGTGTTGCAGGTATACGTATCACAGGGAAATACATTTATGAGAAGCGCACATTGTCTTGATCTTTTGTTTGTGAACATAGCCAAACTACCATGGTTGGCTCCTGTTTGTGAGAAAGAATCACCAAGCCGAGTATCTTCCACAGTTACAGTGACAATGATTTAGTTCGCACTACAAAAACACGACTTGGATATATATACCATGTCTTCTCCTTCTTACACATGTGCATTGATGCCTTGAGGATGACCATAATAGATAAGAAATGGATGAGTATGGCAAGAGGAAACACAGAGGTTGCACATGATGTGCAAAGATAAGTTTTGAACGTGGATTTTTGGGCATAGATAAGAAACATTTTGCCTATCTTGAGATGTATGCATCTAGTGTTATGCTATGTTGACATGGAAGGTTCGACACTCGGGCTTGTGTACCACATCTACACAAGAATGACAGGTGATTCAAGCATCTATGACATTATCACCATCCAGGTATATTATGTGGTTTATTTATTTCTTCCTCATTTGAGTTTTGAAATTTGAGGTTCATGTTTCAATCTTATTTTTAATTTACAATGTAGACTTGAGGACATACTTCAGCTTGTGGAGTCCTGATGGGAGTTCATGTCACGATCTATTCATGGGTTTGCGACATTACTCCATCCGTACTTAAAAAGCATGATATCATGGAGTCAGGGATCATTCCAACATATGAAAGATATATATGGAAAGTTTCACTGCTGATGAGCAGATCGCTTTTGATAGTGATTCGTGAATTCTAAACATATATGACAAACATCGGCATAGCATATGCGCGTTCCACATCTTTGAGGTCTGATTTACATATCAACCACTTGAGTGGTGAAATCATAATGGCTATGGATACCCCATGATCGCTCTATATGCATTATGAGTTTTATCCCAAGTAGTTTCTACGTTTTGAGCTTTCAGTATTTACTGTTATGATTTGATTTACATTATATAAATTGATATTAATTTTGACACTGTTCAACGAGCCCATATGAGCGTAATTGGAGCGCATTCTCATTGTTGCACACCAAATTACGCAATTGTCTATGTGGCACAACTACAATGTGTGGTATGTTGCAAAGCCAATCTTCGGCTTTTGCGTTCATTATGGACTCTTAAGGATCAAAGACAGGTACTATATACATTGCACAAATGAATATTTTTTGAATCTTATGGCTTATAGTTGTTGAAATTTGAAGCTAAAAACTATCATTTGATCAATTTTGTATGTTTCTCCTAGTACATTTGAGGATTTACGCCGATCGAGGATGAGGGAGGATTTGGACACGACGAGGAGGAGGAGATTTATTGCATGCACCATATAGAGCTCGAGGTGATTGATCGGAGGGTTACTAGAGCACGTTGATGTGCTTTACAGCAGAGGTAGAGCAATCGACCTTCTACTAGTAAAGCTCCAATGAGAGGTAGGAGGCGCAAAATGCCCCCTCAGCAGAGAGGTGCTCCTGCACTATCGAGCGATCATAAGGAGTCTTCTACAGAGATGGTTCCTATCAGGGAACCAAAGTTCGATGACGATGGGAATGTCATTACAAAAGGAGATGTTCTACTCTCTTCTCTAGATTCTTCTTCATCTGAACATTATGTCGGCGTGGATGAAGAAGAGTGATTATGATTCATACCATACAGATATCAGATGATAGGCATACATTTATAGTGACACGTTGTCACCAGGCTTAGCCTACAAGCACTTGACTATTGAGTATTTTTGTACTGTCATGGTTCTTTTTGTATCCAGATTCCATCATTTCGAGTTGGAAGGTGGCAAGACCTATGTCCGTTTTGTTTTACCACATTTTGTATGACATTATTATATATCAGTATATGCAAGTATATGCAATCTGCCATGTGCATTATGTCTATGTCAAATTGTTATTCTTGTGTAGTCTTTTCATATGAATAATGATACACTGAAGTTTAAACTTTCAAGTTCAAAGTCACAATTTACAAATGATGAATCATGAATGTATATGTATTATGTGAAATGTTAAATGTAAATTGGAAAATGTATGACCATTGCCCATTGACATACATATGCATGTATGTTATATGTATGAACAATGTATGTATGTTATACACACACACACACATATACACATACATACATACATACATAGATATATATATACATATATAGATATATATATATATATAAATATATATATATATATATATATATATATATATATATATATATATATATATATATATATATATATATACACACACACACACACACACATATACACATACATACATACATACATACATACATACATAGATATATATATACATATATAGATATATATATATATATATATATATATATATATATATATATATATATATATATATATATATATATATATATATATATATATATATATGATGCACCTTATCTCCCCGTACCATTTGGTTCACACACCTTACATGCACCGCGTGAGCATGTGCACGCATGCGTGTGTGAACAATGTTGAATAAACATTGAAAAGTTTGAAAACAAAAAACAAAATAAAATCATACACACAAGTATGCCTCACCTTCTCAGTTCCCCCTGAAACTAATATGGAAGCTGTGTCATTCATAGCCAAAGCATATACTGACTCTTTATGTCCTCTTGCTGTTATTGGGGTGTAGCCCTGTGAGGTCCCTGTGCTTGGCACAGAACTGCAGCCAGTCACATTAAAACAGTCAGTCGCTACTAATTATTCAGATGAAGACTGAAAGTATGATTTGATTCACACCCATTCTCTTCGACAGATGCCTTTGATAAAGGTATACTTGCAGCATCAAGATCCCATACAAATACTTCACCGCCAAGTCCTGCTGAAGCAACCAAATTGCTCTGCAGAAAAAAAAGAGTAAATGATATAGACTTTTCATTTCCGATGGTATGTTAGTTAATAAAAGTGAAAAATACTCACATTCTTTGCTGCTGCCAAGGATATGACATAGTCAGAATGCTGACGAAATGTCTTTATACAGTGCTCAACTTCTGAGAATGCTCCCCAAGTCTAAAATACAGGAAAATCATATTCAATATCATGCAGCTGAAAACATTCCGAAATGCTTCTGCCATCAATTAATATTTCTGATTATGCTCCTCAAGTTGATACAAAGAAACCCTTCCTCAAAGTATTTATCTTATGGCATTATCTTCTTTATTAGCTATAGAAAACCCGTAAGTTAAGGTTTGCTCAAACCTAGACTAGTATTGATCCTATATCAACCAAATTAAAAGAAAAAAATGGCTGTCATGTCTTATTAAAAGGGGCTGTTTTGGGTTGGGGGGGGGGGGGGGTGGGGGACTCCGGAACAACTGAAATAGAAAGCTTGTT
>CM035411.1:159224774-159397274 GCA_020310875.1 Ceratopteris richardii | reverse complement strand
CTGATCTGAGTATTAAGAGAAGTTACCAAACCATCAAACTTTGGTGGACAGATTCTAAGACACCATCGAGCTAGCTCCTCACTTGACTTTTGTACATCTGCTCCTGCTATTTCATCTTGTAGATTCTTTATGCGAGTATAAACACCTCTGCAATCTCCCCATAAGCAAACCTTTCGGTTGCTAGCTTATTCTCCAAGTTTTGAATCCGTGTCTGATTACGAGATTCATATTGATTTCTAAATATGTTCCATGCTTCACATGCCTTGGTAGTATGTTCAATGAGAGCCAGAACACTATCAGTACTACTTGTAACTAGAGCACAGAGTGTATCTACGTTTCTACATTTCCAAGCACGTAGAAGATCAACATCAGGAGGAATCATTCAACCAAGATTATTTGGATCAAGTGTTTCTTGGAGCTCATGATCATTCCCAAGAACAATCTCTAGAAGCTCATACGAATCAACGATAGAAGTGATTTTAAACTTCCACACTGTGTAGTTTGTACCATCAAGTTTACCTTCTCTGAATGCCGGTGGTTATCTGCAACGTTGGGATGACCGGCATCATTGTTGCTCCTGTTTGTGCTTCACCTACTCCTGTTGACGAACCACCTTGATTCCCAGTTGTAGATGATGACACACTGATTGACATCTTCTCTCTTATGTCGTTGAAACCTCCGCAACCTCTTCATTTTTGCTTCTGCACGACTCAGAGCCTCTTGGCCTTTGATACCATGTAAGATAATAATAGCACAACGGAATAGACCAGCACACAAAGTCGAGAGAAAAACACACACAAAGATAGATGCAGACTGAGAGATAGACGACCCAAGAGTAATGCAATTTCAACGATGGTATTGTTCACCCGTACACTCCAATGTGGAGCTTAGATGGCGATCTAGATAGACTCTAGATGAAAGGCTTGCTGGTGTGCAATGCTCTATAAAGCTCAACATGGCCATGCTTATATAGCTTTTACAAGGGGAGTCGATATAGATAAACATAGTCGGGAGACACGAAATAGTCGACAAAATATATAATCCGACAATATCTCCACAGCCGGAAGTCCTAGCATCTCAGCCCTACGGGCCGAGTGGATAGGCCCCTCAGACCCCACAAAAGGGGCAAGCACCCCTATTCACTCCCCCCATTAAGGTTCTACGAGGAAACCGTGCGGCACCACAAGGCCTTTATTTTCACCTTGAATGGCAACCCAATGGCCTGGAAGTTAATGCCCTACCTAACCTAACGGCTAGGCTAACAAAGATCATCTATTACCATCAACGGTCACACATAGACCTCATCTAACTTGGAAGTTAGGGTTCCACAAATGTCCTAGCTCTCACAATGGCTTCTCATACTGGGGACCTTGCAAGTTAGAGCACCAGGATCATTTGTGGTCACTTGAGGGTGGAGTGTTTTGCTTGAGGGTGGAGTATTAATGTAATCATTAATGGTATGACTTGGTAAGTAAAATAATGTCATGGATTGTACTACAACTAATGATTTTTAGTACAGCATAATCGTATATTTTTATTCGTATGTAATGGTAAGTATGTAAGGATATGTAGGTAGTGGTAAGTATATGATAATATGTGTATGTATGTATGTGTGTATGTATATATGTATGTATGTACATATGTATGTATGCATGTGTGTGTGTATATATATATATATATATATATATATATATATATATATATATATATATATATATATATATATATATATATATATATATATATATATATATATATATATATATATATATATATATATATATGTGTGTGTGTGTGTGTGTGTGTGTGTGTACGTACGTACGTACGTATGTATGTATGTATGTATGTATGTATGTATGTATGTATGTATGTATGTAAATATGTATGTATGTATGTATGTATGTATGTATGTATGTATGTATGTATGTAGGTATGTATGTATGCATGCATGCATGCATGTATGCATGCATGTAATAGTCTGCATATTTGCCTTACTAAGTTCATATTTATCCAGAGTTACAAACAAAAAGATAGTTATCCTAATGGTATGCACGTAATGTTATATATGTATGTATTACTGTTACATCACAACATCTTGCAAAAACATCGCAATGTTCACAACACAATGTTGCACCATTATGATAAAAGGTGAATTCCTTTGCAAGGCCATTTCCCTATTCAAGGCCAAACCGGAGAGCATTTAGCACTCAATCCCTGCAAGGAGCAAACAAGGAAGCACCACCCCCCCTTCCCCCACCTTGCTTGGCCTTCCTTCCATCTCCACTTCATCTCTCCCTCTCCTTCTTCCACATTCTAGTATTCCATCATCTATTCTTCATCTCTCCTCATCGCTCTTCACTTTTTCCATATGTTATCTTGCAAGCCTCATTTACTTCCTTTATAAAAATAAATCACCGGTTATGACATTGCATGCCTTCCCTATTACCAAAAATAATTTGAAGCATGTGCTATCTTGGGAGTAGAGTACATGAAACCCTAGCTTCAATAAGTTCATAATAATCATTACGCACTATGAGCATCTGATGGAGCTTCCATACGAATAATTGGTTCAAATCAAGATACTAATCTTAAGGTTCACTTCTAACTCTCAAAATGCTTGGTTATTTGGTGGCAAAAATAAGTTCATTAATGCCCTCCCTCAAGCACCATTAAGATCATGTATCATGATTCACGTCATGCCCACTATTTAGAAAAAGACAAAAGAGCTCACGTACATGACCTTTGAGGCATTAATCTTTAGATTTAATTCACAATAAAAGTTCATGAAGTCCTCCTAGGAATCAAATCTTTGTACGTATTGTTGAAAAGCAACAAAAGAGACAATATGTCCCACTTGGCTACTTAGTTTAAAAACATTGGAGGTGACACACTCCCAACTTCCAACCATGAAGAAGAAGTGTTGTAAGTCTCAATATTATCCATGGCCTTTAGATAGGACTTCTCAAGCTTAGAATATTGTAACCCAAAACTTTGGGAATAGACACCTAGGCATGAAGAAGTCATCACACTACTTTCTTTTAGTATATTTTCAATAATTTTGAACCAATCCATGACTAAAGCTGACCAAATATTTATTGTTTGTCCTTATGAAGAGTTCCCATGTACTTACAAATATCATATACTAGAAGCATTGGCACACTTTCGCATCTATTTGGTGAGTCCACTAACTCTTCATTTCTCACGATCCTCCAACATATGCACATTGCTATTGAAGCCAAGATACATCTATTGGAGCTTCTCTTGCATTTTCTATCATCGTGCTCATGTACAGCTTTTGCAGTTGTGCTTTCTTCAAGTTAGGGCCGCGCTCCATTTTTCCTTTCACTTTTGATCTCTCCACCTCATCACTTTCTAATCTCCATAACAGCCATTTTTTCTTTCCCTTTTCCTCTTCAATTGTTATATCCACATTTGTTGTGTTATCACGGCTTTACAATTGTGTTTTAGCTATCAAGGGGTTGTGTTTTCATGTCCATCCATTATCCATAGCCTATAAACTCCTCACACCGTTCTTCTCACTTCTTCCAAGTTCCTAGCAAACCCCATACTCTCGTGCTTTCATTCAAGGCCCCTTTCATTTAGAGATGGATTCATACAAAGATCAAAGGAGAAGAATGGAGTTGATTTTTGTTTCACGAAGAATGAAGGTGATCTTGATACCAAGTTCAAAGGTGATCATTAAGAATGAAGAGAGTGATCTTCAACCCCATGATTGATCTATGATGCTTCATAAAACTCTCAATGTCAACAAGCGTCTATATACCATATATTCCACCCGAAGATGCTTCTTCCTTAAAATGTGATGGTGCTAAAGAAATTACAAAAATCAAATATCACAACTAGTCTTCTTCATAATTTGGTGAGAAAAAACATCAATAAAGAGGTGTCCATCAAGGAAAGTTCACTCTATAATGTTTGTGATGCCAAAAAATTTGTGGATTATGTTCATCTATACTCCTAGGATGGACATGATCCTTCTAATAAATCATTGCAAGGTCACAAAAAATGTGTTTCGCTTCATTTCTACTCAACAGATTCAAGAAAAGTCATTCAAGCAAGCTAAGGTCATCGACATTTTCCGCAACTAAAATGAAAGAGTATTTAAAGAAAGTGGTGAAAACCCATCTCCAAAGGTGAAACTTTGTTTTGGCAATTTTCATTTAGGTTCAAGATCTAGCTTTCCTGATATATCAGCCCCAAAAGGTTAAAAGGTCTCCTCAAAAGTTTATTCATGTATCCAAAAAGAAACTCCAAGCGTTTCATAACAAGGAAGGTTCTAGTTAAGGAGAAAGACCTTTCGAATGTCAAAGATTCACGCATGTTATAGGAAGGAGCTAAATATGAAATTGGATATGAAGAGAAAGAAGTTTACAAGCTCAAGTCAAAGATGCGAGAGCTCTTCTACAAAAGAATTCCCCCCTAATAAGAATATGTATCTCCACCTTTTCCCTCTTGAAACCTCGATATTTCAACCATATTCCATTTTTGGAAACTTTTACTTTAGTTTTTTTTATAGAAACCTAACCCATAATTTGTAAAACACAAGTCCCCTAAAACCTAGTTTTGATTTAAGACTAAAGGACAAGAGAACTCATGCCATGCATTTTTCTTCAAGCAAGGATCTATGTGATCCTTAAAATCTCTAATGGAACCTAGTGGGAGCATCCGTATGAGAACCCCACATGTGCATCTATATGAGAACATTTGATTGATTCTGTGAGCCATAAGGTGTATCCAATGGACCTCCTTGATGTCTAAGGATATCATCTTGTATCCCTCTCGAGTCCCTTTGAATCTCCTTGTGTGCCAAGGCTAGGCTTAAGGGAGGCATTGTTAGGATAGCTTAGCCAAGATACTTTGGGCATAGTCATATAGGCATATAGAAGATGTCCTACTTCTTCCTTTTAGCATATTCAACGCATTTTTCAGCCCATCCATGACTTAGGCCGACTGAATATAATTTCTCCTAATAACGAGCTCTTGCATACTCACATTCATCATATATCAAGAGCACTCAAGCACTTTCTCTTGTACTTGATGAGTCTACTATCTTTCTTAGATCACTTTGTTTTTCGAGATTCTTCAACACTAGCACTCCCCTAGGCTCTAACTACTCAATAGCCTATCTATAACCACAAATTGCACCACATCTAGATGTGCTAATAGTGTCATGGATACATATATGCATATATGCTTATATTACATCGTGTCAAAGTCATTTGTCCTTTTCAATGCATATCAATGCTCTCGCCTTTTTCCCATCTCTTGAATTATCACTTACACCATAAGCTCAAGATTACACTACACATATATGCCTTTTCCACTATGTAATTTTCTAATTTAGGATATTGAGATCACCAATGCATATGGAACATGCCAAGACCTTAAAACAAATATCTATGTCTACCATCCTTGAGACCTTGTTACAACTTGTAGATATCATTGTCTAACTCATGAGAGATGCTTACCTCTTTTCACCATCCTAAGTGCTTGAAGCCCTTCATAACCATCTCCTACTCACCCATATAAAGGAATCTCCATAAAGCTCCTCAAATGGCAACAGAAGCTCTTGAGGATTTGTAAAGCATCGATG
The DNA here is from genome assembly GCA_020310875.1 of Ceratopteris richardii. Classification (NCBI taxonomy): domain Eukaryota; kingdom Viridiplantae; phylum Streptophyta; class Polypodiopsida; order Polypodiales; family Pteridaceae; genus Ceratopteris; species Ceratopteris richardii. The sequence continues at coordinate 159,391,660 of CM035411.1, read as the reverse complement.
CATGGAGCCAATCCAAGTAAGCAATGTAGTTATTCATGTTTGGCCATGTTTTCAAGCCTTGTAATGTTAGCTTTAAAGTTTAGTCTTGCAAGCATTGTAATCTTTTATGCTAGTCTCTTGTGCTCACAAGGACATTGTGTCAAAATCATGTTTAGTCAATCATGTTCGATGTTGTCGTCTCGTATTCTTACTCAAAATCTTGGGTTGTGAAATCATCTTGTATCATGTTGAGTCTTCATGTAATCACACCCATGAACCTCAATAAAAGATTCCCAATCTTCAATTCAATCATCTTGTTTTACATACTTATAACCTATGGTTGTGGGAAACTTTGTATCTAGTCAAATGATATTGAGTCTCACATCTCTATGTGGGTTATAATGTGATCTTGCAATCATGTAATTCCAATCTAGACTAGAGAACAAATAAGAAATTTATTCTATTGAAAGTAGGATGCCTTTTTGTACAAAATTCAATCAAGGTGGACTAAGGAACCTTGTTGACACGACTCCTATTCGTGTTACCTAAGAAAGAAGCATGTAAACTACAAAATGAAGTTGGGAACTCAAATTAGCTATCAATCCAAGTGTTTATGGAAATACATACTAAAAATGTCTAGTGCAAAATAGATGCCACATGAATGTATGTGTGGATGTGCACGTGCAAATATTCCCTACATATGTATGTATCCAATATACGACTTATATAACTTAATCTTGACTATATTAACTTTTCAAATGTGACACAAGAATGTATCAAGCTTGGATGTCACCTGCCTTTAATATATTGTACACGTATTAAACATATTGCAACTAACACATCCACCACCTTGTTATCTAAAAAAACTCGAGTTTTATTGTTTGTAGTAATTTTTTATAGTTATTCACTTTTTATTGTAATGGATGCATACATATGAACATGCATGAAAACATGAGAAGGGAGACTTCAACTTGTTACTCAATTATTAAGATCAAGGAGAAAAGTACAATATCTATATTGATCATCTCTCACGAAAACCTAAATAAGGCTATTGCTCTTCACTTTCAATATTTGCTTCAGATAATAATATGTTCCTATCAAGAACGCTCCTTATTTGAAGAAGTTATTCAACATGTAGCTCTCTTGCATTAAGTTATATACAAAACCACATGAGGTATTATAATAGCCTTTGAAATTGCTCAAAACCACACTTCCATTAAATAAAGACTAATGAACAAATCATGTGGCAAGCACTTTGTTTGACCTCAAACTATTGAGCTTTAAAATTGTAATATTACTAAATTGCTTAAACCCCCTCAAGCAGCTCTAGGTGGGAGGAGAACTCCCTCTTCCTTCTCTAGACTCCCGAAAACAATAAAAATAACACGATATATGAATAAACAAGCAAACAGTAAAATGGTTCACTTGAATATTCAATACCTTCAAAGCTTATCCATCTTCTTCATATAATGAGACCTCTTCAAGCTCAAAAAGCTACAAGTAAAGTACTAGCAACATCACAAAATATAGTTTTATCTTCTCTCCAAACTATAGATTTTATGCTTATGTGATTCTCCTTCTCATTGGCCAAGCTGCTCATTTAGCCAGCTTTACAGAAGTCACTTGACAAGCTACATAGATAGCATTGTAGCTCAAAAGTTGGCTTTACTTACAAATTCCTTATGCTTTGTATTCTTGTTTCTCTACTCACCGCTAGACCTCTTCTGAATTATGTCAAATAATGTATAAAAAAAAATAAGCAATTGAATTGAAACACAATAGAACATAGAAATAGATGGCATACTTCGTGATATGCCATGATGGTCATCAGGGCAAGCAAAGGGCATAAAATGATATGATATGGGGATACAGGTGAAGTCTTCTCACTGTCTAACACGGATCACATGCAGACTACATAGTATACCAGCTGTATACTGGAAATAAGGCCCACAACGACACTCACTCTCGGGTATCAAGGTATAACAACTAAATCTAGCAATCATGTTTCCATCATACAAACGCTCACAATGGACGGGCCATAACATGCACTCTGCGATTTCATTTTATTTGTCTAGGATCCAAATCCATTCTGGAGAGAATGCCAAACTTCAAAATAAGCCAAAACGGGATGTGATCAAGTGGGAACTACACCTGATCGTGATATACTTATGTCTCTCATTGAAAACTCTCTGCTTTAAGCTACTATGTTCACCTCTGCATTAAAATTGACCAGGCATGCATGATTGAAACTCACTCATAACACTTTGAAGGAGCTTCTCTGCGTCGAGGAGTACATCATCCTAGTAAATTACAGAAGAAAGAGATTAAAACTCATCCGATGCCTCAGGAAGCTGATCGCGAGAGCTGAGAGCCTGGAGCTTAGCACCATGATTTGGAAGGATAACTGCAACGTCAGAAACGGTGGCCCCAGCAGCTCAGAGTATGCTATGCGTCAGCGGGACGCCGGAAGGGCGGGCGTATGCGCAAGGGTGCGTGCGTGCGGGCGCCGGCCGGGCGGGGCAAGCGTGTCTGATGGTCTTCCTGTGGCAATGAAATTAAAATGGATTGAAATGGGGGGGTTGAAATAAGGAACAATGGTGGACTGCCACCTCTCCACTTTGAAAGTCATCGAGGCCAATGCGAAGGTGCGCTCACTTGTAGCTCTTCTTTCACAACCTTCCACTCACCTACTCTCGTATTCCTAGGCTCGTACACGCACAAATAAGCTATTATAGACTAAAGTCGCCTTGGGTACCTTTCCTTTCACTCACTCTCGATCCTCCAAGAGATTTGAGTATATGCATACCTCACATTCACATACATGTATACATTACCCCAAGATATGTACTGCTCTTAATCATTGTACATCCACCACTTTCAGTGAGCTAGCCTTCTACCTCTCATAGTTAATGGTGATACTTTTTATTGTTGTTATGAAAATATATCAAACTCATAGTGCCCCTTAAAAATCTTCTTGAGTAGAGATGGCTCATTTCATATCATCCATACTAATCATAGTCTCGCCTATTATGGGTGCCACGTATAGCACTTGAAATTTATGTGGTGGTAAATCTAGTGATATGATATAAAGTGTGTATTGAGGTATACCACAAAATCATCTCCAAGATTCAACACCAAGACAATCTCATCTTTAAACTTATCTATTCCTAATGTATATTCATACTTGACTCCTTAAAAAGTTATATTGCAAGCAAGTGAAAAAATGTACCTTATGCAAGATAAAGCTCACATATCATTGCTCCCCTAAATTATAGTTGTTGGGGTAAGCCCAACTTGTGAAAAGAAGTATTGCTTAGTTATGAGGTTTGCATAAGTTGTGTAGTTCACAAGCCTTTCACAACCGATTTTGATTGGTGGGATGGCTAGCTCAGCTTGTGGAAACTTCATGGTTAAGCAAGCAATGCTAGAACAAAACTTGGATGGATGGCCTCCATAGAAGTTTACTTCTCACTGGAGTCATACAAAATCCCATCAAAAGAAGTGGTATCATAACCAAGGTGTTATCATATCAAGATCCTCTTCCTCATCGGACTTTGATACAAGCAATGAGCTTCAATTGGAAAGAAGAGATGGTTTGAAAACGTCTCATTGGGAAAAAGTGCCCAGGGAGTCCTTAGTGTGTTCACACACATCACTATCAAAATATATAAAAAAATCCCCCCTGAGAGTGATGCGGTGAATAAAGAGTTGGCAGTCATGTATCAGGAAGTTCCAAGCTATGTGGAAAGAAATCAATCCACAAAAGGAAGTATGCCCAATGCATTGCGGAAAGCTTCAAACTTCTCCCTAGGTAGAGCTTTGTGAAAGAATCTTCAATATTATCTTATGTGGGCACATAAGCCAAATTGACCTCTCTATCAGAGAACCTCTCCCTGAAATATAGTGCATCTCAATGTGATTTGTGTGAGAATGAAACACATGGTTCCTTGCAATTGCCAATGCATTCTAACTATCAATAAAGATGGTGCTGGCAAAAGACTGATCAACACCCAAATCAACCAAAAGGTGACACTCAACAATCGTTGTGAAAGCTACCCTATACTTGTCACATCATGGATGCACACCCGTTTGGGTGAGATGGCATAGATGCCACACGGCATCACTGAGGGCATTTTGCCATTTGGTAGAAGGGGGGAGAGAAGAGTCTCTCCCCTTATAGTATTATTATATACTCGCACGAAGAGGATTAGATAGGGATAGCTCATATATGATGGCTCGGACGTGGTCGAGTGGTATGGATGGAAGTAGTCTCTGTGTGCTTCTCATGGAGGGCATCGAGTTGCATGTCAGGCGGCAGAAAAGGGCGACCAAAAAGCTTCTCTTATAAGACTGGTATCAGAGCAGGCGGTGATGGCACGCTTCCGTGCATGTAGGCGATGGGATTTGAACCCAAGCACCAAGGATGGAGGCGGATGTTCTAGCCAAGGTGCCATTTGCAAGACTATGTATATACTTTCCATCTTTCCCATCAATAGTGTCACATGGTTCTATAATCTCCGAGCGTGACCTCCATGTGATGGTCTGAAGGAGAAAGAGGGGACTGATGATCATAGCTATGAACAGTAAAAGAGTTGTTTTCATGTGTATTTTAGAACCCACCATTGCGCATCTACTCTTAGATTCATGAGGAGATGCCCAATTTAGAGAAAATCTGGCTTCAAGTAATCAAATGCAACTGGAGTAGGCATGCTATAACCGAGATGCATATTGAAGTTATTTGGAGGATCCTACTATGCACAAGAAGCATTGGAAGTCCAAGTATTACAAGACGAGCTATGAGAAGATACTAAGGTATGAAACTTTTTTATTGTTTCTAGGAGTTAATCTTAGTAATACTCTATCTTTGGCAAAAGAAAGGATTGTCTTTGGGCAAAGCTTTTGAGGGGAAATTATGTGTATGGAGAGTATGAGATGTATACTCTCATCGAGAGTCAAGGATTCCATCTCTAAAGTAGCCCTATTCATGATTTTTACACAAAATTGCAAGAGCTATTTTTGACTAGTAGCCATTTTGGGCAAGGGAAATGAAGTGGGATTTTTCTTAGTTTGGTAGGAAAAATCATGCATATCTATAGTCTAGTGTATTGACTTCCATATAAGATTAAGAAATCCAAAATATAGCTCAGTATGATGGGAGTTTGAAGCTCCACAAAACCCCCTTCCATCACTATTGAGAAAAAATTTCAGCACCTCAATTTAAGAAATTCCCATTTTGGAAGAGGGAAAAAGAGGTGCATTAGCTATGGATGGATGGAAAAAAGTATATATACTGAGAATATGGCATATGGAGTTCATAATGGAATCATTACATTCATCAAAATAATAAGTTAAGGGGGGATTTTACTTCCTCAAAAACCCCCTTTCCATAGTTTTTGGAAAAATTTCAGGTGCTACTTTTAGCAAATCTCCACTTTTGGGAGTAAGAAAATAGATCATTTGAGAGGTTTCACATGGATTAATGTATACTTACATGGAGTATGGTATATATATTGCTATTGGGAACAAGAAAATCCAAGAGAAATCCACATTAGGGGTGGATTCAAAGCTTGCTAAGATCTCCCATTTAACTTCTTACGTGAAAGTAAAAATCTTGATTTAGGCCTCTTTTGGGGAGCAAATTAGCACTACTAGAAATAGGGGGGCGTAGCGATGCCCCCAAATTGAAAAAAAAAATAGGACCCATCGCTTATGCGATGGTAGCATCGCATAAGCGACGGCCCTTTTTTTTTTAAGAGCTATCGTTGCATAAGCGATGCTAGCGTCGCTTATGTGACGCTAAAACTATGTGTCGCTAATTAGCAACGCTATGTGCGGTGTTGGCAAACTGGCTGCAATGTTTTAGTGTCGCATAAGCGACGTCCTATGTTCTAGAGCGTCGCATAAGCGACGCTCTGGAATGTTAAAAAAAAAATCGATTTCTCCCGGCACATTTGTGCCGAGATTTGGACGCAGAGAGAGAGGGAGAGAGAGAGCGCGAGCAAGAGCACACACATAGCAAGAGCAAGCTAGCAAGAGCAAGAGTGAGCAAGAGCAAGAACACTCGTTGAAGCCAGGTATGCATGCACACACACACATACACACACATACATATGCATACACACACATATACACACATAGACACACACACATACACATAGACACACACACATACACATAGACACACACACACATACACACACATACACACACACATACACACACACATACACACACACATACACACACACATACACACACATATACACACATAGACACATACACACATAATGATGCATACACACATACACATGCATACACACATACACATGCATATACACATACACACACATACACACACACACACACATACACACACATATATGCATACACACACACATAGAGAGACATACACACATGTACACATACATGCATACATAATGCATATGCATATGCATACATACATACTTACATGCATACACACACATATGCATACATAATGCACATGCATACATACACATACATAATGCATACACACACATATGCATACATAATGCATACATAATGCATACACACACACATGCATACATAATGCACATGCATATGCATACATACATGCATACACGTACACACATAGACACACACACACACATAAACACATACACACTCATAGACACATACACACTTACACACACACATCCAGACACATTTACACACACACATACACATGCACATCGACACATATATATAGATACACACGTATATACACACATAGACACACACACATACACACATAGACACACACACACACATACACATACACACACATATACACACACACATCCACCCACATTTACACACACACATACACATGAACTGGGCGGACAAAAAGTGTCCATTCAATGCAAGTTCTTGTTCTTACCTTAGCTAAAGTAAGAATAAAAACCTGCATTGAATGGACACTTTTTTTCTGCCCATCCTTTAAAATTATTTTTCCATCCTTCAAAATCTTTGAGATAAATTTTCTCCTCCCATTTTACTGATCACTTAATACCTGCATAGCTAACTAATACTTAATATTTGTATGCAAAAGAGTTAGCAGCACAGGTATTATGTCGAATAAAATAGGAGAAACATATGTGTCAAGAAGATTCTAAAGGTTGGGTGGACAATTCTAAAGGCTAGATGGACAAAACATCTTCATTCGATACAGGTATGTATAATTTGACCTTACTCTCATAACATGTGTATGTGTGTATATGTGTGTGTATGTTTATATGTGTGTATACATTCATGTATATTATGTGTATGTTTATATATGCATATATATATATATATATATATATATATATATATATATATATATATATATATATATATATATATATATATATATATATATATATATATATATATATATATATATATATATGTATTTATAAATAGATAGAAAATTAAAAATTATACCTTAATAGTGTCGAAATAGATACATTACTCCATCCAAAACGATTTTGAAGATTGAGAATAAGTAAGTTCGCACTTAGTCATGTCAAATGACTTCCTTCATATACATGCTTTAGACATTCCTCTCGAAGATATTTCTCATTTTTAGAAATATCAATGCTCTCACTGTCATTTTGATACCAATCCTCAATAAAATCTGCCATGCCATCATCTTCATCATTGTCACACAAATCTTGTACTTTATCTTCTTTTGAATATAGATCTTTCAACCTTGCATATTCCACAAGATCACTTTTGCATAGCCTCCTCATAGAAGCTTCTGATAAATGAGGTCTTACTGGCAATTGTGAATGGTGTGGAGGATTCATTAGTATTCCATAAATGAATCAAAAGTAAACTTTAAACTAAAAATTAAATATATAAGTTATTAAATATGGATAGAAAATTTTCATTCTCTCTAGCTAAAAGGTGCTCTTGGAGGTCAACGCCATACATAATTCACTAATAGTTCATCACCAGCATGTAATGTAGTAATAGCATTGACAACTATGTATCTTGATACATCTCTACTCATGTATGGTGATTCATGACTATTTTCATGCTCCAATGTGCAATTAGTCCTTGAACTATTATGTAACCCTCGACTACTATTTATTAAACCTGCTATATTTCCATGCGTATAAGGTCTTCCATCAATATATAATCTTTCATTTTCTGCATGTGAAATCCTTCTACTAGTAAGGGATACTGCATTCAAGCATATTCCATAAGTACTCATGCTTTGAACATAACATGAAAGTCGATGCCAATCTCCCCATCCATATATAGGACCACAAAATGACATAACAGTGACTTCAGAGTTCAGAGGCACATACAAATCCTCTACAATAAAGAGACCACGACCAGCATTAGTAATAATGGATGGAGCAATCATATAGCGATTACCCCAAAAGTTGAAAACCTCTCCATCTAAAGTCCTCTATTCCATCCTCCATATCTTCTTCTATCATATGTTTGTACTAGAGAACAATCACGAGCTGGCAATGGATAATCTCTAGCCGTTCAGTCTCTAAACCAGGAGGTAGAGGATTTCTAGAAACCTCTGCTTGTAATTGATGAACAATAAGTCCATGATGTGTACGAGGTATATTAACATTATGAGAAAAATTATCATCATCATCATCATCGAGCAAGTATTCCTCTATATCAACAGTAATTTGATTTTGTATATGGTTTTTAAATAAAATAATGACATTAATTTATATAAACATACATACCCAAGCATTATCACGTTGACCAGGTGATGGTGCACACTCAAAAGTACCATACTCTGCCTCATGTTCAATACATTCCAATCGTGGTCTTCGATACGTACCATAACAAGAGTTACACCAACATATAATATGCTCTTGATAGTAAAATTCATCATAATTCCTATTGGAGGATACATGTGAAGTCGTTGCATTGGTAGGAGGTGGTGGAGTGCCCTCTGATTGATCAGAATCTGATTGTAATAAGAAACAAAAAACTATATAAGTTATGTATCCATCAAATATATTTAAAATTAAATGTTTGATATACTTACAATATATAGTCATTGCACGATGAGGAGACGGTGGTGGAGTTCCATCTGATTGATTAGAATCTACAAATAATGGTATTTGATATTAATAATCTGATTATTTACATACATAAACATTCACATATACATATTTACACATACACATATTCACATATACACATTTACACATACACACATATTCACATATACACAAATACACATTATTGTGGGATAAATGCATGTATTTTGTATGAATGAGTGTATATGCATGCATGTATGTGTACATATATATGTGGATATGTATATGTGAGTTTATGTTATATGTATGTATATGTGTATATGTATGCATATATGTATGTGTATATGTTTGCATGTATATGTGTATGTGGCTATGTGTATGTGTATGTGTGTGTATATACGTGTATATATTCTGATTTTTATACACATACACATAGCCACATACAATATATACATACAAACATATATATATTGTATGTGTGTGTATATACGTGTATGTATTCTGATTTTTTTTTCTATTTGAGATTAAATTAACAGGAGATATTGTATGTATTTTTTTTTCTATTTGAGATTAAATTAAGAGGTGACCTAACATACCACCTGAGACGTGGCAGTTTTTTTGTAGACAGCTACGTCTCCAGGAGTCATTTCCTCAGCAGAAGGTATACAAAATAATAGTTTATATTTATAATTTTCATATATTTTAGTAATTTTTTACATTTAATTTATGTATTTCTTTTTTCTTAAATAAACAGGTTGCTGCAAAGAAGAGAGTTGAGTCGGGCCACACATCGCACCTAGGCCAAATGGGCCATCATGGTTTTGTAGCTACATTTGTAAGTATATGTGTTATTGTGATTATACTTTTTATTTTAGTTAAAATGCAAGAAACTAATCTTTTTTATTTGTTGCAATGCAGCGAAAGGATTATGGATGATATCCTACGAAACATGAGATTGAGTATGCTACAAATTTTGGATATCGACGTTTGAGCAAGTATATGCGAGATCATCCGGATGCTTTTGTGAGTATTATTAAATTTTATACAATTATTTTATTTTTATGGATGTTTTAATTATTTTACTTATTTATGTTTGTTATATGTAATACACGAGTATTATGGAGAGGCAGATATGGATGAGGTGGAGAGATAAACACAGGAGGGACGATCTCGATCATCACAAGGTGATCATGATGATGAGGATGATCAAGATGATCATGATGTTGATGATGATGATGATGATGATCATGATAATGATGATGATCATGATGATGATCATGATGATGATGATGATGATGATCATGATGATGATGATTAGGATTCTTGATTATGACATTGGATTATATGTATTTACATTGATATATACTTTTCATTTCAGTTATGTTTTGAATTGTGTATATGGTATTCAGTAATGAAAAGTTTTGTTCTATTGATTGTTATTATTGTTTATATTAAGCATGTGTTTTAGTACTTTGATTATATACTTCATTCATATGTGTGTACGTATGTGCATGTATATGTGTGGAATATGTGTGTGTATGTATGTGCATGTATATGTGTGTGTATATGAATGTATGTACATATGTATATGTGTATATGCATGTATGTGCATGTGCATGTGTAACTATATATGTGTATGTATGTGTATGTGCATGTGCATGTGTATATGTGTGTATATGTATGTATGTGCATGTGTAAGTGTATATGTGTGTATATGAGTATGTGCATGTACATGTGTATGTGTGTGTATATGTATGTGCATGTATATGTGTAAGTGTATGTGTATATGTGTAAGTGTATGTGTATATGTGTGTATGTGCATGTATATGTGTATATGTATGTATGTGCATGTGAAAACATATACAAATGTATGTATATGCATGTGTATATGTATGAAACATGCATGTGCATGTGGATGCATTTCCATTTGCATCCATATGCATGCATGTGAATGTGCATGCATGTGCATGTGCATGTACATGTATTTAAGTATATGTTAATGTGTGTATGTGTATATATATATATATATATATATATATATATATATATATATATATATATATATATATATATATATATATATATATATATATATATATGCAATAATGCATGCATGCAATTCTTTTTATGTGGTTGCAGAAATGTTTGTGCATATGCATGTGTATGTATGTGTATGTGTAAGTGTATGTGTAAGTGTATGTGCACATGTATGTGTGTGTATATATGTGTGTGTATATATGTGTGTGCATATATGTGTGTGTATGTGCATGTGGATATGTGTATATGTGTGAACATGCATCTTCATCATATATAAGTGTACATGTGCATATCAATAAGCGTGAGTATGCTAACTAATGAAAAGAACACAATTCAAATGATATACAAAGAATGGAAATTGTACTTACAATAGTTAGCCATACTTTTTTCTTGGTTACCTTCTTGAATAACCTACAATAAAGAGAGAGAGAGAGAGAGAGAGAACTCAAAGAGAGAAAGATGTAGAAAGAGAGAAACAGAGATAGAGAGAGACAATAAGATAGAGCTTAGGCAAAACAACAATTATGCATATACTTGTTTCATCTCCTAAGCGCAGTGCAATTGCGAATGTTGGAGAGCTCTTTGATTAGATGCGTGAACATGCCGATCGAAGAGCCTCCAACATTTTAATTTTTTTCCATTAACATACCATCGTGTAAGCGATGGTAACGCGTCGTAAAAACCACTGGAATTGGCGTTGCATAAGTGACGTTTTTAGTGTCGCTTATGCGATGCAAAAAAGCGTCACTTATGCGATGCAAAAAAGCGCTGCTTATGCGATGCAAAAAAGCGCTGCTTATGCGATGCAAAAAAGCGTCGCTTATGCGACTCTTTTTTAAACCGTCGCATTAGCGATGCTCTATGCGAGCGTTGCACATCCGGTCGCGCCACACGTCGAAAAAAATGTCATTTGGCTCGTCGTTTAATCGACGATCTGCGCTCGACGCTTCTTGCGATGCATTTTGCAATTTTATAGCGACGAAATTGTGTCGCCTTAATCGTCGCTATATGCCCATATTCCTTGTAGTGTAGCATGCACTAAGGAGGATTTGGAAAGGTGAAAATAGACCCAAGCATCTTCATATACTAATATCTGAGGTTATGGAGAGAATTCTAGGATTTTCTTGATGGAAGAATGCTTTTGGGCACTCCAAAAATCATATTTTCACACTTTTTCCAACCCCTCCACCAGTTCACTAGTTTGGCATGTCCCACTTGGAAAGGCCATATCTTGGGCTAGAAAACTCCAAATTGGATGTGCTATGGTTGGTTTTGGAGAGCACAAGGACTAATTTGAGTATAGAAAAACAAAATTTGGAAATTATGTATTTTTGTAGGTCTGTACAGGTTTGCAAAGCCTAAACAATTTTTGGCAACTATCTTCCGAGAGCCATATCTTACAAACCGAGAAGGCAATTGAAGTAATTTCACTTAAAGAAGCCACTTCCACATGATATATATTTCATTTTATGATTATTTTAAGATCCTAAAAGAGTTTTTTCAAGTCCAAATAGGGATTACAAATGCATTTTTGGGTAGATTTGCATTATTTTGGTAATCATATGACCATTCTTTGTGTCTTGGGAAGTGATCCGATGCTTTTGGACACTTCAAAGTTTATATTAGTACCTGAGGAGGAAGTTGAAGAGGTCTCAAAGCTTGTCAAAAAGGATTGGATGCATGCAATTCTGATACCAAATCATTCAGGGACGTATGCTTTATATTTTCAGGCATTTTACTTTATGTTATGGCATGTTCTGTATGTACATGCATCGATTGGAATGGATACATCAAAGTTTATCATTGTTTTAATCTTAAAGGTATGGATCAACATGCTAGGAGTACACTTTTTGATTGTTTGCAAGAAAGATCATTGCAGAAACTACATGGTTATGGAACAAAGAGATTGTTGCTAACATTTGTTTTTATGTTTTTGCAGGTTAAGGAGTCCATGTATGAGTTTATGGTGTGCATGCCATGGGCTTGTCAAGCCCTATGTTGTTGGATGACCTTTGTCCCATTGAATTTATGGTTAAAATATTTTGGGACTCTATTTCCTTGGGGAAATGCTATTGAATTTTTTCCCACCTCATGATGTTATATACGCACTTACTTTTAGGTAAGAATGTTAAGGCATGTTAACATGCCTTCTGTTGCTCTAGCACAATGGTAAGTACCACGTTAAGAAGCTTCACCTCCTTAATTGTCAATCCTCGGAAGAGATAGGAGTGATATGAAGATCGTGAACGTGAGATGAAGTGAGAGTGAAGGTGAGAAGCACAAAGATGCACACACACATACACACACACTACGAAGAGACAAGCAAGACACAATGGAAGGTGAGAAATCAACTCTATTACTCAAGAACACTCTTACAAGTTCAAAATAGCTCTAAGCTGTTCTCTACTCAAACAAGCTAACCTCAAAAATGAGCTCTCTAGCTCTTTTTATAGTTTCTAGACTAGTTTTGACCGGTTTCACATCTAGTGACCGGCATAGTTAAAAATTAGGTCCTAGATGCTGTTTGAAAGGGTAAACGGTGTCTAAAAATAACGAAAATTGATACGCTTGTTCTACCTAAGCTCCTCAAGCTCGAGGACTCCTCGACTTGCACAAAATGGAGCGAGAAATTAAGAAAAGGGTTTTTCTATGTTATATATGTTATATATGTTACATTAGTGATAAAAATCACTATTGGAGGTTTTTTGAAAAGTATTTTTAAAACACGATTCTTTGAAAAAAGATTCGACTGGCTCCCTGCTCCGTCGTTACATGCTTCCGCGTCTTCTATGCCTCTGGCTGCTTCCAACACCCCCCTCCCTCTCGCTTCTGTCGTCCCTGACAGAACCTTGTTGTGAGGTCTGCCGGATATAGTTATGTAGGAGGTCTTGAGCGAGGGTGTGCTCGGAGATACGAATGTCTCGGGCCAGATCGGCCTCGAGTTTCTCCCAGTCTATTGGTTGTGGTTCTTCCGATGGCGGAAGCTGATAGTGTGTGGAATAGACCATTCGTTCACAGGCAAATAAGTGTAATAAATGTGTAGGTCTGCTTATGAATACCTCTGAATGGTATTCCCAGAAGCCGGTTGTGAACATCTCTTCGAACGCCTGCTTGTAGCACGCCGGTAGGTACTTTATTCTGCAATGCTAGGCATAACACACCCGTAGCGATGGAGTTGTACTCATATCATATACCAAATCGAAATTGCCATGCTCAAAGCCCGGGGTGTTTACATGAGGTGCCTTGACGCGTCGGAAGACTTTAAAAACCATTTGCATCATGTCAAAGATTTTGACAGTCATATGCGCCGCTATATCGTCCATATGCTTTAATCTAGGGAGCCAGTGGCCATCATGTAGCCTACAATTGGTAACTCGATGGGTGGCTTAAAATAGGGGTAATTCAACCAGTCCTGGCACTGCTTATTCTTTTGTACCTTAATAGCAAAGGCAGTCCAGGAGCGGCGTCGTGGTACTGGTCCCCAACATGGGTTGTACTTTAAATGCAAAGGTGCCTTTACCCATGTACTCATCATTTCTGGATACTTCTGTAGTAAATCTTTCCGCCACTCTGGTTGATAGATCTCTCCTTGCTGCGCATCAAGTGGTAGATCGTCCTCCTCGAATTGAGTCGCATGCGATGGTTTCTTACCTGTCTCTTTCTCAATGGCTAACTGGTATTCGGCCATTCACATAAAATACGGTTTGTACTGTAGCTCATGCCCAGATATGTATCGTCGCGGGGCCAGGTGAGCAAAGAATGGAGATTGTAAAATTCTTTCTTCTATCATCGCCATGGCATGTAATTGTGCCTCGACTCTAGCTGAGTGTGTTGTTCCAAGTTCCTCAATTGTCTTCATCCATGCGGGGGTCGGGAGTTCGTAAGTCATCTAGCCTTCGGTCGTGACGCGTCCGCCTGGGATGGGTTGTGGCTCGTACGCCTCTTCAAACGTTTCCTCCACTGGGATGGTGACGGTTTCTTCCTCAGCTGGTAGCTCAGGTGGGGAATCTGGCCTTAGTGGTGCTTCATATACTGCAATCCTTGATTCAAGGTTCGATACCTGGGCCCGTAATGCGTTGAGTTCCTCTAAGATGTCAGGAGAGGGGTCCACAGGTGCTGGTATGTCTGGGTGTGCCAGTGCTTGTAACTGGAGTAATTTATGATCTTCTTTGAGTTTCTGTAACTCCTTGTTCATGCGATCGTATTCATCTAGCAGTCTTACATGATCTTCTAACAGCATCCTCATTGAGTCTGAGGGAATGGCTTTGAACCGAGTAGGACTGAGTGGTTGGTCTGGATGGTCTAGGGCTGCTTCTAAGTTTTCGCGATTCTGGTCCTGTAAGCGCTGGTTTTCTTCCTTTGCTGCTGCTAGATGTCTTCTGAGTAAGCCCATATTTCTCGTTAGCGTTGCGTTGCGCATTGTCTGTGATGGAGAGTGTTAATCTCCAAAAGAACAACCTACTCTTGAATTTAGAACACCTCTATATCAAGAGTAAGTCAAAACTTTCACTAAGTTAGAGGTCCAATCTCCAAATTATCAAAAATTGAGAAAATCTGTGAAGAAAGTAAAACACAGAAAGTCTACTGCACAATTTCTTCTCATTGACCTATCAAACATGTAAAGTTTTCTATGAAATTTTGTATGGAGTGTCGCCTAGAGATTGCGCACCTCCTCCAAGTTAAAGTTCTCAAAAAGGTTTAATATAACTTGAGAAATCAACTTCACAAGTTACCTATGTCTGAATCTGCACTTCTGAGAAGTCGATTTAGACACCCCTAACTTCTTAACTTCAATTCTCTCAGTACAAAACCCGTTTAAGCAAATGCTTCTAGCCACGAGTAGATTACCTTCCAACTTAAAGATTAAGTGCTTGCTTGCACAAAACTTTAAACTATGGAGTGAGAACTGACCAAAAGATTAAGATCGAAATTTGCGCCTGTTTCAGAGAACTGTGAACACTCAACACATATGAATGTTCCTACTAACAATTCTCCTAGCCTGTTTGCAATTAGACTCTGAAACTCAGGTCACAAACTCATTAACTACCAACTTAGATATCCTCAAAAGGATTTCACAATTGATCAAACACAGACGGAGCAGACACGAAAAGATCGGGCGCAATATTTCTTCATTTACTCAGAAAGTTACAGTTGAGTGATGAGAGAAAACTCAACTAACTTTTCACATGTCTCATAACATCTATCTTCCTCATTCTTGACTTCTATCTATTCTCACATATACTCTCATATCACGCCTCGACATTTTCAAGGTATTTATAGATAAATTTGTACAAGTCTATGACTAATCAAAGATCTAAGTGACCTATGTACATATGTATACATTCCTCACATACTCTGAATGTGTCTTCCTTCCAAGCTTCAAGAATTGATCTCATCCTTCATTCTTTAGTCTTCAAACATTCAATTGGTGATTGATCTGCACCAACAGCTCCCCCTCAATCATCAATTGAGGTTTCTTCTTTCTTCTTTATACCTGCCATGTCTTTAAACTTCTGTAGCTTTGGTCCATCCAAACTCTTTGTAAGCATATCAGCTATCTGATCTTTTGTTGAAGTATGTATGACTTCAATCTCCTTATCCATCACTTTCTCCCTTAGAAAGTGATACTGTATCTCAATGTGTTTGGTCCTGGCATGAAAAACAGGATTAGCAGCTAAATACAATGAACTCATGTTATCTCCATATATAATTGGTACCCCATGCACAATGTCAAAACTCTTCATCAAAGTCTTGAGCCAAATTACTTCCTTTGCAGCTTCAACCATGCCTTTATACTCTGCTTCTGTAGAAGACAAAGCAACTGTATGTTGCTTCTTGGAACACCATGAGATAAGTTTATCTCCCACATAACACATATATCCAAAAGTTGACCTTCTATCATCTGGATTACCTGCCCAATCTGCATCACTATAAATTTTGATATTTGTATCTGAGGTAAACCCATAATACAAACCTTCATTGAGTGTACCCTTAATGTACCTCAACACTCTTTGACCTGCAATCCAATGTTCTTTCCTTGGGCAATGCATGAATTGAGACAAAACTCCTACTGCATATGATAAATCAGGTCTAGTTAAAGTAGCATAGATAAGACTACCAACCAAACTCTGATATTGTCTCATGTCCTTGAATTCTTCACCTCCAAACTTACTCAATTTGTGATTCACCTCCATTGGTGTAGGTGCTACCCTGCAATCATCCATTTTAAACTTGATTAACAAGTTCTTCAAATACCTTTCTTGGGTCACAAATACTCCATGTTGAGTATATGTAATCTCCATGCCCAAGAAGTATGACAAGTCTCCCAAGTCACTTATCTTGAACTCCTTTTCCATTTGCTTCTTGAGTCTTTGTATTCCTTCTTCATCTGTACCTGTAAGAATTATATCATCAACATATATGCACATGTATATGAAACCATTATCACTTGCTTTGACAAGCAAGCTACTATCTGCTTTAGACACCTGAAATCCAAGTTCCTTTAGGAACTTCACAAGTCTATAGTTCCATGCCCTTGGGGCCTGCTTCAAGCCATACAAAGCTCTCTTGAGCTTGCACACATGATCTGGATACCTTTTATCTCTGAACCCTTGAGGTTGCTCCACAAATACATCATCTGAAATATAACCATTCAAAAAAGCATTTTTCACATCAAGTTGACATAACTTCCAACCTTTACATGCAGCAATAGTTATAAGTGTCCTGATGGTTGTCATCTTTGCCACAGGACTATAAGTCTCATCATAGTCAACACCATAAGTCTGAGCAAACCCTTTGACAACAAGTCTAGCTTTGTATCTAGACACACTTCCATCTGCAAACCTCTTGGTTTTGTAAACCCATTTGCATCCAATGATCTTCTGACTATTTGGTTTTGGAACCAAATCCCATGTTTGATTCTCCAATAGTGCATCATATTCTTCCTGCATAGCTTTCTCCCATTTTTCCTTACCTTTTGCCTCTTCATATGTAGAAGGGTCTTCATCTGTTTTCATCATATAAGCATAGTCTTTTGTGGCCAAAAATGAAGTATCATAGCTATACCTTGTAGGTTGCCATTTATTCCTTGTAGACCTCCTAAGCTCTCCACTTCTTGAGGTTTCTGGTTCTTCATATTCAGGATCAAATCTTGGTGTTTCTTCCACTTCAACCTGCACTTCATTATTCTCTTGTTCATCAAATATTTGAACCTTTGATTTACCTTTCCTTTGGTTCACTTCTTCTTCATCACCTGTATTGATATTGATTGTACCTGCATACCAAGTACTTTGCTCATCAAATGTAACATCTTTAGAAACCATGAATTGTTTTGTAGATGGACTCCACAATCTATAGCCCATCTGCTTATCATCATAACCAATGAAAACATATTTTTCAGCTTTAGGCTCCAACTTGTGCCTTAATTGTGATGGCACATATGCATATGCCACACATCCAAAAACTCTGCAATGATCCAAGGTAGGTCTCTTACCCCACCAAGCCTCATATGGTGTCATACCCTGCAAGGCTTTACATGGTAACCTATTGACCAAATAAGTGGCTGTATTTACAGCCTCAGCCCACAAATAATTAGGGCAATTTTTCTCCTTCATCATGGATCTTGCAAACTCAACAAGTGTTCTATTTCTCCTTTCTGCAACACCATTTTGTTGAGGAGAGTACCTGCAAGTAACTTCCCTTTTTATACCTGCATTCCATAAGTAATCACTGAACTCATTAGAGAAATACTCTCCCCCTCCATCTGACCTTAATCTCTTCAACTTATGACCTGTAATTCTTTCTGCATATGCATGATAGTGTTTAAATGTATTAAACACTTCTGACTTATCTTTGATCACATAGATAGTGATCCATCTAGTAGCATCATCAACATAAATCACATAATACCTTGACCCATTTATACTGAAATCCTTTGATGGTCCCCACACATCTGTGTGTACCAACTCAAGCTTCTCTGAGTACATAAAACCATGCTTGGAGTAAGAATTCTTATGAGCCTTACCTAATTGACATGCCTCACATTTGTATGTCATATGTTGACCTGCAACATTAGGCAATCCAAGCACTGAACCATTGTTAACCATATCTTTAATACCTCTTTCATTGAAATGTCCAAGCCTCTTGTGCCAAAGATCTAACTCAGAGATCTTATGTCCTCCATATGTGAACATAGCATGACCAATATTGCCTTGAATCTTCAATGTAAATAATCTTCCTTCCTTTTTCCCTGAAACAATCTGTTTATACCCTTGGCTAGGGTCTTCCACATATACTCCATCATTAGTGAACCTTACTTCATATCCCTTTTCAACAATTTGTCCTACACTTATCAAATTCTTAGGAATTGTAGGAACATACAAGACCTTACTCAATAAGGTGCTACCATCCTTGGCCTTCACTGATCCAATTGACTTCACATTGTGCTTTGTGTTGTCACCTGTTTGAACAACATGATTAAAAACCTTATTCTCCAAATCAGTCATCAAAGATATATTACCACTCAGGTGATTACTACACCCTGAGTCAATGTAGAAGACTCTTTGATCTTCACTCTGCCTTTCACAAGTTGCATTCATTATCAATGTTGAATCCTCCTTTTGATCTGAAGCATAATTGTAGTAGGTGTTGTTGTATTGTTGACTTTGGAATCCTCTACCTGCATTTCTTCCAAAGTAACTCCTACCACCTCTGCCTCTCAAATTACCTCTTTGACTTCTGCCTCCTCTTCCTCTTGAATTATAATTTTGATTGTATCCACCATTACTCTGATTATTATGCCAACAATCATTAGCTAAGTGATTTGTCTTACCACAAATCCAGCAAGCTTTGCCTCCATCCTTGTTGTTTCTGCCTCTTCCTCTACCTTTGCCACCTCCTCTTCCTCTTAGGAAGTTGGCTTGACTAGTTGTACCTTCATCTTCACCTGCTTGTTGCTTTCCTTTGCTATTCTTCTTCTTATCTTTTGAGTACATTGCATGACCTGCACTCTTGTCACCATCTCCTTTAACATCCTGCTCAAATGTTAGCATATGACATAGCAACTGATTTAAATCAGGAGTGAAATGGTCAAGTGATAATTCTGTAGATAAAATGAATGGCTTCCATTTGTCATCACCTCTCAAACCTGTAAGGATTTGCCTTACCAATTTATCCTCCTCAATGTCTTCATCAACAGCTCCTAATGCATCTGCAATGTCTTTCATCCTTGTTACATAGTCTGAAATAGATTGAGAGGCCTTCTTCTTGAAGGTTGTAAACTCTGCCCATAAGGATGCCTTCCTTGACTTTGTAGTATTCTGGAAATGCTCCTCCAAAGCATTCCAAATATCAGTTGCACTTTCAAGACCTCGAATATGAGGTAACAAGTAATCATTGACTGCCATATAGATAATGCTCCTAGCTTGAGCATCTTTCTTCATCCAATTTTTCAAAACTGCTAATTCTTCCCTAGTTGGAACACTAGGATCTCTGAACTGTGGCTTCTCTTCTTCTCCTGTGATGTAAGCAATCAAATCTTTGCTCATAAGATGAGCTTCCATCCTCATTGACCATGCAGGATAGTTTTCCCTATCCAATTTCTCTATCTGTAGAGAATCTCCCATCTTGTGTCTACCTGTGTATTGAAATCTTCAAGCTTTATGAACAATATATGTACCTTTACTTCGAATTAGACTCCTTTTGTCCTTCTTGATGTTGTATGGTCTCCTCCTCTTGCTTTGCCTTCAAACTTTCACCTTTTAGTTCTTCAAATGTTGAATTTCTTGAATCTGCAGCAGTCGGGACCCTCCTTTCCTTGATTTGATGTCTCCTGCTCTGATACCACTGATGGAGAGTGTTAATCTCCAAAAGAACAACCTACTCTTGAATTTAGAACACCTCTATATCAAGAGTAAGTCAAAACTTTCACTAAGTTAGAGGTCCAATCTCCAAATTATCAAAAATTGAGAAAATCTGTGAAGAAAGTAAAACACAGAAAGTCTGCTGCACAATTTCTTCTCATTGACCTATCAAACATGTAAAGTTTTCTATGAAATTTTGTATGGAGTGTTGCCTAGAGATTGCGCACCTCCTCCAAGTTAAAGTTCTCAAAAAGGTTTAGTATAACTTGAGAAATCAACTTCACAAGTTACCTATGTCTGAATCTGCACTTCTGAGAAGTCGATTTAGACACCCCTAACTTCTTAACTTCAATTCTCTCAGTACAAAACCCGTTTAAGCAAATGCTTCTAGCCACGAGTAGATTACCTTCCAACTTAAAGATTAAGTGCTCGCTTGCACAAAACTTTAAACTATGGAGTGAGAACTGACCAAAAGATTAAGATCGAAATTTGCGCCTGTTTCAGAGAACTGTGAACACTCAACACATATGAATGTTCCTACTAACAATTCTCCTAGCCTGTTTGCAATTAGACTCTGAAACTCAGGTCACAGACTCATTAACTACCAACTTAGATATCCTCAAAAGGATTTCACAATTGATCAAACACAGACGGAGCAGACACGAAAAGATCGGGCGCAATATTTCTTCATTTACTCAGAAAGTTACAGTTGAGTGATGAGAGAAAACTCAACTAACTTTTCACATGTCTCATAACATCTATCTTCCTCATTCTTGACTTCTATCTATTCTCACATATACTCTCATATCACGCCTCGACATTTTCAAGGTATTTATAGATAAATTTGTACAAGTCTATGACTAATCAAAGATCTAAGTGACCTATGTACATATGTATACATTCCTCACATACTCTGAATGTGTCTTCCTTCCAAGCTTCAAGAATTGATCTCATCCTTCATTCTTTAGTCTTCAAACATTCAATTGGTGATTGATCTGCACCAACAGTCTGGGCTCTTAATAAGTTATCCAGGTCAGCAGTGGCTTCTTTGGTCTTTTCTTCACTTTCTAGTTCCAATTTGTGATATGCCTCGCGTAATTCCTGGTATCGGGTGTTCAGAGAGGCATTCTCAATAGACAATAAATTAAGCTTCGATTCTAAGTCAGTGGTTGTCCTCTGCAGCTGCTGGTAATTATCGCCAAGAGATGTGAACTCATCTCTTACTTGCGACATACACATGAACATCTGTCGGAATGCATTATCTACAGTGGGTGATAGTATTAATGGGGTGCTAAATGAAGATGCAGTGGATGTAGATGCAACGGGAACGGGGAATGGGGGTGGGAAGGTGGATGCTGTAGTGATTGTTGAAAATTGTGATGTGCCTAAAAATGTTTGTGCCGTGAGTGAAGTGAGTGATGGTGCAGTGGGTGGTGAGATGTCCATGTCATTGGACGTGTCCAGTGCAGTGACCGTGAATATGGGTGTGACTGTGGGTGCTTGTGCTAGTGTAAATACGGGATTTACAAAGGTTGAGGAGTAATTTACAGGGGGGTTGGCTGGAGCAGCTTGGTGAAAAGGGGAAAAAGGGGTTACAGTGGGTCGGGGAGGTGAGACTGGGGAGAAGGTTAAGGGTGGTGGGAATGGAAAATGGGGTCTTGGAGTTGTGGGGAAGGATGGAAAAGCTGGATGGAGGAATGGGTTGAATGGAAAGGTGGATGTGTGAGGGGGTAGACTAGGTCTAGTGGGTGCGGGAATTGTGGGGTTAGTGGTCGTAAAGACGATTTCTGCTATGCCACCGGCGAATGAAGATGTTGGTCTGGGGGAAGGAGGGTGAAGAGGGGAGGCTGGAGGGATGGGCGGTGATGGGGGAGCGGTTGGGGTGGTGGGTACTTCAGTGACTACTGAGGTATGTACAGTTGTAGCTCGGGGTGGGGAATCTACAAGGATGGTTTCTGCTGCCAACGAACTTTCAGGGATGAGGCGTGCCTCCCTGGCTTGTTCTGAAGACTGTGCTCCTGTTGGTACACAAATGTATTCGCCGGGCTTGGAAAGTAGTCGGACTCTGCGGGGGTCAAACTGTGGTAGTGGCTTTCTTTGCAAGTACCTGAGGGCTTCGTTGGAGCCTACTGATTTGACTAACTCTCAGAATCCTTTGATGTATGCGTCTTCGAAACCGCCTGTGACAAGTTCCTGTTCTATTATTGCTTGACTCTCTTCCTCAGTCAGCTTTTTGCGTGCCCAAACTTTTTCCATAGTTCTATACAGCTTCTTAATAGCCAGTGTGTAAGCTGCTGCTTCGTAAGTTTCATCTTCATGGGTACTTGTATCACCATGTGTGTCTGTTTGTTGGCCTTGACCATCTGTCTGTTCATGCTCTTGGGATTCCTGAGTTCCCTGGCTAGCTTCGTCGTCTCCTTCGTCATCATCGGTTGCTGTTCTTTCGTCATCAGAGCTAGACACAATATGTCCTTGTGGCTGATCCCTGGGTGTGGTAGGGTAGCTAGGCCTTTCAAATTCTTGAGAAAACAATTGTCCTTCTGAAAACTGGAACTCATTGGAGAATGCATCGGGCATCTCAAAATCAAAAGTTGGCTCCAGTGGTGCTGTTTGTTCTGCTTCTAAATGGGGTATTGGAAAAGAGAACGCTTTCGCACCAATAGTGGTGGGAAGTTCCGCTGTCGTGGTGATAGGTTTTGTGGTTGTGGCTGCTTGAGGTGCAACAGTACTGGTGGTGCCCTCCGTTACAACTGGTCTTGATAATCTGATGCGAATAGGTTGTACCGTGGGAGTGGCTGCTGTTGGTGACTGCTCTGGAGATGGTTGTGGCGAGGGTGATTCTGGCACCTGAAGGCAGGGTATGGTTCCTCTCATGCGTTTTCCGGCTCTGCCTTTGCTAGACTTTCTAGCCTTCTTAGTGGTCCCTTTGAATGCTTTCAATTCCTCACTCGTCATGGCGCGCTCTATGGGTAAATCATATGCCAAACACATATATATAATCCTTGTAAGTGCACAACATCCATTGATGACTTTCTTTCGTTCCCATCTATGTTGTGCCAAATAGAGCTGATCAATTATCCAGCTAGCTAGATCAACCGTTTGAGGTCCAGTACATGCTAAGTATAAACCAAACCAGATTCTTTTGTGGGGCATGGTAAAACGATCCTGAGCTGGGAAAGCAAAATGCTGCATGCATATCCTCAATGGCTTGGAGAGCTCAGGGGTTATGGCTGAAATGTCCTCCCACTTAGTTACATCACCACGTTTCATCTGCTCTGGGACTAGCCGTTCTCGCTCCATCGGAGTATGCGTTCCATGTATTTTGAGAGCTGCGCGAATTAAATCTTTAGACAAATAAAACCTTCTGAATGGAGGGTCATTTACCAAGGATGGTAACATGAATGTGCCGGGTAGATCCTTGTTCTTTGAAGCTGTCAAGGTAGTTACTAGGTAAAAGCATCTGTAAAAATCGGGTTTAGGCAGAGGGTCACTAAAGTATTCTGTAAATCCCGCTCGTGCCCAAACGTGCGTTAAATCTTGTGTATTCTGTAGTCCTTCAAATTCTCGTGAAAAGAACTGGTACTTGGCCCATGTGCACAAATCAAATGCCAAATTGGCCTCAAATATGAAATCAGCGTCTGCTAAGGGTCCTGCTAGGCCTTGAAACCAGTGAGAGTTATGATGAATCTTCTCAGTATATCCTCGAGGAGGATCGTCTATTGGCATGGGTCCTGGAAAACCTTGAAACTCTGGAGGTTGCATCGTCGGATAAGATTCTGCTAGTAATTCTCCAATATTGGCCATTGGTGTGCTTGGGCCAGCTTCTGATGGTCCTGCTTCGGTTTGCATGATGACTGACCAGTAAATGGAAAAGATCTGCTACAAAAGATTAGCACATTAGCATGGAAATTAATTATGATCCCATTAAGGTGAGACCGCAATCCCTTTCCATAACCGATGTGTAACCCGTGTAGCTAGGTGTTGTGAAGTGATTAATGCTATGATTTTTTGCAAAACTAATGCAGGTCTCTAGACGCCTACATGGTTAGATTATGCATACATTTCTTGATTAGCTTTTATTATGCATGATGTGGGGTTTGGTGTATGAATTCATACAAGGTTTGGTTGAGGGTGAATTATTAAAAGGGTGGAGTTTAAACGGGGTGGGAGAATTGTTAGATAAGGGGATACAAGAAGACGTCTGGATACGTTTCGGTATCCATTTCCTAAGAGTCTTTGAGTGGGTGGTGTGTTTCTGCTGAGGGACGAAAAGTGGTATCGGGTTTGGTGGTATTGAAGGATGGAAAGATTTCTGAGGGGTATATATTACATGGCTTGAGGGTTGGGCTATAATACATTGTTTGGGTACCCAAATCTGCATGGGTGTGGGTCGATTGATAAGATACTTCTTGGCGATCCAAATCTGCCGAGTATTTGTACTTGGGGAAGAAGATCGAGGGGACTTTGGATGCTGACTCTGCTTCTGTTGAAACTTTGTCCTGTTCTCGTCTGCAGTATTGCCAATAGCCTGTGGTTGCTGTCCTTTTGGCACCCATATTTGTTTCGTGCCACTTGTTCTGTGATGTTGATACTGCTGCTTTCTTTGCCTTGTCTGGTGGTGTCATCGGTCTGGGTTCCTCTGTTGTGGTTGACTCGTTCGTGGTTGGGTTTGAGAGGTCCATTGGACGCTCTGCTTTGGAAAAGAAGGGAGATCCAACACTTGCATGACCTGCCCATTAGGAAGTGAATCGTTATTTATCTTTAATCTAGGCCAGTCCGCAGCAAGTTTGGAAGGATGAGCACCGCAGGGTGTTGTGCTCATTTGGCCGCTGATGCAATCCACCTGACCGCTAATTGTGTCCATCTGCCCTAGCGGTTGGGTAGCTTCCCCTTCTAGTTTGCAGGAAGCCCCAAGGAAGATCTCCTGTCGTCCTTCTGATTGACAACTGTCTATAGCCAAGCCCGAGTGGGTTGGTGTAGACGTAACGTGACTGGTTTGACCAAAGATCTTCTTGTCTTCCGTCGCATGCATTTCATAGGGTCTAGGGTTACAAACCTCAGTTGGAATGCCGTTAGGGAAGTCGAGCGGTATCACTCGCTTCTGCTCTAAGGTTCCAATTTGTAAGGAGCCTTGTCTAAGATTTAGGTCCACTGAGTGATCGTATAGCCAATCTTGACCAAGGATTAGGGGTTCTATCAGGTCGACATCATGGCACACTAGTAGCTTCGCTGTCATGGTTACTTCCTTAATGAGGATAGGAAGGTCCACCTCACCCATGCAAGGGGTTTCCATGCCTCCTAAGCCTATGAGGTATGCCTCAATTGGCCGCATTTCTATTCCTGAATCCTTATAGTGGGACCATCTAATCGCACTAGTCGCAGCACCTGAGTCAATTAAAGCCCTGAGCTCTTGGCAAGGGTTGCCGTGCTCTAGCCTGACTGTAATGAATGGTCTCCTGTCCACTATACTAGGATGAGTGGTTGATTTTACTTGACACATGGCCATGGGATATCTGGGTGTAGTTTCCAGATGGTTATAATGTTCTCTTCCTAGTCCTTGTCTTCTTAACTTCATGCGTTTAATGCGTTCTATTGCTTCTGCCTGAGCTTCCGCTCGTATTCTATTTTCTTCCTCCTTATGCTTCTTTGCCAACGTGAGTCGTCTAAGCATATCCTCAGTAAGAGGTTCCTGATATAACTTGACTCTACAGCCACTAATATAATTAGGCATTATGTCTCCTTCTAAGGTGGCTAACTGTACTGCTCCACTTGTTGAGAGTTTGTTAATGATCATAGGTCCATAACCTCGCTTTTCTAACTTCCGTGCATGTTGCTTTAGCGTATATACTAGAACTAAATCTCCTTCTTTTAGGCCTTTATCTTTCACATGTGCATCAAAATATGCTTTCTGTCGTTTCTTTGCTGCGTATATTCCTGCTGCTGCCTTTAGCCTGGTTTCTCCTAATCGTTCCAAGTCCATTATTCTTGCTGATAATTCATGGCCGGTCCATTGATGTTCTTGTGCAACCTTAAGGGTCGGTATCAAGAAGTCCAAAGGAAGCACTGCATTCTGACCAAAAACCATTTGAAAGGGAGTTGCATTGAGTACGGTCTTGTAGGCCACTCGATATGCCCAAATAGCGTGGTGTAGCTGTTTGTCCCAATCTGAACGTTTGTTGTTCACGAGTTTCGTCAGTACGTTACAAAGGATCTTATTAGTGCTTTCATCCTGACCATTGGCCTGAGGATGATATGGTGCGGATTTCTTGTGAATCACCATAAAATCCTGTAACAAATATTCAATGACTTGGTTTAGAAAGTGAGTTCCTCGATCGCTCACTAACTCTATAGGCAATCCATATCTTGTAAAGACATTTTCAAATAAGAATTTTGCAGTTGTGTGTGCATCATTCTTTTTTGTGGCTTTTGCCTCTACCCATTTGGTAAGATAATCCGTCGCAACAATAATGTATTCAGCATGTGTACCTTTTGCAAGGGGGTTAATGGGTCCTACAAAGTCTATACCCCACTTTGAAAATGCACGTCCGCCCATCATGGGTTTCAATGGCATTTCATCTCTGCGAGTAGGAAACTGAGTTCTTTGGCACACATCACATCTCTTTACATAGGTATGAGCATCCATGTGAAGAGTGGGCCACCATAATCCTACAAAGAGGATGGCTTTGATTATCCTATCGGGTCCAAAATGACCTCCTGCAACACCTTGGTGTGCAGTCTCTAGTGTGCTTAGATAATCGCTCTCATGAATACATTGTCTTAGATATCCATCTCGTCCTCTTTTGTATAGGTTATCGCCAATAAGTGAATAATCTTGAGCTTCCTGCTCTAGACTACGTTGTCGTGCTAAAGTCATTCCTTGAGGGAATGTCTTCGTCCTCAAGTATGTCACTAATTGTTCACTCTAGTCTGGTGTGAGAGACACGTGATATAGTGTAGCATGCTCTACTGGTGGTCTTTCACAACAAGCATGGCATTCTTTACACAACTTGTAGACCTCTGCCTCCATCGAAGGCCAATATACTCCTAATCTATGCAGAGTCTGCAATGTTCGATGTTTTAAATGATGTTGCTGTAGTGCACCTATGTGTGCTAATTGCAACCAATTCGCATGTTCTGATTCATCTACACAACAAGCAAGAATCTTTTGATTATCCTGTTTATATATGCTTCCTGCTATGATTTGGTATCTCTGAGACTTGGTAATCTCTCCTTCTTTGATCTTTATCCTAGGATTCTTGGGTCCATATGTCAGAATAGGGACTATAGGCTTAGCCCATTCTGGTGCTATCTCAAGATTAAACAAGTATGCATCTGGTAGATCATCCGCTACTCCTTGAGGAGCTTCTCCTGAGGTTGATCTTGAAAGGTGGTCAGCTCTAAGATGTGTCTTTCCTTTCCTGACTACTACTTCAAAATCATACTCCATGAGTAATAGAAACCAACGTATTAGTCATCCTGTGTTACATGGCTTGTTGACTAAGTACAATAGGGCTTGATGATCGGTAAAGAACTTGAATTTGTTGGCCAACAAGTAGTGCCTAAACTTCTTTACTGCGTAGATCATCCCTAATCCTTCTCGTTCCGTCGTGGTGTAATTTCTTTCTGCTGCGTTCAATTGTCTGCTCGCGTAAGCTATGGGGAGATCTATGTTACCTTCATTTGTGGGTTGTGCTAACACACATCCTATGGCGTAATTGGATGCATCCACATGTACATGGATGGCTTACTCCAATCCGGGGTTGTCAATATAGGTGCTCAGCACAAGCGTCGTTTAAGGTCATTGAATGAATTTTCACATTCATTTGTCCATTCGAAATTGGTTAAAAGAGAGTACAAAGGCTTGGCTATTATTGCATACATGTGTATGAATCTCCTATAATATTCGCAATGACCCATAAATGCTTGTACCTCTTTGATGTTCGTCGGCCTAGGTAGATCTGCAATTACTTTTACTTTTTCCTCATCCGTAGAGATTCCATTTTTTGACACAATGTGTCCTAGAATTTTGCCTTGTTTGACCATGAAAACGCATTTTTCTGGGTTCAAACAAACCTGATATTCTCGACATTTGTCAAATATTTGTCTTAACTCTGGGATATGTGTCTGTCTTACATTTGAATGTGCACATAAGTCATCGACATAAACTTCCAAACTCTTGCGTAAGAATTCCTTGAAAACATGACACATGAGTCGCTGGAAAGTGGCGGGTGCATTTGTTAAGCCAAATGGCATTACCCGAAATGCAAATATGCCCCATTCAGTGGCAAATGCCGTCTTGTGTTGGTCCTCTAGAGCAATGGCTACTTGATTATAGCCTAAAAAACCATCAAGGAAGCTGTAAACTTCCTTGCCCGCAACTCTTTCCAATAGATGTTCTGTGATAGGAAGAGGATAGCTATCTCTAATCGTTGCGGCATTAACTTTTTTAAGGTTAATACACACACACAATTTTCCATTCTTCTTGGGCACTACCACAATGGGAGATACCCATTCGGTATGCTCAATTTCATAGATGAATCCTGCTTCTATCAAGCGATCTATCTCCTCTTTAATTTTCGCAGCGTAGTTATCATTGTACGTGTAAGGTTTCTGTTTCGTAGGTTTTGCATCTGGAGTCATAGGGATTCTATGAGAACATGTATCTGGATCTACTCCTTTCAAATCTTTGTAACTCCAAGCAAAAACATCTCTATATTCACGCAATAGGGCAACTAATTCTTCTTCTTCTTCCTTCGTCAAATCATGCCCTATGTATGTACATTTTTCTTCTTCTCCTTCTATGGCAACTATTACTTTCTTGGTTTTCTCTCGGTTATCATATACTTGTCCGTCATTCGCCTTTCTATTAGGCATTTGTACCATGATTCTTCTATCTTCGATTTCATATTTCTTGAAATTCTCGGGTACTTCAAATAAAGATTCTTCTTTTTCTGTCGTGGTTTCTTTCTTCTTTCTTTTCTTGCCTTCACTCTTAGTAGTCACTTCTGTGGCCAATCTCACCTCATTCGTAATTTCCTCGTGTCTCTGAGGGTGAGTCTCTACTTCGTAGAAATATTCTTCCTCTGATGCAAATGGAGAGTCCATGATAATTGATTCTAAATCAAAATCGCTTGCATCCTCAAATGCATCAGTGTTAGGTTCACACTCTTCTAAAATTGCATCGCACATGATTGGCTCTATCGTGAAAACTGAAATGTCATAGCCATCCTCGTCACAGTGGGGTGTCCATTATTCTTCATTGATGGCTACGTCCATGGTTGCTAGGATTTTTGCCCAACCATGGGGTTCAAACTCTTCGTCAAGGAATACTACAGGTGCGTAAGCTGGGTCTTGAAGAGTTCGTGGATGTTGTTCTGCACCTAAGGTCCTTGCTTCTAATCTTTCTTCCTCTTGTTTGGCTACCTTACACATCCATAAATGAGTATCTTCATGCAACCAAGAAGGATCTGATTCTAATGAGTGCACGGATTCCGTCTCTACTGGTGTCTTATGGATGGTATTCCATTGTATTGGGGGTACATCTCGATGTGAATAGTCTTTAAGATTGACTTTGGTAGTCACTCCTAAATGTTGCAAGTACAAAGAATTGGTTTCCCAATCTTGTACAATTTGCAACTGACGCATGAATGGTCGTCCCAATATCATCTCATATGCATGATTTTTTGCAAAGTCACAAATGGCGAAAGTATGCTCAAATTCTACACCACAAGTGGTGAGAGATATTCCTTCTAGTAAGCCTAATGGTTTTTCTATGTGTCCATCAGCCATTTGTAGCTTCATCCTAGTGGGTCTCAATGCTGGCTTACCCCAACGTTTCCATAAAGCGGTGGTAGCTATGGCTACTCCAGCTCCTGAATCTAAGATGGCTTTCGTGGTGTAGCCCTGATGGGTTATTGGAAGATACGTGTTACCTTCCTCTCCTTCACTTACATCTCCAATCTTTTCTACGGGTATCTCTGGTACCTTATTTTGTGATCCTATTTGTGAGGGAGTAGTAGCAAGCTCAGGGAATTGATTTGCTACATGTTTCCACAATTCTGGTTTTACCTTCAACAACTCCTCTAGAGTGAGATTACACTGTACTTTAGTGTTCTTGATCACTTCCGTGTTTCTAGGGATTATTGATTCTTCATTCCTCACTATTATCGTGGGTGCTCTCATACTAATAGACTTTCCTTCCCAAGGTCCTGTGAACTGAGGTAATTCTTGTAAAGAATTAGATTCAAAAGCTGTGTGTTCACTCAGTTGTTCCTCCTCTACCTCATTGTAAATAGAGGGGATGTCTTGGGGAAATTGCTCCTGCAAGTCATCTATTTCTTGAATAGGAGGATGGGTTCCTTGTTCTTTCCTCCATTTTTCTTCTTGGATTTCTCTCAAAAATTCATGTGAGTACATATGTATGGAAGACAGGTTGTCTTGACTTTCTGTATTGGGTACTTGAGACAGGGATGGTGCATTCCTTTCCTGTGTCTCTAGGACAATAGGGTTCCTATGCTGATCCTTTTTCTCTTTGCTCTCTATCAAGTATTCTAGCCTCTCCATTAGTCCTTGAAAGTGTAATTCCGGTTTTGCCATGTTATTCCAATTAAGATATCTAGAGGCTTCGAACAAAGCTTGTGCTAATTCTACCATCTTCATGCAAAGTTTAGTTCTCTCAATTTCTAGATTAGCTCGAGGGTAGTTTTTACTCATTTCAGCTGCTTGAGGTCCCTCCTTTAATCTAGCCTGATATGCACGAAACATCATGTCTAGATTTTCTGGTATGGGTTCCGCTAAAACTGATCCTGATTTCTAAGCTGGATTCTCTTGATTCAAGTCCTGTGAAGTCAATTCTAGGATTTTGGCTCTAGATTCCTTCAAACTTCCTTCCAACTCAGTTATCTTTTTACTCCATTTTCTCTTTATCCTTTCTCTAGAATCTCTCCAAGATTTTGTCTTTTTACTGCTAGATTCTGCAACTTCACTACTTCCAATTGCTTTCTTCTGATTAAGCTGTTGGTTCTGTAAGAGCGCTTGGGCTCTTGTGATAGCTTGAATAGGCACGTATGTAGGGTTGGATCCATCTGCGTTATTTACAATACCTATCACGTTGATCGGTGTCACATTCGAAGCATTAACAGGGTTCTTAGGACAATCTTTGATTATGTGCTCTTTGCCACAATCGGCACAAAAGCCTTGGATGTTATAGTATTGTGATTGTCCTGTTATCGGAGGATGTGGACAATCCTTTATGAAGTGATCTCCTTTGCACCTAAAGCATGGTCCTCTAGGGCCCTGTGGTCTCTGTTGTCTTACTTGGGGCCGTGGATTTGGGTTTGTGTACATCACATTAGCATAATCCGGCTCCCAACTAGGTTCCACTGGTGGACTATCGTAATGATATGTCTCCACGTGTTCTGGTGACTCCGTGTAATATGCGGGTGGACTATTTACATGCATAGAGTCAAAACTGTTTGAGTTCGGGTCACTCTCTATGATCAAAGGTGAAGAAGGCACTAAGGCCCTACTTAGGTTCTCTTCTGCAGCAGCGTATTTGACTTAGATGACATTCGCTGGTGGGGGTGGCTGCTGAGCTAAGACGGGTTGAGGTCTCTGTTGAACCTGGTATGGGTAGTTCTGAGGAGGCCTATAGTAATAAGGCTGAGCATTGTATTGGCCTTGATACCTACCTGGCTGCGGGTATGCTTGCGGGTAGTTCTGTCTCACGGTCTGTTTGTTGTATGGGCAGTCCTGAGCTGTATGATTCGTGTATCTTCTCTCAATTGTACAGTATTGGCCACTAGGGTTGGCTTGTGGTTGTGGTGCATTGGGACACACATTTGCCATATGATCACCACCACAGGTGTAACAACGCTTGTTCATTAGTACCCTAGGTTTACTAGAAACTCCTAGTTTCTGGGCCACTTTTTCTGCTAGGTCTTCTATCGAGTTAGACAATTTTGTGGATGCTAGAGATGAACAGTCTGAGTCCTTATAGACCTTTGAGAGTTCCAACTCGTCTCCTAAGTTGTCCTCAATGTCTATACAAATTCTTATACATTGCTCTAGCGTTATGGGTTCTTTTAGGTACACGTAGGAGCGTAGTTTAGAGCTCAACAAGCCATCTAGAAACAATGACACTTGCTTGGCCTGTGAGGGTAGCTCTTGCATTGGACATCGTTCAACATATTGTCTAAACCTACGTCCTGCCAGTCTAACTGTTTCCTGAGGGGTCTGTTTAAAGCTATGAATCAGCGAAGACGTGTCATGTCTAATCCCACTTTTAGAGAATTCAGTGATGAATGACTCTAAAAAGTGATGGATGTCTCTAAATTGCCTTTGTTGCAATGGTTGGAACCAAGTTAAAGCTGTATTCTTTAACATTAGTCCAAATGCATTATATTGCGTGAACATGTCTTCAACTTGTTCTGCTCTTAGTACTTGCTTGAATTCTGCAACATGGGTCATAGGGATCTCCTGTCCCATCAAAGTAATTTTTCATGGATTTCACTAATTGAGTGGGTCTTAACATTCTTGCATGTTCACGTGGTCTAGGTAGAGGAAAATCATCTCTACCACCTGGTATTCCATGATCTCTTTGTCTATCCGCTCTATTAGTGTCCGTGGTTGTTCTATCTCTCCCCATGGGGTGATTAAAGCTTACTTCGGGTCTTTCTTTATTTCTCTCTCTTTGCATGCCATGGGCTGAGGATGTTCCTGCCCCTTGTTGACTTGTATTCATGTTCGTTCTAGATGGAGGGAATACCAATTCACCTCTCCATGTGTATGTGTTTTTAGCGTGGTCAGGCACCACAAAGACTCTTTCTGAAGTCTCATCTAGGTATAGAACCTTTCCAGGTGTATCCGGGTCCTTGAACTCGTATATAGTGATGATACCTACCTCACTAAGTAGTTCTGTCTTGTATCTCCAAAAGGCTTCATCAGTTTCTTTATTTACAAACAACTCTATGCTTCTGTTGTCCTGAGGGATCCATTATGGGATTAGTACTCATGTCAGTACAGATTTCCCTCTAGGTGTTCTAGGTTCTTCTAATGGTTCCTTTTCTTGAGATTTAGTTTCCGTCTCTAGCTGAATCATGCCAAACTCATTGGTATTGTTTGGCTGCGTACTTAAGATGTACATTGTTCCTTCCTTGTCTATGTACGCGTCTCTCTCAAATTTCACCACTGGACGTTCCAATCCAATGGGTTGATCGGGGTTGTGCATTTGCACCACTTGCCTTCGCAAACCATCCTCATAGATGCGAGCACCTAATCGGTTGGTTCGGAGAAACTCTAGTTGAGTCCTATAGGGTCCTTCTGGTTTTTCTAAATAGGCTACATTAGACCCTCCTTCTGGTCTTTCTGTGCTAAATGCCATTTCTCAATCACTAGTATCTAAGCTCTCGTAGGGATAACTAGTGTTCAATTGTTGAGCCCACGATCGTGCAGTAGTTCTTACACTGGCCTCTGATGATCTAAGGCTTCGTCGGTCTGACTTACCTATATGTTTGCCCGATCTAAGGTTCATTAATTTTCTTCCTTGCACACTCAGTACACGCTCAGATCGTCAATGATTCTTTGTTATTACTTTCTTGATTCTTTTTAAATTTCTTTAGATTCTTGTCTTAATGTATGCATCAGGAATTCGACTTCCCGTGGTACTTTGAGTTCTCATTCCATCAGACTTATGTTCTTTCCTTTAGGTTTTCGTGTCACACACATTTATCTTTAGTCTTGGACTTGATAAATTTAATTCTCTTGAACTTGAGGCGTTCCTATCGTCTTTAATCCACAATACTACCGTTTATCCTAAGCTAAGAATTGATTGAGGGGGTTGAGTAATCTTCCAACCTCGAGTCAGCTTTTCTGGTTGCTGTGATGCCCAAGAAGCCGCGCTTCCCAAGCTTTATGCCCTTCACTGCCTTGCCTTGGTTGCCCTTGATTGCCCTTGCTAGACCTGGAAAAATTCAATATTAGACCAATTCACAGTTGGATGATCAAGCACTTGAGTATATACTGTTGGAACAAGCCAATCACAAATTGATGATTATACAGATCTTGAAGAAAGCTTATGGTCAGAATGAAGTGAAGGAAGACATTTGTGAAAGTGAAGAAGATTTCAGATTGATGTCTTGTACACATATGTACATATAAGTGAAGAATCTTGTAAACTGAGTATAGCTAAACCCTTAGGATGATAAGGAGCAATGTCATAGACGTGGGATGAGTCTAAAGTCATGTATATATAAGTTAATGATGACAAGAAATGAGTATGAGAGTCATTTGTAGATGACAAATGTGTTGGAGATGTGTAGAGAGTTTTTTCCCAGAAAATAGCGACGGGTTTTTCTCTGAGTGCTCTCTGTCTGATCATGTGGATCAGAATTCCTTTTGTACACATCTAATTGAGAAGCTAATGAAGCTATGTCTAAAGTTTCAGAATCTAATTCCTCTCCTACTGTGAGAATGATCAATAGGAACATTCATATGTAGAATGTGAAAACTGAAGTTTGAGAGTAGCGCACTTTTCCGTCTCAGTGTTTTGCTTAGATCTGAGTGTATACTGTAAAGTTTTTGATGAGTGAGCACTTAAAATCTAAGTTAGGAGATAGGGAATCTATGTCTAAAAGCATTTAGCAAAACGGGTTTCAGATTGGGAGAAATCAACTTGAGAAGTTGACTATGTCGAAGGCGCCACTTCTGAGAGACAGTTATGACATATCTTTGATCTTAAGGATCAAATTAAACTTTTGGTGATTAGTTTTGAGAAGTAATGATTAGTATGATTGCGCAAAGGTATTGCGAATACTTGTGCATCATTTGCTTGAAGAAATTTGAAGTTATGTGCAGGTAATGAAGTTGATTTCTGAAGCAGACTTTCTGAAGGAGACACTTCTTCACTCAGAGAAGTGTTGATGAAAGTTTTGGTAAAGAAGAACATTGTTTGTGTAAAGTTTGGTTTATAACTGACATAGAAGTGTTCTTAAGTCAGTATAGATCAAACCTTTGGAGATTAAGAGGTCTCCAACAGTGGTATCAGAGCTGAAGGTGAAATACAAGAGAAGAAAAGACAATTGAAGTTCCGATTGGTGCAGATATTAGAGTTCTTCAAAATCAAAGGAGGACAAGGATAAATTATTGAAGATAACCTGCAGAAGTTCAAAGCACGAGTTCGAAAGAATCAAGAAGGGCAAAGCTTATATCAAAGGTACACTTTATCCTCATAAACCATAGTAATTGCAGATACAGAAGGTTAAAGATGGGAGAAAGCTTGCAGATTGATAAGCTAGATAGGGAGAACTATCCAGCATGGTCCATGAGGATGGAGGCACACCTCATGAGCAAAGACCTTATGGCATTCATTACAGGAGAAGAAGAAAAGCCTGAATTTTCAGATCCTAGTATTCCAACTAGGGAGGAGCTTGCAATTTTGAAGACTTGGATGAGAAAGGATGCTCAAGCAAGGAGTATCATTTACATGGCTGTAAATGATTATCTACTACCTCACATTAGAGGATTGGAAAGTGCTACAGATGTGTGGAATGCCTTGGAAGAGCATTTCCAAAATACAACTAAGTCAAGGAAGTCATCACTATGGGCTGAGTTCACAACCTTCAAGAAGAAGAGCTCACAATCAATTTCTGATTATGTGGCAAGGATGAAGGATATTGCAGATAGCTTGGGAGCAGTGGATGAAGACATTGAAGAGGAAAAGTTGGTAAGACAAATACTTACAGGTCTGAGAGGAGATGAGAAGTGGAAGCCTTTCATATTGTCCATAGAGTTGTCACTTGATCACTTTACTCCTGATCTTAATCAATTGCTAGGACACATGCTAACTTTTGAGCAGGACCTTAAAGGAGACAATGATACAAGTGCAAGTCAAGCTATGTACTCCAAGGACAAGAAAAAGAATGGCAAGGGAAAGCAATCGACTGATGATGAAGGGACTTCAAGTCAAGCTAACTTCACAAAAGGGAAGATGAATTTCAGAGGTAAAGGAAGAGGAGGTAAGAACAAAGATAATGCTAAAGCTTGTTGGATTTGTGGCAGAACTAATCATTTGGCAAATGATTGTTGGTATAACAATCAAAATGGTGGAAGCAATAATTAGAATTATAATCAAAGAGGTAGAGGAGGCAGAAACCAAAGAGGCAATTTCAGAGGAAGAGGTGGTAGGACATCATATGGTAGAGGAGGTGGAAGAAACTTCCAATCTCAGTCCTACAACAACAATTATTATAATTATGCATCAGATCAGAAGGATGATATGACTCTTATCTTGAATGCAACTCATGAATCAATGGGAGAAGATCAAAGAGTGTTTTATATTGACTCAGGGTGTAGCAACCATCTGAGTGGGAATCTATCCTTGATGACTGATATGGAAGCAAGGGTGAATGGACATACAGTTCAAACAGGTGATAATACCAAACATAAAGTGGAGAGCATTGGATCAGTGAAGACAAAGAGTGGAAGTACACTTCTGAGCAAGGTACTTTATGTTCCTACTATTCCTAAAAATTTGATAAGTGTAGAGCAAATTGTGGAGAAAGGATATGAGGTAAGATTCACAAATGATGGTGTTTATGTGCAAGATCCAAATCAGGGATATAGAAACATAATTGCAGGAAAAAAGGAAGGAAGATTGTTCACTCTCAAAGTCCAAGGTAATGTGGGACATGCATTATTTACCTATGGAAGTCAAAAGGTATCTGAATTAGACCTATGGCATAAAAGGCTAGGTCATTTCAATGAGAGAGCTATAAAGGAAATGTCAAAGAATCAGGTGGTGCTTGGATTGCCAAATATTGAAGGGCAACATATGGTGTACAAGTGTGAAGCTTGTCAATTAGGTAAAGCACATAAAAGTTCTTACAACAAATCAGGGTACAAGCATTCAAATATGCTTGAATTGGTTCATACAGATGTATGGGGTCCCTCAAGGGACTATAGCATAAATGGATCCAGATATTATGTGTTGTTTGTTGATGATGCAACGAGGTGGATTACTTTATATGTAATCAAGGATAAATCAGAAGTTTTCAAGACATTCAAACATTTTCATGTTTATGCAGAAAGGATCACAAGGCAAAAGCTTAAGAGGTTAAGGTCAGATGGAGGGGGAGAGTATTTCTCTAAAGAGTTTGATGATTA
Source organism: Ceratopteris richardii (assembly GCA_020310875.1). Taxonomy (NCBI): domain Eukaryota; kingdom Viridiplantae; phylum Streptophyta; class Polypodiopsida; order Polypodiales; family Pteridaceae; genus Ceratopteris; species Ceratopteris richardii. The sequence goes on along the minus strand of CM035411.1, from coordinate 159,353,583 downwards.
TTTGTTGAATGCAGGTATCAAAAGAGAAGTAACTTGCAGGTACTCCCCTCAACAGAATGGAGTAGCAGAAAGGAGAAATAGGACTCTTGTAGAATTTGCAAGAGCCATGATGAAGGAAAAGAATTGTCCAAATTACTTATGGGCAGAAGCCATTAACACTGCAACATACCTTGTGAATAGGTTACCTTGTAAAGCTTTGGATGGAGGAACCCCTTATGAAGCATGGTGGGGTAAGAAACCTACTCTTGATCATTGTAAAGTATTTGGATGTATTGCATATGCTTATGTTCCTTCACAATTAAGACATAAGCTAGAACCAAAAGCAGAGAAGTATGTGTTTATTGGATATGATGATAGACAGATGGGTTGCAGGTTGTGGAGTCCATCCACAAAGCAATTTCTTGTTACTAAAGATGTGACATTTGATGAGCAAAATACATGGTATACAGGATCAACAAATGATTATGCAGGTGTTGAAGAGATACAAAGAAAAGGAAAGGCAAAAGTAAAAGTGTATGAAGAAAGTATTGATGAAGTTGACTCTAGAAGTAGATTGCAGGATCATGTAGAAGAAGGGCCAAGATTTGATCCAGAATCAAATGAGGCTGAAACTTCGAGAAGTGCAGAAATCAGAAGATCTACAAGGGAAAGGAAAGAGCCTATAAGGTATAGTTATGATACATCTTTCCTAACAACAAAAGATTATGCTTACATTTTAAAGATAGAAGAAGATCCAACCACTTATGAAGAAGCCAAAGGTAAACAGAATTGGGAGAATGCAATGCAGGAAGAGTATGATGCTCTACTTGAAAATGAAACTTGGGAATTAGTACCAAGACCAAAGAATCAGAAAGTTATTGGATGTAAGTGGGTATATAAAACAAAGAGGTTTGCAGATGGTAAGGTGTCTAGATACAAGGCTAGACTTGTGGTCAAAGGTTTTGCCCAAACCTATGGGGTAGATTATGATGAAACCTTTAGTCCTGTTGCTAAAATTTCTACAATTAGAACATTGATTGCTATTGCTGCTTGTAAGGGATGGAAATTATCACAATTGGATGTGAAAAATGCATTTCTAAATGGATACATTGCAGATGAAGTATACATGGAGCAACCAGAAGGTTTTATGGATTCAATTGGATCAGATTATGTGTGTAAGCTCAAGAGAGCTTTGTATGGGTTGAAGCAAGCCCCAAGAGCTTGGAATTACAGATTGGTTAAGTTCTTGAATGAATGTGGATTTCAAGCATCAAAGGCAGATAGTAGCTTGCTAGTGAAGGCAAGTGAAAATGGATACATTTACATGTGCATTTATGTTGATGATATTATTGTTACAGGAACAGATGCTCAAGGAATCAATGAACTCAAAAGGCAAATAGAGAAGGAGTTTAAGATAAGTGATTTGGGAAACTTATCTTATTTTCTAGGAATGCAGATTGTGTATACTCAACATGGAGTATATGTTTCACAAGAGAGATACTTGAAGAATCTTCTAGTCAAGTTTAACATGGAGGATTGCAAGACCTCAACTACACCATTGGAGGTAAATCATAAGTTAAGCAGGTATGGAGGTGAAGAATTCAATGATATGAAGAAATATCAGAGTTTGGTAGGTAGTTTAATCTATGCTACCTTGACAAGGCTAGATTTATCATATGCAGTAGGTGTGTTGTCACAATTTATGCATTGTCCAAAGAAGACTCATTGGATTGCAGCTCAAAGGGTACTCAGATATATCAAAGGAACCCTAAGTGAAGGTTTGTACTATGGTTTCACTTCTGACACAAGAATCAAAGTGTTTAGTGATGCAGATTGGGCAGGTGACTCAGATGATAGAAGGTCTACTCATGGGTATCTTTGTTATGTTGGAGATAAACTAGTTTCTTGGTGTTCAAAGAAGCAACATACAGTTGCTTTATCATCCACAGAAGCTGAGTATAAAGGGATGGTAGAAGCTGCAAAGGAAGTGATATGGTTGAAGACCTTGATGAAGAGTTTTGAAACTGATCATAGTACTCCAATTATTTTTGGAGATAATATGAGTTCTTTGTATTTGGCAGCTAACCCTGTTTTTCATGCCAGGACTAAGCATATAGAGATTCAGTATCATTTCTTGAGAGAAAAGGTACTTGATAAAGAGATTGAAGTGATGTACACTCCAACAAAAGAACAAGTGGCAGATATGATGACAAAGAGCTTGGATGGACCTAAGCTACAGAGATTCAAGGAGATGGCAGGAGTGAAGAAGAATGGAATAATCACAATTAGTGATTGAGGGGGAGTTGTTGGAACAAGCCAATCACAAATTGATGATTATACAGATCTTGAAGAAAGCTTATGGTCAGAATGAAGTGAAGGAAGACATTTGTGAAAGTGAAGAAGATTTCAGATTGATGTCTTGTACACATATGTACATATAAGTGAAGAATCTTGTAAACTGAGTATAGCTAAACCCTTAGGATGATAAGGAGCAATGTCATAGACGTGGGATGAGTCTAAAGTCATGTATATATAAGTTAATGATGACAAGAAATGAGTATGAGAGTCATTTGTAGATGGCAAATGTGTTAGAGATGTGTAGAGAGTTTTTTCCCAGAAAATAGCGACGGGTTTTTCTCTGAGTGCTCTCTGTCTGATCATGTGGATCAGAATTCCTTTTGTACACATCTAATTGAGAAGCTAATGAAGCTATGTCTAAAGTTTCAGAATCTAATTCCTCTCCTATTGTGAGAATGATCAATAGGAACATTCATATGTAGAATGTGAAAACTGAAGTTTGAGAGTAGCGCACTTTTCCGTCTCAGTGTTTTGCTTAGATCTGAGTGTATACTGTAAAGTTTTTGATGAGTGAGCACTTAAAATCTAAGTTAGGAGATAGGGAATCTATGTCTAAAAGCATTTAGCAAAACGGGTTTCAGATTGGGAGAAATCAACTTGAGAAGTTGACTATGTCGAAGGCGCCACTTCTGAGAGATAGTTATGACATATCTTTGATCTTAAGGATCAAATTAAACTTTTGGTGATTAGTTTTGAGAACTAATGATTAGTATGATTGCACAAAGGTATTGCGAATACTTGTGCATCATTTGCTTGAAGAAATTTGAAGTTATGTGCAGGTAATGAAGTTGATTTCTGAAGCAGACTTTCTGAAGGAGACACTTCTTCACTCAGAGAAGTGTTGATGAAAGTTTTGGTAAAGAAGAACATTGTTTGTGTAAAGTTTGGTTTATAACTGACATAGAAGTGTTCTTAAGTCAGTATAGATCAAACCTTTGGAGATTAAGAGGTCTCCAACATATACACCTTTTAAGTCCCTTCCCTTTTGCCCAACTTTTTAATGCTTGCCCCTTGGCTTTCTAGTCCCAAACTAGGTCAACCTCAAAATAGCTTGTCTAAAGATAGACGTATCCTTTAAGAAAAAAACAGTTGAGGTCACGTAGTACTCGTCAAGAGCTTTCTAATGAGCTATTAAGCTCAAAAAACGGACTTCGGATGAGAAAGTTATGACCGTTCAGGCCCTGGGGGGTAAAAACTGACAAACAGGTTTTTCTCCAAATATGGGCTAAGGGGTCTCCTATGAGTCTAATCACCCACAAATTTCCCAAAAATAGCCCCAAAATTGGCCAAAAAATGAAACCCTAAAATTTGCGATGGGGGTGCACAATCGCGATGGCGTGAGACAATCGCGATGGTCTGGGACCGTCGCGATGGCGTGAGGGTGAACAATCGCGATGGTCTGAAGTGCACGGTCGCGATTGTCCAAAAGTGAGCAATCGCGATGGCGTGAGTGTGAACCGTCGCGATGGCGTGAGTGTGAACCGTCACGATGGCTCGATCAGGCGGACAATCGCGATGGCGTGAGTGTGAACCGTCGCGATGGCTCGATCAGGCGGACAATCGTGATGGCGTGAGTGTGAACCGTCGCGATGGCTCGATCAGGCGGACAATCGCGATGGCATGAGTCAACGGTCAACGTGAACAATCGCGATGGTCCAAAGTGAACCGTCGCGATGGTCACAGATGCGATGGCTTGAGCCAATCGCGATGGTCATGGCGCGATGGCTTGAGCCAATCGCGATGGTCCAAAATTTGAGTTGTCGCGATGGTCTGAGATGATCGCGATGGTCCAACTTGCCACGTGGCACCGTCGGCGCGATGACGTGAGCCAATCGCGATGGTGTGGGGTCAACCGAACAGTCGCGATGGTCCGCGAACCGTCGCGATGGTCCAAATGAACCGTCGCGATGGCGTGAGCCAATCGCGATGGTGTGACACAATCGCGATGGTCTGAGACCGTCGCGATGGTCCACCAAAATGCAATTTTTTGAGATGCAGCTATGGATTCCTATACACGCAGGGGTCGCCTACACGGGTGTGAACTCGCCTTCCTCAAAATCCGAACTTTGCAGACCATCGCGATGGTCTGACACAGTCGGAAATTTCTGACAGAAACTGAAAATTTTACCTTTTCCAAGCTTTCCTGATGCACTGGAGCTCTATACCTGCAAGAAAACTCAAGAAAACAAAAGCACATGCAAGCACAAAAGCTCTCTCTCACTCTCTCGCATGCACAAATGAGGGGAAATGAGGAGAATGGGTGGATATGGTGGATTTTCTGATTTTTTTGGAGATGAAGATGATGATGCGGTGATGAAGATGGAGTGTGGGGGAGGTGAAAAACACTAAAAACTAAGTAAAAACAACAACAAAAACTGAAATTTTTACCTTCCAACGCTACTTCTTGCTATACTCTTACCATCACCCATTCGTCCTAGACTCGATCCCCGGCAACAGCGCCAAATTTGGTGTTGCTCTAGCACAATGGTAAGTACCACGTTAAGAAGCTTCACCTCCTTAATTGTCAATCCGCGGAAGAGATAGGAGTGATATGAAGATCGTGAACGTGAGATGAAGTGAGAGTGAAGGTGAGAAGCACAAAGTTGCACACACACATACACACACACTACGAAGAGACAAGCAAGACACAATGGAAGGTGAGAAATCAACTCTATTACTCAAGAACACTCTTACAAGTTCAAAATAGCTCTAAGCTCTTCTCTACTCAAACAAGCTAACCTCAAAAATGAGCTCTCTAGCTCTTTTTATAGTTTCTAGACTAGTTTTGACCGGTTTCACATCTAGTGACCGGCATAGTTAAAAATTAGGTCCTAGATGCTGTTTGAAAGGGTAAACGGTGTCTAAAAATAACGAAAATTGATACGCTTGTTCTACCTAAGCTCCTCAAGCTCGAGGACTCCTCGGCTTGCACAAAATGGAGCGAGAAATTAAGAAAAGGGTTTTTCTATGTTATATATGTTATATATGTTACATTAGTGATAAAAATCACTGTTGGAGGTTTTTTGAAAAGTATTTTTAAAACACGATTCTTTGAAAGAAGATTCGACTGGCTCCCTGCTCCGTAGTTACATGCTTCCGCATCTTCTATGCCTCTGGCTGCTTCCAACACCTTCTTTGCATACATCAATAAGGTGTTCGCATGCTCATATGCATGTACTTGATGGACTTAACACCATCACAGTATTATAAATAAGGCAACTTCAGTAGAAATAGGACCCCTACATATAATCCTTATGGATTTAGACCATAGGATTGCTAAGGGGAAGTAGATACACCTTCACCATTAGGAATGTGCATAAGCAATTCTATAGGTAATAGGAAGTTGCATACAGGCACGGGAGATACATTTATGATAATCTCCAAGGTACTGAAGATTTACTTATCTTCACAAGAGTCTCACAGTATGATTAAGAGACTATGGGGTATCATGTTGAATACCCAAAGCGTGACTAGTTTCACTCATGCACATCACTTGAGCAAGTAGTGAAGCATTTCTGCTACACTTAAGATTTACTTATCTTCACAAGAGTCTCACAGTATGATTAAGAGACTATGGGGTATCATGTTGAATACCCAAAGCGTGACTAGTTTCACTCATGCACATCACTTGAGCAAGTAGTGAAGCATTTTAGTAGAGGGCTTTGACCCTTATAAGGAATTTATTTTCTTTGCTCTTCACTACAAAGTGGGAATCAGCTCAGAGATCGAGGAGAGATCTCACTTTAGCTCAGAGGTCTCCCTTTAGCTCCTATTCTTTGAGAAAGAAATAAAGGAAAGGAAAACAATATTTCTTCATATGAGAAGAATAGAGTATGTTTTCCTTCAAACAAAAGAGGTGTTTAAAAACCATCTCTTAGTCTACATTTCATAAGGAATTTACTCTACTTTTCATTTTGATTTTCCTTCACATGGGAGTTTGACTCTCCACTATTCTGGGAGGCAAAACATGGAGAACATATATGCATGTTCTCAATTATGGATGAGTAGAGCAATTGAATTCAAAAGAATCTCTTTCAAAGGGAAAGGGAAAGTGGAATAGATTCCACTACCACAACTCTTTTCCTTAGATGAGATTATAGAGAGAGTTAGAGAGAGAGTTTCACTCTCTCATTTTGGTTGTCCAGATAGAAGTGGCATTCTTCTATCAAAGACGAGAGGGAGATCAATTAACCATGATGGTTAGATTGAGTCTCACATGTAGACTCTAGAGAGAAGTAGTTATGCTATTCTCACTGATGGCCCTGGACTAGATGAGAACATCTAGTTATTGACATTAGTTACACTGGGAGTAGATTGATGATTCCTCTCTTTAGAGTTTCTAGTAGATAGGGATATATCTAACTTATTGGGGTACCAGACTCTTAGTTGGTATTACATCATGAGCATGATGTGTAAACATCAGCTAGGAGAATCGATATTTAGGGATATCTGAATCTCAAAGGGAATGTTTTTTGTATTCATATGGCAAACTATGGGGAAGAGAATATTTTAGAGTTTGCACTAGTGCCAATAGATGCTCTTCCAATAGAACTCAGTCCAATGGTAAAAGATGACAAACCACATACTTCTTGATTGGTGAAATGTATAGATTACATTTTACTACCAAGAAAGTTTTATATATGAGCTAGATGATGGATTTGCATAGACCACAAGGTAGTTTAGATTAAACTATTACTTGTGAGTACACTCAAGGTTAGGAAGACCTAGAGTGGTATGAGGGCAATCTATCATTTAGTCCTAGATGGGTTTGGAGTCACTTATTATGGGACTTTGTTCTATATTTTAGAGGATTCTATGGTTTATTATCTCTAATATGATATGGTCGAACCTATACGCTTGGAACTTTACAATTTCTTCTCATACTATTACTCCATAGAGGATACATCACATGGACTTATGTCATTTTGATGATGATATACATCATGGGAGTGATAGTTTGGAAATGGAGAGTACATGGGAGATAGTAGGCACCATTCATACGATTTCCCAATCTCTTATGAGGCTTCTTAAGGGGAAGGACACGGGAAAACAACACACAAACATGACCATGTACATAGAGTACATGGGGTTCAGGGGAGTCCGAGTAGTTCTTCTAACATTATGGACATTTCATCTACATTTTTGAGGACGAAAATGCTTTCAAGGGGAAGGAAATGTCACATCATGGATGCACACTCATTTGGATGAGATGGCATAGATGCCACATGACATCACTGAGGGCATTATGCCATTTGGTAGAAGGGGGAGAGAGGAGTCTCTCCCCTTAGAGTATTATTATATACTCGCATGAAGAGGATTAGAGAGGGATAGTTCATATATGATGACTCGGATGTGGTCGGGAGGTACGTATGGAAGTAGTCTGTGTGTGCTTCTCATGGATGGCATCGAGTTGCATGTCAGGTGGCAGAAAAGGGTGACCAAAAAGCTTCTCTTATAAGAATACTCAACCTCACAACTAGAAGTGGCCATGGTAGGTTGCTTCTTGCTCAACCAAGATATGCATGAGCTACCAAGCATGAAACAAAAAACACTAGTGGACACATGCGAGTCATAACAACCAGCCCAATATGAGTCAAAAAAGCCTATAATTCTGGTGATAGTGATCCACCTTGGGATAAAATAATCCAAGTAGTTGGGTACCACTCAAGTAGTGAAAGATGCGCTTAACGACCTGGAAATGCTTGACAATTAAGAAATGCATAAACTTTCTCATCTGAGAGATAATGAATTGAATATCAAGCTGAGTTATGCATAAGTAAATCAAACATCCAACAACTTGGTAATAAAGAACAACATCAAATGCACTTCGAGCATCATGAAGACTCAACCATAAACATGTTTCCATGGGATTGGAAATAGGTTTGCAATCGTCAAGGCCAAAATGTTGCAATAATGTGTCAATATATTTTGTTTGACACAAAGCTATTCCTCAATCAACTTGCATAAGCTAAATGCCTAAATAATGATGCAAATGCCCCAAATTTGACACCTCAAAAGAGGCATGCAAATGAGCCTTAAATTCAGCAATATGCAACATTCGTCAACATATACAGTAATGATTAGAAGTACATCATCTGCACCCTTAAGATATAAGAATCCTTTTGTAGCTTCCTTTTAATTTATTGGAGTTGTACATTCCACCATAGATGATCTTCATAGACATCTTTCATGATGTCATGATCCTAGAGAAAAACATTTTCTTCTTTCAATTTATGGATTCACTCTTTGAGGGTTGAAGTAATAGACAAAGTTGATTCTTTAGCATATAATTAATTTGCATAATCATACAGGTAATCTTTGACATTCGCCAATTCTTTTGAGGTGAAAACGTGATAAGATTGGTCAAGGAAAGATGGACTGAAGAGTGGGGAGGTGAAGGTGGAGGGGAAGATAGCAATATCATGGGAGGCGATGATGATCTTGGTGGAGGGGACTATGGAGGGGGAAGACTTTGACAGTAAATGGTTCGACGATAGGGTTTTGAGGGAGGGGATGTGGGAGATAAGGAGGGATCATCATATTTGGTATGGGCAAAATAGAAACTATTTGAAACAAGGAGGACAAAAGATGAATAGAAGGAGGAGAGGGGACATTTGGAAGAGGTTGTATTATAGAAAAGGTAATCCCCAAGAGGATGCAGACTTTTGAAGAAAGTGGACATTTTGGGCTATGCTCATTGAAGATGACTATTTGCAAAGGATCATACTCTACACCATGTCGGATAAGTGTTGCAAAGTTCTGATCCACTTCTTCATCTCTTTGGACTTCATAGGCTTGTGTCACAATTATCTTTGTACTTGATACTTGCGATTATTCAATAGACAATTATATCATAAAAATAATTGGAAAGTTGGACAACAAAAACAACAAGGTCAAGAGAGGTCTAGCCCATGTGGCATAGGCAGAACCTTCTTGAAGTTTTTGTTTTGTGTGATCAATTTGGAAATGTCGATGTTGCATCAAGAGATGAGCCCAGTTGAAGAGATTTCCTTGCAAGAAATGGAGGATTTCATAGTTTTGGTATGAGATCACATAATTCTTACTTTTCACAAATAGATCTTCAATGGAAAACCTATAGACGATAGCTTCATATCCAAGAAAATGCGAGTAAAATTCATGGGAGATAGGATTATGATTGAATTTTTGAATCATATGTTGCAAGGAAACCTTCTTATTAAACACAGTTAGGCCACAATAGGGCACATGGGTGCAATAAGATACATACTCAAGATCAATGTGTAGAGGTTCATCTATTATATAGGGTATGTTCCAATATTCCACACAAGCAGGGTAGTGGGCGCTGAGTTGGAAAAGCCACCAACTACGAGGATGAGGGGAAACTCCAAACCAATCAATAGTGGCATATGCTTGCTAGGAATGCCAATCAATCTAGTGCTTTAGATGTTATGGAAGTACTGAAAGAATTACATGCGTGATATTGAGTAATGAAAGCACTAGCTCATAAGAATCCATAGCAAAACACACAAACAAAGGAGCACTAGGCAAATAGAGGTGATCACAAGCACTCAAACATGCAGACAAGCATGCAAGAGCACACCAGGAATGATGGAGAGGAAAAAAAAGATGATTTTTAAAACCAAAAATAAAAGTGAAGTCAGAATGGTTGTTGACAATAGTAAAAGCCACATGTGAATTGAATGGCAAGTCGGATATGCAAGAGTATAACACAATCCATATCATGCAAAGGTGGCAAAATGGGACATAAATAAAACAAGTATTTATAAATTAAAAATATGAAACTAGAACTCATGCACGATATTGGTAGAGCTTGACCCCATTAAATGGAGATGAAAATACCTCACTTGCTAAAGTTTGTAACTTGAAAATGGTCAGGAGTACAATACAAAAATTTGATGGACTAAACCACCATAGCTAAAACTTAGCATCATGCTTGACTAGTCAAGATTTGAAGAAGAGAACCGAGTCCATGGCCTTAAAAAGAGGAATTTTTAAGTACTAATCATGCCAACATTTCTACTGAAGTTGAGATTCCCACAATAAAAGATAGCTCTCATAGCAATGTTCTTCCAAACTTTGAAGTTGTTACAGGTGATCTTACATAGAGTCTTCAGGAAGCAACTTATTTTGCACGACCCCATGCAAACTAGAAACCAGCAACTCCATTGCAGAAATAATTTCCAAACCATAAGTGAGTTCAAAGGAGTAAATCATAGGGAAGAAGCATACTAGGCCCATCAAGTTGAAGGTAAATACTGGTATCTAGATAGCCAATTATCTAAATTTTTCAACATGGTAAGCAAGATCTTATTCATGCTTTTTTCTAACCTATTGGCTTTTGGATTTTCTTATGCACTATATCTGAATAATCACAAATATGAGTAATCATAGTGTGACAAAGTTAGTCATAAGAAATTTTCTCATCATGTTAGGCAAGACCCTATTTATGATGTTTTCTAGGCCATTGGCTTGTGGATGATAAAGAAAACATTTCTTATGCAATATATGCAAATAATCACAAACATGAGTAACCAAAATGTCAAAAAACTAAAATGACATTTTTAGAAATAATTTCTAAAGGAAAAAATTCAAAACAAAGATGGTAAGCGACCGATTGAGTAGTAGCTTCTTGTAATGCATAGGCCTCTACCCACTGATTGGCATAATATATACACTTCAAGAGATATTCTTTTTGGTGGCTCTAGTAGGAGAACTATTCGTGCCCATAAAATCAAATCCCCACTTCTGGAAAGGTTCCAAAGGTAGGATGGGTTGTAATGGGAGCTGAGATCTATTGATATATTTAGGTAGTGATGTGTGTGAACACACTAGGACCATTGGGGCACTTTTTTCCCTCTTTAGGAGGTTTTTTCCCCCTGGTTGTATATATGCCTATAACCCTAATGGGTCATTTATGTTTGTACATTCTAGTGGTAATACATTCAGTATTGTGTGTTGTGCTTCAAGCTTCTTCTTCTTCCTTGTGTTGTTTGCGTGCTCCTACAATCCTCAGAATCCAACAATTGGTACCAGAGCAGGTTGCCACTTCATCTAGAGCATCGTTGACACCTCTTCGATCATAGTCTCAGAATCGCACGAAATTCGGTGAGCACACTTAAGGTGATCAGAATCGTAGCACTTGTGCAGGCAATTTTGTCTTTTTGTGCCAAAGATATATACAGGTTTCGGTTCGCCAGTATAAGCATCTCGAAGTCTGCTACATGTTTAGTAGAACTCATCAGGGTAGTTCTACTCAGCTTTTTCAGATACAACCATTTTTCTGCATCAGGATATTTTAGTCATTGGCCATGGCTGAAATCAATGATGTATTTCGTATGTTGGTTGTTGAGGATAAGTTGGCCGGTACTAATTACCCATTATGGGCTTATATGATGCATCATGTATTGGTTGCAAAAGGACTATGGAATATTGTGCAGGGTGTTGAAAAACTTCCTATTACACCTGCAACTGTAGTTACTCAAGTTCATGTAGAAGGCATCGAAGATGGTGATATTCTTTAGGTTCTTGTTCATGTTGCGGTTCTTGTTGCACCGACTGTAGAGCAACTTTGTTGGGATGGCACAAATTCTCAAGCACATGCATTGATAGCCTTATCTATCAAATGTGCCATTATTCCTCACATTTGCTCCTGCAAACCAACTAAGGATGCTTGGGATACACTTAACACTTTATACCAGGCAAGGAATGAGGCTTGTGTTGCTTACTGCTAAAAACAGTTGGAGAGTGAGCACATGAATGAAGGAGATTACACGGATAGTTTTTGACAAAGATCAAAGATTTGAAGGAACCATTAATTTCTGCTGATGAAGTCTTACCTGACAGTTCACTTGTGCAAACTATTATGAATGGTCTTCCCGATTCATATCAGAGTTTTGCTTCTAATCTTCATTTGATGATGAAAAGCAATCCAAATGCCTTAACATTTGAGGAGTTAGTTTATGTTCTGTTGCAGGAAGATCAGTCTAGGCAGAAGAGGTCCGTTATGCATGTCCTAGATCAAGCTTTCCTGGCTAGTCAGAAGGGCAAAGGTAAATGGAGCTCTTGTATTAGTAAGTAGAAATCTGCTAATTCTGCACCATCAAAGAAGGATGATAGAGACGAGAAGAAAATGGAAAAGCAGAAACTGTTTTGCAAATATTATAAAGGAAATGATCATGTAATAAAGAGTTGTCCAAAATTAGCTGCTAAAGAGGCAAGGACGAAAGAGGTTGGAATGGTTGTTGTTGTTGTTGGAAATTTAGTAGGCCCATTGCTCATATCACAGGTCCAAGGTTCCATAGGTCCAGCATATACAACATAGAATCTAGAAATCTTCCAATATTGACAAAACATGAACATACCACATTTAATCATACAAATGATGAGACAAAGATAGAGAAAGATTAGACAACATGTGTAAAGTGTTAAGTAAGCCAAGGCTTACTCGAACTATCATATATACCAATGTTCAATGTACAATGTGGGAGCAAAACTCTCAACCACTCTATGTGAACAGATATAGATGGATGAGTGAATGTACAAATGTAATAAACATATTCAGATGTATGAACATAAATCTGAATATACATGAGGTGTGTGACCTAATAGGTTGTAGACAAGTGAATATGAGTGATCGAAAGAGGAAGGATCAGTCTAAAATTGATAATCAACAAACCCTCATCTAACCTTAGGCTATGGAAGACCCTAAGTCAGACATGTGTGTGAAAAGATCACATACTTAAAAAAGTAGCAAAGAATGCTAACAAGTTTGCTGCCAGAAATCCTCAAACTCATATGAACATATATTCTCTAACACCTCATCCAAATATGCATAAAGCATATATGTACTGATTCTCTTGTACCTATGCTAAATAGGACTCCTCCTCATATGGATGGCACTGCCTCCATAAACTCCAAGTATTACCTGTGTGCATAAAGAGAATATGTACCTGATTTCTTAACATAAGATGCAAATCTTATGCTAACCACCATCCGATGTCTTTGAAGTAACCCAAAATCTTCATGTAGAAGACAATCTTCAAATACATCATGTAGATGGCCGATCCTCACCACCAAGCTGCTAATGACCAAGTCCTCTCCATGAGCAAGAGTGTGAGCACACTCTTCTCCTCCAAGAAGAACTCCATAGCACCATGGCTACCCCATGTGCTAGAAGAAACACCACCTCTATTGAGGTCCAAGCACCAAGGCTTGTGTTGAATACTAGGTGAATGATGCTTACAAGTGAGCCCAAGCACTTCTTATATAGTTTTGCGTACCCTCCAAAAGCTTCTCAACAATAAAGCAATCGCTTCTAATAAAGCTACGGAAAAAAATAAGGATCGTGATTGCTCAATCGGGAAAGAATCTGTCTTCGCTTGTCCGTCTTCTATTGCAAAAGCAAAAACTCAAAAAACTCGCGAATGCGCTATTTGCCGTCCATGGGATTCGTTCTCAGGTCATCTTGATGAGAGAGTAGCGATCTAGCCATGCGCCCACGTTGTTGTGTTGTACCAACTACTAAAGCAGTAGCTACATATGCTCTAGTTACTGAGCAAGATGGACCCATTGACCATGCACGATGTACCATATGGCATTGTTTCCAACAATCCCCCCTGCAATGTCATATTGGTACAACCTAAACTGGATGTGCAAACTTCATAAGCTGCAAACTATTACAAGCTTCAAGCTTATACTCCCGAACTTCAGAAGTGACCTTCAAACCTTTTCTTAAAAAGTCTTCTTCAAAACTGAATTTGACTTTCCTTCAAAAAACCTGAACTTGCTGAATATGAACTATAATACCTGAGAAAATATGCAAACTAGATATCCAATAGTGTTCTCTTCAAGCAATCACTGCTTCACAACAAATGTAGCATGTACTAACTGTGAACCTGCTATCTCCTGTCTTCGTAAACCTGAAAACATACACTAGGATCCACATATTTGCATTTACCTTTCGAAAGTTTTCTCAACGTACTTCTGTTGTGTCATGTAAGTACACTAAACAAAATCAAGAACTGAATCCTGGAACCTGTGACTGACAACTCACAACTTAGTGTATTATGAACACTAGCTGGTTCTCTGACTGTACACACCTCAACTAAACTCAACTGAAATCAACTCATGAGTCTCATCAAAAAAATCTATGATGTCATCATGTCTTCATCCTTGTTCAATCTGTAATTCCTTCATACCTCTTTCCTTCAGAACCTGGTATAAACATAAATGTGTGCACTTCTCAAACATACCTCTCTAAAATATCAAGCTTCTCTTCAATAGAACTCTGGAACCTTCTCCTGAACAGGAACGTCCTAACATGAACTTTCTCCAGACATTCTCCTTCTTCCTTCTTCTTTCAAAGTTGGAACATAAAGAGAACCTGACAAAGGAAATATAGGAATATCTGATATAGGAAATACCTATAGGTATGACTCTGTATGCTTTCACATATGGCTGAACATAAGTCTTCATGTTTCATCACCCCCCTGGATGACTTAACACTAGTATCCAAAAATTCTTCAAATATATCAGATTTTATGAAATCTGGAACGTCTTCCTTCTTTCAATAAATTTGATCTTCAATAATCAATACCTATATTTGAAACAAAAATCTTTGAACCCTTTTTATTAGCACTGCAGTTGCCAATAGCTTTCACTGTAACTCTTCAACTTCCCATATTGTAGAATAAGGTTAGCTGATCCTAACATAACAAAACCTTGCGGAAAGCATTATAGGATTCATAACCTTCTGCAACATAACAAGTATCTTTTTTATTTTCTTCTACAACACAAATCTGATAGAATCTGAGTCTTTGACTTACATCTTTCAATACTAAGAACTTTCTCAAACAAAGGATAGACAACTGACTCATAAATACTCAATATCATTCAAGATCTTTTCGAGAAAATACCTGTGTAGAATTTGCTCTCATCAAACCTTCATGACTGAATGTTTGATTTGTTACCTGAATGTCTCTAAATGTCCATGCTTCTTAAATTGTAAAACTTTTGTTCAAACAAATCATTTCCAAGAATCTGCAACTCCTACTTGAAACATAAGTGGACAAACTTCTCACCTTGAGAACTCCAAAAGCTGTAAGTTGATACTTCATTTTTCATATTCTACCCAGGTGAAATGTAATAGTATCTGCTTGACTTTCTTTTGTCTAACTCCACTTCTCAATCAAGTGCTAGGATTCTATGGAACACCTTTTTGAATACAAGCATGTATCCAAAAATCGAGATAATCATAGAAAGTAGATTCTTCAACTAACTGGTACATCAAGAATTTGAATTTTCTGAATATGAGGTAACTTTTCCAAACACAAAACCTCAACCCAAGTCTTCAACATTTGCTACAAAAAACTCTTTTACCTCAAGAGTTAGATAAAGAAGAAATATACTTCTCTGCAGCTTGTCATATACCAAGTAGCTCTGTATTGACACTCCAAGAATTCTTTGAGGGAACATATAAGCTGCCTGCTTAAAAGCTTCAACTAAAACATAACTCATAGACATATGAGTCAAAACATATATCTGCTGCTTTTCTTTCTCTCAATGCAATTCTTTGTCAAATCTACTACATCATGACCAAGTGTAATGCAAAATAAGAAATTGCTTCTTCTTTAAACTGATCTTCACACAAGATGTTCTCGTAGACTTGTCTTTGGATGTAGAGGATAAAGTAAGAAAAGTATATGGAAAATATGTGAGAAAAGGAAGTCTTACTTTTCTTTTGGAAATATTGGACTTTCTTCTTCTGCATCTTTCTTCCACCTGATGATGTCAACATCTTCAAATTTCTCTTCCATACCTTTTTTTCTCTTCATCTTGAAGTAGTAAGCACTCTTAACTTCTTCAAATGAACTCTTTCTCTTCCTCTAATGCTAAGAGTAAGAGACAAAACAAACATGGTATACAAATGGAAGTGAACATAGAATCATGTTTTATCATCTCCTCATATCTCTGAATCAAAATTTTGCTTCAAATGTGACTGATATGACTGAATTCACCAACCTTTTGTCTGAATGATGAATTACCTTTCTAGACTTACCTCTCTAGATACCAAATGTGAGCAAAAAACTTCCAACCAACTTACAACACAAGATTGGTTGAAAACAAAATTGATTCTCTCCACATTTGTCTTCTTAGATAAACTTTCTTGCCATGAAAGAAATCTATCAAAACTCTCTAGAAAAACCTCTAGGTACCTATTTTGATGTAGCTTTTAACTTTCAAATAATGAAAGTGTATAAAAGCACTCCTTGAATCCTTCAAATCTGTTCATAACTACTCTTCTGCAAATGATAATCTGATAGTAGAAACTGATACCTGTGATTTGATGTTGATCCGATTCCTTCATCTTCTCTAAACCATTGTTCTTCCTTGAATTTGAAGTAATCTTCTCTTCATCAAGTCTTGGTCTTCAAACAATACTTTTGTAAAGTATTTGCCTACTCTTCCAAAAATATTTGGCTGCTAACACATCATCAACTTCATACTCCACATTGATGATTAAACATGTGATTGAATTGTCTAATTCTCAAATCTCTACTCATCTAGATTAAGTGTGTATGTCAAATGTCAAATGTTAGAAGATGCTCTTAAATCATATCTTGTAAACTTGGAAGTCTGAACCTGGGAATTTGAATGAGCCTGAATGCATTGATGCCAAAGCCGTAAATCTCTAATTCCAAATGTTGGAAATTTAGAAGGCCCATTGCTCATATCACAGGTCCAAGGTTCCATACGTCCAACATATACAAAATAGAATCTAGCAATCTTCCAATATTGACAAAACATGAACATACCACATTTAATCATACAAATGATGAGAAAAAGATAGAGAAAGATTAGACAACATGTGTAAAGTGTTATGTAAGCCAAGGCTTACTCAAACTATCATATATACCAATGTTCAATATACAATGTGGGAGCAAAACTATCAACCACTCTATGTGAACATAAATAGATGGATGAGTGAATGTACAAATGTAATAAACATATTCAAATGTATGAACAGAAATCTGAATATACATGAGATGTGTGACCTAATAGGTTGTAGAAGAGTGAATATGAGTGACCGAAAGAGGAAGGATCAATCTAATTTGATAATCAACAAATCCTCATCTAACCTTAGGCTATGGAAGACCCTAAGTCAGACACATGTGTGAAAAGATCACATACTTACAAAAGTGGCAAAGAATGCTAACAAGTTTGCTGCCAGAAATCCTCAAACTCATATGAACATATCTTCTCTAACACCTCATCCAAATATGCATAAAGCATATACGTACTGATTCTCTTGTACCTATGCTAAATAGGACTCCTCCTCATATGGATGCCACTGCCTCCATAAACTCCAAGTAGTACCTATGTGCATAAAGAGAATATGTACCCGATTTCTTAACATAAGATGAAAATCTTATGTTAACCACCATCCAATGTCTTTGAAGTAACCCGAAATCTTCATGTAGAAGACAATATTCAAATACATCATGTAGATGGACGATCCTAACCATCAAGCTGCTAATGACCAAGTCCTATCCATGAGCAAGAGTGTGAGCACACTCTTCTCCTCCAAGAAGAACTCCGTAGCCACTCCTCAACATGCTTCAAGTTAGCACCATGGCCGTCCCATGTGCTAGAAGAAACACCACCTCTATTGAGGTCCAAGCACCAAGGCTTGTGTTGAATACTAGGTGAAGGATGCTTACAAGTGAGCCCAAGCACCTCTTATATATTTTTGTGTAACCTCCAAAAGCTTCTCAACAATAAAGCAATCGCTTCTAATAAAGCTACGGAAAAAAATAAGGATCACGATTGCTCAATCGGGAAAGAATCTGTCTGCGCTGTCTGTCTTCTATTGCAAAAGCAAAAACTCAAAAAACTCGCGAATGCGCTGTTTTCCGTCCGTGGGATTCGATCTCAGGTCATCTTGATGAGAGAGTATTATCTAGCCATGTGCCCACGCTGTTGTGTTGTACCAACTACCAGAGCAGTAGCTACATATGCTCTAGTTATTGAGCAAGATGGACGAATTCACCATGCACAATGTACCTGTTACCCTCATATATGTCATGCAAAAAGAAGATCATGGAGCACTTATCTTATATTAAACATTTGATTGTAGCTCATGTGCACCCTTAGAGGACCTCTTGATTCAGGTATTTGTGGTCTACAAATGTCTTAAGCAAGTCTGACCTTGTTGTTCTTTGGTGAAGGAAAAAAAAAAAGAGAAAAAGGAAGGAAAAAAGGAAGCCATTAATGGTCCCGTGCAATGTTGTCTCTCCACTTCCCCGTTTGGACGGCACCTGTCAGAGGCTCTCAAAGAGCTGATTGAGGAGTGGTTAATGGGGGGCTTGAAAAACACAAAAAGAGGGGGGGGGGGTAAGTTTCTACAAGCACGTGGGGGGGGGGGGGGGGGGGGGGAAGTTCGGGGTTCTCCCTCCTATGGAGGGGGAGCTATGTTTCTCTTTCTCTGTCGACGGAGGCGAAGAAGAAGACATGGTGGAGTCCATTGAATTAAATGCGTATATACAAGTGTTCTTTCAGCTTCGGAAGGAGAACTCGAGAGCTATAGAGAGTCCTTGATCAGTCCACAGAAGCAGTGGCAATGGAAGCTGCAGGGGGTGTCGACGTCTAAGCTGAAGTCTGCCTGCCTTTAGTATTTTCCTATGAACTCTGTTTAGATCACGATTTGACACTTTGAGCCCATTCTCCATGGTTTCTTAAACAAAGACCACAGTATCCAGAATACAACAAGATCGTGTCCATCATCATGGAGAGTCTGCTAGAGATGGTGCGCCCTATGGGGACATTGCCTTTCATTAACGATCTTCTGACTTTCTCTCCGGTGAAGAGTCTGCTGCATCCCAGTTCGCAACCCTTATTGAAGAGGCAAAATTGGCAACCCTAGAAGTTCAACCCTCAAGAAAGAAAGCGATTACAGACTACAAGTCTTTAATAGCCGAAGGTGCTGGTGGACTCCTCTTGAGCGGTTGAAATTCTCCTTCAAGTGCAAAATTGAAGCCAAAATATAATAGGACTATTCAAGAGTTGACGTAAATCTGGGCAAGTGAATGCTTTAGCTGGCTTCTTCAAAGGGAATGGGAAAAAATTGTGTACAGATCTATAGTTATGAACATGCCCCGAGTGCTATTTTATGGCTCTACAGAAGGCAAAGTGGGAAAAGGGATGCTGAGAAACGAAGAACTTTATCTACACAGGGACTTACCCACGGTCAAGATCAAAGTCAAGTTGTCATCGTTTATAGCTTGAGGCAGTGGTATTCTAGCATATATGCACAACACCTGGAGAGTCACTCCCCTACAGAGAACTCGAAGAACATAGCCACGGTGAAGGAGAAAGAAAAGGTATTTCCTAATGGTCCAGTGAGTCCCAGCAAGTTTTCCAGCAAAGTAGCATCAACAAGCTACATTTAACCGATCCAAATCACCCCCACAACATTAAAGAAAGCCTTGTCTTCGACCAATAAAAACTCTCCTAGTAAAGCAACTGAAAGATTTGCACCACGGGAAGAGACCATCGAGCAGGAGAGAACACCATCTAAGAGTGATAAACTTAATAAAAAAGTGAGGAATCTTTTCCAAAGGAGAAAATCTGGTGTCAGAAGCATGAAATGGGGTGATATGAAGAGCATTGTTTCAATTGAAGAGGGTAGTGTTTTGACTAGAGAAAATCCCAACATGGGTCCTTTCCTCCTCAAGCTCGCCAGGCAAGCTATCATGTCAGTTGATACTCCTTAGTAGGCTCTTGATTATGCAAGCAGAGAAGCAAAGTCACATGATGTTGCAGTTGATGGAAAACCTAGCCTTGATTTTGTGATGAGTTTGCACATTCTTACACCGATGCACTATACAATGGGTAGATTGGAGGATGTTGTATCACTCCTCCGGCATTCAATTGCAACCAGTGATATGGAAGGAGGAGATCAAGATCATGCTCTTGCTGCATTTCTGGGGAACATGCAACTTGGTGGCACCTACTCTCTGCTGGGAAGAGGTGATGATGCACTTGTTGCATATCATGTAGGACTGAAAGTACCAATGAAGGCACTTGGAGAAATGCAACCTTGCATTGGTGAAACATGTCGTTATGTGGTAGAAGCACACACTCAGGCAATGCAGTTCGATAAGACAAAGGAACTTTGTTAGCATGCCTTAGATATCCATGAGGGGCACAATGCCCCAACCTCTTTTGAAGAGGCTACAGATAGGAGGCTCATGGGTTTAATCTGTAATGGTAAAGGGGAACATGAAGCTACCTTGGAGCATCTTGTGCTAGCCAGCATGACATTGATTGCAAAAGGGAAGGATGTTGATGTAGCCTGCTTGTGTGATACATACGCTTCTCTGGAAAGATTTGTAGAGGCTATGTTTTCTTACCAGAAGGCACTAATAGTATTTAAAGCTTCCCAAGGAGAAAATAGTGTTGCAGTTGCATATGCCTATGTAAGCTTGGCTGAGCTCTACATGAAGACTAGTAAATTCGGGGAATGTAGGGCATATGGTGATAGTGCATTATGGATCTACAACAGGCGAGGGGAAAGCATCGACTCGAATCTCCTGGCAAGCATAAGGCTCTTCTTAATTACCATGAAATGCACATGTCTAACATTGGACATCCTTCTAAAGAAAGAGTTGTATGTTTAGAGCAGCAAACTCCAATATCTGAAACAACAGTTAGAGATAAAAAACTTGTGTGGCCTTGGATGGGGATCATTGTAAATATCAATAATAGTGTAATCATTGATGGTAAGGGGGTGTGGCCTGTTGAACCTTAAGGTTGGAGAGAGAGTGAGTTCTCCTGAAGTATTCCCGATGTGGGTTAGCTATTTAGTGTTCTTCTCGCCATGGAGCCTCAATATAGGAAGGCTAGAAAAACTCTTATCTTCTCCACGTCTTTGGATGCACATGTGCGGCAGTCAATCGAAAGCAATCTCTGAAGATGACAAGTGGGTGGAGTATGACTTTATATTATGGGAACGAGTCCAGCACGTGCTTTAAGATCTACACGGGATCTTAGACCTGAGGAGGCGCTGTGGAGATATTACCTAGTAGCAATCTATCTGCATCTAGTTCAGTTACCAATGCAGTTGTCTTTAGAGGGGAAGATTTCCCCACTCTACAAGCTGCTGCCATACCTTCATCTCCTGCCCTACCTCCCCGACCTTGTTCGAGAGATTCTTAATATAAGCAGCGGGAGAAACACCATGGATCTTCATTCGAACACGATGCGTCCCAGCAAAAGCAAAGCATTATAAGAGATGATGTGCCAGAGTTGAATCACGGTGTCAATAGTGAGTTCCAACCTGCCCAACCTCTGTAGGTGCAATCTAGAACAGTGTTCCTAGATCAAAATGATAATGTCGATAGAGGAAGTGCTTATCATCGAGGACCATCTCCTTGATAAAACTAAAGCATACTTCGAATTGGGCT
Organism: Ceratopteris richardii; assembly: GCA_020310875.1. NCBI lineage: Eukaryota > Viridiplantae > Streptophyta > Polypodiopsida > Polypodiales > Pteridaceae > Ceratopteris > Ceratopteris richardii. The sequence continues at coordinate 159,331,783 of CM035411.1, read as the reverse complement.
GATGATGAGAGAGAGACTCTGTCAAGTGTTCAAATGCATGAGAGTGTACAGAGCGAGTGGACTGAAAGAAACATTGGGTCTCAGAGGCAAGGCAGTTGGTCAGTGGATCGAAGCACAGATGTAGATCTCAAGAGACCGATATCACATGTGGGCTCTTCGTCTAGGAATGAATTAGACTTTTCATTGCATAATGTGCATAGTTCAAAGTCTGCATTTGTGAAGGATGATGTAAGGAGGGACCATCGTGATGTTGGGAGGTTTCAGAATGACTTTGTTGAAAAATCTGAGAGATCAAGTCATTTGCCAGGGAGGAATGATGTATTAAAGAGGGGATGGAGTTTCCCAGCTCTAGAGTTGAATAAAAGAGATGCAAAATATGCAAGCCAATGAACATGACGGATCGAGATTGTTTTCCTAATGGAAGGACATATATTCCAGATGGAAATAATATTAGAAATCAAGGCATCTGATGATATCGACGAAAGAGATTGGTGGATTAGCGATAGCAAGCGGTCTTCTTACTCAACAACCGTCAAACCTGAGTCTCCAGATCCTTCTGACGATCCTAATTATGGACGCTTTCGGCAGTCGCTGCCAAAGCAACCTCGGGTTCTACCCCCTTCCCCAGGAATGTTATTACTCATAAGCAGGCTTCCCATTCAGAAACTGATGTTGGATTAGGTGCTTATGTTGATGGATATGCTGTAGATGTATAAATTTCTGAATAGTAGGTGGAATCTGTCTTATCAGAGGAAGTGGTGATATCGGATGCTGGATCGCAGTTCTCTGAAGACACTGTTGAAGATATGGTTGTTCAACCAGATGAGGCTCAAGATTTGCACTCTAATTCAGTTTCTAAGACTTAATCAGATAGAAAAGTAGATGAGATTTCTGATCTTTCTGAAGCCCAAGAAAGTTATGAAGATCTAGAGTGCGAGAAGCCAATTGATCTTGAGGTGTCTCAGGGACCTGAGAACCTAGATACCACTGTGTCTCTTGATGAATCAACAACAGAAATGCTTGATTTGGAAGGAAAGATGGATCAAAAGGTGGAGGGAGACCTCAGAGGAGATGACTTAAAGATGGATTTTGGAAGGAGGATAGAGGCATGAATTGAATGTCTCAGTTTACCGAATGCATGTTCCAGTGCTATTCAGTGCCACATATCACATGACCTATAAGAGTTTGAGTGGGAAACTGATATATCCCGAGTTGATTCAAGGAGAAATCTTCACTCCTTAGTTTGTGGAGAAACCTCTTTCCTTTTATGAATGTGCTTCTCATGTTGAACATGTGCTAAACTTCAATGTGTCACTGAGTAACGACTTGAGTGCAATGATATGAATCTACGAGAGTCAGAGGTTTCCTCCATTCATGAAGTGTGCCTCAAAGTATGGAGAACCATCTGTGGGTTGTCAGTTAATTTGTATCTGTTTTTTTTTCTGAGAGTATGGTTTCTAAAAGTGCCTTGAAATGATTACCTTTGGGCGGCTTCCTGATTGTATATCAAGATGAATAAGGAAAAACAACAATAAAATTAGCAGTCAAGCAAACATTTTCCTTGGGCTATAGGACTCATCATTTGGCGATCCTACTGGGGATGCAAGCTCAAGGAGTGTTGTGGGCTCGCCTAGTGCCCCACAGTGTGGCACAGCTTGTGATCGAATCACAAAAAAGAGGATGTTTGGTGGTGCTGCAACTATTCTAAAAGTCTTGGCACGGGTCATGGCAAAGATTCAGCAGAAGATGAAGAAGAGGAGGTAGAGGATAAGGGCTATGATGAAAATTAGAAGGTTGATGAATTCCAAGGAACTAATTATGGGAGCAGGTTGTCAGGTGCAAAACAGGGACAAAAGCTAGAGAAAGAAAAGGCACCTGAAGAATCATGCAAGTCAGCATAGGTGGCTGCATACAACAAAGCTCTGGATCCACCATAAAAACTAAGGATTGGGGGCCTAACAGATGTAAATGCTAAAGGTTCACTTATATTTGGAGGAGAAGAAGATGATGAGTCAGAGAGGTCTTTACAAAGGTCAAGGAAGGCAATATTGAAGTAACAATCCAAGAATGGAGTTGCAAGGCAAGTCTACAAGCAGTTGCATCTGTTTTGCTACAAGCAAGCAAGACAGAGAATCAGGATGGAGTTGGAGATGACGCAGTGGAGAAAGACAAAACTAGAGTTGTCTTTACATGGATCGAGGAATTTAGCCGCAATATTCAGCTTGATAAAGTTCTTTTCTGAAGTCTTGGGAAAAGAAATGTGTTTGATGAGGATGATGAGCTTAGGAAAGAGGAGAAGCCTCTTAAGGAAGATGGAGGTTGACTGGAAGTAAATGTTGAAACCAAGGATGAAGAAATGGAGGAGCACCAGGTTGAAGATGTGGGTAAAAGGTTTGGCAGGTGCACTACAACTACTTACATGGGGAACCATTAAAAGAGACAATTGTTTGGGGGGTGGTTTCTTGCATCCATTTTTACCTAAGAACATTATCTGTATGCTTGTTAATGGTAGACCATGGTGTGCGGTGATAAGAGTTAGGGTTAGTGAGTAGTGAGAATAGGTGAGTGGTGAAAGTGTGTGTGTGGGGTTGGTGAACAAGGCAAAAAAGCCTTGGAGAATGTGTATGAAGGTGTGGGAATTGTAGTGTAGAGTAGAAGAAAGAAGAAGTGAGAAGGGTGAGTAGGAGAAAGGATGAGAAAGAACATAAGTGTGGGGGAAAGAGCACAGAATGGTCTAGATTAACATCATGCATTTCAATGTTTCTTGATAACTTTGGTTTGCAGGAGCTCACCAGCCAAGTGTGGGGGGATATGTTACCCTCATATATGTCATGCAAAAAGAAGATCATGGAGCACTTATCTTGTATTAAACATTTGATTGTAGCTCATGTACACCCTTAGAGGACCTCTTGATTCAGGTATTTGTGGTCTACAAATGTCTTAAGCAAGTCTGAACTTGTTGTTCTTTGGTGAAGGAAAAAAAAAAAGAGAAAAAAGGAAGGAAAAAAGGAAGCCATTAATGGTCCCCTGCAATGTTGTCTCTCCACTTCCCCCTTCGGACGTCACCTGTCAGAGGCTCTTAAAGAGCTGATTGAGGAGTGGTTAATGGGGGGCTTGAAAAACACAAAAAGAGGGGGGGGGGTAAGTTTCTACAGGCACGTGGGGGGGGGGGAGTTCGGGGTTCTCCCTCCTATAGAGGGGGAGCTCTGTTTCTCTTTCTCTGTTGACAGAGGTGAAGAAGAAGACATGGTGGAGTCCATTGAATTAAATCAGTATATACAAGTGTTCTTTCAGCTTCGAAAGGAGAACTCGAGATCTATCGAGAGTCCTTGATCAGTCCACAAAAGCAGCGGTAATGGCAGCTGCAGGGGATGTCGACGTCTAAGCTGAAGTCTGCCTGCCTTTAGTGTTTTCCTATGAGCTCTGTTTAGATCACGATTTGACACTTTGAGCCCGTTCTCCATGTTTTCTCAAACAAAGGCCACAGTATCTAGAATACAAAAAGATCGTGTCCATCATCATGGAGAGTCCGCTAGAGATGGTGCGCCCTATGGGGACATTGCCTTTCATTAACAATCTTCTGTCTATCTCTTCGGTGAAGATTCTGCTGCATCCCAGTTCGCAACCCTTACTGAAGAGGCAAAATTGGCAACCCTAGAAGTTCAAACCCCAAGAAATAAAGCGATTACAGACTACAAGTCTTTAATAGCCAAAGGTGTTGCTGGTGGACTCCTCTTGAGCGGTTGAAATTCTCCTTCAAGTGCAAAATTGAAGCCAAAATATAATAGGACTATTCAAGAGTTGATGTAAATCTAGGCAAGTGGATGCTTTAGCTGGCTTCTTCAAAGGGAATGGGAAAAAAATTGTGTACAGATCTATAGTTATGAACAAGCCCCGAGTGCTATTTTATGGCTCTACAAAAGGCAAAGTGGGAAAAGGGATGCTGAGAAAGGAAGAACTTTATCTACACAGGGACTTACCCACGGTCAAGATCAAAGTCAAGCTGTCATCGTTTATAGCTTAAGGCAGTGGTATTCTAGCATATATGCACGACACCTGGAGAGTTACTCCCCTACAGAGAACTCGAAGAACATAGCCACGGTGAAGGAGAAAGAAAAGGTATTTCCTAATGGTCCAGTTAGTCCCAACAAGTTTTCCAGCAAAGTAGCATCAACAAGCTACATTTAACCGATCCAAATCACCCCCACAACATTAAAGAAAGCCCTGTCTTCAACCAATAAAACCTCTCCTGGTAAAGCAGCTGAAAGATCTGTACCACGGGAAGAGACCATCGAGCAGGAGAGAACACCATCTAAGAGTGATAAACTTAATCAAAAAGTGAGGAATCTTTTCCAAAGGAGAAAATATTGTGTCAGATGCATGAAATGGGGTGATATGAAGAGCATTGTTTCAATTGAACAGGGTAGTGTTTTGACAAGAGAAAATCCCAACATGGGTCCTTTCCTCCTCAAGCTCGCCACACAAGCTATCATGTCAGTTGATAATCCTCAGTAGGCTCTTGATTATGCAAGCAGAGAAGCAAAGTCACATGATGTTGCAATTGATGGAAAACCTAGCCTTGATTTTGTGATGAGTTTGCACATTCTTGCACTGATGCACTATACAATGGGTAGATTGGAGGATGTTGTATCACTCCTCTGGCATTCAATTGCAGCGAGTGATATGGAAGGAGGAGATCAAGATCATGCTCTTGCTGCATTTCTGGGGAACATGCAACTTGGTGGCACCTACTCTCTGCTGGGGAGAGGTGATGATGCACTTGTTACATATCATGTAGGACTGAAAGTACAAAAGAAGGCACTTGGAGAAATGCAACCTTGCATTGGTGAAACATGTCGTTATGTGCTAGAAGCACACACTGAGGCAATGCAGTTCGATAAGACAAAGGAACTTTGTTAGCATGCCTTAGATATCCATGAGGGGCACAATGCTCCAGCCTCTTTTGAAGAGGCTACAGATAGGAGGCTCATGGGTTTAATCCATAATGGTAAAGGGGAACATGAAGCTACCTTGGAGCATCTTGTGCTAGCCTGCATGGCATTCATTGCAAAAGGGAAGGATGTTGATGTAGCCTGCTTGTGTGATACATACGCTTCTCTGGAAAGATTTGTAGAGGCTATGTTTTCTTACCAGAAGGCACTAACAGTATTTAAAGCTTCCCAAGGAGAAAATAGTGTTGCAGTTGCATCTACCTATGTAAGCTTGGCTGAGCTCTACATGAAGACTAGTAAATTTGGGGAATGTAGGGCATATGGTGATAGTGCATTATGGATCTACAACATGCCAGGGGAAAGCATCGACTCGAAGCTGTTGGCAAGCATAAGGCTCTTCTTAATTACCATGAAATGCACATGTCTAACATTGGACATCCTTCTAAAGAAAGAGTAGTATGTTTAGAGCAGCAAACTCCAATATCTGAAACAACAGTTAGAGATAAAAAACTTGTGTGGCATTAGATGGGGATCATTGTAAATATCAATAACAGTGTAATCATTGATGGTAAGGGGGTGGGGCATGTTGAACCTTAAGGTTGGAGAGAGAGTGAGTTCTCTTGAACTATTCCCGAAGTGGGTTAGCTATTTAGTGTTCTTCTCGCCATGGAGCCTCAATATAGGAAGGCTGGAAAAACTCTTATCTTCTCCACGTCTCTAGATGCACATGTGCGGCAGTCAATCGAAAGGAATCTCTGAAGATGACAAGTGGGTAAAGTATGACTTTATATTATGGGAACGAGTCCAACACGTGCTTTAAGATCTACACGGGATTTTAGATCTGAGGAGGTGCTGTGGAGATATTACCTAGTAGCAATCTATCCGTATCTAGTTCAGTTACCAATGCAATTGTCTTTAGAGGGGAAGATTTCCCCACTCTACAAGCTGCTGCCATACCTTCATCTCCTGCCCTACCTCCCCGACCTCGTTCAAGAGATTCTCAATATAAGCAGTGGGAGAAACACCATGGATCTTCATTGGAACGCGATGCATCCCAACAAAAGCAAAGCGTTATAAGAGATGATGTGCCAGAGTTGAATCACGGTGTCAATAGTCAGTTCCAACTTGCCCAACCTCTGTAGGTGCAATCTAGAACAGTGTTCCCAGATCAAAATGATAATGTTGATAGAGGAAGTGCTTATCATCGAGGACCATCTCCTTGATAAAACTAAAGCATACTTCGAATTGGGCTGATGATGAGAGAGAGACTCTGTCAAGTGTTCAAATGCATGAGAGTGTACAGAGCGAGTGGACTGAAAGAAACATTGGGTCTCAGAGGCAAGGCAATTGGTCAGTGGATCGAAGCACAGATGTAGATCTCAGGCGACCGATATCACGTGTGGGCTCTTCGTTTAGGAATATATTATACTTTTCATTGCATAATGTGCATAGTTCAAAGTCTGCATTTGTGAAGGATGATGTAAGGAGGGACCATCGTGATGTTGGGAGGTTTGAGAATGACTTTGTTGAAAAATCATAGAGATCGTCATTTGCCAGGGAGGAATGATGTATTAAAGAGGGGATGGAGTTTCCCAGCTCTAGAGTTGAATAAAAGAGATGCAAAATATGCAAGCCAATGAACAGGACCGATTGTTGTAGCTCAAGATCAAGGACAAAGCATGGAAGCGCATCAAGGAAGTGAACACACGAGAAGAAGGAGCAAGTAGGGAGCTCCAAGATTCACATGTCAAATTTTCAGAAGAAATCCCTATAAAAATAGGGATTTTTATCACTAAATATCATTGTAAATACCATTTTCTATTTTTACAGCTCCATTTTGTTCAAGCCAAGGAGTCCTTGAGCTTGAGGAGTATTAGATGTATCATACTACCAATTTTCATAATTTTTAGATTCCGTTTGAGCCCCCAAATAAGCCCTAGAACCTAATTTTTAACTAGGCCGGACACTAGGTCTGGACAGGGCCAAAACCACTCAAAAACTATAAAAAGGGCTGGAGAGCTCATTTTCGAGGCTAGCTTATGGTAGATTTCAGCTTTGTAATAGAGTTCATTTGGTAATCGAAGCTTTCCATTGTTCCACTCTTTGCTCTTACCTTGTGCGCGTGTGTGTGTATGTGTGTGCATGCTTGTGTGCTTTCACTCACGCACTTGTGCACTTCACTTGCTCTTGATCTTCATACCGGTCCTCACGTCTCCACGGATTGACATTTATGAGGTGTATCTCCTCACGTTGGTACACACCATTGTGCTAGAAAAAAAAAAAATCATCATTTTCAGTTCAGTTTTAGAATTTTCCTTCTTCTTCATCTTCATCATCATCACCATCTCCACCCACCTTCATTTTCTCAGTTTTTTCCATTTTTTAGAGTACATTCACTTTGTTTTTACTTGGGGTTGTGAGCAAGAAGCTTAGAGAGGGTGCAGAATAGAGGCGCTGAAGAAGTAGCACCAAAATAGCTGAAAATCTGAGTGAACAGCCCCGAACATGACAAAACCTGCGCCAAGTATCGTGAGTGCAATATCGTGGGTTTGAAGGAAGATTTTGCATCTACAGACACATAGGAGTGACAAGGTACTCATATTTGCAAAAATTTTTGAATTTGGACTCCAAAAAATCCAAGTATCGTTTACTCCCGTGGTCGAGTATCGCGATACTTGGCAAGTATCGTGAATCTCCTGTGGTTGAGTATCGCGATATTTCCCTCCGATCGTGTATCGTTTCATACCGATCGCGATACCTGGCCAGAGATCGTTTGGGTCAGAGATCGTTTCGGCCAGAGATCGTTTTGGCCAGAGATCGTTTCGGCCAGAGATTGTTTCGGCCAGAGATCGTTTCGGCCAAAGATCGTTTCGGCCAGAGATCGTTTCGACCAGAGATCGTTTCGGCCAGAGATCGTTTCAGCCAGAGATCGTTTTGGCCAGAGATCGTTTCAGCCAGAGATCATTTCGGCCAGAGATCATTTCGGCCAGAGATCGTTTCGGCCAGAGATCGTTTCGGCCAGAGATCGTTTCAGCCAGAGATCGAATTTCGGCCAGAGATCGTTTCGGCCAGAGATCGTTTGGGTCAGAGATCGTTTCGGCCAGAGATCGTTTCGGTCAGAGATCGCGTATCGTTTCAGGTTGAAAGATCGTGTATCATTTTGTTCCACATCAAAGATCGCGTATCGTTTTGGGACAAAGATCGAGTATCGTGTCCTACAAATATCGTGTATCGCCTGATTTGAAGCATTTCCTGAGAGGCCCTGTTTCCCTGTTTTAACCCCCAAAACCCTGAACTGGCATAACTTTCTCATACGAAATCCGTTCGGAGTGATCTTGGGTTTGTTGGAAAGCTCGTATTTTTAAGTTGACCCTCAGGTTGGACTAGGAAGCAAGGGGTTCCACAAGATTTTGAGCAATTCAAAGGACAATTGTGGACTTGTAGACAAGGCTTATGAACCTAAGCTCAAGATGATACCTAGGAAGAGATAGATAAAGTACCATATCACTTGAAACTAAGATCAACCACACAATCAAGTCAGGGACTCACAACTCAGGGGTTAACTCTACGTGCTGAGTTCATAGACAAGTGAGTCAAAAATGTCACTTAACTGGGAGAGGCTCTTGGTTTCTGAAGACAAGCATAGTTCCGTACCTAGGGAAGGTTTTATGTCTAGAGTGGAAGGCGAATATCGAATGTCTCTTCAATATATATCCACTAACTTGCAAGGAATACCCATTTACCTTGATGGTCTACAGAGGACAGTAGCAAGAATGATAAACACCACAGAATCCGAAATAATTCAAAGACCAGCTATCAAGTATGAAAGTGGAGTTTATAGGGACAAGATGGGCCAGATATATGTAGTAACTGAAAGTCCTAATCAGATTAATGAAAGAGGAGAGTTAGCTCGAGATCAAGAAACTACCTCGCAAAACCCATTCGAAACCCAACAAAGAACAGAAAATCTGACGTTAGGACAAATGAGCCAAGGTAGCATACCCGATAGACTACATGAACAATTCAACATGCCAAGAATCAACCCCCACGGCCACTCTAGTCAGAGGATGGGAAATATGAATAGACCTACCTTTAGGACAGAACCGCCCCAAGGTGTCCCCATCATAACTCGATCCCCAGAACCCGACAGAAGACTGAGACCAATCCAATTGGCCAAATGTATGAGAAATCGTTACGATGGCACAGGAGAACCCTATGACCACATTGCAGAATTCAAGCAGGTGTTGCGAGAAGAGCAAGTGGATGACTTTTTCATGCAATATGAATCCTTTGGGCTAACACTTACGGGAATAGCCTTAACTTGGTTTCAATCTCTGGATCCAAATTGCTTTGAACATATTGAACAATTCTTCCAAGAACTTATTTGGGAATTCACAAAGCGCGGGATCAAGCACAATTCGTCATCCTTACTACATAGTTTCAAACAAGCTCCCAATGAGACAGTAAAAAATGCAGCACAAAGGTTTAAGCAATACGTAACCCGATGCCCTGTGACAAAGAGACTTTCTCAGCAAAAAATGATATCCCTATTTTTAGAAGGTCTAACCAATGGAACATTGAGAGTCTTAGTATACGTAAAACGACTGCAAACCCTACGTCAGTGTCTTCAGGAGTGCATAGATTTGGAAGACAACTTAGCTGAGGATCTCAAAATCACACAGGATCCTATCAAACCAGAGGAGACAAGGAGCAAGGAAACTTCTAGTTTGAGTTATGTGGAGGAAGTGACAGAGTTGGTGGCCAAGAAATTAGGAGTACAAGGACAAAGGAACTACCAGAACTCCCCCTTGAGAATGCCAATGTTAGGAAGTTGCACACTTTGCGGTGGGGATCATCCATCTCATGTCTGCAACCAAGAAGCATTAGGATTATCACAACCTTACCCGTACGATAGACGACCAACTCAAGCGCCTAACATGTACTCTTATAGTGAGCCAAAGTACCCCAACTACAACAATGAAAACTATCTAATGAATAGACAGCCACGACCATTTGTACCACCCCACTATAGACCATACGGGTACCCTCCTACAGAACAAGGAAGAGAAGTTCCTAGGTATAGCCCATGTCCAGAACCACGAGGAGCAACTAGACCATATGAACATGAAGGAAATAGCCAACCTCAATCTATGCCAAGACAAAAACCACCCCACACACTAGCTCCGACACAAGGGCAGAACATCACGATACAAGTTGTCTGTCTAGAGTGTGGCAAAGAATAGCTTTTGAGAGATTGTCCCGGACATCCCGCTAGTGTACCAAAGGTTACACCCATTAATGTTGTCGGCCTAGCAAGGGATTCAAGTTCCAGTAGTGATAATGTGGCTCCTATACACGCAGTTACTAGGGCACAAGCCTTACAGCAAAATAAACCAGCTGAGCAATCAGAGCCAAGTGAATCAGGAGAGCCTAGTAAGAGAAGAACAAGAACATGGAAGGATACTAGAGAGAAGGCCAATCGTAAGTGGACCAAAAAGTTATCCGAACTAGAAGAAAGCCTGAAAGATGCAAAAACAAAAATAGAAGACATTGCCTCTCAAAGCCCCTCACAAGTCCAAACTCCATCCACATCACCTCATCCCCACTCACCAACCACGGTAAATGAACCACCACAACCGGGGTCTGTTCTTGCAGATCCAACCCCAGAACACTTGGACATGATGTTCAAAGCATACCAGGCTCGACTTCAAGAAGGGCCAACACCTGCAAACCTAGATAAGAGCTACCCTAGAGCAGATTTAGAGATTGAATAGACAAAAATGTGCATTAAAATGGTGGAACTAGCTCAAGCTATGTTCGAGGCCAATCAATCATTCAATCAGACGAATGCTATTACACCGGGTTTGCACTTCCAGGGCTTACTAGATAGATTAGAGCAGTTGGTAAACAAGCCACAAGTTTTGTTACCTCCACAGGCTCAACTAACTATTGAAAGAGAAAGCTCATCACCAAAGAAAGTCTATGTTCCTGACTCCATAGATGAGGGAGAGCCTCTTTCAATTCAACAACACTCTCAAACATTCTTGCGGGAAATACAAGAAGAGAAATGGGCCAAGGAGAAGGATAATCCTCCTCCTATCCTTGAGATTGATGACCTTCATGATCAGTTTCCACAAGACATTCCATCTACTTATGGAGAAGAAACAGAGCAACAAGAAGATGAACGATTAGATTTTGAATCTAATTGTTTACAAGAGTTGCCATAGTTCACAGACCCATGGGAAACTGAATCTGTCCAGATTAGAGCTCCCACAATAGTGGTAAGAAATGAAGACTCGGTGATTCCAAGAAACACTGACGTCGTGAAGAACACTAAAGTTCAGTGTCATCTCACGGTAGAGGAGCTGCTCAAAGCAAAACCCGAGCTATGGAATCATGTGAAGGATCAAGTTCCTGAACTTGATTCCAAAATGCCAAAAGTAGGCTCTAAAGAGAAAGTCCAGAGATACCTCTTGATAAAATAGGGGACATGTGTGAGGGTGACGAAGGTAATACTTATCTTCCAATCACCTACCAAGGTTACACAACCAAAGCAATCATAGATTCAGGTGCTGGTGCTGCTATTGCAACCACCTCCCTGTGGAAGCGATGGGGCAAGCCCACATTAAAACCAACTAGAATGAAGCTTCAGATGGCTGACGGCCATGTGGAAAGACCTCTAGGATTGCTCGAAGGGATAACTCTAACCACCTGTGGAGTAGAGTTTGAGCACACATTTGCTATATGTAACTTTGAAAAAAATAATGTCTACGAGATGATCCTAAGAAGGCCCTTCCTACGACAACTGCAAGTGGTACAGGATTGGGGAACCAATTCCTTATACTTGCAATGCTTAGGGGTCACGACCAAGGTAAATTTGAAGGATTACACCTTCAGAGATGTTCCACCCCTACAGTGGAATCCTATCCACAAGGAGCAAGAAGATTCAGTCTCTCTGCATTCTAAAAGTGCATCTGATACATCTTGGATGCATGAGGATACTCATTTGTGGATGTGCAAGGTCGCAAAGGAAGAGGAAAAACGCTTAAAGGCTAGAGAAAAAGGAACTTCTCAAGGAGATAGACCAGTTAGAGACCCAACCTATACGCCGATGATATTTCCAGATGAGGAATTTGAGCCTCATGGTTGGGCAGAAATCCTAGCCACCATGGACATTCCTGTCAATGAAGAACAATGGACACCTCATTGTGATGAGGAGGGATATGATATTTCAGTGTTCATGTGTCAGCCCTTGCTAGAAGAATGTGACCCTAGTGAATTCATAAGAGAAGAAGAGAACGATGATGATCTAGAGTCCATTGTGATGGATAGCTGCTTTATTTCAGAGGAGCACTATCTAGAAGACATAGGAGTATTTACCCAGAAAGAAGAAGAACCTCTCACAAGCATCAAAACGGTAAATTCAAAGGATGGGAGTGAAGATAGTCAAAAGAAAAAGAAACGAAAAGTAGTGAAACAAGGAGAGGAGGAGCAAGTGTTTGAAGTACCAGAAAATTTCAAGAAATATGAAGTAGAAGACCGAAAAATTTTGGTACGAATGCCTAAGAGAGAGGCCACAACATGAGAAGCATATGATAACAAAGAAAAGACCAAAAAAATTGTAGTCACCATCGAAGAGAATGAAGAGAGATGTACATACATAGGAGATGACCTGAGTAAAGAAGAGGAAGTAGAGTTGGTAGCGTTATTAAGGGAATATAGGGACGTATTTGCATGGCACTGCAGAGACTTGAAAGGAGTAGATCCGGAAATTTGTTCTCATACGATCCCCATGATACCAGATGCCAAGCCCACTAAACATAAGCCCTACACATATAATGACACTTATGCAGCCAAAATAAAAGAAGAAATTGATAGATTGATTGAAGCTGGATTTATCTATGAGATTGAGCATACAGAATGGGTGTCCCCCATTGTAGTGGTGCCCAAAAAGAATGGAAAATTGCGAGTGTGTATTAACCTTAAAAAAGTTAATGCTGCTACAATCAGAGATAGTTATCCACTTCCAATCACTGAACATTTATTGGAGCGTGTTGCAGGCAAGGAAGTTTATAGCTTCCTTGATGGATTTTCAGGTTACAACCAAGTAGCCATTGCCCCAGAAGATCAACACAAAACAGCTTTTGCCACAGAGTGGGGAATCTTTGCATTTCGTGTGATGCCATTTGGGCTCACCAATGCACCTGCAACATTCCAAAGACTCATGTGTCATGTCTTCAAAGAGTTCTTGCGAAAGAGCTTAGAAGTATATGTGGATGATTTATGTGCTCATTCCCAAGAGCGAAGATACCACATCCCTGAGCTTAGACAGATCTTCAACAAGTGTAGAGAATATCGAGTGTGTCTGAACCCAGAGAAGTGTGTGTTCATGGTACGTCAAGGTAAAATCTTATGTCATATTGTTTCTAAGAATGGAATATCGACAGATGAGGACAAAGTAAAAGCCATAGCGGAGTTGCCGAGACCAAAAAATGTTAAAGAGGTACAGGCCTTCATGGGCCATTGTGGATATTATCGTAGGTTCATTCACATGTATGCAATCATAGCTAAACCTCTTTATGCCTTGTTGACAAATTTTGAGTGGAACGATGAATGCGAGAAGTCCTTCAATGAGTTGAAGAGACGCTTGTGCACAACACCAATACTGGCGACTCCTGATTGGAATAAGCCATTCCACGTACATGTGGATGCATCCAATTATGCAATAGGATGTGTGCTGTCACAACCAACTGGTGAAGGGAATTTAGATTTGCCTATAGCATATGCTAGTAGGCAATTGAATGTTGCTGAACGAAACTACACCACAACCGAAAGAGAAGGCTTAGGCATGGTATATGCTGTAAAGAAATTTAGACACTATTTATTGGCCAACAAGTTTAAGTTCTTCACCGATCATCAAGCCTTATTATACTTGGTCAATAAACCTTGCAATACTGGACGCTTAGTAAGATGGTTCCTCTTACTAATGGAATATGACTTTGAAGTGGTTGTTAGGCAAGGTAAGACCCACCTCAGAGCGGATCACCTTTCTTGCATCACTTCAGGAGAGCCACCGCAAGGAGTGTCGGATGAATTGCCCGATGCTTATCTGTTCAATCTAGAAGTTGTTCCTAAATGGGCAAGGTACCAGTCCTAACCTTTGGACCCGCAAATAAAAAGGTGAAGACGGACAGGGATGAAATTGTGCGGTCACAAAGCTATCAAATATTGGCAGGAAGCATGTATAAACAAGACACGGAAGGTGTTCTAGCTTGTTGTGTCGAGGATGATGAGCATAGTAGTTGGTTGCAACAAGCCCATGAACAATTTCTAGGGAATCACTATTCTAAACAACGAACACTGCAAAATCTAAAACGTTTAGGAGTGTATTGGCCTAGTATGGATAAAGAAATTCATGAGTGGATGAAGAATTGTCCAATGTGCAAAGAGCGACCCCCAGTGGAGCATGCTACCCTTTATTACGTGTCGTTAATTCCTGACTGGAGTGCTCCATTGGTAGAGTTCATGAGATCGGGAACATCCCCCAAGGAGGCAAGTCTAGCAAGAAAACGAAGTATGGAGCAGGAGGCTAAAGACTATGCCTTAGTAGGTGATAACCTATACCGAAGATGCAAAGATGGCTATTTAAGATTGTGCGTTCATGAATCAGATTATTTGAGAGTCTTAGAAACTGCACATAGCAGTGTGGCAGGTGGACACTTTGGGCCTGACAGAGTAATCAAGTCTATTATATTCTCAGGACTTTGGTGGCCCACTCTTCATATGGATGCACATACCTATGTGAAGAAATGTGACACATGTCAACGTGCCCAGTACGCAATTCAAAAAGATGAGATGCCTCTGAGGCCAATGATGGGAGGACGTGCATTCTCAAAGTGGGGCATAGACTTTGTAGGTCCTATTAACCCCCCAGCTAGAAAGTCCCATGCAGAATACATTATTGTAGCCACGGACTACCTCACAAAGTGGGTAGAAGTCAAAGCCACAACAAAGAACGATGCTCAAACTACGGCGAAGTTTTTATTCGAGAACGTGTTTACGAGATATGGATTACCAATAGAATTAGTTAGTGATAGAGGCACACACTTCTTGAATGAAGTCATTGAAAATCTTCTCCAAGAATTCTTGGTGATACACAAGAAGTCTGCCCCCTATCATCCACAAGCTAACGGACAAGCTGAGAGCACGAATAAGATCCTATGTAACGTATTGACAAAACTCGTAAATAACAAACGCTCTGATTGGGACAAACAACTTCATGATGCTGTTTGGGCCTACCGGGTTGCTTATAAAATGGTACTCAATGCCACCCCATTTCAGATGGTCTTCGGACAAAATGCTGTGCTACCATTGGATTTCCTAATCCCAACTTTAAAAGTAGCACAAGAGCATGATTGGAACGGACACGAGTTATCCTCGAGGATCTTTGATTTAGAACGCTTAGGTGAGACAAGGCTACGAGCAGCGGCAGGCATCTATGCTGCAAAGAAAAGGCAAAAGGCATACTTTGATGCACATATCAAGGATAAAGGCTTGAAAGAGGGAGACTTAGTGTTGGTTTATACACTAAAGCAACATGCCCGTAAATTGGAAAAAAGAGGATATGGACCCATGATCATTAATAGAATTTCCACTAGCGGTGCAGTTCAATTGGCCACACTAGAAGGTGATGTCTTACCAAACTATATCAGTGGTTGTCGAGTCAAGCTATATCAAGAACCTCTTACAGAGGAAATGCTAATGAGACTCAACACTGCTAAGAAGCGAAAAGAAGAGGAGTTAAGGGTTAGAGAAGAAGCACAAGCAGAGGCGAGAGAGCACATCAGAAGAAATAAGTTACGACGATTAGGCCTAGAGATCAACACAAAAGCTCCAAAATATCACATGGACATGTGCCAAAAATCGAACCTAACTGCTTCTCAAATAATTGATCGACGTCCATTTGTGACCATAGCGGTAGGGCAAGGGAAGAATGCAAAGACTGTGAGAGCATTAATTGACTCAGGTGCAGCAACTAGTGCAGTTAGACTTTCATACTGCCAAGACCTGCAATTGGACATCAAGCCCATAGAAGCCTATCTCATAGGATTGGGAGGTGTGGAAACCCCTTGTTTAGGCAAGGTGGAACTTCCCATCTACCTTCAAGATGTTCCAATAAAAGTCAAAATGCTAGTGTGTCATGATGCGGACCTTACAGAGCCACTTGTCCTAGGTCAAGATTGGATCTATGACCATGCAGTCAACTTGAACCTAAGAAGTCAACTTCTTCAAGTTTGGGTACATGAACAATGCATTACATTAGAATTAGACAAGTGCATGCTCACAAATCCAAAGGTCACACATTCTCTTAGTTCTCCTGAAACTAATCTTCGTAAAGAAAATTTTGTGTGTGTCACCGACCCTATGACGCACAAGGACTCAATCATGAAAGCCAAAGCTCAAAGGCCAGCACACCTCTCTTCTTCTTCACATACTAATGCAAGTGTAACCCAACCAAGGAGGCAAGCAAAAATGACATCTGCTATATCAACTCGACAGATGGAATTCACGAAGAAAGAAGCTCCAGGCATGAAGCAGATTTGGGTACAAAAAGGAGAACAACCACTAGCTTTACCACAACCAATCCCATCTAAGCAAGCTAAACATGCTAAAAGAAGCACCCAGAAACGAGGACAAGATCAATCCCAAGGTCTTCAACAGGTTTGGGTACCAAAGCAATTGATGACGACCGACCATCATCACATGCAAATTTGGGTGCCTAAGAAGTTAGCTACAGCTCAACAAGGGCGATCACAGATGTGGGTACACAAGCAACTCTTACAGACACAACGACCTATGTTCCCCACCATGCAAAAGGTCTCGACAACGAAGCCAAGGAGAGAAAAGGGTAAGAACAGAGCACAAAGACCAAAAGAAGATAAAACCAACCCTTCTGCCAAAGTAAGCAGACAATCATTAAGGATATGGGTTTGGAAGCCAAAAGCACCAGCAACACCCACCGAACCAACGAACCAACCACACTGGATACCAAAGTTTGGAAAGCATCCAAAGATGAAGTGGCCTGAGGTGATCTCTACAGGGTCAAATCCTATTCTAAAATGGGTTCCAATCAGGAGGATTACCTCATTTCGAGATCCAATCGACACCTCCAAACAAAAATTGCATCAAGTCTAGAATTAACATAAAAAAGCCTCGACCAACAACAAACCATGTGCCTTTGGCATAACCTTGTCTTTTGCACCATTCAGGTCATGCATTTTCAAAGTATGCATTAATCTAGAGCCACATTACACGACCGTGCATAGATACAATCGCAAATCCCAGGCACATGTGACACATGTACAATATTTTATTGATACTAACACCTTTCTTCTTGTTTTATGCCATTGTTCCAAAAAAAAAAAAAAAAAAGAGAGAGAGGAGACATGACCATGCGTTTGAAGAAGCTCATCCAGCAGCAAGGCCATCCATCAACAAAATGACAAGCCAGCGGTCAAACACAATGATGGTGTACAACACGAGGAGATAAAGATCGACAAACCTTTCAACATGGTAAGATATGCATGCTTCAACAACACTATAACCATGATACCTTAGGAACCCTCTTCGTCGGCATACCCTTGAGCACTTCGCTCAAGACCCAATTTCTTGCACCATACTTCTTCCCATGCATTTCCCAAGTACGCATACATAGGGCCACATTACAAGGCCGTGCACAAGGCACCCAATGTTTTCAACCCATGCACTAATATATTTACCCATCATCATTTCTGGGTTACAAGTACTGGGCATGAAAACACGGAACACCATCTTTGGACGAACCAGCGGACATCACGGTGACAACAACAAGCGCAGAAGCAATGCACCATGGGAGTTACTCATAATCCACAGTGATAACCTCTTTTGAGTAGCTCACAATTTTTGAAAGCTCACAAAGACAATATCAAGCTGGAATACAAGGAAGAAGTCCATGCAAAGGCAGCAATGACAAAGTGAAGAACCAGACAAATGACCAAGCTGCATTGGAAAGATGGACCGGTGCTGTTGACACATGAAGGGCACTACCTCTCAATGTACTACATGGAACAACCACTACAACAAGGGTCTGTCAGGGACGACAGACTCAAGAGGGGGGGGAGTGTTGCAGCTCAAGATCAAGGACAAAGCATGGAAGCGCATCAAGGAAGTGAACACACGAGAAGAAGGAGCAAGTAGGGAGCTCCAAGATTCACATGTCAAATTTTCAGAAGAAATCCCTATAAAAATAGGGATTTTTATCACTAAATATCATTGTAAATACCATTTTCTATTTTTACAGCTCCATTTTGTTCAAGCCAAGGAGTCCTTGAGCTTGAGGAGTATTAGATGTATCATACTACCAATTTTCATAATTTTTAGATTCCGTTTGAGCCCCCAAATAAGCCCTAGAACCTAATTTTTAACTAGGCCAGACACTAGGTCTGGACAGGGCCAAAACCACTCAAAAACTATAAAAAGGGCTGGAGAGCTCATTTTTGAGGCTAGCTTATGGTAGATTTCAGCTTTGTAATAGAGTTCATTTGGTAATCGAAGCTTTCCATTGTTCCACTCTTTGCTCTTACCTTGTGCGCGTGTGTGTGTATGTGTGTGCATGCTTGTGTGCTTTCACTCACGCACTTGTGCACTTCACTTGCTCTTGGTCTTCATAACGGTCCTCACGTCTCCACGGATTGACATTTATGAGGTGTATCTCCTCATGTTGGTACACACCATTGTGCTAGAGTGACACCACCGATCGAGATGGTTTTCCTAATGGAAGGACATATATTCGAGATGGAAATAATATAAAAAATCAGGGCATCTGATGATATCGATGAAAGATACTGGTGGATTAACGATAGCAAGCGGTCTTCTTACCCAACAACCATCAAACCTGAGTCTCCAGATCCTTCTGACGATCCTAATTATGGACGCTTTCGGTAGTCGCTGCCAAAGCAACCTCGGGTTCTACCCCCTCCCCCAGGAATGTTATTACTCGCAAGCAGGCTTCCCATTCAGAAACTGATGTTGGATTAGGTGCTTATGCTGATGGATATGCTGTAGATGCATAAATTTCTGAAGAGCAGGTGGAATCTATCTTATCAGAGGAAGTGGTGATAACGGATGTTGGATCACAGTTCTCTGAAGACACTGTTGAAGATATGGTTGTTCAACTTGATGAGGCTCAGAATTTGCACTCTGATGCAGTTTTTGAGACTTACTCAGATAGAAAAGTAGATTAGATTTCTGATCTTTCTGAAGCCCAAGAAAGTTATGAAGATCTAGAGTGCGAGAAGCCAATTGATCTTGAGGTGTCTCAGGGACCTGAGAACCTAGATACCACTGTGTATCTTGATGAATCAACAAAAGAAATGCTTGATTTGGAAGGAAAGATGGATCAAAAGGTGGAGGGAGACCTCAGAGCAGCTGACTTAAAGGTGGATTTTGGAAGGAGGATAGAGGCATGAATTGAATGTCTCAGGTTTACCGAATGCATGTCCCTGTGCTATTCAGTGCCACATATCATATGACCTATAAGAGATTGAGTGGGAAACTGATATATCCCGAGTTGATTCGAGGAGAAATCTTCACTCCTTAGTTTGAGGAGAAACCTCTTTCCTTTTATGAATGTGCTTCTCATGTTGAACATGTGCTAAACTTCAATGTGTCACTGAGTAATGACTTGAGTGCAATGATATGAATCTACGAGAGTTAGAGGTTCCCTCCATTCTATAAGTGTGCCTCAAAGTATGGAGAACCATCTGTGGGTTGTCAGTTAATTTGTATCTGTTTTTTTTTTTAGAGTATGGTTTCTAAAAGTGCCCTGAAATGATTACCTTTGGGCGGCTTCCTGATTGTATATCAAGATGAATAAGGAAAAACAACAATAAAATTAGCAGTCAAGCAAACATTTTCCTTGGGCTATAGGACTCATCAGTACCATATGGCATTGTTTCCAATAGTTGTTGAGGCCTCTACACCAAAAACAAAGTCTTCTAATCTTGTTTAGAATGAAGAATGGGCATTTACCATAGTTTACAGTTATGAACCATCTTCTCATGAACAGTGTATGTTTGCAGTAGACTCAAATGTTTGGTACTTTGATAGTGGGGCAACCAAACATATTACCTCGCAGAGTAGTTTCTTCAACTTCACTCGAGCTTGCCCCTATAGGGAATAATGTCACCTGCACCAACAACTCCTCTTATCCTATTATGGGAATTGGTGAGATCATTCTAACTACTGTTGATGGTAGTTCTTTTACATTGTTAGACTGTGCCAGGGATTAAGAAGAATCTATTATCAATTTCATATTTAGCCAAGATTGGCTTGGTTGTGAACTTTGTTGATGACAGATGTACAGTTCATGATCTATCAAATGGCGATGCCATTATTGCTTTTGGCATTTTATGTCATGGGTTGTATAAGCTTATAAACTATGAAAAATCTGTGAATGATTTAGCATGTGCAGTACATGATTCTCAAGTTATGTCAAATGCAAAGCTTTGGCATGCACGCTTTGATCATCTGAATTTTGCTAGTTTACTATGCCTGCAGACGTCTGAAATGGTGTCCTCTCTGCCCACTCTTGAGGCACTTGTAAACATGTCTGTGAAGGCTGTATTTTGGGCAAAATGTAGTGTTCCACATTCCCAAAAGATGGTTCAGTTCGAGCTACTAAAAAATTGCATCTTGTTCATAGTGATGCCTGTGCAGGAAACTATCTTTACTTTGTGACTTTAATTGATGATTTAATTAAGTGTTTATGTGCTTCAAATAGTTTTTGGTTTTGGCTAAAAATATGTCAACATGTAAAATGGGCACCCTCCATGCTGATCGAGGGAGGGAATATATGTCTTCTGATTTTAATGCATTTCTGGCTAAACATGGGATAAAACATCAGTGTACAGTGTTGTATATACCTCAACAGAATGGAGTTGCTGGGACCGAAGAACATGTCACTCATGGAGATGGTGAGGTGTATTGTTGAAGATTCACTCACTAATTATGCATACTGACATAAAGAGGAAGAAAAGCAGAAACAAAACATTCAGAAAATTAAGCCTTAGTGAAGGGACAAATTCACGCTTGTAATATACAGCAAAGAAACTTCCAGAATTTTGAGTTTGTTGAAACACGGATGAAAAATTGTATATAAGAGAGATACAGTAGAAATGTAAGTGAATCTCTTGAATAGAACTTAATAGATGAGAAGATTCCCGTAGGGATAAGTAGATGTATGTGTAGAAGACGCCAGAGATTGCGTATGTAGAGATGAATAATAGAACCTGAAATGTCGGGTATTCATTTGAGAGAGATGGTAAGGAATAACTATTGAGAGTAGGAAAGTTTTCCGTAGCTATGAGCAAAGTGAGGCCAAGCTATTTTTGTACACATCTTCTCTAATAGAAAACACATGTTCATGTGATATCTGAGCGCATTCTTCATATGTGAAGAAATCTAAGTGATTTCATGTTACTGTGAAAGTTAGTTAACAGTTATAGTTTTTATCAGTAAACGTTTTTTCGGTACTTCTGAGAGTTAGATCTTGCAGCACAGTGTAAAGTTTTCTATAAGAGATAGCTCATCTTGAAGCTACGAGTCTCTACTATAAACTGACCAAAGAGTTTTGTGAAACGGAACATGTATACACAGTATAATGTCTGACTGGAAAAGACATCCAAAAGTGGTGAAGTTTTTTCTTAAATTTTGAGATAGAGTTCATTCAGTGAAGGAAGTTCACGATCACTTCCGTACTTTATGTATACACATTTGAAGTAACTACAAACAAAATTGCAATTGATTGCGGTAGCATTCCTGTACAATTACAGTGAGATTCCGGTGACAGTCCGGTGAAGTTCCGATGGAATTTTGGTGAGTTAAAAAGATAGTTTTGGCACAGTTAAGTAGTAGAAAGATTATTTAACTATAAGCAAATACAATAGTGTAAAGTCTGAAGTAAATCAATTCAAAATTGAAGGTTGAAAGAAACGTGAAGCTTTCTGCAAAGTGAATTTTTAGTTTTCACTAATACAGTTATAAAGTTTTCAGTTTCAGAAAGTTTGCTAAGCTACTGATGATTATAGAGGTGTTCTAACATCACTTTAGCTTAGTTCTTGTGGTGTAAGCGAATTCCGCAATATATGCTGCACCAACAAGTGGTATTAGAGCAGTAAGATCCACAAGTGGTATCAGAGCAGTAAGATCCACAAGTGGTATCAGAGTAGTAAGATCCACAAGTGGTATTAGAGCATGAAAGATCCACAAGAAGTGGTATCATAACAGTAAGATCAACTGGTGGTACCAGAACAAAAAAAGGTTCTGAAGAGCAGAAAAGGTTTCTCAGAAGAAGAAACGGGAAGAGAATTTGAAGAATTCTCATAAAGAAAGGTGAATGCTGAAGAGATCAACAGCAAACGACATCAAGAATTATCCCGAAGTCATTCTCAAGGTAAAGGTTTACAAAAGGTAAAATTCTTTAACGTTACACTCACCGGAAGTAACAGAAACAAGAAGATCATGGCAGATCATATCTCAATTGATAAATTGGATAGAGATAATTATCTGGCATGGGTAATGCGCATGGAAGCCTTACTTATGAGTAAAGACTTAATGAAATATGTGACAGGAGAAGAGAAGAAGTTGACTTTTGAAGATGACAGTCAACCTAAGAAAGAAGAACTAGAAGCCTTGAAGCTGTGGCAAAAGAGAGATGCAACGGCAAGAGCGTATATCTACAATACCATCACAGATCATTTGTTACCACACATTAGAGGTCTGGAGAAAGCAGAAGATATATGGAGTGCATTGGAAGATCATTTCCAAAATACAATGAAAGCTAGAAAGGCTAGCTTATGGTCAGAGTTTACAACGTTCAAGAAAAAGCAAAGTTAAAGCATTAGTGATTATGTTACTAAGATGAAGGACTTGGCAGATAGTCTTGGATCGATTAATGAAGATATCGAAGATCACAGGTTGATAGCGCAATTGCTTGCTGAATTGAGAGGAGATGAAAGGTGGAAACCTTTCGTACTCTCAACTGAACTTTCTTTAAATCATTTTGTACTAGATTTAAATCAGTTGCTTGGACTAATGCTAACATTTGAGCAAGATTTGAAGATAGATGGAGAAAAAGGATATAGTTCGGCTATGTATGCAAAGAATAAGAAGAAAGGTGATAAAGGTAAAGAAAAAGATGAAGAAGAAGTGACTGCTCAAGCAAATTATGCAAGAGGACGAGGTAATGTCAGAAATAAAAGTAGAAGTAATACAAAAGGAAGAAGTAATAAGAAAGTTTGCTGGATCTGTGGATTAAGCAATCATTTGGCTTATGATTGTTGGCATAATTCACAAGGATCAAACCAGAATCAGAACAATAACAGTAGAGGCAGAAGCGGAAGATATCAACGAGGTAGACAAAGCCAAAGAGGCGGATATGGTAGAGGTGGAGCAAGAAGTTGGGGACAGAATCAGTCTCACAACACTACCTACTACAACTATGCGAATGATACACAGAATGATGATCATACAACATTGATGATGAACTCAATAAGTGTGTCAGAGAATGAAGACCTCAAGGTATTTTATATTGACTCTGGTTGTTCAAATCATTTGTCAGGAAATATAGAATTGTTATCAGAATTAGAAGGAGGCATTTCAAATCATACAGTACAGACATGTGATAACACAAAACATAATGTAAGGTCAATTGGAAAAGTAAAGTGCAAGAATGGAGCTGACCTACTAACAAATGTTTTGTATGTTCCAACAATCCCGAAGAATCTAATCAGTGTGGGACAGATAGTAGAAAAAGGTTTTCAAGTTAGGTTTACAAATGAAGGAGTATTTGTTGAAGATCCAAAGAAAGGATACAAACAAATTGTCCATGGTAAAAAGGAAGGTAGAATTTTTACTCTAAAAGTACAAGGGAATGTTGGTCAAGCCTTGATCACACATGGTGATGAGGTGTTTACAAAACTAGACCTCTGGCATAAGAGGTTAGGACACTTTAATGAAACAGGAATCAAAACTATGGTGGAGAAACAATCCGTGAGAGGATTACCAAATATGAAGAACCAACATATGATTCATAAATGTGAAGCCTGTCAGATGGGAAAAGCACACAGTTTACCATTTCAAAAAAATGGTTACAAACACGATGGTGTGCTAGAACTTATATATACAGATGTATGGGGGCCAACAAAAGAAGGATCTATCAGTGGCTCAAGGTATTATGTTCTTTTTATTGATGATGCAACAAGATGGATAACTCTTTATGTTTTGAAAGAGAAATCAGAAGTGTTTGGAGCTTCAGGCATTTTCATGCATATGCTGAAAGACTTACAAGACAGAAACTTAAAAGACTAAGGTCTGATGGAGGAGGAGAATATTTTTCTTGAGAGTTCAATGATTATCTGTGGAATGCAGGTATCAAAAGAGAAATAACTTGCAGGTATACACCGCAACAAAATGGAGTAGCAGAAAGAAGAAACCGAACTCTAGTTGAGTTTGCGAGAGCAATGCTAAAGGAGAAAAATTGTCCAAACTATCTTTGGGCTGAGGCTGTAAATACAGCAACATATCTGGTAAACAGATTACCATGGACAACTTTAAATGGGATGACCCCTTATGAAGCTTGGTGGGGTAAGAAACCAACACTTGATCATTGTAAAGTGTTTGGATCAATAGCTTATGCTTATGTACCATCACAGTTGAGACATAAGCTTGAACCAAAAGCTGAAAAATATGTGTTCATCGGATATGATGAAAAGCAGATGGGTTACAGGTTATGGAGTCCTCTAACCAAACATTTTACTGTTTCCAGAGATGTGACATTTGATGAAGGAAAGAGCTGGTATACAGATAAAGAGCATAGTGTTGAAACACTTGAAGAAGAGATAAGAAGAAATGAAAAAGGTAAATCACATATGCAGGTAAATGAAGATGAAGATCATATGCAAGCAAGTACGTCCAGGATCGGATCAGGTATGAGAAATGAAGATGGATCAAGATTTGATGAAGATGTGTATTCCGATACACATGAAGAGTTTGAACCAAGAAGGTCAAACAGAGTAAGGAAACAACCAACAAGGTATTCCTATGATACTTCTTATTTGACTCAAAAAAATATGCTTACTTAGTAAAGAAAGATGAAGAACCTCAAAACTACAATGAAGCAAAAGGTAAAGAACAATGGGAAGAAGCAATGAAGGAGGAATATAAAGCACTTGAGGAGAACAAGACTTGGGAACTTGTTCCAAAACCAAATGGTAAGAAAGTGATTGGAAATAAATGGGTTTACAAAGTCAAGAAGCTTGCAGATGGAAGGATAGCCAGATACAAAGCTAGACTGGTAGTCAAAGGATATGCTCAGACGCATGGCATAGATTATGATGAGACGTTTAGTCCGGTGGCAAAGATGTCAACCATAAGGACATTTATTGCTATAGCAGCATCAAAAGGATGGAAGCTAAGTCAGCTAGATATAAAGAATGCATTTCTGAATGGATACATATCAGATGAAGTTTACATGGAACAACCTGAAGGGTTCGTAAGTTTCAGATACCCAAATCATGTTTGCAGACTAAGAAGAGCACTCTATGGATTGAAGCAAGCTCCAAGAGCTTGGAATTACAGACTTGTGAAGTATCTCAATGACCTTGGATATCAAAGTTCAAAGGCAGATGCAAGTCTACTCATCAAGAGAACAGATGTAGGTATGATCTACATTTGTATTTATGTAGATGACATTATAATCACAGGTACTTCAGATGAAGGAATCAAGGAGGTAAAGAGATTGGTTGAAAAAGAGTTCAAGATCAGTGATCTAGGAAAGTTATCATACTTTCTTGGAATGGAAGTTACATATACAGATCATGGTGTATATGTTTCTCAAGAAAGGTATCTCCTAAACTTACTGAAGAAGTTTAACATGGAGAATTGCAGAGAAGCTTCAACACTGCTTGAAGTAAATCATAAACTCAACAGATATGATGGTGCAGAGTTTAAAGATATGAGAAGGTATCAATCTTTAATAGGAAGTTTGATTTATGCTACGCTAACAAGACCAGATCTTAGTTATGCAGTAGAAGTTCTCTCACAGTTCATGTAGTGTCAGAAGGATCAACATTGGATTGCAAGACAAAGAGTTCTTAGATATATCAAAAGAACTATAAAAGAAGGATTATATTATCCTTTTACATCAGATATAAGACTAAGAGCATACAGTGACTCAGATTGGGCAAGAAGTCAAGATGACAGAAGGTCAACACATGGGTATATGATATACCTGGGAGATAAACTTGTAAGCTGGTGTTCAAAGAAGCAACACACAGTGGCTTTATCGTAAACTGAAGCTGAATATAAAGGACTTGTGGAAGGAGCTAAAGAAGTAATATGGATGCAGAACTTGTTCAAAAGCATGGGTATTGATCAAGGTATACCTATCATACATGGAGATAATATGAGCTCATTGTATCTTGCAGCAAATCCAGTATTTCATGCAAGAACAAAACACATAGAGATTCAATATCATTTCCTGAGGGAAAAGGTAATGGAGAAGGAGATTGAAATAGTATTCACTCCTAGAAAAGATCAGATTGCAGATATTCTGACAAAAAGCTTGGATGGAGTAAAGACAAGTAGATTCAAAGAAATGGCAAGAATAAAAGAAAAGAAGGATATATGAAGATCGGAAGATGCAAATTAGTGATTGAGGGGGAGCTGTTGAAGATTCACTCACTAATTATGCATAATGACATAAAGACGAAGAAAACCAGAAACAAAACATTCAGAAAATTAAGCCTTAGTGAAGGGACAAATTCACGCTTGTAATATACAGCAAAGAAACTTCAAGAATTTTGAGTTTGTTGAAACACGGATCAAAAATTGTATATAAGAGAGATATAGTAGAAATGTTAGTGACTCTCTTGAATAGAACTCAGTAGATGAGAAGATTGCCATAGGGATAAGTAGATGTATGTGTGGAAGACGCCAGAGATTGCGTATGTAGAGATGAATAATAGAACCTAAAATGTCGGGTATTCGTATGAGAGAGATGGTAAGGAATAACTATTGAGAGCAGGAGAGTTTTCCGTAGCTATGAGCAAAGTGAGGCCAAGCTATTTTTGTACACATCTTCTCTAATAGAAAACACATGTTCATGTGGAAATATCTGAGTGCATTCTTCATTGTGAAGAAATCTAAGTGATTTCATGTTACTGTGAAAGTTAGTTAACAGTTACAATTTTTATCAGTAAACGTTTTTCCGGTACTTCTGAGAGTTAGATCTTGCAGCACAGTGTAAATTTTTGTATAAGAGATAGCTCGTCTTGAAGCTACGAGTCTCTACTATAAACTGACCAAAGAGTTTTGTGAAACGGAACATGTATACACAGTATAATGTGTGACTGGAAAAGACATCCAAAAGTGGTGAAGTTTTTTCTTAAATTTCAGATAGAGTTCATTCAGTGAAGGAAGTTCACGTTTCACTTCCTTACTTTATGTATACACATTTGAAGTAACTACAAACAAAATTGCAGTTGATTCGGGTAGCATTCCGGTACAATTACGGTGAGATTTCGGTGACAGTCTAGTGACAATCCGGTGAAGTTCCGGTGGAATTTTGGTGAGTTAAAAACATAGTTTTGGCACAGTTAAGTAGCGGAAAGATTATTTAACTATAAGCAAATACAATAGTGTAAAGTCTAAAGTAAATCAGTTCAAAATTGAAGCTTGAAAGAAATGAAGCTTTCTCTAAAGTGAATTTTCAGTTTTCACTAATACAGCTATAAAGTTTTCAGTTTCAAAAAGTTTGCTAAGCTACTGATGATTATAGAGGTGTTCTAACATCACTTTAGCTTAGTTCTTGTGGTGTAAGTGAATTCCGTAATATATGCTGCACCAACATGTATGGTCAAGACTCAGACTTTACCACATAGTTTCTGACCTGAGGCTATTATGTGTGAAGCATATGTACTTAACATGTGTCCCACTAAAGCATTGGAGTCTATCACTCCATATGAGGCTTGACATAGTTGCAAGACATCTGTTGCTCACTTGTGTGTTTTTGGTTGTCTGGCATATGCATTAGTGCTTGAATAACATTGTAGAAAATTGGATGATAAAGTAGTGAAATGTATTTTTGTTGGGTATAGTTCTGAAAGCAAAGGCTATTGTCTATATCATCCATAGACAAAACACATTCTCATTGATGTTGTTTTTGTGGAAGATGCTATTTAGCCGTTACTTTCATGTACTAAGGAGACATCTGTAGCTCCAAAGTCATGTATGGTACTTTGCTGTCTCTTTTTATAGGTGGACAGTCTAGTGCTAGTCCTAATGAGGCGACTTCTGAGAGCTGATATTGAGGAAGCATAAACTATGCCAAAATGGATGGTGCAGACTTTGTCTGATAGCGAATTAGGTGCACCTTTGTTAGATTGTACTCGTTCAGGCTCTCATAGTGCCTCTTTTGCATCAGATTGCTATGCTATGGCTGCATCTAGTCTCTGTGATGAGAATGATCCTGTTTCATTTGATGAAGCACAAAATTCAGAAAATTGGATGGCTCCTATGTAGTTTGAATATGATGCTATAATGAAGAATGGTACCTGGTCTTTATGTGACTTGCCTCCTTGCAAGAAGGCCATTGGCAGTAAGTGCATATACAAGCTGAAGCCTAAGCTTGATGGAACAATTGACATGTATAAGGCTAGGCTTGCTGTAAAGGGTTATGCTAAGGAAAGAGGCATTTATTTTGATGAGACCTTTGCACCTTACATGCCGAATGACTACTCTTCGTAGTATCTGTGCACTTGCAGCTCATCATGGTTGGAATGTACATTAGTTGGACATTAAAACTACATTTCTGAATGGTGACTTGCATGAAGAAGTGTGTGTTTTTTAGCTGTGTGGCTTTGTGCAGAAAGGGCATGAAAACCAAGAGTGCAGGTTGAAAAAGGAATTATATGGTTTGAAACAAGCACCATGTGCTTGGTATGAAAAAATACATGCCTACGTGAGTGACATGGTTTTGAGAACAGTCCAACTCAGAGCACCTTATATGTTAAGTGTGCTAATGACGTGCTTCGGATCATTGTTGTCTATGTTGACATGCTACTCACTGGTCCTATTGAGAAGTGTATTGTTGATTTTAAGGCTGATTTGCGTGCCTCATTTGAGATGTCAGATTTGGGGCACTTGCATCATTATTTGGGCATTTAGTTTATGCAAGTTGATGGTGGAATAGCTCTATGTCAAACAAAATATATTGACACCTTATTCCGATGTTTTTGCCTTGAAGACTGTAAACCTATTGCCACTCCTATGAAGACAAATTTACAATTGAATCTTCATGATGCTGGAGATGCATTTGCTGTTGTTCTCTAATAGTAGGTTGTTGGATGCTTGATTTACTTATGCATTAGTCGGCCTGATATTCAATTTTTTATCTCACAGATGAGCAGGTTTATGCATTGCCTAGATGTCAAGCATTGGTAGGCGGTTAAGTGCATCTTTTGCTA
The DNA here is from genome assembly GCA_020310875.1 of Ceratopteris richardii. Lineage (NCBI taxonomy): Eukaryota > Viridiplantae > Streptophyta > Polypodiopsida > Polypodiales > Pteridaceae > Ceratopteris > Ceratopteris richardii. The sequence goes on along the minus strand of CM035411.1, from coordinate 159,302,268 downwards.
CTTGAGTGGTACCCGACTACTTGGATTGTTTTATCCAAAAGGGGGATAACTACCACTAGATTTACATGTTTTTTCTAACTATCAGTGGTCTGGTTGCTATGACACATGTATCCACCAATGGTTTTTGCTTCATGCTTGGTAGCTCATGTATATCTTGGTTGACAAAGAAGTAGCCTATTGTGGCCACTTCTAGTTGTGAGGCTGAGTATAGGGAAGCTTTCACAACGATTATTGAGTGTGTGTGGCTCAGATGCCTTATGGCTGATATGGGTGTTGGTCAGTATTTTGCCACCACCATATTCATTGATAGTTAGAGCGGATTGGAAGTTGCGAGGAACCCTATGTTCCATTCTTGCACTAAGCACATTGAGGTGCATTATCATTATGTCAAGGAGAGGCTCTCTGTTGGAGAGATTAGTTTGGCATATGTGCCCATGCAATAGAACATTGCAGACCTTTTCACAAAGACTCTGCCTCAAGAGAAGTTTGACGCTTTCCGCAAAGCTTTGGGCTTACTTCCTTTTATGGATTTATTCCACATAGCTTGGCACTTCCTTATACATGAGTGCTAGCTCCTTGTTCACCGTATCACTCCTAGGGGGGATTTGTTGATATATTTAGGTACTGATGTGTGTGAACACACTAGGACTGCTGGGGCACTTTTTTCACTCTTTAGGAGGTTTTTTCCCCTTGGCTTGTATATACATCTATAACCCTAACAGGTCATTTATCTTTGTACATTCTAGTTGTAATACATTTAGTATTGTGTGTTGTGCTCCAAGCTTCTTCTTCTTCCTTGTGTTGTTTGCATGCTTCCGTAGACCTCAAAATCCAACAAGATCGGGCCGAAGGGATATCAACTTGTTGACAAGTATCACACAAAGAAACAAATCGTGAACTTTCTTGTGTAAGAGAGGCCACCAAAGACTAGATTGCAAGATCTTTGTGGATTGTCAAACCTAAAGACAAGTGGCCATCCGAAGCCCCAATGTGCTTATGAGATGACAATTGGAACTTGAACTTTAGGAACACATCGTAACCAAACTCCTCATATATCCTTGTAATATGATTGCTCTAAAGCAATGGAAAATCTCTAACTTGATATGCGATTTTTTTTTTCTTGATAGTTGACAAGAGCTTCAAAACCTCTCTTATAAACAAAAAAATGTATTATCCTTCATACTAGGTCCATGGGGGAGAATCGCTAGTCTCTATAACAAGAGCATCCCAACATCAGTTGAGGGAGACATTGAGGGATCTATAGCACATGCAAGTTAGTGAACTCAATCTGGTTGAGGATTACCATAGCTGTCATCTTGTTGATCAACACAATAATCACCACATGAATGTGCAAAAATTAGAAAGTGTGATAGTGAAAAAATGTGATCATATAGTGACTAATGACTTGAATCCCACTCAAAAGTGCAATACTTGTTCTTGATCTACTAGAAGATACCATATCTGTGATCAAGGTTAGTGGAAATCTCTTGAGCCACCACCCAATCTGCATAAGGTTGACATCATTGCAAGGTAAGCTAATCATCATCATGAACATTAATTGAGTAGACTCACATGCATGCAAACTTATTTGTATTTTCATATTCCTTTTTTTTTTGAAAGGCCCATTAGCTAGGGTTTAGGAAGTATGGTAAGGTCAAAGTTTGGACCCATTGATTGGAATCTAGAGAAGTTCACACTTAATACTTCCAACTGAAATGTAGTTGGACCAATTTTAGAATGGATCTGGAAAGGATTGGTCCATTGTAACTTAAATTTGCCAGCTTGACGCTTCATCTTTGAGTGAAAAAACAAAGCCAAATCTCTACACCAAAAAACAGGGGTCTTCAAATGTTAATCATGCCATCTACTTTGATGATGTTGGACTTCCTACATGAGAAAAAAACTTTGATACCACTACTCTTCCAAAGATTGAAGAGCCGACAAGCGATAAAGAAAAGATTCTTTCGGTACTAAGCGTCCTTGAACCACAATACGGAGACTAGGTACTACAAATTCCAAAGGAGCAATTGCTTCTGATCCATATACTAACTTAAAGGGAGTAAAGCCGGTTGAGACTTTATAAGCAGTACATTAATCCCATAAAACAATAGGAAGATACTACTCCCATTTATCCGGGTGTTCTAAAAGCATTTTTTGCAGCATCATTAGAAGAACTTTATTAGTGCTTTTGAATAATCCATTAGCGTGAGGGTACTAAGGAGTATTGAGTTTATGCTCAATGTGATAACACTTAGTAATAGCATAAGTAAGCTAATTTAACAAGAACATAAAAATAATTTGTGATAAAAAAATAATTATAACAGAAGATCAAAACAAGAAAATAATTGTTGTGTGAGCACCGTCACAACACTACCCACAATAGCATGCTGTAAAGCCCAAGCTTAAGCCCATCAAGTATTGTAATATGTACAAGTAAGAATAAAATTATGTTCGGAATGAGCTACAGGGGGTCTAATGGGACTAATAAATCTAACCCCCATTTTTGAAATGGTTCTAAAGGAAGAAGAGGTTGAAGAGGGAACTAATGTACTGTGCGAGGCTCATCAGTTCATTGACAAGGGTCACATAACCCCACATAGTTACGAACATCTTTTTGCATAGTAGGGCACCATAAGCCATTGGAAAAAATCTTTTGGATTGTTAGGTTCACACCTAAATGTCTACTTGTTGGACCATCATAAGCTTCCAAGCTAACTTTAAGGACTTCATGTGGAGGGACACACGTCCAATCTCTAAAATGGAGTTAGTCCAAAATCATAGAAAATCATCGGATGCATAGTGCCAGAGACCATAAATGTGCAAGGAGAACTCTAGTTGCCAAAAATGACATCATGTCCTCATACCAAGTCGGGTCTCCCATTGTAGACTTATCAACTTCAATGAATTGGAAAATCTCTACATTGAGGAAGGAATCATCAATACCAATTGGTGGTTCATCGTTATCCAAACAAGATAGGAAATCAACAATCACATGTGAAGAATTAGGTTGATAGTAGTACCCATCATAACAGAATGATCTACATGGAAATTGAAAGAATGACCCAATAAATAATGGTAAAACTTTTTTTTATCAAGTAGATAAGGCCCTTTCAGTAATTGAATAATTTTGTTAGTAATTGAATAATTTTGTTATGCATTGATGAGTAGTCTACTTGCATAATAAATAGGGTGGAACCAAGAACGACCTACTTTCTGCATTAAAACCGAGCCAAAAGCAATCTCTAAAGCATCCACAAACATGGAAAGGATGATTCCAATGCAGAGCTTGGAGAACTACTGCTTTAGTAAAAATGAGCTTCAGTCGTTTGAAAGCAAGATCACATTTCGTAGTCCATTGAAATTCAGTTGACTTCACATGGGCCAAACTATTCAAGGGCATGTCAATATGTGCCAAATAATGCAAGTTTTGTCAAATTTGTCCTAAAATCATAAAACACCTTTGGATGATTGCGATCAAGGAGCTTTGAATACTACTTTGACTTTATCTAGTTCCACAACATTACCATCCTTAAAGATTACATGTCCCAATACATTTTACACCAAAATGGATTTAACCGGATTCAAGAAAAGATGAATTGTATGGCACTAAGTAAAACAAAGGCATAAATAATCAAATTGATTTCAAAGGAAAAAAAATAATAATCGAGAAATACTCACATAAAACTGGTTAAATATGGAGCGAAAATCTAATGTATGCAATGTCGAAAAGTACTAGGAGCATTGTGAAGTCCAAACCACATCATTGTGCACACAAAAACTCCCCAATTAGTAATATAAGCTATTTTAGGAATAGCTATATTAGCCATCCAAACTTGATTATAACCATTAAAGCCATCCAAGAAAGAATACATCTCCCTTCAAGCCACTTCACCCAACATAGTATCCAAAAAGGGTAAAGGAAAAAGATCCGAGATCGTAGCTGAATTGAGTTTCCCATAACCGATACATATCCACAGCTACTTATTCCTTTTTGGAACTATAATAATTGGTGAGACCCATTCTAGATATTCAATGGGGACTATGAATTCGACCCATGGTAATCTATCAAATTCCTCCTTGACATGTTTAGCAAATTTTGGATTCATGCGATAGTGCTATTAAATGAATGGTTAAGCATCTAGTTTCAATTGAATCTTATGTTGACAAATGCAAGGATCTAGGCCTTGCATTTCATAATAATCCCAAGTAAAAACAAATCTAAAGTCATTTAAACGATTAATCAACTAAGTATGGAATACGGATGGTAACTACCATATGAGGGTTCTCTAAGGTACCTAGATCAACCACCTTAATTTGATCTTCATTTACATGTACACTCGTAGATTTCAAGGGATCATCTACCAAAAGGTTCAGCTCAAGTGTGAAGGCAGGTGAAAGTGATTCAGATTAAATTGCTACAGACACTAGAGCAAATTAAGCAACTACAATAGGTATATCCATTACTTCAACTAACCACAAATCCTTAGTAGCTTCCAAAAATTGAGCTTCTTCATCATCATCTAGTCCTTCTAGCATGTGTGGAGGTTTTTCCAACATTGGTTTCTTATCCAACATAAGAGAATACTTCTTATGACCTTTTCAAAAATTGATAGCTTGTGATCCCCAATCTTGTTGTACTTTGGCATGCCTTAATCATGGATGACCTAAGAGTTATTTAAAATCCACCTTTTTCCATAATAATTTGATGACTACAAAATTTGTATTCAAATTTCCATCTTGAATCAGATAGGGATATTCTTTAGAAGACCTATTGGTTGTATATGTGATTGATCAGCCATGCAAATATAAAAAGGGGATGGTTGTAAATCTATCCAACGTAGTTGTCTACATATTGCTAGAGTTGCAACATTAACTCCAGATCCATCCTCAATTAATACATGTGAAGTAGGTTTGGTCTTATAATAGACCGTAATCAAAGGAGCAACATAATCCACTAATTTAACTTGCATTGTTTCTACCTGATTCACTGGTACAAACTAGGAATCTTGCTGCACTAGAGAGACAATCATTCCAATGTCTATAAATAATGCCACTTTAAAAGTCGACACTAAATTTAATAAATCTCCTGAAGGGAGTTGAATCATAAATTTACATAATAATTGACAAGAACCCTTGAGAGAACTAGAATTCAGATGATTACTCATTGCAATCGAATTCAATCATTTGACGGGGAGTAGAATTTTGATTTGAAGCTGACATTGATACTAGAGAATGTAAAAGATTTGAAGTAAAATGTGATGGTAACTGATTAGCCCATCAGAAGCTTGAGTAAAAGTTTGATGTTGTTCCCGAACTATAGGGCGATGGGAAGATTCCTTTGTAATGAATGGCTTATTAGACCTGGTGACTACTATAGCCAATGGCTCCTTAAAACTAAAGGAAACCATAGTCGTCATAGGATCTTTCAATTTGGCTTCTTTCTTTCATGTATCATAGTCTTGAGCTTCTTTGCAATTGGCTCTTACATGGCCAAATTCCATACACTGGGGGCCTTTACCTTTTGAATAATTATTACCTTCCTTTTGATGGCGATTGAAAAACCATCATCCTCATCTAGAACCTTGGTATCCGAAATGACACTTCTAGACTAAGAGTTATTTCCACTTTCTTAAGTGTTCCTATAATTTCCAATCACTCTTGGATGGATTTTATGTACATAAGTAGCAGGATACCACTATCTGGGATGCATTGATCCAAGTTGCACCTCATTACTGCAAGTATTACATACACAATTTTTGGTACTATTCATGAGCTTACAAATTTCATAGTAAACTTGACTCAAAGCACAAGTTCCTGCTATATACAACTTGCATTTTGACATTTCATACAATACATTTGTCTAATGGCTTCTAGAGATCTAGCTAAAGGAAAGGGTTGGGAAATAGCCACTTCAAACTGATGTTGTAAAGAAGGGTTGGCCATCTTCAGGTTCCTCTCTAGTTGCTTGGTTCCATCAATGATTTGATCCAATGTTCGAGTACCATCCAAAGCAAAGAGGAAAACATTTTTCCTTAAGAATTTGATTGAGCCCATCCATAAACCAACCTTGTACTACATCTTTTGGTGATCGCTTAATTTGTGGAATTTGTCAGAGTACTCCAAAAAAGGGATGCATAATCTACAACGATGTGGGGAGGTTGTTGGACCATGTAATGTAGCATGAAAAATAATTGCCCCATAGCCTTTGATTTCTAGAATCTTTTGAGAAATGCTATGCATAAGGCATCATACATTGCGAAATGGTTAATCGCAAGCTCCATTAGCCACCTCACCCTTATCCTCCCAACGCCACTCGAAATACTTGACATTTTTTTGCATCGTCTTGCCCACCTTTTAAGAGATCGTATTGAGTCTCAAACAACTAAACATGGACATCTAGATCTTCATCTATTTTTCCATTAAATCTATTAAAGTGAATGCCACTTATATGTTGCACCAAACCTCCATTTGATGCACTTATTGTGCTTGTGCTCCTATATTATAAGCAGTTATTGGAGTGACTTCCATTTTTGCTTTCACCGTGTTGTCAATCTGTAATCCTTGTAGCTGCTCCACCTAGGCAAAATCTAAAAGTTTGGTAATCACACTAGAATCCTCTATAGTTTTTCCTAGTTCTTGCACTGATTCGTCCATAGAGCATTGACTTCAAGCACCTTCCACTCGTAACCTTGCGGCTTCAAATGAAGCCTTAAGTGATTAATTGATATGGAATTACACTATGCTCCACTAGAGAGAGGATTTGTTCCGGTATACGGATGTTTCCTACTACATCATGGTAGTCTCTTCTGCAGAATTCCAAATCGATTCCTCCATAGTCGTCAACTGTTCGCAAAAACTCAATTCAAGATCGAGTCAGCATGGTTTTAATCCATCATTCTAAGGTTCTTAGAATAATATGTTTTGTAATCCAGAAGCTATTTTGTGACACCCAATCCTATCATGGTCGCCAAAATGTTTGCTACTAACTCAGCAGAAACTAGACTTCAGGTAATTGGGATTAACAAGATTATAGTAGTGCGTTTCTACTCCCTAACCATCGATTACAATGAATAGCTTGTAGAGAATCATGACTAACTTGGATAGATAGACATATAATTACCAAGTTGGCATAAACGGTTCAATTCCTAGGAACTAACAACAATTGCTGAATGATCTTCCATACAATAAATATATGGCATAAACGGTTCAATTCCTAGGAAGTCTAAGAGTTATGGGATTACAACTTGGATAACTACACTGGCAAAAGTCTAACACAACAAATGAAAGAGAGAAGAGAGAGAGAGGGAGAGGGGGAGAGAGAGAGACAGAGAGAGAGAGAGAGAGAGAGAGAGAGAGAGAGAGAGAGAGAAGGACAAAGAGAGAGAAAGAGAAAGAGACAGATAAGGGAGAGAGAGAGGGGGAAGTCTACATACACACTCTCATGTATAGAAACACACTTTTGCATGCATTCATACACATACTTATTTGCATGTCTATTTGAAAGCACATACACATGAATAATTGTGCATACAAATGCATATCTATGAATATACATACATGCATATGCATTTATACATGCACATATGAATTACATGCATACATATTTTCAAGCAAGTATATATGGAAACACATTCATGCATATGATCTTTTTATATGCATAAACACATTAATATATGAGATTAAATGAACACATACACACACACACACTCTACTCCATACAAATTGATGTATCCATGCATGCATACAAGCATCCATGGACTCATGCCTACATTGAAGGTTGGTTATGGCAAAAGAGGGACATGCCAGCATATTATCATGAATTTGCATACTCATGCATTCATCTTAATACACACACGTGTTTCATATGCATCCATCATACATATATGCATAGATTCATACACACATATTGTAGGTTTATATGCATTTCTACACACACACATACATACATACATACATACATACACACACACACACACACACATATATATATATATGCTTTAGGTGAAATATGTATACATAGTAAACATGCGTGTATGCATTGAAAGCACACAATCATGCATGTATTTACATATGCATATAATGATATGCATATAATGATATGCATACATTCACATATGAATACATAGAATGATAGCATATCTACATGTATTCATTCTGCATATCCTCTCACACATTGACACACATGTATGTTTACACACACACACACACACACACACACACACACACACACACACACACACACACACATATATATATATATATATATATATATATATATATATATATATATATATATATATATATATATATATATATATATATATATATATATATATATATATATATATATATATATATATATATATATATATATATATATATATGGATCTATGTGTAATCAGATAATATTCACATGAAATACAAGAAAACAAAGGTATACGTCAAGAGATGTAAATCCATATACATTCACTTATACATGATGATGAATGCAAGTGTGTATTCATACATCCTTGTATGATAAATCATATGAATCTCTCTTGATAATTCTCTTTTTGCCTCAAGGTCACATATGATTTTGGTAATTCACGAGTGGATGACTATGTTCAACTATATGCACAAGATTGTGCAACGTTAATATGCATACATACAAGTAACACATGCTTGTGTGTAGAAGCTTCAACAGAAGGTATTGAGATAGTGAAAGAAGCACTATTAACAAGTTTGCAAGTCATAAATTTGTGAGCTAATGAAATTACATTGGGTGCATTATGGATGAGAATCTCATTTGAGATTAGATGATTGTTTGACATCCATTGCCACGAAAAGAGTTAGATTCCAAATTTGTTTTGAGCACTGCTTAGTGTTTTTCTCCTCAATGCAATATTAGAATGAGTTCAAAGTTGGAGATCAAGTGGATAATATGCTTCCTTTGAAGGCTTTCAATTTTCAAGTCTTTTGGAGAACATTTCAAAGGTCAAATCTATTGGAGTTGAAGGACTAACAAAAGCACATAAACAACACAAGGAAGAATAAGGAGCTTGAAGAATAAAACAACAATGACTGTATTACCAAGAGAATGTACAAAGATAAGTGAATCATTAGGGTTATATGCATATATACGAACTAGGGGGAAAAACATTCTAAAGAGGGAAAAAAGTGCCCCAACATTCCCATGTGCTCACATGCATGACTACCAAAATATATCAACAGATCCCCCTCTCCAACTAGAAGTGGCCACAATAATAGGCTTCTTCTTGCTCAACCAATATATGCATGAGCTACCAAGCATGAAGTAGTAACCACTGGTGGACAAGCTATCATAGGACTAGCCCTATCGGAGTGAGAAAAATCATGTAAAATAGGTAGTAATGATCCCCTCTTGGGATAAAACAATCTAAGTAGTTGGATACCACTAAAGTAGCAAAATGTATGATTAATCACTTGTCGATGCTTGACACCTGGGCAATGCATAAATCTACTCATTTGAGAGATCACAAATTGAATATGAGACCGGGTTATGCATAAGTAAGCCAAGCATCCAAGAGCTTGTTGATAGAGAAAAACATCAAATGCATCTCCATGGTAACAAATACTCAAGTCTAAACTTGTTTCCATGGAATTGGTAATAGGTTTGCAATCTTCAAGGCCAAAATGCTATAATAATGTGTAATGTATTTTGTTTGACACAAAGCTATTCCCCCATCAACTTGCATAAATTGGATGCCCAAATAATGATGTGAATGCCCCAAATTTTTCATCTCAAAAGTGTTGATATATTTTGGTGGTGATGTGTGTGAACACACTTAGGACCACAGGGGTAATTTTTTCCCTCTTTAGGAGGTTTTTTCCCCCCGCCTTGTATATATGCCTATAACCCTAATGGGTTACTTATCATTATACATTCACTTGATAATTAATTAAGTGTTGTGTTTTTCTCCAAGATTCTTCTTCTTCGTTGTGTTATTAGTGTGCTTGTGTAGACCTCAAACTCCAACATTTGGTATCAGGGAAAGTTTCCATTTCATCTAGGTTTTCATCAACACCCCTCCAGTCACAATCTCTGAATTGCATGAAAATTGGTGAGCATACTCAAAGTGATTAGGAGTTTAAAATAGCTTTGTTGTGTGGCATCAAAACTTTGATCTAAGCTCGTTTTGGCCTCTGAATGCACTGTTGTAGCGCTTGTGTAAGAAATTTCATCCCTTTGTGCCAAACATATATACATGTTTTGGTTTGTCACTGCAAGCATCTCAAAGTCTACTACAAGTTTAACAGAGCTTGATAAGGTGGTTCTATTCAACTTTTTGAGATACAATTATTTTTCTTGCATCAGGGTATTTTAGTCAATGGCCATGGCTGAAAGCAATGATGTACTATGAATGTTGGCTATTGAGGACACGTTGGATGGACCTAATTACCCATTACAGGCATATATGATGTGTCATGTATCGATAGCAAAAGTCTTGATGAATATTATGCATGGTATTGAAAAATTGAAGGTGATGCAGATGGCACTGAAGATGCTGATCTTCAGATTCATGTGTGTGTTGTGGTTCCTATTGCACCTACTGGAGAGCAACTTTTTTGGGATGGTAGAGATGCTCATGCACATGCATTGATAGCTTTATCTGTCAAACGTGCCATTATCCCTCACAGTTACTCTTTCAAAAACAGCAAAGGATGCTTGGGATACACTTATTACTTTATAATAGGCAAGAAATGGGGGTTGTTTTGCATACCTCCAAAAACAATTGAAGAGTGAGCATATGAATGAAGGGTATTCTTGTTGGTGCAAATGTCAAGCCTTCACATTTGGCTAGGCATTGAAGAAGATTTTGATGGATCATATGAACCATGGCTTGTAACTCTTTTTGATTAGTACCATTTGTAAAAGATAAGTTCATGAGAGAATCTTGTAAATGCTTGAGTCTCATGGAGGTAGAGAGCATATTAGCTACGAATTCTTTATGAGAGAATATCTCCAAAATCACAGGAATCATTTTTTCAAATGGAGCCAAGTTTGAATTTTGAAATTCAAACTTAGAATCAAACACATATAAATGACTTGTAAAAAGTTGCGATGAGCATGCCTCTTGTAGAGCTCTTCTTTTGATCATCTATTGAGTTGGAGTGGCCTAGACCATAGCCTACTCATCTCACTATCATTTGGCATCATCGCAATGATCTTGTAAAGTCATGTGCTATAATACATATACATCATTGAGTACCTCTATCTACTTCTCTGCTATGATTACTTAGAATAGTGTACTTTGCATGACCATATCTCAGTGATCTCTCAACCATTTTATATGTTCTATAGCTTCTTGGAACCAAATCAAAGTCTATTTTAAGCTGTCAAAATTTGAAAGCATTTGGTTCAGATAATTTGGAGAAATCCACGTCGAAGTGCTCTCTAGTCATTCTCTGCTGAGTCCCTAAAAAGTTGGGGGTAAGCTCTTGATTGTTAAATTGATTGCTTAGTATATAGTTCATCATTTTAGATGATTCCACTTGTAATCATTAGGTATCTAAGCTAACTAGATATGCTCAAAAGGATTTTGATCAATTGCTATTGTACTGTGAGCACTGAGCAAAAGATCGAGCAGGTGTGAAGACCAAAATAGCAAGTTTTTTATCACTAGCTATTTGTGAAGTTATGTGTTTTGATTCAATTGTTTGATGGATCAACTCCAAAGTACATATATACTTTTTTGGTGGCATTTTCAAGCTAAAAGGGCCTACAACACAACTCTGAATTTTGACAAAGCAAGTACAAGGCAGGTCTTAGCAGTACCAACTCATTTTCTTGAGGTATCCATCCATCTCTTCCAACAGTGGTATCATAGCAAGTTGAGGTAAAATGGGAGATGGTTTCCCTTCTTTTATTGATAAATTGGACAAGAATAACTATCAAGCATGGTCCTTGACGATGAAGACCTATCTACAAGGAAGGAGTCTCTATGGATACATATCAGGAGATGAGGAGATGCCAATATTCATGAGCAAAGGACAAACTACAAAAGAGGAGCTTGAAAGACTCAACTCATGGTGTGCCAAAGATGCTTTAGCAAAGTCATATCTACTTAAGTCTATATCTGAATTCCTTCTTCCACACATTAGGAATTTTAAAACTTCCCAAGAGACTTGGGATACATTGTCTTCATACTTTTCTTGCAACACAAGAGCCAGAAAAATCAATTATGGATTGAGTTTACCACTCAAAGGAAGCAACCCAAGCAAAGTGTTTCAGAGTATGTGACCAAGGTTAAAGATGTGGCTGACCAATTGGCAAGCATAGGAGAGGAGATTGAAGAGGAGCAAATAGTGATACAAATAATCAATGGCATCAAGGCATATAATAAGTGCGAAGCCTTCATAAAACTGCTATGGAACTTTACATGGACATGTAGATTCCACATCTTTCCACACTCATGGGACAACGCTTTACCCATGAAGCCAAGCTCAACAAAAATGGAGAACCATCAAGAGGTAACAACTCTTCTGCCCTATACACAGATAAAGGAAAATCTAAAGATAAAGGAAAGAGCAAGAAAGTAGAAGATGAAGGTACTACTTCTCAAGCTAACTATGCAAGGAGAGGTAGGAACTCAAGAGGAAGGGGCAGAGGAGGTAAGCAAGGTAGGGGGAGACCTTTCAACTCTTCTCGATGCAATATATGCGGATTGTCTAACCACACAATAGATGAGTGCTATAGGAACTTCAAGAATCAGAGAGGAAGAGGATTTCAAAGAGGTGGTTACTCACAATCAAGAGGAAGATTCAACCATACTCAAGGCTACAACCATGGCTACAACAAGAACTACAACAACAATTATCAAGGAGGATACAAATCAAGAAAGGACTTCAACAATTATACAGAGGATCAAGAAGATTCTCTTCTCATTATGAATATGACTTCAAGACAAGGTATGAATGATGAGCACCTCTTCTATATTGACTTAGGTTGTTCAAACCATGTAGCAGGCAATGTAGCTCTTCTTTTTGATCTTGAGGAGCCCAAGGGAAAGCACAAAGTGCAGACAGGAGATGACATCAAGCATTCAGTGGTCAAGGTAGGAAATGTCAAAACTTCTGATGGGAATAGAAATATGTTGAGCACGGTTCTTTATGTACCTACTATCACAAAGAATCTGATGAGTATTGGACATATAGTGGAGAAGGGTTTGCAAGTTAGGTTCAACAAATAGGGAGCCTTTGTGGAGGACCCCCCAGCATGGATTCAAGAGAATTGCCAAGGGAGAAAAAATAGGTAGATTATTTACATTTGAGCTTGAGGACACTAGAAACATTGCACTTTACAATTACAAAGATCAAACATTGTCTGAGTTAGAGATTTGGCATAAAAGATTAGGGCACATAGGTGAGAGAACCTTGAAGCAGATATGTAGAGATCAATGTGTGCTTGGGATACCTAATGTATCCAAGCAACATATGATCTATAAATGTGGTGCATGTCAGTTTGGTAAATCACACAGCTTACCCTTTACAAAGAAAGGCTACATGCAAGAGGTTTATTTGGAACTTGTCCACATAGATGTGTGGGGACCAAGCAAGGACCCTTCAATTTCAGGCTGAAGGTACTATGTGTCATTCATTGATGGTTTTAGTAGGTGGACTATCTTGTACTTTATGAAGCATAGAGATGAAGTGTTCAGTTGCTTTAAGAAGTATCTTGCACTTGTGGAAAATCAAACAGGAAGAAGAAGCATGGCATGGTAGAAGGCCATCACTTGATCATTGTAGAATCTTTGGATGTGTTGCTTATGTGCATGTTCCATCTCAAATTAGAGTTAAGCTAGACCCTAAGGCAGAGAAGTACATCTTCATAGGGTATGACTTAAATCAGAAATTATACAGGTTTTATAATCCATCCAACAATAGATTTATGGTCAGTAGGGATGTTGTGTTTGATGAGAATGACTCTTGGTTTGAAAGTGAATGCAGGAAGGTCAAGTTTCCATATGATTTGGAAGAAGAATTTCCAAGTCTCATCAAGGAATAACCAAGCATAATTGAAGACATCAAATTAGATGATGAGGACACCATCAACTTGGAGGAGTTCAAAGCATGGAAGTCAAAAGGAAAGGCCAAGATGAAGCAGTTGGAAGACATACATGAATCATCCAACCAAGCCTTGAGGAGGTCACAAAGAGAGAGTAAGAAACCAATCAGATATGGGTATGATACTTCATTAGTTACTAAGCATTCTATTTATCTTGCTAAGGACTCATCATTTGAAGAACCTTCTTCATATGAAGAAGCAAGTACCGAGGCAGAATGGAAGGAAGCTATGGATGAAGAAATAGAAGCACTCCAAGAGAATGATACTTGGGAGCTAGTACCCAAAAAGGCATCAATGAAGGTAATTGGTTCTAGATGGATTTAGAAAATCAAAAGGAACTCAGATGGATCCATAAACAAGTATAAAGCTAGACTTGTGGCTAAGGGTTTTGCACAAACCCAAGGAGTTGATTATGATGAGACATTTTCACTTGTGGCTAAAATGCCAACCATCAGAGTATTGGTAAGTGTGGTTGCATCTAGGAATTGGAATATGTATCAATTGGATGTGAAAAATGCTTTTCTCAATGGCTGGATTTCAAAGGAGGTTTACATGGCTCAACCTCCTACCTATGAAGACCCAAGCAAGGTAAATTATGTGTGCAAATTGAAACAAAGCTCTTTATGGTTTGAAGCAGGCACCTAGGGCATGGAATCATATGCTAACTACCTACCTTCAAGATCAAGGATTCATAATGAGCAAGGTAGATTCTTCTATGTTTGTCAAGAGAAGTAACTCAAAAAAGATATATTTATGTGTGTATGTTGATGACATCATCTTGATAGGTAGTGATGCCGATGGCATCAAACAAATAAAGAACCAAATGATGCAAGAGTTCAAAATCAGTGACCTAGGATTTCTGAAGTACTTTTCTTGGACGAATTAGTCTATACAAATTTTGGAATTTACATTACTCAGAGGAAATATGTGTAGGACATGTTGAAGAAGTTCCACTTGGAGAATGCAAAGATAGCTAGCACCCTTATGGAGGTAAATCATAAATTGAGTGCTCATGAAGGTGATTTGCTTGAAGACATTGCAGGATATCAAAGCATATTTGGAAGTCTAAACTATGCAACCTTGACAAGGATTGACATAGCTTATGGAGTAAGTGTTCTAAGTCAATTCATGTATAAACCTCGAGCACCTCACTTGGAAGCTGCTAAAAGGATTTTGAAGTATCTCAAGGGTACTCAAAATCAAGGTTTTGTTTTACTTCCCATACACATCAGATTTTGACATTAAGCTATACTCAGATGCAGATTGGACAGGTTGTAAGGATGGAAGAAGGAATACTTCTGGATATCTTTCTTTTGCAGGTGATAAGCCCATTTCATGGTCTTCCAAGAAGCAACCTACTGTTGCTCTATCTTCAACAGAGGCTGAATACAGGGGATTAGCAAATGCTACACAAGAAGCCATCTGGATTAGATTGCTATATTCAGATTTGGGACTTCACACTCACTCACCTATTATCTTTGGTGACAATACAAGTTCTTTGCATCTTGCAGCCAATCCTATTTACCATGCAAGAACAAAGCATATAGAAGTACACTATCATTATGTTAGAGAGAAGCTATTGAGAAAGGAGATTCAATTGGCATATGTATCTACAAACATGCAATATGCAGATTTGTTAACCAAAGCACTTGATGGTACTAAACTTTGCAGGTTCAAATCTATGATTGGATTGCAGGATATTCAAGAAGACTCATGAAGAAATGCAAGGCAAGATGTTTGGCTTGAGGGGGAACTGTTGGTGCAAATGTCAAGCCTTCACATTTGGCTAGGCATTGAAGAAGATTTTGATGGATCATATGAACCATGGCTTGTAACTCTTTTTTATTAGTTACCATTTGTAAAAGATAAGTTCATAAGAGAATCTTGTAAATGCTTGAATCTCATGGAGGTAGAGAGCATATTAGCTACGAATTGTTTATGAGAGAATATCTCCAAAATCATAGGAATCATTTTTCCGAATGGAGCCAAGTTTGAATTTGGAAATTCAAACTTAGAATCAAACACTTATATAAATGACTTGTAAAAAGTCACAGTGAGCATTCCTCTTGTAGAGATCTTCCTTTGATCATCTATTGAGTTTGAGTGGCCTACACCATAGCCTACTCATCTCACTATCATTTGGCATCATCATAGTGCCAATGATCTTGTAAAGTCATATGCTATAATACATATACATCATTGAGTACCTCTATCTATGTCTCTGCTATGATTACTCAGAACAATGAACTTTGCATGACCATATCACAGTGATCTCTCAACCATTTTACATGTTCTATAGCTTGTTGGAACCAGCTCAAAGTCTATTTTAAGTTATCAAAATTTGAAGGCATTTGGTTTAGCTAATTTGGAGAAATCTGCATCGAAGTGCTCTCTAGTCATTCTCTGCTCAGTCCCTAAAAAGTCAGGGTTAAGCTCTTGATTGTTAAATTGATTGCTCAGTATAGAAATCATCATTTTAGATGAGAAGTGGACTATAGACCATTTGAGCGCTGTGCTGGTGGAACCTTTCGCTTGCATGATGAAAGCTTGTGTAGTGAACCTAAGCTGGAGTGAAGAGGAAAACACATTAGTCATGGAAAATAATTAAGATCCCAAGAAGATGAGACCTCCATTCCTTTCCACCACCAACATGCTTCTCGTGCAGTGTGCGTGGTTTTAATGATGTGAGAGGTGAATTGAGAGTAGTGCATGCTTTGACTCTGAGTGGTAGTGTGTGAGGTGCATGGCTTTACAATTGACTTTGAATCAGTATTGCCTACAAAGTTAGTGTAGGTTACAAGGATGGTTGGTGATATGAGTTTGTCGAGCTAGGTATGAGTGGAGTGGTCAATGAGTGTTTAGCTTCACGAAGTCGACAGTCAGGGTGGGTTTGGTTGAGAGTTGTCATGATTATTGAAGGCTTGGGAATCCATTTTTGTACCGCACGGGGGGTAGAAGAGATGAAGTGAAATCTACAGAAGAAGGTGTGTAGGGTGTCCTAGTACTCTCAGAAAAGGTTCTCTGCGAGTTTACTAAAGCTGAAGCATAAGTCACTTTTTAGGTACCTAGAGCAGGCGAGACTTGGACTGAGTGGTCACCAAGGTCATGGGCACCCAAACTGTTGAATATGTTGCCTTGGTCAAAATTGAGAGGGATGCCAAAGATCTGGAGTGTTTGACTCACTGGGCACTATCGCTTTGCATATCCATCTTGGTTGGGGGAATGCCTTAGTGGAATGTCTAAAGGGACACTCTCATGTGCTTCACCATTGAGTACATGGGTGATGTGGCCATGCTACTCGTTGAGGGTGAGATGTCACATCCACACACCATTTTGGAAAATAAGGGAGATCCACTGCTAACATGCCCGAAAGTGGTGACTGTTCACACCCATCTAAAGGCCGAGCCTTACATCGCCATACTTGTTTGGTTCCTGTCTGCCTGCTCAGTCTCCTCTCTTGGATGGGTGGCATTTTCGGCTTTTATTTGGTAGGGTTTGTTGACTCACACAAAGTTGAATGGAGGCCACATGCAATGGGAGGGGCTTCTGTCACGTCCAACACTTCTCTGCATTGACCTATGAGGGGTAGCTCATGATACTGTCTTGCAAGTTCCAATTGAAGCACACTTCTGTGAAGATTTAAATTCTCTGAGTAGTGGTATAACCATTCTTGGCCTAGGATCATAGGTTCTATTAGGTCATTGTCATGGCAAACCAATAGTTTTACTGTCAAGGTCACGTCCTCGATGGAGATTGGTAACTTGACCTCACCTATGCAAGGGGTTTCTAACCCACCTAATCCTATGAGATAGGCTTCAAGAGGCTTAACTTCATACTCTCTACAAAGAGAGATTTGAATTGTATTCGTCACTGCACCAGAGTCGATTAAAGCCTTATATCGCATGCGCATGGGGTCCTATCCTAGAGTGATGTTAACAAATGGTCTCCTATCAATAATACTTGGGATATCCCTTCCTCCAAGTTGACACATAGCTACTGGATATCGTGGAGCGTCCGTCGATTGAGGTTCTCTACCTAGTCCTCTCCTTCGTAGTCGCATTCGCTTAATGCATTCCAACACTTCTGCTTGGGCTTCAACTCTGATTCGTTCCTCCTCTTCCTTTTGCTTCTTGGCAAGAGTTAGTCATTTAAGCATGTCTGCAATTAAGGGTTCTTGATATAGCTTAACTCGGCATCCGCTGATATAATTAGGCATTACTTCACCTTCGAGAGTTGCTTGTTGAACAACACTGCTAGTCGATATCCTATTGATGATCATGGGTCTATATCCTCATTCCTCTTACTTGCGAGCATGTTGTTTTTAGGTGTAAACTAGCACCATATCTCCTACTCCTAATCCTTTATCTATCATATGAGCATCTGTTGGCAGCAGTCAGGGAACCGAAGGAGCCACAAGACGAAGAGAGTCAGAGCGAAGGGACAGCACAAGCAGACGTGGCAGTCAAAGAAGATCTGGCAAGTAGGCCACCTAAATTTTTCAGACATCAAGAAGTTGACACACAAGAAGAAAGAGCAAGTAGGGAGCTCAAAGGTATGTATGACAAATCAATAGAGAAAACCCCTACACAAATAGTGATTTTCATCACTAAAAACCATTGTAAATATCATTTCGTATTTTTGTAGCTCCATTTTGTGCAAGCCAAGGAGTCCTTGAGCTTGAGGAGCTTTAGAAGTATCTACCTGCCAATTTTCATATTTTTTAGATCTCGTTTGAGCCCTCTAATAAGCCCTGAAACCTAATTTTTAACTAGGCCGGACACTAGGTCTGAACATGGCCAAAACCTAGTCAAAAACTATAAAAAGAGCTAGAGAGCTCATTTTTGGGGGTAGATTGTAATTGAAACGAACTTGTAAGAGCTTTTTGAAAGTAATCTAAGAACTCCATTGCTTCTCACTCTTTGTCTTGCCGTGTGTGCGCGTGTGTGTGTATGTGTGTGCATGTTTGTGTGCTTCTCACTCACGCACTTGTGCCTCCACTTGCTCGAGGTCTTCATACCATCCTCACGTCTTCCCGGATTGACATTAAAGGAGGTGCTACTCATCACTGAGCTACACCAAATTTTGGCGCCGTTGCCGGGGATCAAGCTTTGAGGAAGAGCGTGTGATGGTAAGACGTAGATTGGAGACGTTGGCGTTGTAGGTAATTTCTCTACTTTTCCTATTTTTCTCTTTTTCTTACCTTACCACCATCGTCACCATCATCATCATCACCATCTTCCACCTCCATTTCCATCATCGCGAAAATTTCTGTTTTTTGATCATATCACCTTCTCCACCTCATTTCCCTCATTTCACTTGTGAGAGAGAGCGAGAGAGCGAAATTGTGCGTGCTGTTTTTGCATGTTTCTTGAGCTGTCTTGCAGGTACAGGCCACATCATCGTCCCCAGCACTCTGCGCATGTACGGAACTCGAAGTAACTGTATGTGTGTCGCCGACCTCTGTCAATCGCGACCGACAGAAAAAATGCTCAAATTGCCAAACAAAGTGCAAAACCATGATCTACAGGCCTAGAGCTTCCCAAAAATGTGCTTAGAATTTTGAAGCTCCTCAGATTTCTGTCAATCGCGATCGCTCTGTCAATCGCGATCGACAAACCACGACGGACAGACCTGTCAATCGCGATCGACAGCCTACGATGGCTCTGTCAATCGCGACCGACAGAGTCAACAACCGACTGACCACGATCGACGGACCATACGCGTGACACGTGTCAATCGCGATCGAGTCATCAATCGCGATCGACCCATCAATCGCGACTGACAGCCCACGACGGCTCTGTCAATCGCGACCGACACAGTCAACGACTGTTTGACCACGACGGACAGACCCTCGCGACCGACCTGTCAATCGCGATCGACCCATCAATCGCGACTGACAGAGTCAACGACCCTTTGACCACGACGGATTGACTTTTCGAGCCACCTTTCAATCGCGATCGACACGTCAATCGCGACTGACAGCCACGACGGACCTGTCAATCGCGATCGACACGTCGATCGCGACTGACCTGTCAATTGCGACCGACAGACTTTGCGAACACGTTAGAAGGGCAAATTAGGTCAAATTTTTAAGGCAAAAATAATGGTCTAAATTTTGGCCAAGTGTGGGACAAATACTAGGGGATAGTATTGCATTACGAGGGCATGACCCAAGTAACTCGAGAATTCCTGTTTGCCTGTTGACCTAGTTTAATCCTATTTTAACCCCAAAACCCTGAACTGGCATAACCGTTTGCTGTGATTTCTGTTTTGTTGGAAAGCTCGCGGGGAGTACAACAAAAACATCGACTGGGTACGGTTAAATTAAGATCAGGAATATTAGATAGGGTATTTTGAAGTTGACCATACTCAGGGGGAACAAAATTCAGGGATGTCTAGAGTTGTGTCCAAAAAAGTCATAGTGCAAATTGGTGAAGTGTTACATGAATGAAAGTGGTTAGTTCTGTCTTTTGAATTTAAGTCTTGAGCTAACGGTGGGCCTTTTACAGGTCCTTTGAGAGCATTGAAGGGTACGCAAAGCAAGAGTAAGTGCAGGCTTGGGAACGCGCATCCTGGGCACACCAGGGCAACAACACAAGGAAAGGAACTCAAGGTTGGAAAACCCGCAACACCCTCTGTCAATTCTTAGTTTAGGCTAAGTGCGGGTAGTGTTAGAAGTAATTCCAGGCGACGATAGGCACGAGATAAATCAAAGACTATCTAAGAAATCAAGTTCAAGTCAAGAGATAACCTGTGTGTGTGAACGACAACCTTAAAGGAAAAGAACCTAACGTGAAAACGACCAAACTAAAGTGCGAAATTAAACTCAAGTATTCCTAACGACGTGATATCAGACAAGAGTATAAACACAATAATCAACATAAAAAGGGGATTAAGTAATTGATACAAAGGACTCAGAAACATGGTTGTACCTGGAAAAATTGGGTTAATCAGTTAGGCATATGAACCTTAGATCAGGACGACATCTAGTAAGAGATAGACAAAGCCTTAGGTCTTCAGAGGCTAGTGTCAATCATACTGCGAGGTCTTGGGCCCAGCAGTTGAGTCACCACTCGCATTACCCTAGCTCTGATACCAGTGAATCAGAGATGTCTCAAGGCATGGACAGACCTACGGGAAGTTCAGGAGTGCCATACTTGCACAGGGTAGAAGGCCCATACAAAACGCAGTTGGAATACCTTAGGACCAACCGATTAGGTGCTAGCATCTATGAGGATGGCCTAGGAAGATCTGTGGTACAGATTAAGAATCCTGATCAATCCATTGGACTAGAGCGCCCAGCTGTCAAGTTTGAAAACGGAGCATACTTGGACAAAGAAGGAACCATATACGTAGTCACCAGTCACCCAGATAGGACGGACGAATTTGGAAATGTGATCTCAGAAGCGGACTTAGGGGACCTAGAGCAAGGAAACATGGGTACAGAACCTAGAACCCTTCGAGGCAAATCGGTTCTCACTAGGATTATAACACCAGAGTGGATTCCCCAGGATAATAAGAGCATAGATTTGCTCCTCAATCGAGAAACTGACGAAGCCTTTTGGAGGTATAAATCTGATCAGCCAACTGATATAGGAACAATCATGATCTATGAGTTTAAGGATCCTGATAGCCCAAGCAGAGTGACCTACTTAGATCACGCTTCAGAGAGGATCTTTGTGGTGATAGAAAATGATAGGCATGCTTACACTTGGAAGGGTGAATTCGTTTTCCCCCAACCAAGATCGAACGTGTCCTTTGGCCACCCAGGAGCTGGAACCTCCCACGCTCACGGAACTCAAAGAGACAGACATAGAGAAAGGCCGGAGGTGAGCTTTGCCAACCCAGTGGGCAGAGAAAGAACGAGGACGGAAACAAATAGAGTAGAACCTGAGATACTTAGAGCTCACAGGAATCAAAGAAATGCGGATGAGTTCCCTCTGCCACGACCTAGAGAGCACACAAGGACCTTGAGACCGACTCAGCTAGTTAAGTCCATGAAGAACTACTTCGATGGCACTGGAGATCCATACGATCATGTGGCTGAGTTTAGGCAAGTCTTGAGAGCTGAACAAGTGGAGGATCTATTCACGCAGTACAATGCCTTTGGTCTGACCCTTAGGAACACTGCCCTGACATGGTTTCAGCCACTAAATGAGAGGTAGTTCAGGAGCATAGACCAACTCCTAGAGGCTTTCATTATTGAATTCTCTAAGAGTGGCATAAGGCATAATACCTCCTCACTGATTCACAGCTTCAAGCAAACCCCTCAAGAAACCGTGAGACTTGCAGGAAGAAGATTTAGGCAATACTTAGAAAGATGCCCTGTTTTGGAGCTACCCACACCAGCTAAGCAAGTGGCTTTATTCCTGGATGGATTGCTAAGTACTAAATTGAGATCTTATGTGTACTTGAAGGACCCTAGGACAATAGAAGAGTGTGTACGCATGTGTATTGACATTGAGGATAACCTAGGGGAGGAGTTAGAGCTTTCCAAGATATACAAAGATTCGGATAGTGCCTCTAACCTCTCTTCCACGCAATCCACTTCAATCGAGGAACTTGCAGAGAAAGTAGCTCAGAAATTAGGTGTAACTAGCAAACAAATCCCAAGGTTTGCCCCTGTGAAAAGGTGCTATACTTGTGGTGGCGACCACATGGCGAACGTATGTCCCATTATGGCTCAGCCCCAAGTAAATCCTAGTAGCCAGTACTGCACCATAGAACGGAGGTACACCAATCACACCACACAAGATTGCCCCTACAACAAGCAAACAGTTAGGCAAACTTACCCTCAACCCTATCCACCGCAGGGAAGATACCAAAACCCGTACCCTCCACAGCCATACGGCGGGCCACAACAACCTTATCAGCAACCATACCAAAACCACCAAAGGCCTCAGCCTGTGTTAGCACAACAACCCCCTGCCCCAGCTAATGCGATCCCAGTAAAATATGCAGCAGCAGAAGAAAACCTGAATAGAGCTATAGTCCCTGTAACCCCACTGCTTTCCGAAAGTGACCCTAGTGACCATAGTTTTGATTCTACACATGTCGATAGTCCCCATGCTTACTACATGCAATCTCTTGAACATGGTGAGTCCTACTACAGTGAGGAACTCAGTGAACCTAGTTGGGAGTCAGATTACACAAACGTCATGTATACGAACCCCAATCCTAAGCCTCAACCTAGGCAGGTATGTAGCTCAATGATGAGTAGCACCTCCTTTAATGTCAATCCGGGAAGACGTGAGGATGGTATGAAGACCTCGTGCAAGTGGCGGCACAAGTGCGTGAGTGAGAAGCACACAAGCATGCACACACATACACACACACGCGCACACAAGGCAAGACAAAGAGTGAGAATCAATGGAGCTTTTAGATTACTTTCAAATATGCTCTTACAAGTTCGTTTCAATTACAATCTAACCTCCAAAAAAGAGTTCTCTAGCTCTTTTTATAGTTTTTGACTAGCTTTTGGCCCTGTCCAGACCTAGTGTCCGGCCTAGTTAAAAATTAGGTTCCAGGGCTTATTTGAGGGCTCAAACGAAGTCTAAAAATTATGAAATTTGGTACGATGGTACTTCTAATACTCCTCAAGCTCGAGGACTCCTCGGCTTGCACAAAATGGAGTCTAATCTACCAAAAACGGGATTTACAATGTTTGTGTAGTGATTAAAATCACTTGGGTTGTACATAATCTATGGGAAAAAATGATCTGGCCTTGTTGCCGTATTGTGCATGACTCCTTTATTGCTTTGTATGCCAACACTCCCCCCTTCCTAGCGTCTGTCGCCCCTGACAGACCTTTGTTCGCGCGGGTGGTCGATGTAATATTGGATGACATTGGTGGCCAGTTCATGTTCTCCTATCCTTAAGCCTCTTGCTAGATCGGCTTCCAATGCCTCCCAATTTATTGCACCGGGGGTTTCTGGTTGCGGGGTGGTGTAGTACTCTGAATACATTGCTTGTTCACAAGCAAACAGTTGAAGCAGATGTGTCGGCTTTGGTGCAAAAATCTCCGAGTGGTACTCCCAGAAACCTGATCTGAACATTTCTTCGAAGGTCTGTTTGTAGCAGGCGGGGAGGTACTTGATGCGTGCATGCCAAGCGTAAGCCACACGGATACTGGGGGTGGTGCTCATGTCATACACCAAGTCGTAATTTCCATTGCTAAACCCCGGAAGACGTACCTGTGGTGCGGCTGCATTTCTAAAGGTCTTCAGCACTACTTGCATCATATCTAAGATTTTAAGCATCATTTGCGCTGCTACATCTGGCATGGGCTTCAAGCGCGGCATCCAGTGGCGAATGGTTCCCATCATATATGCTACCGATGGTGGTCCTTGTGGTGGCGCGATGTACGGGTAGTTCAGCCATTCCTTGCATTGCGCATTGTTCTGTACCTTGATATTAAATGCCTTCCACGACCTGCGGCGGGGAACTGGACCGTAGCATGGGTTGTACAGGAGGTGCAGTGGCGCGTTGTTCCATGTGCGTAGCATTTCTGGATAAGTCTCTAAAAGTTTCTGCCGCCATGTTGGTTGACGAATCTTGCCTTTTCGCACCTCTGGAGGAAGGTCTTCGGGTTGAAATTGGGTCGCAAAAGTAGGAATCTGACCCGTGACTCTTTGTATTTCTGCATTATAATCAGCCAGGATAATATAATATGGCCTGTACTGGAGTTCCGATGAGAGAATCAGGCGTCTCGATGACAAGTTCTTGAAGTAATCTGATTGTAAAACAGTCTCTTCTATGACCCTCATAGCCTGATTTTGCACTACGGTGCGCTCTTCATGCGAGGTCCCTATTTCCTCCACTTGTCGTAACCATGGCGGCCGTGGTGCCTCGAACGTGTCCTGCGCTTCTGCTGTTTGTTGGCCTCCTGGGAATGGTTGCGGATCATATTCTTCATCAAACGTTTGTTCCACAGGAATTTGCACAACTTCTTCATCCGTGGGCGCTTCCGGAGGGGAAGATGGCCTCTCATATTGTAGTAGGCGTGTCTGCAATTCAGTTACCTGCTGCTGGAGATCTTTTATGGCCTCTGCGTCGGAGGGAAGCGAAGCTGCAGAGGGGGTGGTTGGAGGGGCAGCTGTTGGGCCTTGTTGGTGTTCCTGCTTCAGTTGTCCTAGCTCCTCTGATAGCTTATCATGTGCTTCGAGCAACATGGCATAATCTTCCAATATAATCTTTATATTATCGGGGGTCACTGCTTGAAACTTGGATGGGCTGATGGGTGCCCCCGGTGTGCTCTCAATAGCTGCTTCCAGGTTCTCTTGATTTTGTAATTGCAGGCGTCTATTCTCTTCCTGAGCAGCCGCAAGATGGCGTTTAAGTAGCGCCATATTTCGTTGAAGTTTTGAGTTGCGTTCCAGCTGTGTCCGTAGGTGACCTTCTACCACCTGCACTGCTTCCTGATCTACGTTCTGTAGCTGTACTTCCAATATATTATGGGCGTCTTGGAGGGTTTGGAACTGTGTGTGAAGGCGAGCGTTCTCCTCTTCTAGTACCGCAAGGCGGAGCTGTAGTGTCGCTGAGTGCTCTTGCAGGCGTACGTTTTGTTGCTGGAGCTGAATGTAATCTGTTCTTAAATTTGATATACAAGCCAACATGGTGTCCAATGCATTACCTATAGATGAGTGGGGGGTGTTTACCGTGGAAGATGCATGGGAAGGGAATTGGGGAAGGGAGACAGTGAATGATGTGTCTACAAAAGTTGTGTGTGTGGGTGAAATTGGTGGAGGGGGAATGGGAGGAGGTGAAACCGTGGGTGGAGGTGCCGTGGGTGGTGAAATGTCCATCCCTTCTGGAGTGGGTGTTAGTGTGGGGCCTGCCATATACACTGGTATGGTAGGTGGTGTGTGTGTGGAAGTGGTGAATAGATGTGAAGTGGGGTGGGGAGCTGAAAAGACAGGGAATGGTTGAGGGCCTGGTTGGAAAGCCCTAGCAAAGATGTCCTGGAGGGATTGTAGAAATGGAGAAAGGGATATCGGGGGTTGGGGTCGTAAATTTGAGAAGGGTGGAAAGGGTGGCATGGTAGTAGGGAAACCCATGAATGTGGATCTGGGGTCAGGATGACCCGTGGCTGAAGGCATTGGGGATGGTTGTCCTAGGGCAGGCTCGGGAAGGGTTTCGGTGGGTTGTGTAGTGATGGGGTTTGCTTCAAAGGTCGGGTTATCAGTGGTAGAGAATAGGGTGGCACTAGAGATGGGAGTACGAAAGATGAAGGTTGGGTCAGTGGTTTGAGTGGTCGATGGGATTTCCACTGTCTCTGTTCTCGGAGGTGATGGTGGGGGAGTAGGTGGTAGTGGTTCGGTGGACTCCTCATGGGTGGCGGGGTGCTGTTGACTAGCTGTTTGGGAGGTTGGTGTAGTAGTTGGCTCCTCTGCAACTGTAACGGGAATTTGGATATTTTTACCTGAGCGAGGCCGTGTCTGGAACCTTCGTGGGTCATATTGAACTGAAGGCCTCTGAATGGCAGTGCGCACAGCTTCTACAACTCCATATGTTTCTGCCATCAGTAAGAGACCTTCCCTGTACTCTGAGTCAACTCCCGCTTCTTCCAACAACTGAGTCATAAGTACTCTGCTGCTCTGTTCAGTGAGTAATTGTTGCGATCGTACTCTTTCCATAATCTGATACAGCCTTCGGAGTTCTGCTGTATATGCTGGGGCTTCAGTGGTCTCTTCTTCATACGCTTCTTCTTCTTCCGGTTGTCCGTGTTGTTGACTTTGTTGAGCGTCACTCCAATGGACATGTCTACCGTCTGTAGACTTTCTTCTTCTCCGTGAGGATGTGCCCTGCTCCTCTGCCTCTGAATAAAACTCCACATCAGAGAATTGTGTGCTTTGTAGGAATGCTTCGAAATCCTGGGGGTCCAGTCCTTCAGCCTCTCCAGTGGCAGCAAATTCGAATTCAGGTGTAACCGGAGGAGCCGATGGGGTGGGTTGTGTCGTAGTGTCAGATTCCGACCTGGGTATCCTAATGGTAAAAGGAGGTACAGTGCCCTCTCTTAATGGTGATGCCTCAGGAGTAGTCAGGACTTCCCTTGTCTGGACACACGGAATCGCGCCCCTCATGCGCTTGGACTGATGTGTGGATGTCTTGAGCCTTTTAAACATTTGTAATTGTGCCCAAGTTAAGGCACGCTCAATGGGGACATCATATGCTAAGCATCGGTAAATGATGCGTGTGAGTGCACAGCATCCGTTCACCACTAATTTCCTAGAAGCCCGTTTGTTCGCTTCATACAACTGATCTATAATCCACACTGGTAGCTTAATAGGTAGCGCACCTGCTTCCGCCAAGTAGAGAGCAAACCAGATCTTCTTGTGTGGTTGCGTGAATCGGTCTTGACCGGGGAAGGCGAAATGTTGCATGCACATGCGGAGAGGGATTGACACGTTTGGGGTGAGGGCTGCCATGTCTTTCAGCTTCACTACTTTCCTGTCCTTCATGTTGTTGGGAACGAGAGCATCCTTTTCTGAGGGTACATGCGTGCCATGCATCTTTAAAGCATCACTCACCAGCTCCACAGTAAGTTCAAACCTCTTCAACTCGTTGTTACCGAGCAATGAGGGGAGAACAAATGATCCGGGTTGGTCCTTATCTTCATGAGCCTGTAATGTAGAGACCAGATAGTAACATCGGAGGAGGTCGGGTTTAGGTAGTGGGGCTTCAAAATATTCCGCCAACCCTGCTCGTTGCCATATGATCTGGAGGTCTTCGGTGTTCTGTAAAGTCTCGAACTCCTTGGAGAAAAATTGGAAACGCACCCATGATCTGTCATACTCGCATTTAGACTCCCAGATATACTTAGCCTCTCCTAATGGGCCGGGCATGCCATTGAACCAATGAGAGTTGGCATGGACTCTTTCCGTGATTCCTGTAGGTGGGTCCGGCACCGGGAGTTGCTGAAGGTGTTGCATCTCCACTGGTCGTTCAGTCGGGGGCACGTCCACAGGTATGCTATCCACATCAATTCCTGCAGTAAGTATCCCTACTTGTGAGCCCGAACCTGTCGCTTCTGCCATTTTACTGCTTGCCTTCTGATTCTGTGAGAATATAGAAGCATGTGTTAACATCGTAATGGACAGACTAAATCCGTTGCTGTCCCCGTTACAACATTAACATGAGGTATATGGTGAGTTAGTGGTTAGTAAGTGCACGAAGACAGTGAGTGTAGTTAACATTTGTGTATTCCTAGGAGACTAATGCCGTTAGTAAGTGGGGTGAATTTACAAATCGGGGTCGGGGGGTTTATTACAGATCTTAGACTGCCAAATGCAGTGGATGGGCTTTGCTTTCGGTTTCGTAGGGACTCTAGAAAGCTGTGTCGGTGTCGCCGTTTGGGAATGGGGCCTTTTAGGGACCCACTTATAAGTGATTACATGCATGCTCATGGGTCTTGGTGTGTTCCTAAGTGTTGAGCACGAGGGAATTCTGGTTGTACTCGTAGAAGGGTTATGCTGCATAGGTTGTGGCCTGGGCGTAACTAATTGTGCCCTCAAGCAAGCCTTAGGCACCCAAATTTGTCTAGATTGTGGGCTTGCCTTCATCGACTTCTTGGGCACCCAAATAGATTTTGCTTTAGCAGACGAATTTCTGAAAGACTTCTTATTAGCGTCGTATTGTTGGTTACTAATAAGAGGCTTTGCCCGCGTAGCTGACGGTGGTGCACCCGGTCGTTCGCCTTTCCGCACCCACATCTGGTTGAGTTTCTGGGGCATTCTGCTGCGCAGGCACTTTTGATCTCGGACATAGGTAGTACTCGGCTTCTTCTGCCTGTGATCCACCTTTGGTTGCTGCCTCCTTCTGGCCTTTGGAAAAGAAGGGAGTTCCGTTGCATCCCTGACTCCTTTTTTGCAAATATCATTCCTCTGCAACACAGGGTTTTGAACAAGAACAGCATGATCATCTTCATGTGTACCCCTGGAAGGACCAGGAGTCTGTGCCTTTCCTAGTTCCTTGAGTGCTCCATTGTCTAATTCTACTGTAACTCGACTATGATTGACCCAAACTTGGAGAAGTCCACTTCTTAGGTTTAAGTTAATTGCTTGGTCATAGATCCAATCTTGACCCAAGACTAGAGGTTCAGTGAGATCCTCATCTTGACACACCAGTACTTTAACTGTCATTGCCTCATCATGAATGTAAAGGGGAAGTTCCGCCTCGCCCATGCAAGGGGTTTCCACTCCTCCCAATCCTATAAGATATGCTTCCACAGGATTGACAGTCAATTGTAATTCTTGGCAGTAAGACAATTTAACAGCACTAGTGGCTGCACCTGAGTCAATCAAGGCTCTTACGGTCCTTGCACTCTTTCCTTGTCCTATATCTAAGGTTACGAAAGGACGTCTATCAATTATCCTATGCGAGCTTGTTCTTGCGACTTCACACATGGCCATAGGAAATCCTTGGTCTGCATAGTCATTCGCTCCAGGCTGATCCCTACCTTGCCTTCGTAATTTCATCCTTCTGATGCGTTCTAAAGCTTCAGCTTGAGCTTCTTCTCGAACTCGCTTTTCTTCCTCTTTGCGTTTCTTAGCAGTGTTGAGTCGACTGAGCATTTCCTCCGTGAGGGGTTCCTGATACAACTTGACTCTGCAACCGCTAATATAATTTGGGAGAACATCACCCTCTAACGTGGCTAGTTGTACTGCTCCGCTCGTGGAGATCCTATTGATGATCATAGGTCCGTAGCCTCTCTTTTCTAGCTTCCTCGCGTGTTGTTTTAGTGTATAGACTAAAACTAAATCTCCTGCTTTCAAGCCCTTATCCTTCACATGGGCATCAAAATATGCCTTCTGTCTCTTCTTGGCTGCATATATTCCTGCAGCGGCTCTCAGTCTTGTTTCCCCTAATCGTTCAAGGTCAAAGATCCTAGAGGAGAGCTCATGACCTGTCCATTCGTGCTCTTGTGCTACTTTCAATGTAGGGATCAAGAAGTCCAAAGGTAACACAGCGTTTTGACCGAATACCATCTGAAAGGGGGTGGCTTGGAGTACCGTTTTGTAGGCAACTCGGTATGCCCAAACAGCATGGTGTAGCTGTTTGTCCCAATCAGAGCGTTTAGTGTTCACTAATTTCGTCAGTACATTGCATAAAATCTTATTAGTGCTCTCAGCTTGTCCATTAGCTTGAGGGTGATAAGGGGCAGACTTCTTGTGTATTACCAAGAATTCTTGGAGTAGATTTTCAATCACTTCGTTCAAGAAATGAGTGCCTCTATCACTTACAAGCTCTATCGGTAGACCATATCTCGTGAATACGTTCTCAAACAAGAATTTGGCAGTTGTTTGAGCATCGTTCTTGGTTGTAGCTTTTACCTCAACCCACTTGGTGAGATAATCTGTTGCCACAATGATGTATTCCGCATGAGAACCCTTAGCTGGGGGATTAATAGGACCTACGAAGTCTATTCCCCACTTAGAGAATGCACGTCCACCCATCATAGGTTTCAGTGGCATCTCATCTTTGCGTATAGGATACTGAGTCCTCTGACAGACATCACATCGTTTCACATAGGTATGTGCATCCATGTGAAGGGTAGGCCACCAGAAGCCCGCAAATAATATCGCCTTGATCACCCGATCTGGTCCAAAGTGTCCTCCTGCTACACCTTGGTGAGCAGTTTCCAAGATCTTAAGATATTCACTCTCATGGACACACAGTCTCAGGTAACCATCCTTACCGCGTTTGTATAGATTATCACCAATGAGTGAGTAATCCAAGGCTTCTTGTTCTAAACTCCTTTTCCTAGCCAGAGTCATGTCTGGAGGGAATGTGTTTGTCCTCAGGAATGATACTAGTGGTTCGCTCCAATCTGGCACAATGGATACTTGATAAAGAGTGGCATGTTCCACTGGTGGTTTAGTGCAACAGATTGGGCATTCCTTGCACAACTTTTGGACATCAGCTTCCATAGTTGGCCAATGTACTCCGAATCTCTTTAGAGTCTGCAAAGTTCTTTGCTTTGAATGGTGTTGCTCTAACGCACCTACATGTGCTAATTGCAACCATTTAGCGTACTCATCCTCTTCTACGCAACAAGCCAAGATCCCTTGACCTGTGTGTTTGTACATGCTTCCTGCCATGATGTGGTATTTTTGGGCTTTTACAACCTCTCTGTTCCGTGTGTTTACCACAGGATGGTTAGGCCCGTATGTCAATACTGGTACCAATGGCTTGGCCCACTGCGGCACCACTTCCAAATTAAACAAGTAAGCATCCGGAAGGTCATCTGACACTCCTTGTGGGGCTTCTCCCGATGTGAGCCTAGAGAGATGATCGGCTCTCAAATGAGTCCTACCTTTCCTTACCACAACCTCAAAATCGTATTCCATTAGCAAGAGAAACCATCTCACTAATCTTCCTGTATTGCATGGCTTGTTTACAAGGTATAACAACGCCTGATGATCAGTAAAAAATTTAAACTTATTTGCAAGCAAATAGTGTCTAAATTTTTTAACTGCATATACCATGCCTAATCCTTCGCGCTCTGTAGTGGTGTAATTCCGTTCAGCCGCATTCAAGTGTCTACTGGCATAGGCAATTGGAAGATCCATATTACCTTCACCAGTAGGTTGTGCGAGCACACATCCAATGGCATAATTGGATGCATCCACATGAACATGGAATGGCTTACTCCAATCTGGTGTGGTCAAGATTGGTGCTGAACATAATCTTCGTTTAAGCTCTTGGAAGGAATTTTCGCATTCATCCGTCCACTCAAAGTTTGTCAGAAGTCCGTACATGGGCTTTGCAATGACAGCATACATGTGTATAAATCGGCGATAATAACCACAATGCCCCATGAAAGCTTGTACTTCCTTGACATTCTTTGGCCTAGGTAGCTCTGCTATGGCTCTCACTTTTTCTTCGTCAGTAGATATGCCATTCTTTGACACTATATGTCCTAGGATCTTGCCTTGCCTGACCATAAAAACACACTTTTCGGGGTTCAGGCAGACTTGATATTCTCTACATTTGTCAAAGATTTGTCTGAGTTCAGGAATATGGGTTTGCCTAACATTGGAATGAGCACAGAGATCGTCAACGTAGACTTCTAAACTCTTCCTCAGGAACTCCTTAAACACATGGCACATCAGCCTTTGGAAGGTAGCTGGTGCATTGGTAAGCCCAAATGGCATTACTCTAAAAGCAAAAATGCCCCATTCTGTGGCAAAGGCTGTCTTATGCTGATCCTCTGGAGCTATGGCTACTTGATTGTAGCCCGAAAATCCATCAAGGAAGCTGTACACTTCCCTGCCTGCCACTCTTTCTAAGAGATGTTCTGTGATGGGAAGCGGATAGTTATCTCGAATCGTGGCGGCATTAACCTTTTTCAAGTTAATGCACACACGCAGCTTGCCATTCTTCTTGGGCACCACTACGATGGGGGATACCCATTCAGTGTGCTCAATTTCATAGATAAATCCAGCTTCGACCAGTCTATCTATCTCCTCCTTGATCTTAGCAGCGTAATTATCATTATACGTATAAGGCTTTTGCTTAGAGGGTTTGGCATCTGAGGTCATGGGGATGGTGTGCGAGCATATGTCCGGGTCAACCCCTTTCAAATCCTTGTAACTCCAAGCGAATACATCTCTGTATTCTCTTAGCAAGGCAATCAATTCGTGCTCTTCTTCTTCTGTCAGGTCATGGCCTATATACGTGCATCTCTCCTCTCCTTCTTCTAGGGCCACTACGATTTTCTTGGTAGTTTCTTTGTTATCATAGGCCTCTCCTGATTGTGCCTCTCGTTTGGGCATTCTAATCATGACTCTCCTGTCATCTATCTCATACTTCTTAAAATTTTCTGGGACCTCAAACAAAGATTCTTCCTCTTCTGGTAAGGCTTCTCTCTTCTTTCGTTTCTTTCCTTCTTCCTTAGGGGTCACATGTGTTGCTAATCTTACGTCATTTGTCAGCTCTCCATGCCTCTGGGTTTGAAATTCTACCTCATGGAAGTAGTCTTCATCTGATGCAAATGGTGGGTCCATAATGATTGACTCTAGATCGGAGTCACTTGCATCCTCAAATGCATCAGGGCTAGGTTCGCATTCTTCTAGAACTGCCTCTCCCATGATTGGCTCTATGGAGAAGACTGAAATATCATAGCCATCCTCATCACAGTGAGGTGTCCATTGTTCTTCGTTGATGGCTACGTCCATTGTTGCTAAGATTTCTGCCCAACCGTGAGGTTCAAATTCTTCGTCTGGAAAAACTACAGGTGCATAGGCTGGGTCTTGGATTGATCTATGGGTTTCTTTCGCACCTACCTCTCTGGCTTTCTCTCTCTTCTCTTCTTCAACTGCTACCTTGCACATCCATAAGTGAGTATCTTCATGCATCCATGAGGATCCAGATCCTATGGAATGCACCGATTCTGTGTCATCTTTGGCTCTATGGATGGGATTCCATTGGATAGGAGGGACGTCTCTGTGAGAAAAATCCTTGAGATTGACTTTGGTTGTAACACCCAAGTGTTGCAGATACAAGGAGTTGGTTCCCCAATCCTGTACCACTTGCAATTGTCGCATAAATGGCCTTCCCAAAATCATCTCATAGGCATGATTTTTACTGAAGTCACAGATAGCAAAACTATGTTCAAACTCGACACCACAAGTGGTGAGAGTTATTCCTTCTAGCAATCCTAGGGGTGTCTCTATGTGGCCATCGGCCATCTGCAATTTCATTCTCGTCGGCCTGAGTGCTGGCTTGCCCCAACGCTTCCATAAGGAGGTGGTGGCAATTGCAACTCCTGCACCTGAGTCCAAAATTGCCTTCGTGGTGTAGTCCTGATAGGTGATGGGAAGGTAGGTGTTCCCTTCTTCACCTTCACACATATCTCCTATCTTATCCAAGGGAATTTCCGGTACTGTCCTATGGGATCCTACCCGAGAACGAGGTTTTGCAGTTTCAGTTACTTGACTAGCTATATATTTCCGCGCGTTTGGTCTATCCTCAGACAGCTCTTCCAAAGTGAGATCGCGTTGCACCTTGGTGTTCGTTACTACCTCCGTGTTCCTCGGTATGACTGAGTCGTCGTTCCTTACCATGACTGTGGGTGCTCTCATACATGTGGACTTTGCTTCCCATGGGCCTGTGAAGTGGGGTAGCTCCTGTATGGAATTAGACACAAAGTCCAATCTCTCGTGAGACTGAACACTCTCATGCTCCCCGTAAATAGATGGGATGTCTTGTGGGAATTGGTCGTGTGCATCGTCCACAAGTTCAAAAGGAGGGGCGACCTCGCTTTCGTTATCCCATTTGTCTTCTTGAATCTCTCGTAGGAAGTCTGGGGCAAACCGATTCATAGAAGAAGAAGTGTCTGGCTCCGTAGAATTGGGCGCATAAGCAACCTGTGAAGGAGGGCTGATTCTATTGTTGACTCTCTCCTCGTTCTCGCAAATGGCTGGAGCACAAGCTTCTTGGGGAGGATTACTTATTCTATTACTTTTCCGAACAGGCTCATACGCCCTCTGGGAAGGAATGTGGGTTACTTGTGGAGGTACATATGCTTTCGAGGGGGGCTCCTGTGACCTTTGGGGAGGAAGATAGGCTCCTTGAGGAGGCACATGGCCTTTCTGAAGAGGCTGGCTTATCCGTTCTCTTGCCCTTTCCTTTCTTTGAGGGGTAGGTTCCTTTTCTGGCTGTGCTATTGGCCTCTCTATTCTTTCTAAGGAGGGGAAGTTGTCCGGTTTAGGGGCATTGGCCACATACACTTCTGATTGGGAATGATTCCTGTTTTTGCTTGCTTTTTCTTGGTCTTGATTTTTTTCTTCCTTGTCAGATCTTGCAATTATCCTCTCTAACTTCTCTAGGAATCCATCCAAGTGTAATTGCGTTTTGGCTGAGCCTGAGTAATTGAAAAGGCGACTGGCTTCAAACATAGTCTGAGCCAATGCGACCATTTTCGCGCATAGTTTGGTTCTTTCTATCTCTAGGTCAGCTCTAGGATAGCACTTGTCATGATCCGTGACGTTTGGCCCTTCTTGGATTCTGGCCTGATATGCCTTAAGCATCATGTCTATGTCTTCGGGAGTGGGATCAGCTAATACTGATCCTGTTTGGGGTGGTGGGTGGGTTGCGTGGGATGTCTTAGAGGGTGAAGGGATGGAGGGTGATGGGGATGGTAGCGGTGGGAATGTGTGAGAGTGCGGTTGAGACGTGATCTCTATGATTTTAGCCTTGGTTTCTCGTAGACTTTCCTCAAGTTCACTCATCTTCTTTGCCCATTGCCTTTTCATGCGTTCGCGGCTATCTTTCCAAGCTCCTGTTCTCTTTTTATTTTGGCTCTCAGTATCGCTAGCATCTAGGCTCTTTTCCTGGCCTACCCCTTGGTTTTGCTGCAATGCCTGAGCCCTAGTGACTACCTGTACTGGTGCAGTGGAAGTGACGCTTCCTGAGGAGTCTACCACTAACCCAACAACGTTGATAGGGGTGATTTTTGGCATGCTATTGGGGTTCTTTGGGCAATCTCGTAAGAGATGCTCTTTTCCGCAATCTTGGCAGAAGCCTTGGATCGTCACCGACTGGGTTTGCGTAGGTGGAGGCAAGGGACAATCACGAATGAGGTGATCTCCTTGGCATTTGTAGCACGGTCCTCTAGGAAATGGTGGTCGTACTTGCCTAGGTTGAGGTCTAGGATTGGGGTTTGTATACATGATGTTCGTGTAATCTGACTCCCAACTAGGTTCGTTCGACTCTTCACCATAGTAGGACTCTCCATGTTCTGGGGACTGCATGTAGTAAGCCTGGGGGCTATCCACATGGGTAGAATCAAAGCTATGGTCACTTGGGTCATTTTCAGAGATCAAGGATGTTACAGGGACTATAGCTCTATTCAGGTTCTCTTCTGCAGCAGTATACTTTACCGGAATCACATTAGCTGGGGCAGGGGGTTGTTGTGCTAGCACAGGCTGAGGCCTTTGTTGGGTCTGATACTGTGGTTGGTAGGTTGGTTGGGGTCTAGCATATTGTGGTGGTGGATTTTGGTTTTGGTATCTGCCTTGTTGGTAGGGCTGCGGGTAGGGTTGCCTAACTGCCTGCTTGTTGTATGGGCAATCTTGTGCGGTGTGATTGGTGTATCTCCGTTCTATGGTGCAGTACTGGCTACTAGGGTTTACTTGGGGTTGAGCCATAATAGGGCAGACATTCGCCATATGGTCACCACCGCATGTATAGCATCTTTTCACAGGGGCAAACCTTGGGATTTGTTTGCTAGTTACACCTAGTTTCTGAGCTACTTTTTCGGCAAGTTCTTCAATTGATGTGGCTTGTGTGGAAGATTGACTAGATGCACTATCTGAATCTTTGTAAATTTTGGACAACTCTAGCTCTTCTCCTAGGTTATCTTCAATGTCAATGCACATACGTACACATTCTTCTATAGTCCTAGGGTCTTTCAGATACACATAGGATCTCAATTTTGGGCTCAACAATCCGTCAAGGAATAAGGCTACTTGTTTAGCAGATGTGGGTAGCTCCGAAATAGGGCACCTTTCAAGATATTGTCTAAATCTTCTTCCGGCAAGTCTCACAGTCTCTTGAGGGGTTTGTTTGAAGCTGTGAATCAGTGAGGAGGTGTTGTGCCTTATGCCACTCTTGGAGAACTCAATAATAAATGCTTCTAGGAGTTGGTCTATGCTCCTGAACTGACGCTCATCTAATGGCTGAAACCATGTAAGTGCCGTGTTCCTAAGGGTTAGACCGAAGGCATTGTACTGCGTGAACAGATCTTCCACTTGTTCAGCTCTCAAGACTTGCTTGAACTCTGCCACATGATCATAGGGATTTCCTGTGCCGTCAAAGTAATTCTTCATGGACTTAACTAGCTGGGTGGGTCTCAAAGTTCTTGTGTGCTCTCTAGGCCTCGGCAGAGGGAATCCATCTACATTTCTTTGGTTCCTGTGGGCTCTATGCATCTCAGGTTCTACCCTATTCGTCTCCGTTCTCGTTCTTTCTCTGCCCACTGGATTGGCAAAACTTACCTCTGGTCTATCTTTACTTCTGTCTCTTTGCATACCATGAGCCTGGGATGTTCCAGCTCCAGGGTGACCATAGGCTACATTTGATCTTGGTTGGGGGAAAATGAATTCGCCCTTCCAAGTGTAAGCATGCCTATCATTTTCTGTCACCACAAAAATCCTCTCTGACGTGTGGTCTAAGTAGGTCACTCTACCTGGGCTATCTGGATCCTTAAACTCATAGATCATGATTGTTCCTATGTCAGTTGGGTGATCCGGTTTATACCTCCAGAAGGCTTCGTCCGTTTCTCGATTGAGAAGCAAATCTATGCACTTGTTATCTTGAGGGATCCACTCAGGCGTGATAATCCTAGTGAGAACTGATTTACCTCGAGGGGTTCTAGGTTCCACACCCATGTTCCCTTGTTCCAGGTCACCTAAGTCCGCTTCTGAGATTACATTCCCAAAGTCATCTGTCCTATCAGGATGACTAGTGACTACATATATAGTTCCTTCTTTGTCCAGGTATGCACCATTTTCAAACTTGACAGCTGGGTGTTCTAGTCCAATGGATTGATCAGGGTTTTTAATCTGGACCACAGATCTTCCTAAGCCGTCCTCATAGATGCTAGCACCTAATCGGTTGGTCCTCAGGTACTCCAACTGTGTTTTGTAAGGGCCTTCTACCCTGTACAAGTAGGGCACTCCTGAACTTCCCGTAGGTTTGTCCATGCCTTGAGACATCTCTGACTCACTGGTCTCAGAGCGAGGGTAGTTCGAGTGGTGGCTCAACTGATGGGCCCAGGACCTAGCAGTGTGGTTGACGCTAGCCTCTGAAGACCTAAGGCTTTGTCTCTCTCTTACTAGGTGTCGTCCTGATCTAAGGTTCATATGCCTAACTGATTAGCCCAAATTTTTGCCCAGAGTACAACCTCGTTGCCGATCAAGTGGTACCAGTTACTTGATTCTTTTTAGTCCTCGTGTTTAAAGTCTTGTCTGCTATTACGTCGTCATGAATACTTGAATGTTCTTCGTACTTTCCGGTTGATCGTTCCACGTTAGGTTCTTTCCTTTATGTTGTCGACAGTACAGAGATTAAGTTTTTAGCTTGAACTTGAGTTTTTAGGTAGTCTTCAACTTGATAGTGGCCTATCGTCGCCCTGACTTACTCCTACTTCTAATCGCTCTTAGCCTATGCTAGGAATTGACGAAGAGGAGTTGAGAATATTCCGACCTTTCTTGCCGAACCTTGCTCTTTCGTGCTCGAGAAGTTGATTCTCAAGCGTGTGCCACACCCTTGCTTGGATACTCTCAATTGCTTCTCAATAGGCCTGCATAAATCCCAAGATTAGCTCCAAGTAGACCTTTCAATTGACAGACAATTTATTTCAGACACTTTGTTAATGACCCTTGTTCCCCTTTTTGCATTGTTAGAAATTTACTCTAGAGCTCTCTTGGTGTTCCTACCCCTCAGTGTGTCAACTTCCAAATATCCTATCTGAAAATCAACGCTTTATTCTTATAAAAAACAGTTGAGGGCGTGTAGTATATGTCACGAGCTTTCCGACAAGCCCTAGAGCTCAGAAAATGGATTTCGTATGAAAAAGTTATGACCGTTCAGGGTTTAGGGGTTTAACTAGACAAACAGAACCTTTCGGGGGTTTTAATGCATTTTCTAAGGCCTTTGTAAGTAGATGAGTACATGAAAGTGCAAATATGCCCAAAATTTAGCCTAAATTTCCAAAAATTCACTCCTTAATTTTTTTTGCCGAAAATGCCTGTCTATCGCGATAGACGGTGTCTGTCGCGATAGACACAATCTATCGTGGGGGCTGTCTGTCGCGATAGACGGTGTCTGTCGCGATAGACGGTATCTGTCGCGGATTTCTGTCTGTCGCGATAGACGGTGTCTGTCGCGATAGACGGTATCTGTCGCGGATTTCTGTCTGTCGCGATAGACGGTGTCTGTCGCGATAGACGCTATCTGTCGTGAAATTCGGTCTGTCGCGATAGACGGTGTCTGTCGCGGATTTCTGTCTGTCGCGATAGACGGTGTCTGTCGCGATAGACAGTGTCTATCGTGGATTTCTGTCTGTCGCGATAGACAGTGTCTGTCGCGATAGACAGTGTCTGTCGCGATAGACGGTGTCTATCGTGGATATCTGTCTGTCGCGATAGACGGTGTCTGTCGCGATAGACGGTGTCTATCGTGGATTTCTGTCTGTCGCGATAGACGGTGTCTGTCGCGATAGATGGTGTCTATCGTGGATATCTGTCTGTCGCGATAGACGGTGTCTGTCGCGATAGACGGTGTCTATCGTGGATTTCTGTCTGTCGCGATAGACGGTGTCTGTCGCGATAGACAGTGTCTGTCGCGATAGACTGAAAAAATGCAAATTTTTGAAAAACTTCTAGTGATCTAGAGTGCCCACAAGGTGTAGGTTACAGTGGTAATCATGCATTCACAAAATGTTAAGATTTTCTGTCTGTCGCGATAGACAGAGATTGTCGTCCCGGGACCTGTGCAGAGCCTGTCGTACCTGCGCACACTGCTGGGGATGATGGTACAGCAAAAACCTGCAAAATAGCTCAGAAAACAAGCAAAAACAGCACATGCAAGTTTGCTCTCTCGCTCTCTCTCACAAGTGAAATGAGGGAAATGAGGTGGAGATGGGGATATAGTCAAAACTGAAATTTTCGCGATGATGGAGATGGACGTGGGAGATGGTGATGATGATGATGAAGATGGTGAAGAAAGTAAAAGAAAACCGATGAGAGTGAAGAAAATACCTACAACTCCAACGCGTCAACTCTACGTCTTACCATCACACGCTCGTCCTCAAAGCTCGATCCCCGGCAACGGCGCCAAAATTTGGTGTAGCTCAATGATGAGTAGCACCTCCTTTAATGTCAATCCGGGAAGACGTGAGGATGGTATGAAGACCTCGTGCAAGTGGCGGCACAAGTGCGTGAGTGAGAAGCACACAAGCATGCACACACATACACACACGCGCACACAAGGCAAGACAAAGAGTGAGAATCAATGGAGCTTTTAGATTACTTTCAAATATGCTCTTACAAGTTCGTTTCAATTACAATCTAACCTCCAAAAATGAGTTCTCTAGCTCTTTTTATAGTTTTTGACTAGCTTTTGGCCCTGTCCAGACCTAGTGTCCGGCCTAGTTAAAAATTAGGTTCCAGGGCTTATTTGAGGGCTCAAACGAAGTCTAAAAATTATGAAATTTGGTACGATGGTACTTCTAATACTCCTCAAGCTCGAGGACTCCTCGGCTTGCACAAAATGGAGTCTAATCTACCAAAAACGGGATTTACAATGTTTGTGTAGTGATTAAAATCACTTGGGTTGTACATAATCTATGGGAAAAAATGATCTGGCCTTGTTGCCGTATTGTGCATGACTCCTTTATTGCTTTGTATGCCAACAAGGTAAGACCCCCATTCCCTAGAGGACCATGCTACCGATGTCAGGGAGATCACCTCATTCGTGATTGTCCCTTGCCTCCACCTACACAACCCCAGTCAGTGACAATTCAGGGTTTTTGCCAAGAATGTGGAAAGGAGCATCTCTTACGAGATTGCCCTAAGAATCCTAATAATATGCCAAAAATCACTCCTATTAACGTTATTGGGTTGGTGGTAGACTCCATAGGAAGTGTGACATCCACTGCACCAGTACAGGTAGTGACTAGAGCTCAGGCATTGCAGTAGAACCAAGGGGTAAACCAGGATAAGAACCCAGAGGCTAGTGAAACCGAGAGCATGACAAAGAAAAGGACTAGAGCGTGGAAAGATAGTCGGGAAAGAATGAAAAGACAATGGGCTAAAAAGATGAGTGAACTTGAGGAGAGCATAAGAGAAACCAAAGCCAGGATAACTGAACTCACATCTCAAACTCCCTCTCACACTACCCCACCACCACCATTCCCATCGCCATCCGACCCGCCACCTTCCAATCCACCTCATACGATTCCACCACCCCCTAGAGTAGGATCAGTATTAGCTGATCCCACTCCTGAAGACATAGCATGATGCTTAAAGCATATCAGGCCAGAATCCAAGAAGGGCCAAATGTCACGGATCATGACAAGTGTTACCCTAGAGGTGACCTAGAGATAGAAAGAACCAAGCTTTGCGCGAAAATGGTCGCATTGGCTCAGACTATGTTCGAAGCCAGTCGCCTTTTCAATTACTCGGGCTCAGCCAAGACGCAATTACACTTGGATGGACTTCTAGAGAAGTTAGAGGGCATAATTGCAAGATCTGCCAAGGAAGAAGAAAATCAAGAAAGAGATAACGCAAGCAAAAACATGACCCATCCCCCACCGAAAGCTTATGTGCCCAATTCCACTGAACCAAACAACCCCCCCTCCCTAGAAAGAATAGAG
The DNA here is from genome assembly GCA_020310875.1 of Ceratopteris richardii. Taxonomy (NCBI): domain Eukaryota; kingdom Viridiplantae; phylum Streptophyta; class Polypodiopsida; order Polypodiales; family Pteridaceae; genus Ceratopteris; species Ceratopteris richardii. The sequence goes on along the minus strand of CM035411.1, from coordinate 159,260,803 downwards.
AAGCTGATTGCACAATCAAAAAAGGAACCAGCCTCTCAACACAAGGGCAAGGCAAGTGAAAGAGTAAGCATTCCTGCTCAGGAAGCCTATGTGCCTGAAGCCTATGTGCCTAACTCTACGGAGCCAGACACATCATCTTCTATGAATCGGTTCACACCAGAATTCCTACGCGAGATTCAAGAAGACAAATGGGCTAAAGAGAGTGAAGTCCCTCCTCCTATTGAACTTGTGGATGATGCATGCGACCAATTCCCACAAGACATCCCATCCATTTATGAGGAGCAGGAGAGCACCCACTCTCAGGAAAGACTAGACTTTGAGTCTAACTCTCTACAAGAATTACCCCACTTCACAGGCCCATGGGAAGCTAAGTCTACTTGTATGAGAGCACCCACGGTCATGGTACGAAATGAGGACTCAGTCTTACCTAGGAACATAGAGGTAGTGAAAAACACTAAAGTGCAGTGCAATCTCAAGTTAGAAGAGCTACTCAAGGTTAGACCTGAATTATGGAAACATGTCGCCAAACAAGTACCAGCGATAGTGAAACCTCATTCCCAGGTAGGATCACATAGGACAGTGCCAGAGATACCCTTGGATAAGATAGGAGATATGTGTGAAGGTGAAGAAGGGAACACCTATCTTCCCATTACCTACCAGGAGTACACCACCAAGGCAATTTTGGACTCAAGTGCAGGAGTTGCAATTGCCACCACTTCCCTATGGAAGCGTTGGGGCAAGCCAGCACTCAAGCCAACGAGAATGAAATTGCAGATGGCCGATGGTCATATTGAGAGGCCCTTAGGATTGCTAGAAGGAATAACTCTCACCACCTGTGGTGTCGAGTTCGAGCATACCTTTGCTATATGTGATTTTAGCAAGAACCATGCCTATGAAATGATCTTGGGACGACCCTTTATGCGACAGTTGCAAGTGGTACAGGATTGGGGAACCAATTCTTTGTACCTGCAGCACTTATGTGTTACGACCAAAGTCAATCTCAAGGATTACTCTCATAGAGATGTCCCTCCTATCCAATGGAATCCCATCCATAGAGCCAAAGATGATACAGAATCGGTGCATTCCATAGGGTCAGGATCCTCATGGATGCATGAAGACACCCACTTATGGATGTGCAAAGTAGCAGTAGAAGAAGAGAAGAGAGAAGAAGCCAGAGAGATAGGTGCAAAAGAAACACATAGATCAATTCAAGACCCAGCCTATGCGCCTGTAGTTTTTCCTGACGAAGAATTTGAACCCCACTGCTGGGCAGAAATCCTAGCAACAATGGATGTAGCCATGAATGAAGAACAATGGACACCCCACTGTGATGAGGATGGCTATGACATTTCAGTCTTCTCCATAGAGCCAATCATGGGAGAGGCAGTGTTAGAAGAGTGCGAACCTAGCCCTGATGCATTTGAGGATGCAAGTGACTCCCATCTAGAGTCAATCATTATGGATCCACCTTTTGCATCGGATGAAGAATACTTCTATGAAGTAGAATTTCAACCCCAGAGGCACGGAGAGCTTACAAAAGACGTAAGGCTAGCCACACATGTAACTCCTAAGGAAGAAGGAAAGAAAAGGAAGAAGAAAGAAGTCACACAAGAAGAGGAGGAATCTTTGTTTGAGGTCCCAAAAAATTTTAAGACAGGAGAGTCATGATCAGGAGAGATAGATGACAGGAGAGTCATGATCAGAATGCCTAAACGAGAGGCGCAATCAGGAGAGGCCTATGATAACAAAGAAACCACAAAGAAAATTGTGGTAGCCATGGAAGAAGGAGAAGAGAGATGCACTTACATAGGACATGACCTGACAGAAGAGGAAGAACAAGAGCTAATAGCCTTGCTGAGAGAATACAGGGATGTATTCGCTTGGAGTTACAAGGATTTGAAAGGTGTGGACCCTGACATATGCTCACACACTATCCCCATGACCTCAGATGCCAAACCCTCTAAGCAAAAGCCATATACATATAATGATAATTATGCTGCCAAGATCAAAGAGGAGATAGATAGACTGGTTGAAGCTGGATTCATCTATGAAATTGAGCACACTGAGTGGGTATCCCCCATCATAGTGGTGCCCAAGAAGAATGGAAAGCTGCGTGTATGCATTAACTTGAAGAAGGTCAATGCAGCCACAATTCGAGATAACTATCCGCTTCCCATCACAGAACATCTCTTAGAAAGAGTGGCAGGCAAGGAAGTGTACAGCTTCCTTGATGGATTTTCGGGTTACAATCAAGTAGCCATAGCTCCAGAGGATCAACATAAGACAGCGTTTGCCACAGAATGGGGCATTTTTGCTTTTAGAGTAATGCCATTTGGGCTTACCAATGCACCAGCAACCTTCCAAAGGCTGATGTGCCATGTATTTAAGGAGTTCCTGAGAAAGAATTTAGAAGTCTATGTTGATGATCTTTGTGCTCATTCCAACATTAGACAAACCCATATTCCTGAACTCAGACAAATCTTTGACAAATGTAGAGAATATCAAGTGTGCCTAAACCCAGAAAAATGTGTTTTCATGGTCAAGCAAGGCAAGATTCTAGGGCACATAGTGTCAAAGAATGGCATATCTACTGACGAAGAGAAAGTGAGAGCCATAGCAGAGCTACCCAGGCCAAGGAATGTCAAGGAAGTACAAGCTTTCATGGGACATTGTGGTTACTACCGCCGGTTCATTCACATGTATGCTGTCATTGCAAAGCCCATGTACGGACTTCTGACTAACTTTGAGTGGACGGATGAATGTGAGAATTCCTTCCAGGAGCTTAAACGAAGATTATGTTCAGCACCAATCTTGACCACACCAGATTGGAATAAGCCATTCCATGTTCACGTGGATGCATCCAATTATGCTATTGGGTGTGTGCTTGCTCAACCTACTGGTGAAGGTAATATGGATCTTCCAATTGCCTATGCTAGTAGACAATTGAATGCAGCTGAACGAAACACGACTGAGAGAGAAGGCTTAGGCATGGTATATGCAGTTAAGAAATTTAGACACTATTTGCTTGCAAATAAGTTTAAATTTTTTACTGATCACCAAGCATTGTTATATCTCGTGAACAAACCATGCAATACAGGAAGATTAGTAAGATGGTTTCTCTTACTAATGGAATATGATTTCAAGGTTGTGGTAAGGAAAGGGAGGACTCATTTGAGAGCTGATCATCTTTCTAGGCTCACATCTGGAGAAGCCCCACAAGGAGTATCAGATGACCTTCCTGACGCTTACTTGTATAATTTGGAAGTGGTGCCGCAGTGGGCTAAGCCATTAGTGCCAGTATTGACATACGGGCCTAACCATCCAGTAGTAAACACACAAAATAGAGAGGTTGTGAAAGCCCAAAAGTACCACATCATGGCAGGAAGCATGTACAAGCACACAGATCAAGGAATCTTGGCTTGTTGTGTGGAAGAGGATGAGTACAATAAATGGTTGCATTTAGCACATGTAGGTGCGATAGAGCAACACTACTCAAAGCAAGGAACCTTACATACACTAAGGAGACTCGGAGTACATTGGCCAACTATGGAAGCTGATGTCCAAGAGGTGTGCAAGGAATGCTCAATCTGTTGCACTAAACCACCTGTGGAACACGCCACTCTTTATCAAGTGTCCATAGTGCCAGATTGGAGTGAACCACTAGTATCCTTCCTGAGTACGAAAACATTCCCTCCAGACATGACTCTGGCTAGGAAAAGGAGTTTAGAACAAGAAGCCCAGGATTACTCACTCATTGGTGATAATCTATACAAGCGTGGTAAAGATGGTTACCTGAGGCTATGTGTCCATGAAAGTGAATATCTCAAGATCTTGGAAACTGCTCACCAAGGTGTAGCAGGAGGACACTTTGGACCAGATCGGGTGATCAAGGCAATACTATTTGCGGGTTTCTGGTGACCGACCCTTCACATGGATGCACATACCTATGTGAAACGCTGTGATGTCTGTCAGAGAACTCAGTATCCTATACGTAAAGATGAGATGCCATTGAAACCTATGATGGGTGGACGTGCATTCTCTAAGTGGGGAATAGACTTCGTAGGTCCTATTAATCCCCCAGCTAAGGGTTCCCATGCAGAATATATCATTGTTGCGACAGACTATCTAACAAGTGGGTAGAGGTAAAAGCCACAACGAAGAACGATGCTCAAACAACAGCTAAGTTTTTATTTGAGAATGTGTTTACTAGATACAGGCTACCTATAGAGCTAGTTAGTGATAGAGGCACTCACTTCTTGAACGAAGTAATTGAAAATCTACTCCAAGAATTCTTGGTAGTTCATAAGAAATCTGCCCCCTATCACCCTCAAGCAAATGGCCAGGCTGAGAGCACCAACAAGATCTTATGCAACGTATTAACGAAATTAGTGAACAATAAACGCTCTGATTGGGACAAACAGCCACACCATGCTGTTTGGGCATACCGAGTCGCCTACAAAACGGTACTCCAAGCCACCCCCTTTCAGATGGTATTTGGCCAAAATGCAGTGCTACCTTTAGACTTTCTGATACCTACATTGAAAGTAGCACAAGAGCATGAATGGACGGGTCATGAACTATCCTCTAGACTTTTTGACCTGGAACGATTAGGAGAAACAAGACTGAGGGCAGCTGCAGGGATATATGTAGCAAAGAAACGACAGAAGGCATACTTTGATGCCCACGTTAAGGATAAGGGTTTAAAGGCAGGTGACTTAGTTTTAGTCTACACACTGAAGCAACATGCGAGGAAACTGGAGAAGAGAGGCTACGGACCCATGATCATTAACAGAATCTCAACAAGTGGAGCAGTGCAACTAGCCACATTGGAAGGCGATGTTCTTCCAAGTTACATTAGTGGGTGCAGAGTCAAGTTGTATCAGGAACCTCTCACAGAGGAAATGCTAAGTCGACTCAATACTGCTAAGAAACGCAAAGAGGAAGAAAAGCGAATTCGAGAGGAAGCTCAAGCAGAAGCCCTAGAGCGCATACGAAGAATGAAATTAAGAAGACAAGGTAGAGAGCACCCTAGGCAAGATGCATATGCAGATCAAGGATATGACGTGGCTATGTGTGAAGTTTCAGGTGTTAGCTCACATAGGATAACTGATCGACGTCCTTTCATAACCTTAGATATAGGACAAGGAAAGAGTGCAAGGACTGTAAAAGCCTTGATTGACTCATGCTGTTCTTGTCCAAGGCTATGTGATGCAGAAGAATGAAGATATCAAAAAAGGAGTCAGAACCACAATGGAACTCCCTTCTTTTCCAAAGGCCAGAAGGAGGCAGCAACTAAGGGCAGATCAATCACTGAAGACTCTCCAAGCGAGAGACCAAAAGAACGCGCGAAGCAGAACAACTCAGCCGATGAAACAAATGTGGGTGCGGAAAGACGAGCTGCCGACAGTAACTAAGTCGCAACAACGGTCTCAACTTCCTATTAGTAATCAACAAATTGATGCTAATAAGAGGACTCCTAAAACCTTTGTTGAGAAAGTGAAATCCATTTGGGTACCCAAGAAGTCGATGACGGCCGACCCACAATCAAGACAAATTTGGGTGCCCAAGGCTTGCTTGCAGGCTCAACTAGTCCCACACAATTCACATCTTACACGACATAGTTCACTCGCTCAAGCAGCCGCCACCCACTCTTGTCTGATACACTCGAACACACTGCCGCCTAGAAGCATGCACAGACTCACTCGTAAATGGGTCCCAATGACACAACAACTCCCAGTATAATTACTCATGCAACCCTCCCGAATCCCCACAAAACCAAGACCAAAAGCCATCCATGGTGTTTGGCAACCTAAGACTTGTAATAAACCCCCCGACCCCAATCTGTGAATTCATCTCCACCTACTAACTGCATTAGTCAGACAGTGCATCTTTCCATCTAGCTCCTAGGACTATCCAGGCATTAACTACACACATTGTCATCGTACACTTACTGACCACTAACTCATCATCTACCTCACGTTAAAATTGCAACGGGGACAACAACAGGTTTATTCTGTCCATTACGATGTTAACACCTGGTTCTATATTCTCACAGAACCAACAAGCAAGCAGGGCCATGGCAGATGCTGGAGGTTCCAGTTCTCACGCCGGATCCAGCGCACAGATTGTGGATATAGAAATACTCCTCCTCGAACCACATCTCACCGAAAGACCGCAAGAACTTCAAGCTGTGCATGTGCTCCCAGTTCAGGATCCTCCTCAGGGACACACCTCTCAGGTGGGCAAACACGCTCATTGGTTCAGTGATGTTGCAGGACCATTGGGTGATGGAACCTATTTTTGGGAAGCTGAATTGGAGTTTAATGGTAAATGGGGACGCTACCATTTTTTCACGCGCGAATTTGAGAGCTATCAGAATGCCGAAGTAATGCGTTCAGTATGGACCAAAGCGGGCTTGGACAGTTATTTCAGGGCCCACTTACCAAAGCCGGATTTCTTACGTTGTTCTTATCTTATCAGTACCATCACTCTGAGCAGGGCCAAGGGAGGCAACAACACCTTTGTGTTACCCTCAGTGTTGCTGGGCCACGAACTTAAAAGATTCAAACTGACCCTCAATCTGGTACAAGAAGCATTGGGCATGTATGGTATGCACATTCCTACTGAAAAGGAAACAATGGTTCCAGGCAGAATGAAACATAAAGATCTCAATAAGCTGAAGGATATGGTAGCAATGACACCGACCATCGCTCTTCACCTACGGACCGTCATGCAGCATTTTGCTTTCCCCGCCCAGGAAAGATTCACCATGCCCCCAAAGAAGATATGGTTTAGCTTGTATTTGGCAGAAACGGAAAGCCTCCCTATCAACGTACCACATTGGATCATAGATCAGATTCACCTAGCCCATCAACGGTGGAACAAGAAGCAGAAAAATGTGCTTCACGGATGTTGTGCTCTAACCAAGATAATCTATCGATGTCTAGCCTATGACGTGCCTATTCAGCGGGCACTCGTATGGTCCCGGGCCCAGGAATTCCAGAGAAGGCTATCAGCGGCAGGTCCTCCATCAAAGAAGATGAGAGGGGGAGTCCAATTACCCTGCGCTCAACCAAGGGGAGCCACCACTACACCAGAAATTACCCCTCCCCAGACACGACGCATTAGACCATTCACCATTCGGCTACCAAGACCAAGTACAGAGGGACCCAATCTGGTGTTTCCACCCGTCCCATCGGACTTGGAATTTCCACAGGGCTTTACTCTCAATGATCTCACTGATGAAGAAGTGGCTAGACTAATCTATGACTCTAATCTCGGAACAGAAACAGAGCGAGCTCAGGAACCACAACCCCATACAACAACGTCAGCCCCCACCCGACCACAAGTGGTAGAAGTCGACGTAGATGAACAAGAGACCGAACAAGAGGAAGAAGCTTACGAAGAACAAGAGTATGATGAACTTTCAGAGTTAGCAAGTGCCCCTACGTATTCGGCACAAATAAAAAGACTATATCGAACCATGCAGCTAGTTCAAGAACAGCATAAAATGTCACTTGAAGCAGGCAAGAAACTCATGAACCAATTTCTGGCGGAGGAAGGCGTGGATGACATGTTCATCGAGTCCATAAACCTACACGCCGATGCAGTAGGATTGGATGAGGCCATTCATGAGGCAATGGCCTACATTCACCGATTTGAGAAAAGAGTTCCCGCCCGTCCCATGAGGTCCGGGAAACAAATTCATATCAACGTATCAGCACCAGGAGATACAACGCAAGCAGACGAACATCAGGAAGCACCACTGTCACCACCCTCCCCACCTCTCACTACACAACTCACTCCACCACATGACACTATCACCACCACGTCCACTACCACCACAATCGTCATGGGAATTCCACTCTCTCCGGGAATCCAATTCGGGGGAGTCACCATGCCCACTTTCACCACTCTCTTCACTAACGTCACATCCACCCCACCCACGATCCCCATCTACACGGTCACTCAAACATTTGACACTATGGAAACATCTCCTGCCACTGCACCGCTCCCTCCCCCCATGCCACCTCCATCTCCCATACCCCCTCCACCCACGTCTCCACTTGCATCCACATCATTCACAACTCCCTTTCCCGCCCCCATTCCCCCTGCATCTTCACCCCTCCCTGCATTACTTAATGTAAATAGTATATTTCTAGCATTAAATCAATGTGTATATCAGCTTCAGAATGAGTACAGAGCTCTTGACGACCGGTATCAACAACTGACAACAAATCACCAGAACTTACAAAGGCAACTTACAATTCTTGAAGAGGAAAATGCAGATGTGAATCAATGTTATACAACGCTTGAGCAGGCTCACCAAACACTACTGGAGGCACCCCAACCATCGAAAGAATCAGGCGTCAAACAACTAGAAGCCTTGCTCGAAGTATACCAGGCCGATAACCTACGAGTCAGACGTAACTTGGTGCTACTCAGGAAACATATGGCCACGGCACTTGAAGAGAACAAGAGACTGCAGAAACAAAATGAAGAGAATCTGGAAGCGGCAATGGAAGGATCTCCCCAGGAGATAGATCCAGAGCAGTTCAAAGCAGTTCCCTCGGAGATGATGAAAACCATTTTGGAAAGCTATGCAGATCTTCTAGAAGCCCATGATGACTTGGAAAGAGAACGTGACACACTACGGAGCAGACTTAAGGAACAGGAAGAACAACCGAAGAGTGTCCCATCAACCTCTACCTCAGACGAGGTAAAGGCCTTAACTGAGCAGGTGGAAGAATTACAAAAGAGGTTACTGACATATGAGAGGCAGCCCTCTCCAGTAGTAGAACCAGAGCCAGAAGAGTTGGTCCCTATTGAGGTAGATGATTCGTAGGAAGAACCGTATGTTCCTATGCCGATGCCAGGCGGGCAACGAACCTCAGAGGGACTAGACACCTTGGAAGTGGAAGCACCCGAGTGGCTTCAGACACTGGAAAAGACAGCGAACACACACGAAGAACAGGTGGCCATTCAGATCCAATCACTAGCGAACCTATAAGAAACTATCATAAAGTCAGAATATTTCAGAAGCATGTCTCATCATAGATGGATCGGCACCAATAATGACCAATATGTGCCATACTGCATACTTTTGGCCGATTACAACGCCGAGATTCAACGACGATGCGGCAAGCCTCCCACATTTGCTACACAATTTGGTCCAGATGATATACCGGAAAGTGCTAAGCGTGGGTCCATCCATCAACCCACCTGGAGGATCAGGCTTTTGGAAACATATCCTGAAATGGTCCGAACCTGGAATAATATGCCGTTGTTTATTAAATATAATCCTTGTTACGTTCCAGTTCTTCGGAGACGCACCTGGCCTGAATTCACTATTGCCGTCAGAGACATCAAAGCCTGCGCAAAATGGTTAAATTACGTTTATCTAGCACCTCCATGAGGACCCCCCACGGTGAACTACATGATTTCTACAATCCGTCACTGGAGCATTCGGCTACGCAATAATCCCGATGTGATGGCCCAGATGTGTATGAAAATATTTGAATTAATGCTGATCACTTTCAGGACGTTTAAGAACATTAAGGACCCCCACTTCTCAGGAGCAGGCTTTGTGACAGGAAACCAGGATCTGGTGTACGATATGAGTACCACCCCATCAATTGAAGTAATATATGCTTGGCACGACAGAATCAAGTACCTCCCAGCCTGCTTTAAACAGACATTTGAGGAGATGTTCATCACAGGATTCTGGGAATATCACTCCGAAATCTTTATACCCAGACCATCACATCTCCTCCAATTATTTGCTATGGAGAGAACTATTCACTCAGAACAATTGAGGGTGCCTCATCCGGATGTTCCCGGACCTGTGAATTGGGATGATTTGCTCACAGATCTAGCACGCGGCTTACGACTCGAAGAACACCACCTAGCCTCCGATGTCGTCCAATATTATGTTCAAAAATCCTCTAGACAAGGGTCTGTCAGGGGCGACAGATGCGAGAGTGGGGGGGGGTGTTGGCAGGAGTCAGGGAACCGAAGGAGCCACAAGACGAAGAGAGTCAGAGCGAAGGGACAACACAAGCAGACATGGCAGTCAAAGGAGATCTGGCAAGTAGGCCACCTAAATTTTTCAGACATCAAGAAGTTGACACACAAGAAGAAAGAGCAAGTAGGGAGCTCAAAGGTATGTATGACAAATCAATAGAGAAAACCCCTACACAAATAGTGATTTTCATCACTTAAAACCATTGTAAATATCATTTTGTATTTTTGTAGCTCCATTTTGTGCAAGCCAAGGAGTCCTTGAGCTTGAGGAGCTTTAGAAGTATCTACCTACCAATTTTCATATTTTTTAGATCTCGTTTGAGCCCTCTAATAAGCCCTGAAACCTAATTTTTAACTAGGCCGGACACTAGGTCTGAACAGGGCCAAAACCTAGTCAAAAACTATAAAAAGAGCTAGAGAGCTCATTTTTGGGGGTAGATTGTAATTGAAACGAACTTGTAAGAGCTTTTTGAAAGTAATCTAAGAACTCCATTGCTTCTCACTCTTTGTCTTGCCGTGTGTGCGCGTGTGTGTGTATGTGTGTGCATGTTTGTGTGCTTCTCACTCACGCACTTGTGCCTCCACTTGCTCGAGGTCTTCATACCATCCTCACGTCTTCCCGGATTGACATTAAAGGAGGTGCTACTCATCACTGAGCTACAGCATCAAAGTAGGCTTTCTGTCTCTTCTTAGCTGCATAAATTCCTGTTGATGCTCGTGGTGTCATCTCTCCCAATCAGTCTAAGTCAAGTATTCTCGAGGAAAGTTCATGACCCGTCCACTCATGCTTCTGAGCGATTTTGAGTGTGGGTATCAAAAAGTCTAAAGTTAACACAACATTCTGACCAAACACCATCTGGAGTGGTGTGGCATTAAGTACTATTTTATAGGCTATGCAATAAGCCCATAAGGCATGGTGTAATTGCTGATCCCAATCCGAACATTTATTGTTCACAATCTTGGTGAGGATGTTGCACAAAATCTTATTAGTACTCTCAGCTTGTCCATTAGCTTGTGGATGATACAGTCCTGATTTCTTGTGTACTACCATAAAGTCTTGTAATAGATATTCAATAACCTCATTTAAGAAATGAGTACCCCTATCACTTAGAAGCTTGATAGGAAGTCCATATCTTGTGAAGACATTCTCAAACAAGAACTTCGTAGTGGTGCGTGCATCATTTTTCCTTGTGGCCTTGGCTTCTACCCATTTAGTAAGATAGCTAGTGGCAACTATGATATACTCGGCATGGGGGGGTTATAGGTCCCACAAAATATATTCCCCACTTGGAGAATGCACACCCTCTCATCATGGGTCGTAGGGGCATCTCATCCCTGCGTATGGGATATTGAGTCCTTTGACATACTTCACATCGTTTTACGTAGGTGTGGGTGTCCATATGCAGAGTGGGCCACCATAAGAATGAGAATAGTATGGCCTTGATAACGCGATCAGGTCCAAAATGGCCTCCTGGTGCACCCTGGTGTGCAGCTTCCAAAAGGTTAAGATATTCACTTTCATGCACATATCCTCAGATAACCATTTCTTCCTCGCTTATACAAATTATCACCAATGATCTTGTAGTCTAAGGCCTCTTGTTCTAGGCTTCGTCTACGTGCTATGGTCATGTCCTGTGGGATAGTCTGTGTCCTTAGGTAACTAACTAAAGGTTCACTCTAGTTTGGTCTTAGGGTCACCTGTTATAAAGTGGCATGTTCTATCAGGGGTCTATTACAACACTTTGGACATTCGTCACACAATCGTCAGACATCTTTTTCCATTGACGGCCAATATACACCTAACCTCTTCAAGTTCAATAACATCGCTTATCTAGAATGGTGTTGCTCTAGTGCACCTACGTGTGCTAATTGCAACCAATTGTTATACTCCTGTTCTTCTACACAACAAGCAAGGATATTTTGATGGTCTTGCTTATAGATACTTCCTGCGAGGATTTGGTATCTCTGTGCTTTCACTACCTCTTTTTCTTGGGTTCTCACTTGAGGGTTCTTAGGTCCATATGTCAATATTGGAACTAACGACTTGGCCCATTCAAGGAAAATCTTGACATTGAAGAGATAAGTGTCTGGTAGCTCATCTGCTACCCCAGTAACTGCTTCTCTGGAAGTTATCATAGAGAGGTGGTCTGCTCTTAAGTGTGTCTTACCCTTCTTGATTACAACTTCAAAGTCATACTCCATTAATAATAGAAACCAGCGTATTAACCTGCCTCTGTTGCATTGTTTGTTTACTAAATACAAGAGAGCCTGGTGGTTGGTCAAAAACTTAAACTTATTTTCCAACAAATAATGGCAAAATTTCTTCACAGCATAGACCATTCCTAGCCTCTCTCTCTCAGTAGTGGTGTAATTCCTCTCCGCAGCATTCAACTGCCTACTGGTGTATGTGATGGGTAAATCTATATTTCCCTCTTCTGTGGGTTGAGCCAACACACATCCTATGGTGTGATTAGAAGCATCTACATTGACAAGAAAAGGTTTATTCCAATCAAGCGTGGAGAGAATAGGTGCAGAACACAATCATCATTTTAGTTCACGAAAGGAACTCTCGCATTCTTCTGTCCACTCAAAGTTTGTTAGTAGGTTTTAGAGTGGCTTAGCGATGATTGCATACATGTGTATGAATCGTTGGTAATAACCGCAATGGCCCATAAATATTTGTACTTCTTTTATGTTCTTTAGCCTGGGTAATTCATTGATTACACGTACCTTATCTTCCTCCGTGGAGATTCCATTTTTTGAAACTATATGACCAAGTATCTTGCCTTGTCTAACCATAAAAACGCACTTTGCAAGGTTTAAACAAACTTGATATTCCCGACACTTATCGAAGATGCATTCAAGCTCAGGAATATGATGTGGTATGCGCACAGAGTGAGCACACAAATCATCCACATATACTTCTAGGTTCTTTCTTAAAAATTGTTTGAACATGTGGCACATCAACCTTTGGAAAGTTGCAGGTGCATTCGTAAGCCCAAATGGCATTACACAAAACGCAAAGATACCCCAATCAGTGGCAAATGCTGTCTTATGTTGATCCTCGGGGGCAATGGCGACTTGGTTATAGCCTAAGAATCCGTCAAGGAAGCTATACACTTCCTTGCCTGCAACTCTTTCCAATAGGTGCTCTGTAATAGGCAAAGGGTAACTATCCCTAATGGTAGCAACATTGACCTTCCTTAAGTTAATGCACACTCTCAGCTTACCTTTCTTCTTAGGCACAACTACAATGGGGGACACCCATTTGGTGTGTTCTATTTTGTAGATGAATCCGACTTCTATAAGTCTGTCTATCTCTTCCTTGATCTTCAATGCTTAATTGTCATTATACGTATAGGGCTTTTGCTTGGTGGGTCTTGCCTCGGTGGTCATGGGTATCCTATGGGAACATATATTAGGATCTACCCCTTTCAAATCCTTGTAACTCCATGCAAACACATCCCTATACCTCTTCAGTAGAGCAATCAAACTTTCTTCCTCTTCGTCAGTCAAATCATGTCCTATGTATGTGCATCATTCTTCTCCACCTTTGATTGCTACTACAACTTTCTTTGTGGTTTCCTTATTGTCATAAGCTTCATCCGAGCTTTTGTCTCTTTTTGGCATTCTGATCATGATTTTTCAGTCTTCCACCGCATATTTTCTAAAGTTTTCTGGCACTTCCATCAATGGTTCCTCTTCCTCAGTTTTTACGTTCTTTTCCTTCCTCATTTTTTGATTTTGTTGACTGGGACTTGAATTATCCTTTTCCTTCCTAAGGGTGGTGAGCTTGGGAGACATGGCTTCTACCCAACCTTGAAATTCTTCTTCCGATGAACACTCAAGTCTGTCCGAATCTATTTCCCATTCCTCATCGTTCACTTGCTTACTCTATTCCGAGATCTCTGTTTCTTCCCCTACGAGGTTTACAATGAAGATGGATATGTCATAACTGTCTTTATCACAACGTGGGGTCCATTGTTCTTCATTAATTGCTATGTCCATAGTTGCTAGAATCTCTACCCAGCCATAGGGTTCAAATTCCTCATTTGGGAACACTATCGAAACATAGCCTGGGTCCTCAATGGGTCTAGAGGTGTGTCCAACTCCTGATGCTCTTGCTGTTGCACGCTCCTCTTCGCTGGCGGCGATTTTACACATCCAAAGGTGTGTATCCTCATGTAGCCATGATGGATCTGGTGTTAAGGAATGTACCGATTCCTTCTCATCTTCATTCCTATGTACAACATTCCATTGCAAGAGTGGTACATCCCTGTGTGAATAGTCTATGAGGTTCACTTTTGTGGCCACTCCTAGGTGTTGTAAGTACAAAGAGTTGGTTCCCCAATCTTGTACAACCTGTAATTATCGCATGAAAGGCCTACACAAAAGCATCTCGTTTTCGTAATTCTTTCCAAAATCACATATTGTAAAGGTGTGATCGAATTCTACTCTGCAAGTGGATAGGGTAATTCCTTCCAATAGTCCTAAGGGTCTTTCTATATGTCCATCTACCATTTGCAACTTCATCCTAGTAGGTCTAAGGGCTAGTTTTCCCCAACTTTTCCATAGAGAAATGGTTGCAATAGCTACTCTTGCACCTGTGTCTAGGATGTCTTTGGTGGTGTAACCTTTGTACGTAATGGGCAAATAAGAATTACCTTCCTCTCCTTCACTTGCATCTCCCACTTTATCTAGGGGTATTTTAGGTACCTTTCCTCATGCACTTGGCTTAAAGGAGGTTGTGGCTATTTCGGGGAACTGATTTGCTACATGTTTCCATAGTTTTGGTTTGATCTTCAACAACTCGTCCAGAGTCAAATGGCATTGAACTTTAATGTTCCTAATGGCCTCTATGTTCCTAGGGAGAACTAAGTTCTCCCCCCTCACTCGAATAATGGGGGCTTTCACTTGAATTGAGCGGTCTTCCCATGGTCCCGGGAAGTGAGGTAATTCTTGCAAAGAGTTAGATTCAAAACTAGTGTGCTCACTCGTCCAATCATCCACTTGATCTCCATAAATAGATGGGATATCTACAGGGAACTATTCTCCTGAGTCATCAATCCCGAGTATAGGTGGTCGTGATTCTTGTTCCTGCCTCCGTCTTTCTTTTTGAATCTCTTTCAAGATGGCATGTGAATCCATATAGCCTGTTTGATGATTTTCTAAGTCTAACCTAGCCCTTTCGAATAGAGTGGTCTTCAAAGGTTTCTCTGGGCTAGTTTGTGTGCTAGAGATGACTTTTGTGGTGTTAGATGCTACTTGCCCTAGTCTTTCTAGTAGTCCTTGAAAATGTAGCTCCGGCTAGCCATTACTTACCAATTGAGGTATTGTGATGCCTCAAACATTGCCTGGGCTAATTCAACCATTTTCATGCACAACTTGGTTCTCTCTATTTCTAAATCACCTCTCAGGTAATTCTTGCTGGACCCTCCTACTTGTGGTCCTTCTTGTATCCTAGCTTGATAAGCTTTGAACATCATGTCAAGGTTTTCTAGGGTCGGGTTTGCTAGTACTGATCTTGGTTTCGAGGTAACCACCCATGGTTCAACCTCTTGTGATGCCATTTCTAAGATTTTGGCTCTGGTTTCCCTTAGGCTTTCCTCTAACTCATTGATCTTTTTGCCCCATTTCCTCTTATGTTGCTCTCGTGACTCTTTCCAGGTTCTTGTTTTCTTTCCTATTGATTCTCCTACTTCACTGGCTTCAGCTATTTTTTCGGGGTTTCCTGGTTGCAATTGCCTTTGTGCTTGGGCTCTAGTTACTGCTTGAATGAGTATTGTAGCTCAGTGATGAGTAGCACCTCCTTTAATGTCAATCCGGGAAGACGTGAGGATGGTATGAAGACCTCGAGCAAGTGGCGGCACAAGTGCGTGAGTGAGAAGCACACTAGCATGCACACACATACACACACACGCGCACACAAGGCAAGACAAAGAGTGAGAATCAATGGAGTTTTTAGATTACTTTCAAAATGCTCTTACAAGTTCGTTTCAATTACAATCCAACCTCAAAAATGAGCTCTCTAGCTCTTTTTATAGTTTTTGACTAGGTTTTGGCCCTGTCCAGACCTAGTGTCCGGCCTACTTAAAAATTAGGTTCCAGGGCTAATTTGAGGACTTAAACGGAGTCTAAAAAATACGAAAATTGATATGTAGGTACTTCTAAGGCTCCTCAAGCTCAAGGACTCCTTGGCTTGCACAAAATGGAGCTACAAAAATATGAAATGGTATTTACAATGATTGTTAGTGATAAGAATCACTGTTAAAAGATGTTGATTTGGAAAAAATTGAAGGGCCTATCTGCCAGATTTGCGTCGACTGCTTTGTCTACTTACTCCTTCACCTTGTTCTGACTCTCTCCGCTGGATTCCTTGTCTAGTCGGTCCTTGGGTGCCCATACTGCTCTCAACACCCCCCCCTCTCTCGCGTCTGTCGTCCCTGACAGACCCTTGTTGCTGGGAGTGTTGGATGTAATATTCCACAACCTGGGTGGCAAGCTGATGTTCTTGTATGCGTAGTCCTCTGGCCAAATCTGTCATCATACGATCCCAATCGATTGGTTCTGGAATGTCCGGATGTGGCAGACGTAACTGATCTGCATGGATCGCTTGTTCTACTGCGAATAGATGTAGCAAATGTGTGGGTTTGGGAATGAAAATTTCGGAATGGTATTCCCAGAATCCCGTAGAGAACATTTCCTCAAATGTCTGCTTGAAGCATGCGGGCAAGTACTTTATTCGTGCATGCCAAGCAAAGATGATAGTGACCGAGGGGGTTTGGCTCATGTCGTAGACTAAATCCTTGTTGCCTTGAGAGAATCCAGGGGCAGAGATGTATGGAGCTTGGACATTCCGAAAGGTTTTGAAGACAATGGTCATGAGCTCGAATATCTTCATACACATTTTCGCTGCTATGTCGGGTACATTATTTAGACGTGTAGACCAGTGCCGAATTGTGGATATCATGTAGGCTACGGTTGGGGTCCCTCGAGGTGGAGCAAAATATGGGTAGTTAACCCAAGCCGAGCATTCTTTATTGTTGCGTACCTTGATTGCAAATGCTTGCCAGGATCTGCGACGTACCACTGGACAATAGCATGGATTATACTTGATATATAGTGGCATGGTTGCCCAAGTACTCATCATCTCTGGGTAATCGGTGAGTAGACGTGCACGCCAATTAGGTTGGAAGATCGAGCCAGCACGTGCATCTGTCGGTAAATCCCCTATCTCAAATTGAGTGGCGAATGTGGGCTCCTTCCCTGTATGTCTTTTGACTTCTGCATTATAATCATGTAGTAAGACAAAATAAGGCATGTATTGCGACTCTGATGTTGTGATTAACCGTTGATGGGATAAATTTTGAAAGTAGGAAGACCGAAGGACAGTTTCTTCCAGATTTGTGAGAGATTGCATTTGCACGGCCACACGATCATCATGTGTTTTACCCACTTTCTCGACCCTTTTGACCCAATCTAGAACTTGAATTTCTAACGTGTCTTGTCCTTCTTCTGTAGTTCGACCACCCGGCGTCGGCATAGGCTCGTATGGCTCTTCATAGCTGTCATCGACGGGGATTTCCACTACTGTTTCAGGTTCTGGTTCTTCAATGGGCGAGGGTGGCCGTTCATATGGTAAGAGGCGTGCTTGGAGTTCTGCCACCTGTTTTCGGAGGGTCTCCATTTCTTCTGTAGAGTGTTGCAAGATTACCGGCTCCTGTTGAGCGGTGGGGACACTGGCTATCTGTTTCTTTAGATCTGCACATTCAGTCTCTAACTTTTCATATGACTCCAAGAAATTTGCATGCTCCTCAAGTAAGATGCGAATGTCTTCCGATGGGACTGCTCTATATCTGGTAGGGCTAATGGTTGCTCCTACGGTTCCTTCCATAGCCGCTTCAAAGTTGTCTTGGTTTTGTTGTTGAAGTCGTTTGTTCTCTTCTAGTGCTGCGGCCATATGCTTCCTTAATAGCCCAATGTTGCGTCTGAGTGTAGCGTTAGAGATCATTTGCGCTTGAAGCACTGTTTCTAGTTCCTTGACTGCTTGGTCATCTACGGTTGATGTCTTTGATTCCAATTCGGAGTGAGCCTGCTGTAGTGTGGTATGCTCGGTTAGGAGCGTCTGGTAGTCAGCTTCAAGAGTGGTGACTCTAGCTTGTAGACGTTGAGATTCTGCCTGGAGGGCAGCAGTGCGTTCTTCCAATTGATGGTAGTCTTGTTGTAGCTGATGTGCACACTGAAGTAATGTGTTGAACGTGCTATTTACATTATGAGATGCAAGGGGAAAAGTTTGAAGTGCAGGGGAGGTGGGATTGGGTAGGGGGGTAGTGAATGCTGTGTGTGCCAATGATGTGAGTGGTGAGGTGGGGGGCAAGGGAGGGGAAGATGGTGGAATCGTGGGGAGAGGTGCTGTGGTTGGTGAAATGTCCATTGGGTCAGACAAGGTGGTGTGTACAGGGGCTACCATGTAGGTGGGTATGGTAGGTGAAGTGAGTGTGGTGTTCGTGTAAATTGATGTCGTTGCGAACATCGGAGAAATGTGCCTCGGAAACATTGGAGAGCGGGTGAACTGCTCCACAACGGACGGGTATTGGGGTGGCGCGGTCAGGTTGAAAGAGGTGTAGGGGCCAGATGGGAAGTGAGGGTCATGGAATGGAGGTACCCGTATTGGGGGATAGGTCGGGAAACACAGGGTGCCTTCTGTGGGTGCTGGGTTTCCAACTACACTTGGAATTATGGGATGGCCAGTCATGGGTTCAGAGGATAGACGGGACGAAGTGTACAAGGGATTGGTGACGAAGGAGAAGAGGGTGTCTTGTGAGGTGGGTTCTCGAAATGAGAATGATTTGAATGAGGATGGGTTATAAGTGAAGGTAGAGGTGATGACTGTCGTTTCTTCCAAGGTGGGAGGTGGTGGTGGGGGTGGAGAAGGTGGTGATGGAGGATGCTGGGGTGAGATGGGTGATGTCTGAACAAAGGTTTCGGCGGAGAGGTCAGTGGTGGTTGTGGGGGTGGCTGTGGTCTCAATGGGTACTTCTTGTTCTGTGACGGGTATCCTGATAGTCTTACCTGCTCGTGGTAACGTGTCCACTCTGCGTTTGTCGTACCTTACGGACTGGCGGACTGCGGTGTGGATAGCCTCTGGAACTCCTAAAGAGTCTGACACTAATTTGAGGGTGTCAATGAAGTGTTGGTCCACCCCTTCATCTGATAGCATTTCTTGCATCAAAGCTTGACCTGATACTAGAGAGAGTTGATGCCTTTCTTGTACTGCTTTGATAGTGTCGTATAGCCTTCGTAGTTGACCTGTATATGCTGGTGCACCTACAAGTTCTGGCACTTCTTGTTGCTCCTCTTGGTGCTCTTGATCATAATCCTCCTCATCATCCTCCTGTTCTTCATCTCCGTCATCCTCTGCATCCACTTCAACAGGTGTGACAGGTGCTTGGGAGGTTGTGGCCTGCGTTTGCACGTTTTCTGCTTGTTGTGCCTCTTCTGCCTCCAACTCTACATCTTGTAATAGTTGTTCGAAATCTTCATTAGTGAGTTCTTCCAAAGGTGCACCACTAGGAAATTCAAGATCGGTTGGAATGGGAGGGAATATCAAGGTGGAACCATCGGTGCTGCGTCTTGGAAGTCGGAGTGTGAATGGTCGGACTCTTCGGGGTGGAGGGGTGACGTCTCGTGTTAGGGTGGCTCCACGTGGTTGAGCACATGGGACTTGGACAATGCCTCTCATCTTCTTAGAAGGGGGTCCAGTGGATGTCCTGCCTCTAAACTGCTCAACCCAATTCCACATTAGGGCCCGTTGGATCGGAATGTCATAAGCCAAACACCTATAAGTGATTCTTGTCAGAGCATAGCAACCATATAAAACCTGTTTCCGTGGCCATCGTTTGTGAGCTAGGTGTATCTGATCAATTATCCAGTGGGGTAAGTTGATGGTGAGGCTCTGTGTCTCTGCTAGATACAAGCTAAACCAAATCTTTTTGGGCGGCATGGTGAAACTATCTTGTGCCGGGAAAGCAAAGTGTTGCATGCACATGCGAAGGTGTATTGCAATATTAGGCGTCATGGACACCATGTCCTTGAGCTTGGTGAGACTTCGATTCTTCATGTAATCTGGTACTAGGGTTTCCTTCTCTGTAGGAATATGCATTCCTCGCATATCTAGAGCCTCTCTCACTAAGTTGTTTGATAGCCTGAACCTCTTGAGCTCATTCCCCTTTGTCAGAGATGGAATCACAAATGAGCTTGCGCCTTTTGGGTTCTGGTTTGGAGTCAAGGTGTTGATGAGATAGTAGCATCGCATGAAGTCAGGTTTTGGGAGTCGTGCACTGAAATAGGCACTCAATCCTGCCTTTTCCCATATCGGACGTAGACCTTCTGCATTTTGTAATTTCTCAAACTCTCTTGTAAAGAAATGGTATCTGCCTTGCTTTCCATTGAAGTCCAACTCTGATTCCCATAGGTACGTTCCTTCACCCAAGGGTCCTGCCACCTCGGTAAACCAATGGGAAGTCTTTCCCACGGGCATGGTGTGGCCACGCGGAGGGTCCGCAATAGGTATGATTTTGACGGCCTGCAATTCTTCTGGTCTTTCAATTGTCTCAGGCAAAACGGGTAAACTGTCCAAGTCCACCACTTGCGGGCTTATTTCTGTGTGAGAGCTAGTTCCTGCTGCCTCCGCCATGTTGAAAATGTCACAGCTGATTCTGTGAGAATATATGAATAAACGTTAACATTGCAATGGACACAAAAATGACATGGTGTCCCTTGTTACAACATTAACTTAAAGTTCGGGAGTGGTTAGGGGTTAATAAGTGCTCGGTGCTAGTGTGTGTAGTTAGGAGTTAGGTAGACCTAAGAGCTAAGCGAAATGATGTGATGTGAGAGTGAAGCGGTTAGTAGGTGGTCATGGATTTACAATCGGGGTCCGGGGGTTTGTTACAAGTCTTGGGCTGCCAAATGCAGTGGATGGGTTTTGCTCGTGGCTCCGTAGAGACTCTCGAGAGCTTTATAGGTGTGTCAGCTTGAACATGAGGCCTTTTAGGGACCCATTTACAAATGATTCTGTTCGTGCTCATGGGCCTTGGTGTTGAAAATGAGTGGATGTAGGCTGTGCGAGTGAATGGATCATGCTGTGTAGGGTGTGTTCTTGGTGTAGCTATTTGAGCCCGCAAACAAGCCTTAGGCACCCAAATTTGTCTTGATTGTGGGCTGGCCTTCATCGACTTCTTGGGCACCCAAATAGACTTCACGTTAGCAGATGAGCTTCTGAAAGACTTCTTATTATTAAAGGGTTGTTGGTCACTAATAAGAGGCTTTGCCCGTGTGGTTAGCTTAAGTGCAACCGGGTGTTCGCCTTTCCGCACCCACACTTGTTTCACTTGCTGAGACATCTTGCTGCGCAGGTACTTTTGATTTCCAACATAGGTAGTACTCTGCTTCTTCTTCCTTTGATCCACCTTTGGTTGCTGCCTCCTTCTGGCCTTTGGAAAAGAAGGGAGTTCTATTGCATCCCTGACTCCTTTTTTGAGAATATCATTCCTCTGCAACACATAGTTTTGGACAAGAACAGCATGGTCAACTTCATGTGCACCCCTGTGGGGACCAGGAGTCTGTGCCTTTCCTAGTTCCTTGAGTGCTCCATTATCTAACTCTACTGTAATTCGACTATGATTGACCCATACCTGAAGAATTCCACTTCTTAGGTTCAAGTTGACTGCTTGGTCATAGATCCAGTCTTGACCCAAGACAAGGGGTTCCGTGAGGTCCTCATCTTGACACACTAGTACTTTAACTGTCATTGTCTCATCATGAATGTAGAGGGGAAGTTCCACCTCGCCCATGCAAGGGGTTTCCACGCCTCCCAATCCTATGAGATATGCTTCCACAGGATTGACAGTTAACTGCAACTCTTGACAGTAAGACATTCTAACAGCACTAGTGGCTGCACCTGAGTCAATCAAGGCTCTTACGGTCCTTGCACTCTTTCCTTGTCCTATATCTAAGGTTACGAAAGGACGTCGATCAGTTATCCTATGTGAGCTTGTTCCTGCGACTGCACACATTGCCATATGATATCCTTGATCTGCATAGTCATTTGTTCTAGGCTGATCTCTACCTTGCCTTCGTAATTTCATCCTTCTGATGCGTTCTAAAGCTTCTGCTTGAGCTTCTTCTCTAATTCGCTTTTCTTCCTCTTTGCGTTTCTTAGCAGTGTTGAGTCGGCTGAGCATCTCCTCCGTGAGGGGTTCCTGATACAACTTGACTCTGCAACCGCTAATATAGTTTGGGAGAACATCACCCTCTAACGTGGCTAGTTGTACTGCTCCGCTCGTGGAGATCCTATTGATGATCATAGGTCCGTAGCCTCTCTTTTCTAGCTTCCTTGCGTATTGTTTCAGTGTATAGATTAAAACTAGATCTCCTGCTTTCAAACCCTTATCCTTCACATGGGCATCAAAGTATGCCTTCTGTCTCTTCTTGGCTGCATATATTCCTGCAGCGGCTCTCAGTCTTGTTTCCCCTAATCGTTCAAGGTCAAAGATCCTAGAGGAGAGCTCATGACCTGTCCATTCGTGCTCTTGTGCTACTCTCAATGTAGGAATCAGGAAGTCCAAGGGTAGCACAGCGTTTTGGCCGAATACCATCTGAAAGGGGGTGGCTTGGAGTACCGTTTTGTAGGCAACTCGGTATGCCCAAACAGCATGGTGTAGCTGTTTGTCCCAATCAGAGCGTTTAGTGTTCACTAATTTCGTCAGTACATTGCATAGGATCTTATTGGTGCTCTCAGCTTGTCCATTAGCTTGAGGGTGATAGGGGGCAGACTTCTTATGAACTACCAAGAATTCTTGGAGTAGATTTTCAATCACTTTGTTTAAGAAGTGAGTGCCTCTATCACTTACAAGCTCTATGGGTAGCCCGTATCTTGTGAATACATTCTCAAACAAGAATTTGGCAGTTGTTTGAGCATCGTTCTTTGTAGTGGCTTTTACCTCTACCCACTTAGTTAGATAGTCTGTTGCAACAATAATGTATTCCGCATGGGAACTCTTAGCTGGGGGATTAATAGGACCTACGAAGTCTATTCCCCACTTAGAGAATGCACGTCCACCCATCATAGGTTTCAGTGGCATCTCATCTTTGCGTATAGGATACTGAGTTCTCTGATAGACATCACATCATTTCACATAGGTATGTGCATCCATGTGAAGGGTAGGCCACCAGAAACCTGCAAACAGTATTGCCTTGATCAACCGATCTGGTCCAAAGTGCCCTCCTGCTACACCTTGGTGAGCAGTTTCCAAGATCTTAAAATATTCACTCTCATGGACACACAGTCTCAGGTAACCATCTTTACCACGCTTATATAGATTATCACCAATGAGTGAGTAATCCTGGGCTTCTTGTTCTAAACTCCTTTTCCTAGCCAGAGTCATGTCTGGAGGGAATGCTTTCGTCCTCAGGAAGGATACTAGTGGTTCACTCCAATCTGGCACTATGGATACTTGATAAAGAGTAGCGTGTTCCACAGGTGGTTTAGTGCAGCAGATTGGGCATTCCTTGCACCACTTTTGGACATCAGCTTCAATAGTTGGCCAATGTACTCCGAGTCTTTTTAGGGTCTGTAAAGTTCGTTGCTTTGAATGGTGTTGCTCTAGTGCACCTACATGTGCTAATTGCAACCATTTAGCGTACTCATCCTCTTCTACGCAACAAGCCAAGATCCCTTGATCTGTGTGCTTGTACATGCTTCCTGCCATGATGTGGTACTTTTGGGCTCTCACAACCTCCCTATTCCGTGTGTTTACCACTGGATGATTAGGCCCGTATGTCAGTACTGGTACCAATGGCTTAGCCCACTGCGGTACCAATGGCTTAGCCCACTGCGTCAGGAAGGTCATCTGATACTCCTTGTGGGGCTTCTCCCGATGTGAGTCTAGAGAGATGATCAGCTCTCAAATGAGTCCTCCCTTTTCTTACCACAACCTCAAAATCATATTCCATTAGCAAGAGAAACCATCTCACTAATCTTCCTGTATTGCAAGGCTTGTTTACGAGGTATAGCAATGCTTGATGATCCGTAAAAAATTTAAACTTATTTGCAAGCAAATAGTGTCTAAATTTCTTAACTGCATATACCATGCCTAAGCCTTCTCTCTCTGTAGTGGTGTAATTCCGTTCAGCCGCATTCAATTGTCTACTGGCATAGGCAATTGGAAGATCCATATTACCTTCACCAGTAGGTTGTGCAAGCACACATCCAATAGCATCATTGGATGCATCAACATGAACATGGAATGGCTTATTCCAATCTGGTGTGGTCAAGATTGGTGCTGAACATAATCTTCGTTTAAGCTCTTGGAAGGAATTCTCACATTCATCCGTCCACTCAAAGTTAGTCAGAAGTCCGTACATGGGCTTTGCAATGACAGCATACATGTGTATAAATCGTCGGTAATACCCACAATGCCCCATGAAAGCTTGTACTTCCTTGACATTCTTTGGCCTAGGTAGCTCTGCTATAGCTCTCACTTTCTCTTCGTCCGTAGATATGCCATTCTTTGACACTATGTGTCCTAGAATCTTGCCTTGCCTGACCATGAAAACACATTTTTCTGGGTTCAGGCAGACTTGATATTCTCTACATTTGTCAAAGATTTGTCTGAGTTCAGGGATATGGGTTTGTCTAATGTTGGAATGAGCACAAAGATCATCGACATAGACTTCTAAGTTTTTCCTCAGGAACTCTTTAAATACATGGCACATTAGTCTCTGGAAGGTTGCGGGTGCATTGGTAACCCAAATGGCATTACTCTAAAGGCAAAAATGCCCCACTCTGTGGCAAAGGCCGTCTTATGTTGATCCTCTGGAGCTATGGCTACTTGATTGTAGCCCGAAAATCCATCAAGGAAGCTGTACACTTCCTTGCCTGCTACTCTTTCTAAGAGATGTTCTGTGATGGGAAGCGGATAGTTATCCCGAATAGTGGCTGCATTAACCTTCTTCAAGTTAATGCATACGCGCAGCTTTCCATTTTTCTTGGGCACCACTACGATGGGGGATACCCACTCAGTGTGCTCAATTTCATAGATAAATCCAGCTTCAACCAGTCTATCTATCTCTTCTTTGATCTTAGCAGCGTAATTATCGTTATATGTGTAGGGCTTTTGCTTAGAGGGTTTAGCATCTGAAGTCATGGGGATGGTGTGTGAGCATATGTCAGGGTCAACACCCTTCAAATCCTTGTAACTCCAAGCGAATACATCTCTGTATTCTCTTAGCAAGGCAATTAACGCATGCTCTTCTTCCTCTGTTAGGTCATGGCCTATGTATGTGCATCTCTCCTCTCCTTCTTCTAGGGCCACTAGTATCTTCTTGGTGGTTTCTTTGTTATCATAGGCCTCTCCTGATTGTGCCTCTCGTTTCGGCATTCTGATCATGACTCTCCTGTCATCTATCTCATACTTCTTAAAATTTTCTGGGACCTCAAACAAAGATTCTTCCTCTTCTCGTGAGGCTTCTCTCTTCTTTCGTTTCTTCCCTTCTTCCTTCGGGGTCACGTGTGTTGCTAATCTTACATCATTTGTAATCTCTCCATGCCTCTGGGGTTGAAATTCTACTTCATGGAAGTATTCTTCATCTGATGCAAATGGTGGGTCCATAATGATTGACTCTAGATCGGAGTCACTTGCATCCTCAAATGCATCAGGGCTAGGTTCGCATTCTTCTAGAACTGCCTCTCCCATGATTGGCTCTATGGAGAAGACTGAAATGTCATAGCCATCCTCATCACAGTGAGGTGTCCATTGTTCTTCATTGATGGCTACGTCCATTGTTGCTAAGATTTCTGCCCAACCGTGAGGTTCAAATTCTTCGTCTGGAAAAACTACAGGTGCATAGGCTGGGTCTTGGATTGATCTATGGGTTTCTTTCGCACCTACCTCTCTGGCTTTCTCTCTCTTCTCTTCCTCGACTGCTACCTTGCACATCCATAAGTGGGTGTCTTCATGCATCCAAGAGGATCCTGACCCTATGGAATGCACCGATTCTGTATCATCTTTGGTTCTATGGATGGGATTCCATTGGATAGGAGGAACATCTCTATGAGAGTAATCCTTGAGATTGACTTTGGTCATAACACCTAAGTGTTGCAGGTACAAAGAATTGGTTCCCCAGTCCTGTACCACTTGCAACTGTCGCATGGATGATCTTCCCAAAATCATCTCATAGGCATGATTTTTGCTAAAGTCACATATAGCAAATGTATGCTCGAACTCGACACCACAAGTGGTGAGAGTTATTCCTTCTAGCAATCCTAAGGGTCTCTCAATATGACCATCTGCCATCTGCAATTTCATTCTCGTTGGCCTGAGTGCTGGCTTGCCCCAACGCTTCCATAGGGAAGTGGTAGCAATTGCAACTCCTACGCCTGAGTCCAAAATTGCCTTGGTGGTGTAGTCCTGGTAGGTAATGGGAAGATAGGTATTACCTTCTTCACCTTCACACATATCTCCTATCTTATCCAAGGGTATTTCTGGCACTGTCCTATGTGATCCTACCTGGGAACGAGGTTTTGCTATCTCTGGTACTTGTTTGGCTACATGTTTCCATAATTCAGGTCTAACCTTGAGTAGCTCTTCTAACTTGAGATTGCACTGCCCGTTAGTGTTCTTCACTTCCTCTGTGTTTCTAGGTATGACTGAATCTTCGTTTCTTACCATGACTGTAGGCGTTCTCATACAGGTGGACTTAGCTTCCCATGGGCCTGTGAAGTGGGGTAGCTCTTGTAGAGAGTTAGACTCAAAGTCTAGTCTGTCCTGAGAGTGGGTGCTCTCATGTTCCCCGTAAATAGATGGGATGTCTTGTGGGAATTGGTCGTGTGCATCATCCACAAGTTCAAAGGGAGGGGCGACTTCACTTTCGTTATCCCATTTGTCTTCTTGAATCTCTCGTAGGAAGTCTGGTGCAAACCGATTCATAGAAGAAGAAGTGTCTGGCTCCGTAGAATTAGGCACATAAGCAACCTGGGAAGGAGGGCTTATTCTATCGTTGGCTCTCTCCTCGTTCTCATAGATGGCTGGAGCACAAGCTTCTTGGGGAGGATTACTTATTCTATTACTTTTCCGAACAGGCTCATACGCTCCCTGAGAAGGAATGTATGCAACCTGTGGAGGTACGTAAGCTTTCGAGGGGGGTTCATCTGCCTTTTGGGGGGAAAGATAAGCTTCTTGAGGAGGCACATGGGCTTCCTGAAGAGGCTGGCTTATCCGTTCTCTTACCTTTTCCTTTCTTTGAGGGACAGGTTCCTTTTCTGATTGTGCAATTAGCCTATCTATTTTTTCTAGCAGTCCATCAAAGTGTAACTGCGTCTTAGCTGAACTAGAAATGTTAAATAGGCGGCTGGCCTCAAACATGGTCTGAGCCAATTCCACCATTTTGGCACAAATTTTAGTTCGTTCAAGCTCTAGCTCGGCTCTAGGGTAGCATTTTTCATGATCGGTTATGGTTGGCCCTTCTTGGATTCTGGCCTGATATGCTTTAAGAATCATGTTTAGGTCTTCGGGAGTGGGATCAGCTAGGACTGATCCTACTCTAGGGGGTGGTGTGATTTGATGAGGCGGTGGGGAAGGTGGTGGTACGGATGGAGTTGGGAGTGGTGGAGGCGGGGTAATGTGAGAGGGAGTTTGAGCTGTGAGTTCAGTTATCCTCGCTTTGGTTTCTCTTATGCTTTCCTCAAGTTCACTCATCTTTTTAGCCCATTGTCTTTTCATTCTTTCTCGACTATCTTTCCACGCTCTAGTCCTTTTCTTTGTCACGCTCTCGATTTCACTAGCCTCTGGGCCCTTTTCCTGGCTTGCCCCTTGGTTTTGCTGCAATGCCTGAGCTCTAGTGACTACCTGTACTGGTGCAGTGGAAGTCACGCTCCCTGTGGAGTCTACCACTAACCCAACAACGTTGATAGGAGTGATTTTTGGCATGTTATTGGGGTTCTTTGGGCAATCTCGTAAGAGATGCTCTTTTCCACAGTCTTGGCAAAAGCCTTGGATCGTCACTGACTGGGGTTGTGTAGGTGGAGGCAAGGGACAATCATGAATGAGGTGATCTCCTTGGCACCTGTAGCACGGTCCTCTTGGGAATGGAGGTCTTACTTGCCTAGGTTGAGGCCTAGGGTTGGGGTTTGCATACATGATATTTGTGTAATCTGACTCCCAACTTATTTCATTTGGCTCTTCACTATAGTAGGACTCACCATGTTCAGGAGACTGCATGTAGTAGGCCTGGGGACTATCAACATGTGTAGAATCAAAGCTATGGTCACTGGGATCACTTTCTGAGATCAATGGGGTTACTGGTACTATGGCCCTATTCAGGTTTTCTTCTGCAGCTGTATACTTTACAGGGATTACATTAGCGGGGTTTGGAGGCTGTTGAGCTAGCACCGGTTGGGGTCTCTGTTGGGCCTGATATTGTGGTTGGTAGGTTTGTTGGGGTCTAGCATATTGTGGTGGTGGATTTTGATTCTGGTATCTGCCTTGTTGGTAGGGCTGAAGGTAGGTTTGTCTGACCGCTTGCTTGTTGTAAGGACAGTCTTGTGTTGTGTGATTTGTGTATCTTCGTTCTATGGTGCAATATTGGCTATTTGGATTGATCCGGGGTTGAGCCATAATGGGACACACGTTTGCCATATGGTCACCACCGCATGTATAGCACCTCTTCGCTGGGGTAAACCTCGGAATTTGTTTTGCTAGAGACGCCTAGTTTTTGGGCCACTTTCTCAGTGAGTTCCTCAATTGATGTGGATTGCGTGGAAGAGTGACTCGAAGCACTATCTGAATCTTTGTAGATTTTGGAAAGCTCTAGTTCTTCCCCTAGGTTATCTTCAATGTCAATGCACATGCGTACACACTCCTCTATAGTCCTAGGGTCCTTCAGATACACATAGGATCTCAATTTCGTACTCAGCAATCCATCAAGGAATAAGGCTACTTGTTTTGCAGGTGTGGGTAGCTCCGAAACAGGGCACCTTTCAAGATATTGTCTAAATCTTCTTCCTGCCAATCTGACAGTCTCTTGGGGAGTCTGTTTGAAGCTGTGAATCAATGATGAGGTATTGTGTCTTATGCCACTCTTAGAGAACTCTACAATGAAAGCCTCTAGGAGTTGGTCTATGCTCCTGAACTGGCGCTCATCCAATGGCTGAAACCATGTAAGTGCTGTGTTCCTAAGGGTTAGACCGAAGGCATTGTACTGCGTGAATAGATCCTCCACTTGTTCAGCTCTCAAGACTTGCTTGAACTCCGCCACATGATCATAGGGATCTCCTGTGCCATCAAAGTAATTCTTCATGGACTTAACCAGCTAGGTCGGTCTCAAAGTTCTTGTGTGCTCTCTAGGTCTCGGCAGAGGGAATCCATCCACATTTCTTTGGTTCCTATGAGCTCTAAGCATCTCAGGTTCTACCCTATTCGTCTCCGTCCTCGTTCTTTCTCTGCCCACTAGGTTGGCAAAGCTTACTTCTGGTCTATCTCTACTTCTGTCTCTTTGCATTCCATGAGCTTGGGATGTTCCAGCTCCAGGGTGACCATAGGATACATTCAATCTTGGTTGGGGGAAAATGAATTCACCCTTCCAAGTGTAAGCATGCCTACCATTTTCTGTCACCACAAAGATCCTTTCCGAAGTGTGATCTAAGTAGGTCACTCTACCTGGGCTATCCGGATCCTTAAACTCATAGATCATGATAGTTCCTATATCAGTTGGCTGATTAGATTTATACCTCCAAAAGGCTTCGTCAGTTTCTCGATTGAGGAGCAACTCTATGCTCTTGTTCTCTTGGGGAACCCACTCAGGCGTGATGATCCTAGTGAGAACAGATTTGCCTCGGGGGGTTCTAGGTTCCGCACCCATGTTTCCTTGTTCCAAGTCACCTAAGTCCGCCTCTGAGATTACATTCCCAAATTCATCTGTCCTGTCTAGGTGACTGGTGACTACGTATATGGTTCCTTCTTTGTCCAGGTATGCACCGTTTTCAAACTTGACTGCTGGGTGCTCTAGTCCTATGGATTGATCAGGATTCTTAATCTGTACCACAGATCTTCCTAGGCCGTCCTCATAGATGCTAGCACCTAATCGGTTGGTCCTAAGGTATTCCAGCTGTGTTTTGTAAGGGCCTTCTACCCTGTACAAGTAAGGCACTCCTGAACTTCCCGTAGGTCTGTCCATGCCTTGAGACATCTCTGACTCACTGGTCTTAGAGCTAGGGTAGTACGAGTGGTGGCTCAACTGCTGGGCCCAAGACCTAGCAGTGTGGTTAACACTAGCCTCTGAAGACCTAAGGCTTTGTCTCTCCCTTACAAGATGTCGTCCTGATCTAAGGTTCATATGCCTATCTAAGTAGCCCAATTCTTTGCCCAGAGTACAACCTCGTTGCTGGTTACTTTATATTAGTCACTTGGTTCTTTTTATTTATTTCTCGTGTTTACGGTCTTGTCTGATTTTACGTTGTCAGGAATACTTGACTGTTCTTCGTGCTTTCAGGTTGATCGTTCCCCGTTAGGTTCTTTTCCTTTATGTTATCGACAGTACAGTGATTAGGTTTTTAGCTTGAACTTGAGTTTTTAGGTGGTCTTCAACTTGATATCTGCCTATCGTCGCTCTGACTTACTCCTACCTCTCGTCGTTCTTAGCCTAAACTATGAATTGACAGAGGGGGTTAAAAGTTTCCAACCTTGTGTTTCCTGCTTGGTTGCCCTTGAGTGCCCAGGAAGTGCGTTCCCAAGCTTGCACTTTCACTTGCTTAGAACGCCTTTCGATGCTCTCAAAGGATCTGTAAAAGTTCCAAAGTTAGCTTAAAGATTTAAATTCCAAAGACAGAGCCAAGTATTTTCATTCTTGTAGCACAAACACAAACTTGCATAGTGATTTTTAAGAAAACAAT
Source organism: Ceratopteris richardii (assembly GCA_020310875.1). Taxonomy (NCBI): domain Eukaryota; kingdom Viridiplantae; phylum Streptophyta; class Polypodiopsida; order Polypodiales; family Pteridaceae; genus Ceratopteris; species Ceratopteris richardii. Next base: position 159,229,830 of record CM035411.1, on the reverse strand, counting down.
TCTAAAGACCCCTGACTTTGACCCCCCTGGGTATGGTCAACTTCAAAATACCCTATCTGAAAATCAACGCATTATCTTCATAAAAAACAGTTGAGGGCGTGTAGTATATGCCACAAGGTTTCCAACAAGCCCTAGAGCTCAAAAAATGGGTTTCGTATGAAAAAGTTGTGACCGTTCAGGGTTCTAGGGTTAAGACATGACACAAACAGAATCACTGTGCAATAGGTTTTCCCCAAGTGGTTTTCCTAAGGCTTCCTAATGTGCTCTAGAGTAAAATGTTTATGCCCAAAATTAGCCCAACACTTCAATTAACAATCCCTAAAAAATTTGGCTAAAATTGGCTGTCAATCGCGATGGACAAGGCTGTCAATCGCGATGGACAGGAGTTCAGTCAATCGCGATGGACAGAGGGTTCAATCAATCGCGATGGACACTCAATCAATCGCGATGGACAAAGGGTTCAGTCAATCGCGATGGACACTCAATCAATCGCGATGGACAGAGGGTTTAGTCAATCGTGATGGACACCAAATCAATCACGATGGACAGAGGGTTCAGTCAATCGCGATGGACACCCAATCAATCGCGATGGACAGAGGGTTCAGTCGATCGCGATGGACACCCAATCAATCGCGATGGACAGAGGGTTCAGTCAATCGCGATGGACACCCAATCAATCGCGATGGACAGAGGGTTCAGTCGATCGCGATGGACACCCAATCAATCGCGATGGACAGAGGGTTCAGTCGATCGCGATGGACACTCAATCAATCGCGATGGACAGACTGTCAATCGCGATGGACTGAAATTTTGCAAGATTTTCAAAACTTTTGATGGAAAGGTGATGTGCAGGGTCTCTAGTCCACTGTGGTGCACTCAGATTTACCAAAAGGTGAAAATTTCTGTCAATCGCGATCGACAGGAGTCGACGACTGCAAGACAGTTTCGACGAGTTTCGTACCTGCGCAGGAAGCTGGGGATGGTGATTCAGCAAGGTCCTGCAAAAAGCTCAAGAACCATGCAAGAACACACATGCAATATCGCTCTCTCGCTCTCTCTCACAAGTGAAATGATGGAAATGAGGTGGAGATGGGGATATAGTCAAAAAGCTGAAATTTTTGCGATGATGAAAATGGAGGTGGAAGATGGTGATGAGGAAGATGGTGATGATGGTGGTGAAGAAAAAACAAGAAAATAGATGAAAGTGAAGAAAATACCTACAACTCCAACGCGTCAACTCTACGTCTTACCATCACACGCTCGTCCTCAAAGCTCGATCCCCGACAACGGCGCCAAAATTTGGTGTAGCTCAGTGATGAGTAGCACCTCCTTTAATGTCAATCCGGGAAGACGTGAGGATGGTATGAAGACCTCGAGCAAGTGGCGGCACAAGTGCGTGAGTGAGAAGCACACTAGCATGCACACACATACACACACACGCGCACACAAGGCAAGACAAAGAGTGAGAATCAATGGAGTTTTTAGATTACTTTCAAAATGCTCTTACAAGTTCGTTTCAATTACAATCCAACCTCAAAAATGAGCTCTCTAGCTCTTTTTATAGTTTTTGACTAGGTTTTGGCCCTGTCCAGACCTAGTGTCCGGCCTAGTTAAAAATTAGGTTCCAGGGCTAATTTGAGGACTTAAACGGAGTCTAAAAAATACGAAAATTGATATGTAGGTACTTCTAAGGCTCCTCAAGCTCAAGGACTCCTTGGCTTGCACAAAATGGAGCTACAAAAATATGAAATGGTATTTACAATGATTGTTAGTGATAAGAATCACTGTTAAAAGATGTTGATTTGGAAAAAATTGAAGGGCCTATCTGCCAGATTTGCGTCGACTGCTTTGTCTACTTACTCCTTCACCTTGTTCTGACTCTCTCCGCTGGCTTCCTTGTCTAGTCGGTCCTTGGGTGCCCATACTGCTCTCAACAAGTATGTACTGGGGTATGGAACCTTCAGTGTGTTGCACGATTCCTATCACATTAATGGGCATCACTTTTGTAGAGGTATTAGCAAGGTTCTTAGGGAAATCTCTTATAAAGTGATCTTTTCCATATTCAGGACAGAAGCCTCGAAATTGAAGTATTGCAACTGCACTGCAGTTGTGGTGTGTGGGCAATCTTGTATGAAGTGGTCTCCTTGGCATTTAAAGCATGGTTGTTTGGGTACATGTGGTCTTAGTTGTCTAGCCTCTGGTCTCGGGTTGGGGTTTGTATACATGACCTGAGTGTAATCCGGTTCCTAGTTTTGCTCATACACAAGACTCTCATAGTAAGGGTCTAAGTTTTCCGGTGACTCCATGTAGTAGGCTGGTGGGCTATCCACATGGGGGGAGTCAAAGCTGTTTACATTAGGGTCATTGTCTATGGTCAAAGGGTTCGTGGGTACTAATTCCATATTTGAATTCTCCTCTGGTGTGGCATACTTCACAGAAACTACGTTGGCAGGGGGTGGAGCTTGTTGTCCTAGGACAAGTTGAGGTCTAGGATATGCTGGATATGGCACTTGATAATGAGAAGGGCCACGATAATATTGCTGTGGTTGGTACTATCCTCGGTATATAGCTGACTGATATTGCTGAGGGTAACTCTGCCTAACCACCTATTTATTATATGGACAACCCTGAGCCATGTGGTTAGTGTACCTGTGCTCTATGGTACAACACATTCCATTGGAGTTTCCCATGGGTTGCATTGCATGTGGGCACATGTTCGCCATATGGACACCTCCACAAGTGTAACACCTTCGAGGGGAGGGGCTACTTTGATGCCTGTTTTGCTAGACTCCCAATCATTTGGCCACTTCTGCTAAGTCCTCTATCAAATTGGAACGTCTGGATGAAGTCTCGATAGTACTATCCAAATCTTTATGAACCCTGGGGAGTTCTAGCTCATCTCCTAAGTTATCTTCTATGTCTACACAAATACATAAACATTGATCTAGAGTTCTTGGTTCCTTCAGGAATACGTATGATCTTGGCTTAGCACTGAATAGACCGTCTATGAACAAAGCTATCAATTTGTCTTGAGTGGGTACTTCCAATGGGGGGCATCTCTCTATGTAACATCTGAACCTTCGACCGGCCATCCTCATTGTCTCTTGAGGGGTTTGTTTGAATGTGTGTATCAATGAAGATGTGTTGTGTTTGATTCGACTCTTGGAAAAGTCCATAATGAAGGACTCCATCATGTGGTGGATGTCTCTAAATTGGTGCTGATGCAATGGCCAAAAGCAATCCAACACATCACCCTTTAGAGTGAGTTCAAAGGCATTAAATTGTGTGAACATGTCTTCAACTTGTTCAGCCTGTAACACCTATTTGAATTCTGCTACGTGCTCGTAGGGATCTCAAGATCCATCAAAAAAATTCTTCATAGCCTTTACTAGTTGACTAGGCCTCAAAGTTCTAGGGTGGTCTCTTGGTCTAGGTGGGGGAAAACCGTGCCCACCCCTGTGGGCCCTATGATCCCTAAGTGGTTCTCTTTCAGCCCTCCCACTTTAGGTACGGGCCCTCTCCCTTCCTGCACGATGGATGAAACTACCCTCTGCACCTTCCTTGTTCTTCTCTCTATGTCCCTGAGATGTGCCGATACCCAAACTATCCTTAGATACTTGCGATATTAGTAGTGGAAAAACTTATTCTCCTCCCCACGTATATGCATGACGACCATGTTCTATGACTTTATACACTCGTTGTGAGGTGTCATCTAAGTATACTACTTTCCTTGGAACCTCTGGGTCCTTTAGTTCATAAATCATGTTTCCTCCTACAACAGTAGGATGCTCTCAATCTCCTAAAGGCTTCATCGGTCTCCTTATTCCACAATAGTTCTACACTCCTATTGTCTTGGGGCATCCACTTAGGAGTTAACACCCTCGTTAGTACAGATTTTCCTCTGAGTATTCTAGGTTCCTCAATCTGTTTACCATGTCCTTCCACATCTATGTCCGTAGTTTCTACCATCTCACCTAGTTCATTCGTTGATTGGCCTTAATTGCTATGATATACATGATCCCTTCTTTGTCTATGTAAGCCTCGTGTTCAAACTTCACGGCTGGATGTTCTAATCCCATAGGTTGGTCGGGGTTATGTTGTTGAATTACCGCCGTACCAAGGCCATCTTCATATACCCGTGCACCCAATTTATTCATACGAATATACTCCAACTGAGTCTTGTAGGGTCCCTCTGTCTTTTCTAGATGGGCTACATTAAATGACACTCTTGGTCTCCCTATGTTGAAAGACATGTCTGAGTCACTCGTGTCTGAACTAACCTTGTATGGATAACTGCCTAGCTGCTGAGCCCATGATCATGCTGTAGTTTTCATGCTCGCCTTAGAAGATCGAACACTTTGCTTATCACTTTTCCCTAAGTATTTTCTAGATCTCATGTTCGTTAATCCTAATCTCACCTTATCATACTCGCCCCTTTGATTAGGTCAATCACTTAGTTCTTTGTGCATTTTCTTTAGAGGTTCTTGTCCTTTTCAAATTTATCGTAAGGAATCGTTTTAATATGTTTGATTTTAATTCATTTGAGCGATGTGAAATCAATTCACAAAATCCCTTTGGGCTTGATCCCTACACTCACTTGCTCTTTCTCTCATCGGCCACTTATCACTCTCCTTGTTATTTTAGGAGTCCTAAAAACACTCCGTTTATCACAATGTATATTTACTCAAAAAAGTCACCAACTACAAAATGGAAATTCCACTTACAACATTCCTGGACTTTTGAAGTGGCCGTTCTGGTTTTGCCCAAGATTTCGAGGTACTTGTCCGCTTCTCCTTTTGCCCTATGCCACACACACAAGGGTTCACAATTAATGGCAAAAAAATATCCCAAAAATTTGAAATAATCTAGAAAACCCTAATTTTTGCATTTTGTTTGACAGTCGTGATAGTCAGACACAATCGCGATGGTGTGTCGCCGTCGTGATGGTGTGACACCCATGATGCTTAGAGGTCACGATGATCAGGCCTTATGATGGTGAGACACAATCGTGACTGTCAAGTCGGGATGGTGAGTCAAGATCGCGATGATCAAGTCA
>CM035411.1:159002274-159219774 GCA_020310875.1 Ceratopteris richardii | reverse complement strand
CCTTTGCTTCAAAACTATGCCCAACCAAAATACATTTCACAGAATTATCATCCTATTTTTTGTGATGTTGTCACATTGTTGCATATGCTAGATGACTAAAAACATGTAGATGATCAAACGATGACTTGGGACCATGCCACGCCTCACATGGAGTGATAGACTACAAAGCTATGGTGGGATAGATGTTAAGTATATATAATGCACACATAAGAGCCTCAAGCCAAAAGTTATGTAGTAAAGCCTACCATTTCCATGAGATATCTATTCTTCCTCTCAAACAATCCATTTTTTGCAGTTAATATGACACTATACATTGATGTTTTATCCCATGATTAGTGAAAATTACATTAAACTCAGAAGGCATATACTCCTTGCCTCGATCACAATGGAGGGTGCCCATGTTACATGTCAATGGATTTTTAGAAATAACCAGGAATCATTTAAAGAAAATAAATACTTAAAACTTCACTTTCAATTAATCATCCCATGCCTACCTCAAAAAATCATTAATGAAAGTCATGAAGTATAGGTGGTTCCAAAATGAAGGTATCTACATAGGACCACATACATCACTATGAACAAGCTATAATTTATGTGCAGCTCTAACTAAACCATATTCAGGGAAGGAAGAACATTGCATTTTACTTGAAATACGACCTTGATAGGCATGCTCAGAAGGTGCCTCAAGTTTATGTAAAGAGGACACGACTGTAAAATTTTTGCAAGCAAAGCAAACTAACAAAGTTCAGATGACCAAAGTGTGCATGCCAAAATGTTTCATTTTAAATAGCCTAAGAATCGTGAATTGCGCTTGTTAAATCATTCTCAAATTTTGGATAATCTATGAGCTTATACAAACCATGATATAAAATTCCAGAATCAATGATAATATCACCATTCTAGAGATCATGAACTACACATCTATCAATAAGGAAATCTAACAACCAAGCCAATCTTGGCCAGTGTTGAAATTGATAAGAGACATTTCTTCATCCTTGGCATGAATAAGGTATATGAAAATGTTCAAGAACTACCAACAACACTAGTAGGAATGAACTTTCCAACTCCCATGACAAGTTAATAGGATTTGTTAGCACATGTGATAATATTCTCTAAGGAGCACTCTCAAGTGAAGTGATTTTTAAACTACACTATGAGGTAATATGTTTGGTTGCATCACTATCAAACTACCAAACATCTAAGTCTACTACAAACATGCACTCCTCATGAGAAGATGGACCATAGGTGCAATGAGTAGTAAATGATCACTCTTCATTATAAGAAAACTAGCATACTTGATTTTAGGTGTAGAGGCCTTTACAACAATCATTCCAGCCTTTTTGGCAGCTAGTTTAGGAAAACTCTTAATGACATGATCATTTGCCTTACAATACTTACAAAACTATTTTTTCTTTTCTATTTTCTTACCATATTTGTATTCCTTCTTTGATTGTGATACATTGGTAGATTTATGCATATTAGTAGAGGAGATCCATTTACCTTTGACGTTCTGACTAGCTAAGAAAGTTTGATCTGCAACACACCTGATTATCTTCTTTTGCCTAGATTGATCTTCCTGCAAAAAAACAAAAACAAACTCCTCAAATGTTAAGGCATTTGGAGTGCCTTTCATCATTGAACAAAGACTAGATGCAAAACTCGGATAAGGATCTAGAAGTCCATTAAGAATAGTTTGCACAAGTGAACTATCTGGTAAGATTTCATTAGCAAAAATAGGTACCATCTTCAACTATGGCTACACCATCTCTAAAGACCTAATATTAGCATGTTTAAGTAGCCTAGATCACATATGAAGAAGTACCACTACCCATTTGCATACCACCACTTTTTGCTAAACCACCACTCAACGACATTATCCATCATTGTGATGTTCAACATTTTCAATGTACCATCACCATTGATGCCCATTCTAGTAATGTTACCACTTGCATATATTTAGCATCACCATTATTCCATACCATAGACACCCCATCTTCTTCATCACACACTTAAATGTAGATGATATTGAATCTTTAGAAGGAGCCGCAAGGATAATTATTATACTTGTGTATAATATTAAAATGACTAGTCAAAGACCTAATAAGAAAGACATGTGAATTTAAAATTAGACCATTTTCAATGAGAATAACGAGCTACAATTGATCAGATCATGTGTTGGAGAAATCTAACATGGACTATAGTGAATTTCTCAATACTTCCAGAGTGATGAATCATATATGAATGGAAGACCTTGTTAGATAGGTTTTCTTGAAGGAACATGCCATAAAATTGATGTGAGATGAATGAACTAAAGGAGAGTCCTTAATAGAAAATGCACATTTTAAAGCTTAAATGGTAGTGAAGCAAGAAAAAATGGGAATATATTCATGTGACTATACAAAAAGTTTTATATAAATGTGAAATAGAGTGCATTTCCACTTTTTTGGTCCTTAATAATCATTTTGGACATCATTTTATAAGAATAGAAGTTATTTTTGTGCTTCCTCTTCATGTTGTATACCCTGTTTCATGTTTCGTGACCTTTTATAAATATTTGATTCGCTATATTGTGATGATGTTCAAGAAAAGAGATGGCACAAAAAGGGAATCCACATCTTACAAAGGTGAAAAAACTTGAAGTTTTCAAAATCACAACATGTCCATTGATCCTTACCTCATAAAGCAAGGGAGGTAGTTGGAAGGAAGCATGAAGCATTACATGGTAGAGATTATTTTATATGTTGATTTAATCATAGCTTGAAATAGGGAAATTTACTGAGCAATCTTTTCCAAGTGTTTTAGTACATATGTATGCATAAATTTCTTCTGTGGAAAAATATTCATATTGCACAATCTTGATAAGAGACTGGATTTACCTTTGTTATCCTCTATGCATGGTCATTCATTAAATACCAAATCATGGTTGACATTAAATATAGTTGATTTGACTACTTCTACATAGAAAAAATGAAGCATATCTTAAGCTTTAGGCATGCAATGGTCCATTTCAGCTATTTTCCTATTTTGTGCCTCAACAACACCATTTTGTCGAGGTATATATGAAATAGTGAGTTTCCTTTTAATTTCATGCTTGTTGCAATAGTTTTGAATTTTCTTGATAAGAGTTCTCGTCCTCAATCAACGCAAAATCTCTTCACTTTTATATCTATTTCATTTTCAGCAATGTCATGCAACATTTTATATTTATGAGAAAAAAATATTTCTCTTGAATTTGTACATCCATCTACCCATTGCAATCATTTTTTACATCCATCTTTCTATCATAATCATTGACTAATAGAAAAATATAAAGAGATCCTCCCAAATCAAGGGTAGATATTTTATCACAAAGATCAACATGTACCAAATCTAAAGGAGCTTGTGCTTGATTAATATTCTCTCAGAACAACAAATTTGAGATGCCCAAAACATTGATGCCAACATCTACTAGTATCTTTCTGTTTTATAATAGTGAAGATTCTTGATTCACAAAATTTATCTTTTTTGACTCCTTTGCTATATTATTTCCTATTCCATCTAGAATTTACACCATCCTTTTTGAAACATACTTCAAGACCACAATATATTATGATAGAAACTAATAACAAATCTCTTTTGATAGGAACATGAAAAGCAGTAGAGCATTTTCTTTGGAAGATAGTGCTAGTAACAAAAATGATATGTCCCTTCAACTACACATTTGGAATTGTTTCCCACTACTACATTGATGGGTTCCTCTAAAGGCAATAAAAAACTATACCGATTCATCTTGCTAATAATGTGGTGAGATTCTCCACTATCCAATATCCAAGGTTCATCAACACGAGATTTTTGTAGGTGTACATACCTCCTTTATGCAAATAAATAGTTCAAATCCTAGTTAAAACTCTTTGCTATTTGCAAATTCTTTAGCTTTCCATGTAGATTTGACAATACCCCTCCTTTCATCATCTTGCTTTCTTCTACAATCCTTGATTGCATGAACCTTGTTTTTTAAATAATAATAATAAATACCAATGAACTTCTTTTTTGGATTGCTTTCTTTGACCCATCATAAGTGTGTTTCCCTTTTTCATAATCTAAATATGTCACATTGCTCAAAACCTTGATGATTCTTTAAATGCATTTCCTCTTTTAGTAGCATTTATAAATTCTTCAAATACGAGAGAAGATGTTCTAACCTAAGTGTTGAGAATTACTAGTAACCCATCATATTTTTCAAGAAGAATTTGAACGCACTAACAATAGCTAGCTAGTCGTGTACATTATTGATTTGTTTGGCAAAATGTTCAACCTTCTCCAAGTTAGAATGCTTCTCATTTTTGAATTGATTGTTAAGATTCTGGATTTGAGTTTGATTCCTGGACTCATATGAATGAACCATTATGCCCCAAGTTTTGCATGCTTTGGTGGTATGTTGTATTAGAATACGCATAAAATCGCTTACTATTAACAATTGCACATAAAAAATCTATATTTTGTCTCTTTTGAGCTCAAAGAAGATCTTGATTAGGCTGAATTATCCGTCATGGTTTTGTTGGATCTTCCATCAGAATACACTCTAGATTATATTGTATTTCCCTCCATAACAATATCCTCAAACTCAAAAGAATTAAAAATGAAAAAGATTTCAAAACTCCATAGTGTAATTTGTTCCATCAAGATTTTGTTTGTTGAACATGGGTGAATAAATATGTATCGACGCAACAAAAACAACAACAAAAACACTAGTAGATGAGGAGGATGAAGTCACCACTAAATTCTTAAAGTAATTTATTCGCTATAATTGAGAAGTCCTTTCTAATTGAAAGCATCTCGATGCTTTAATTCTATGTAAGAAAGAAATAATGCAAGATATACAAATGTAGTAGAAGATAAAATTCTCTTGCATTGGAAGGTAAAAGAATAGATATACTTGAACTTCAAATTTTTCTTACTAATATCAAATACAATATTGACACTATTGTCCCCACATGCACTCTAAATGTAGAGCTTAAATGGCATTTTAGACAACTCTAGATGGGATATTATGAAGTAAAGGTATGTTGGCTTGATTCAATGTTCAAACTAATGTAGAAGCCATTTATAAATAGGTTGATGGAGAGGTGTGGGATTCATGGTCGATTAGAAATGGATGGTAGTGCATGGGAAGCCACCACTTGCATAGTGGAGTGTCACCCATATGTAGGAAAAATACATTCTCCATTGATGCATAGCCCACTAGATGGACGAATTGACTTCATGATCAAAAGTATTAAAAAAGTGAGGCCTATTGGGCTCAAGGTGAAAGTTGAACTTGCACTTGCAATCCAAAATCATATTAGCCTTTAAGTGGGGCATGATCTTAAAGCGCCATCAACTTTAACTTGCATTACATGCTATTCCAATCAAAATCTCACTTCGTAGTGATCCAAGTCTATGTAAGCCATCAACAAGCCATAAATGTTCCAATACGATCTTCATTCAAAATGTAAGGTGGGATTCCCACCAAAGAGGTAATGCACAATAAGCTTCTCCCTAGAATGGGTGTCTCACACATGCAATCCAAAATTAAATCATTCAAGCTAGACATTGATCATATCCCTATAAGGGGGTGGTGGTATGGCCTTAATGATAATATCATGATGCACTCTACACCTAAGCCATTCAACCACTAATAGTTATATAGGACTAAACATGATATCTCAGAGCTGTATCTAGATCATGCATAGTTGAGAGACGATCCTTCTTCACATGTTCCAATTTCTATAGAGGGAAAAATTTGGTGAAAGCATACACCAATAGGTGCTATGCATCAATGGTGATTTTTGACCACTTTGGTACCTCCAAGGTATCTCTCTATATAGAAATTGCTCTCTCAAACCACTATCCTCTTTTCAAATTCATTAGGATATGATTAAGATTCCATGTTTCCACATCAGCCTTCTATCTTCTCACAACCATCTATTAGCCATTCGACATCTCATATGCTCATTGATCAATTCAAGTCCTATCATAGCTACTAATGTTCAAAATATGGGTAGTGAAGGTGGTGCTCAAGATGTTGAAGGTTTGAGTTTTGGTGGAGTTCCTAGTTGAGTCCTCTTGCAACTCTATTTTTGACTATGTAGATACACCATGAGCACCCCCAACCACTATAGAGAAAATTTGATGGAATGTCATAGATGCAAGCACATGCCTTGATTGCTTTATCTATCAAGCATGCCATTATCCCTCATATTCTCTCATGCAAAAAAACAAAAAATACTTGGGATATTGTTGCCACACTATATCATGCAAAAAATGAGGCTCATGATGTCTAAAAACAATTGAAGATCAAGCATATAAATGAAGGTAATATATTGACAATTTCCTCACAAAGATAAAATATTTGAAGGAGCAATTGATTGCTACATATTTTGCAAAATAGTTCAATTATGCAGATTTTTCTCAATGGTTTACTTGGTTCTTATTAGATTTCTTCTTCTAATATTCAATTTATGAAGAAAGGAAATCTAAATGCCTTAACTTCTGAAGAGTTGGTTTTTTGGTTTGCTACAAGAAGATTACTTAGCTGATATATTTTGGTATTGGTGTGTGTGAACACATTTAGGACCATCGGGGCACTTTTTTCCTCTTTAGGAGGATTTTTCCCTCGGCATGTATATATGCTTATAGCCCTAATGGGCTACTTATTTTGTCTTTTACATTTCATTTGCTTATACACATTGTGCATTGTGATCCAAGGGTCTTCTTTGTGCACTTCCACAATCCTCTAACTTCAACAATTGGTATCAAAGTATGTGGTTGCTTTCTTTAGGGTGTCATGGACACCATTCTAGTAACATTCTTGGATTCACATGAAAACTAGTGAGAATTCTTGAGCTCATTAGTAGTTCAAAATAGCTTTGCTGTGCAAAATTGAAATTTTGATGTGAGCTTGTTTTCGCCTAAGAGCACACTCTCATAGTGATCTTACATGCAATTTCATCCTTTTGTGCCAAATATATATACAATTTTTGGTTTATTAATTCAAGCACCTTGAATTTTGATACACATATAGTGGATCTTGATTGGATATTTTGTTCAATTTTTTTGAGATTCAATTAATTTCCTCCATCAAGTTATATAGACTCTAGAAATAGCTAAAAGTAATGATGTATTTTGTATGTTGGCTATCAGGGAACATGTGGGAGCAAAGGTCTCATCAAAATCAATGCCTCTCTCTTGAGCATTACTTTTGGCAACAAGCCTAGCCTTATACCTATCAACTTTTCTAATTGCATAGCAGCTATCCAAGTTTTTGAATTTTGTGCTTCATCAAAAGAAACATGCTCATTCTCATAAAAAAGACTAGAGGAGCCATTGCATAATAATTTGGTGCAAACAAAGCATTATGAGAGCTTGAATGAGTATGATATGACAAAGGTGCATCTAATTTGCTCTCTCTCAAAATATGCACCAACCATCTAGACATAGTTTCCGCTTTTTCTATATCATCCCTCTAATCAACAAGTGCATCACGTAAATCTGCATAAGAAATGGAATGATCTATCATCATTTGGAGCATGTAAAGGTTGAGATATTTCCTCATTTGGACCAACACTTGCCTATCTGCTTATAAAAAGAAGCAATAGAGTGTCATACACATCCTTTGAGCTAATAGATTTTTCCTTGGTACATGGAATTAAGTGCTGAATTGCATATTCCACAAAAAAAAAATTACAACTAACCTCAATGCGTTTAGTCTATGGATGATACAAATGATATCCTTTGCTTGCAAAACTATACCCAACAAAAATACAATTCAATGCTTTATCATCCAAGTTTCTATGTTGTTCTTCATGCACTAATGCATATGCTAGAAAACCAAAGACAAAGATGAGAAATAGATGTCTTGCAACCATGCCAAGCCTCACACTTGTTAAGTACATATGTTGCACACATAACAACCTCAAGACAAATTTTATGTGGTAAAGCCTGACTTTTGATCATACACCTCGCCATTTCCATGAGAGATTTTTTCTTAATTTTAGCAAATCCATTTTTTTGAGGTGTATATGGCACTATATAATCATGTTTTTTCCATGCTCAGCCATAAATGCATTGAAATCAGAATAAATGTATCCCCTTGATTAGAATGGAGGGTGGCTAATTTACATGCTTATATATTTTCAGCCCTAACAACGAATCATTCAAAGCACATAAATTGTTTCAATGGATACAACATGTATGTTTGGAAAAGTCATCAATGAAACTCACAAAGTAAAGGTAGTTCCCAAATTATGAAGGTGTCTACATATGACCACAAACATCACTAAGATCAAGCTGCAATTTATGACCAACTCTAATTGAACCATCTTTTGGGAAGGAGGAATGTGCATTTTACCCAAAATACAATATTCATAGACATGTTAGAAGGCGCCTCAAAATTGGGAAGAGAGGAAACCATTTTAGATTTCTATAGGCATAGCAAACTAGAAAAATGCATATGATTAAAGCTTGCATGCCAAAGCTTTGGATTTGAGATAGCTTGAGAATCATGAACTACACATGCTAAATCACTCATAGATTTTGCATCGTCTATGAGCTTATAGAGCCCATAAAATAAAATGCCAAAAGCACTAATAACATCACCATTTGAGAGATCATGAATTGTACATTTGGCATCTACAAATTTGACAACCAAGCTAATCTTGGCTAATGCCAAAATTGACAATAATTTTTTATTGATCCCTCGCATATATAAGGCATTTTCCAATGTGAAAGAACTACCATCAACAATATTTAGAATGATCGTTCCAACTCCCATTACTAGATAAGAGGATTTTTTAGTATATGTGAAAATATTCCTTGTAGGGGTAGACTCAAGTGAAGTGAAGAAACTACTCTGTGAGGTAATATGTTTAATTGCAACCACTATCAAAGTACCAAACATTTAGGTCTACTTCAAACATACATTGCTCATGTGAAGATTGATCATATCTCCAAATAGTAGTAGAAGACTTTGTTTTAGGTGAGAGGCCTTTATAATAACCATTCCATCCTCTTTCTTCTTTGCCCTCTTTGCTATTTTGAGACAAATCTTTATGACATGATCATTTCCTTGCAATCCTTGCAAAAATGTTTCTGTTTCTTTTTCTTCTTGTCATCTTTGTCTTCCTTCTTTGATTGTATAGCATTAATAGAGTTTTGCTCACTAGTAGATGAGCTCCATTTACCTTTGCCCTTTACTAGTTAAGAAAGCTTTATTTGCAACACATACAGTCGATATGTCCTTCCTGGACTAATCTTCATGCGACAAAATAGAGACTAAATCCTCAAATGTTAATGCATTTGGATTGCCGTTTATCATCAACCAAAGAGTAACAAAGAAACTTTGATATGAATCTAGTAGACAATTAAGAAGTGTCTGTAGAAGTGAACTATTTGGAAAGATTTCATCAACAAAAATTGATTGCTCCTTCAAATATTTGATCTTCCTAAAAAAAATATCCATTGAATCTCCTTCATTCATATGCTCACTCTCTAACTGCTTTTAGAGATAAGCAACAAAATCCTCATTTCTTGCCTGATATAATGTTGTAAGAGTATCCCAAGCATCCCTTGTTGTCTTCTAGGAGTGAATGTGAGGGATAATGGCATGTTTGAAAGACAAAGCTATGAATGCATGTGTCTGTGCATCTATGCCATCCCAAGGAAGTTTCTCTATAGTAGGTGCAACATGAACCATAGCGTGACTAGGAAATTGAAGATCATTATCTTCAACACCATCTAAATCACCTTCAATCAATGTACTTGTAGGTGTTGTAGGATTCTTTTAACACTATGTGCAATATTCCACAAGCCTTTTGCTACCGATACTTGATGCATCATATATGCCTAGAATGGTAACTATTACCATCCAAATTATCCTAAAAAATGAACATATGTAATACATAATTGATTTTAGCCTTGGCGAGTGAATAAATAACTTGATGCTTTAAATTGATAGTATCTCAAAAAGTTAAATAGAAATACCCTATCAATCTCTATTAAATGTGTAGCAAACTTTGAGCTGCTTGTATTGAAGAAGCAAAACCTCTATATATGTTTGGCACAAAAGGAATACATTTCCTGCACATACATTGCAATAGTGTGTTTGGAGACCAAAACAAGGTCAAATCAAAATTTTGATGCCATAGAGCAAACCTGTTTTGAAGTCCTAATTGCCTCGAGTATGCTCACAAATCTTTCTGCACTTATGAGATTGTGACTGGAGGGTGATGATGATGCCCTAGATGAAGTGGTGACAATCGTTGGAGTTTGATGTTTGTAGACACACAAAAATAGCACAAGGAAGAAGAAGAAAGTTGGAGCATAGCACAATATTGAATGTATTACCATGTGAATGTTCAAAGATAAATGACATGTTAGGGTTATAGGCATATATAGAAGCCAAGGGGAAAAAACATCCTACAGAGGGAAACAATTGCCCTGATGGTCCTAAGTCTATTCAAATATATCACTACCAGAATATGTGAACAAAATGCAACTCATTTACTATTAAGAAAAAACCTGTTAATGCTACAGAATAAAAGAAGGAAGATAAAGATAACAAAAAACAATTTTGCAAGTATTGTGTCCTAAATTGGTTGAAAAGAGGCAAACAAAAAAGAGGATTGAATGGTTGCTGCAAAGGCCTCTACACCTTAAACAAAGTCTATGACTCCATAAGAGGCCTAGCATGATTGCAAGCCGTTTGTTGCTCATCTATTTCTTTTTTATTGTTTGACATATGCATTAGGGCCTTAAAAAAAAGCAAAAAATTGGATGATAAGGCGATGATATGTATTTTTGTTGGGTACAATTTCAAAAGCAAAGGCTATTAACTATATTATCCATATAATAAATGCATTTTGGTTAGTCATGATTTTATTTTCGTGGAATATGCAATTTAACACTTGTTTTCATATACCAAGGAGACATCAATCATCTCAAAGGATATGTGTGACACTTTGTTACCTCCTTTTATAGGTGTACAATCAAACAATGCTTCTAATGAGGCAATTTCTTAGGCTTTATAGGGCTCAAATGATGATGCATATCATTCTATTTTTGACGTAGATTACATGATGCACTTATTGATGAGAAAGGACACATTGAAGAGGAAAAAACTATCCCTAAGTGGTCGATGCAATTTTTTCATATCGTACATGTTCACGTTCTCGTAGTGATTCTTTTGCACTAGATTGTTATGAAATGGGTTTCTCTAGTCTTTGTGATGAGAATGAGCCTATTTCTTTTGATGAAGCATAGAATATAATAAACTATATGGAACTTGATCTTTATGTGATTTGTGTATATGTAAAAAGGCCATTGGAACTAAATGGGTATACAAGCTGAAAACATAAGCGAGATGTTAAAGTTGATAGGTATAAAACGAGGCTTGTTGCCAAAGGTTCTGCTCAAGATAAGGGTATTGATTTTGATGAGACCTTTGCTTCCACATGTCAAATGATAAATGTTCATTGCATTTGTGCACTTCTAGCTCATCATGGTTGGAATGTACAGCATTTGGACATTAAAACTAGATTTTCTTAATGTGAGTTTATGGTTTTGTGTGGAAAACGCATAAAAATATGCATTTTGAAAAAGGCTTTGTAGGGATTGAAGCAAGCACTAGATAGTTGGTATGAGAAGATATGTTCCTACTTGATAGCACATGTATTTGAGAGCAATCCAACATAGATCAATTTATATGTTAAGAGTAAAAATGATGTTCTTTTGATCATTGTTGAATAAGTTGATGATATGTTGCTCACTATTCCTTACAAGAAGCATATTTCTGAATTTAAGCCTTATTTGCATGCTTCTTTTGAAATGTCAGTTTGGGTTGTTTCCATCATTATTTGGGCATTCAATGTATGCAAACTGATGGTGGAATATCATAGTGCAAAAAAAACATTGAAACATTATTGAAGTCTTTTGGCCGTGAAGATTGGAAAACTATTTCCAATCCCATGGAGATAATTCTATGATTGAATCTTAATGATGCTAGAGATGGATTTAATGTTGTTGTCTATCAGTAGGTTGTTGGATGTTTAATTTACTTATGCATATCCATACCTAAAATTCAACTTGTTGTCTCTCATATGAGTAGATTTGTGCATATGCCAAGTGTCAAACATTGACATGCAGTCAAGTGCATCTTCCCCTACTTGAGTGGTACCCAAATATTTGGATTGTTTTATCCCAATGGGGAAGCATTACTACCATATTTACATGTTTTTTGTGATTCATATTGGGCTAGTTGTTATGACACTTATGTGTACACTTGTGGTTTTTGCTTCATGCTTGGTAGCTCATGCATATCTTGGTTGAGTAAGAAGAAGCCTATTGTGACCACTTGTAGTTGTGAAACTAATTATTGGGAAATATTCATAGCTTTTGTTGAGTGTGTGTGGATCAAATGCTTTTTGGATGATTTGGGTGTTGTTTAGTATTTACAATCACCATATTTAGTGATAGTCAGAATGCATTGGTAGTTGCAAAGGACCCTCTATTCCATGCTTGCAAAAAGCACATTGAGGTGCACTATAATTATGTTAAGGAGATACTTTCTATTAGAGAGATCAATTTGGCTTATGTGCCCACACACGATAATGTTACAAACCTTTTCGCAAAATTCTTTTCCTAGGGAGAAGTTTGAAGCTTTTCGTAGAGCTTTGGGCTTACTTTATTTTGTGGAATGCTTTCATTCCACATATCTTGATACTTCCTTATACACAAGTGCTAGATCCTTGTTCACAACAACACTCCCAAAGGGGAATTTTTGATATATTTATGTAGTTATGTGTGTGATTAAACTTACAATTGGGGCACATTTTCCCTCTTTAAGAGGCTTTTTTTCCTCTGGCTTGTATATGAGCATATAACTATAATGGGATAATTATCTTATTGTACATTCCATGTGGTAATACACACTTTGTGTTGTGATCCAAGCTTTTTCTTCTTCCTTGTGATGTTTACATGCTTCCAAAATCCTCAGACTCCAACATAATTGAGAAAGAATAGGTCTATTATGCATGTTGTAGATCAAGATTTTGTTGCTAGTCAAAAGGGAAAGGGTAAAGAAAACTTTTCTTCTAGCAACCAAAAATATGTAAGTGCTATATAATCAAAGAAGAAAAAAAAAGATGAGAAGAAAATATAAAAGCAAAAATAGTTCTGCAAATAGGATTAAGGCAAATAAGCATACCATAAAAAATTGTTCTAAGCTTGCTAGTGAAGACCAAGGAATAAATAGGCAACAATGGTTGTTGTAAACACATCTACTTCTAAGATCACATCAAAAAATTTAGTACAAAATGAAGAATGGGCAATTACTACACAATGTAGTATGATTGATCAATACATGGTCATTGTATGTCAGATATGGAATTAGACGTTTGGTACTTTGCTAGTCGTGCGATAAAAAATATTGCCTCTTAACACAGTTTCTTCACCTCATGTGAGATTGTCCCCAATGGGAACACTGTGGCATGTGCAAAAAACTCCTCATATCTTGCCATGGGATTTGGAATAATCATTAATAATGCTACTAACACTAATACATTCACACTATTAGATGCCTTAGTTGTGCCATAGATCGAGAAAAGTTTGCTAACAGTGTCAACACTAGCCAATATGGCTTGGTGGTAAAGTCTGTTGATGAGAAGTGTATGATTCATGATATTTTTGATGGTAATAAAATTATTGCATTTATTAAATTGTTCATGGGCTATATAAGATCACATATTATGCAAACTCTATGGATGATTATGCACGTACACTATAGGATTTGTAGGCCATTTTGATATGCAAAAGTTTGGCATGCATGTTTTTTTTCATTTAAATTTTCCCAGTTTCTCCTACCTACAAAAGTTTGATTTGGTGTCCTCTTTGCTAAAAATGAGGGACCATCCAAGCATGTCTTGTGAGGGGTTCATTTTGGGAAGATGCAACGTTTTTCATTTCCCAAAGATGGTACAATTAGGGTTTAAAAGAAGATTGTAGCTTGTTGAGAATGATGTCTATGGTCCTATTCATACACCATCTTTTTATAATAACCTTTACTATGTGCTTTATATGGATGAATTTTCTAGGCATGCGTGGGTCTACCCATTAAAGTCTAAGTCCAAAGTATTTATGTGCTTCAAAAAGTTCCTAATTATGGCGAAAATCTAGCAACATGTAAAATTAGCCCCCTCTGTTCTAATCAAGGGAGGAGTATATGTCTTTTGAATTCAATGCATTTCTCACTGAGTATGGGATAAAAAAACCTTGATAGAATGGTGTTATAGAGAGGAAAATAACTCTCTCATGGAAATTCAAGGATTTTGGTCAAAAGTGAGTCTTTATCTCATAGTTTCTAGCTTGAGACTACATGCTACATATGCACTTAATAGGTATCCTACAAAAGCATTAAATTTCATAACTCCTTATGAAGCTTGGCATGGTTGCAAGCCATATGTTGCTCATCTATTTGTTTTTGGTCGTCTAAGAAATGTATTTGTGCTAGAGAAACAATCCAAAAAGTTGGACGATAAGTCGATGAAATGTATTGTTGTTGGATACAAATATCAAGGAAAAGATTCGCACTTATATCATCTATAAAATAAAGGTTATCACTTATATCATTAAAAAATAAAGACATTTTTGGAATTTAGTTAGGCTATGTAATGAAGCAATTCTATAACATGAGCATCCAACTCGTTCAATCAGATTTGAAATCGAACATCGTTCAATCAGATTTGAAATCAAGATTGGACTTAAGCATAGGCTCATGTGAACTCTAAAACAAGTGATCTATTTACGTTAGTGGTTAAGTCTCAAGGATGAGAATGCGAAGGTCTTGGGATCAACCCCCTGGGGAGCATGGGGAGAGATTTTTTGCTCAAAGAGCTGTAAAGCCTCCTAACTTGAGTTAACATAAGTTAAATTGAGTCCTCAGAGACTAAAATCCGGTACTGAGTACAGCTACCACTAGTGGAATCTAGTGAGAGGTGTTAAAATTAGTGGTGGAGATTGCACATGCACATGTGGACTTCAATTAATCTAATGCTCATCATTGATTTGAGGAGCTATATATAGAGTCATAAGGTTGAAAGGAGATTCATCTCTCCAATACATGGTGGTCCTAATGCTCTTGCTTCATTACATTGGTATGAGAACGCAACAATTGAACTATAAACCTGCCATCCAAGCTAGATGTACCCTGTCCAATTTTCCCACTATCTTAGTGTTGCTAGTTTTTGGCTTGCTTTATCTTTTGTATTCATATTTAAATGGTGTGGCAAGTGTTGATATATTTAGGTGGTGATGTGTGCGAATACACTAGGACTCTTGGGGCACTTTTTTCCCTTTTTAGGAGTTTTTTTTTTCTCTTGGATTTTACGTATGCCTATAACCCTAATGGGTCACTTATCTTTGTACATTCTCTTGGTAATACATTTAGTATATTGTGTGTTGTGCTCCAAGATTCTTCTTCTTCCTTGTGTTGTTCACATGCTCTTGTAGACCTCAAACTCCAACAATTAGTAGCAGAGTAGGTCGTTGCTTCATCTAGCGCGTTGTCAACACCCCTTTGTTCATAGTCTTAGAGTTGCACTAAAATTGATGATCATACTTAGGATGATTAGCAATTCAAAATAGCTTCACTATGTGGTGTCAAAATTGTGATCTGAGCTTGTTTTGGCCTCCGAATGCACTATCGCAACACATGACCTTTTTGTGCCAAAGATATATACAAGTTTTGGTTCGCGAGTATAAGCACCTCAAAATCTGCTACAAGTTTAGCAGAAGTCGAGAGGGTCATTTTGTTCAACTTTTTGAGATACAATCATTTTTCTGCATCAGGGTATTTTAGTCAGTGGCCATGGCTGAAAGCAGTGATGTAATCCATATGTTGGCTGTTTAGGATAAGTTGGATGGTACCGTTTACCCATTATGGGCTTATATGATGCATCATGTATTGGTTGCAAAAGGATCGTCGAATATTATGCAAGGTGTTGAAAAACGTCCTAGTACACCTGCAAACATTTTTTTTTTTATATAAAGGAAGTTCGGCATTAGCCTACTCTCCTGGACTTGAATTAAATAAAGAAAGAAAATTACAAGAGAAGGGAACTAGTGCCCACGGGACCCCCCAAGTCCCACAAAGCAGGGAAGCTTTTACAGAGCTTAGATGGCATTACAAAGAAGGGTAATCACCCTCTCATCACCCTCATGAGGGGCCCACTTGGGTTTAAGCTTGTTATTGATCAAAAGGAGAACTTGGTGATGCCTGAAGGGGGGGGATTTCTTATAGTTAACAATCCTTTTGCCAAGGAGGAACAACGATTTCTCAATTGACCACTCCTTGGGGGAGTCACCGAAGTTGAGAGCACATCTTTCCCGCCAGATTTTCCATAGGACCTCCCCTCTGATGGCGTTCTAGAGAGTCGTGGAGCAGCCGATCGCTTCTCCCAGTAGGGCTTGCTGCCAACTGAGATGTCTCTGAAGTCTAATTTTCTTTCCAACCATCTGCCAGAGTCTGTTGGAGTTGGGGCAGGTAAAGAAGATGTGTGGAACATCTTCGATAGACCGGTAGCAGCGTTCGCACCAGGGAGGGATCCCACAAAGTTTGCTAGCCTTAAGGTTGGTCCAAATTCCATGATGAAGAATTTGCCATAAGAGGACATACTTTTTGATTTCTATGAGGGGGTGCCAGATAGCCATGAACTTCATGTCCCACCGAAGCCACGTCCATGACAGGCACCACTTCTTGTTGAGGTTAACCTGATAGTCAATCGTTTCTTTGATGTTTGGGATTTTTGATAGGCTATTCCCATTGTGCCATTTGAGACCAAGCGAGCTCGATGTGTCGTGCCCCATGAGAAGGCGAGTTTTGTGAAGATCCCAAGCGAGACATCTGCTTTGCAAAGTGTTCCATTCTCGGTACGAAATGTTGACGCAAGGGTCAATATCCTCGAAGTTTATCCAACGGTTGGTGTCTTGTTTCCAAAGATGTTTCCATTTTTTGAAGCCTTTGTTCCATAACTTCTTGGCATTTTGAATGTTCCAAGATTCCACACTCCCGATGCCATGGATTGGAAACCAGATAGAGTCGTTTTGTCTGATACCGGCAGCCCACTTCCAGTCTTCACTAATTCTTGTGTAGCTTTTGACTTTATTCCAACTCTTCCATAGGGAGCACACGGGATTAGAGCCTTTCGGGAAGACGGGGATCAGGGAAAACAGCAAGGTCAAGATGTCAAGATTCTTCCAATTTGGGAAGCCCATGAGTGCCAACTCATTCTTGTTTCTGAAGATCAACTTGGCCCACGAGGCCTCCCCATTGCACCATGCCTTAATCATCCATTTGGCTGCCAATTTGTTAGCCATGCACCCAATGTCCAGGATACCAAGTCCCCCACTACCTCTATGGCTAGTGCAGATGGACCATTTGATTTTAGGCACCCCCCTTCTATTGTGATCGCCTGTCCAAAGGAAGTTTCTACAAATACTATCTAGTTTGGACAGATCTTGGTCTTTCGGTCTCCAGCAGGAAAGGAAATAAATGGTAGAGGAAAGGAGGAACGTGTTGATAACCATAGCACGACCAGCAAGATTGATTTGCATGCCTCTCCAATAGTTAAGCTTGTTTTCGAGTTTGGCCAGCACCCAGTTCCACCGCTGTTCCATAGAGACGCCAAACCACAAGGGGATCCCAAGAAGCCGAAAAATTTGGCCCTGTGGAATGATTTGACAGCCATGATCAATGAGAAGTAGTACTATCATTGTGAACAAACGTGTTCATATCATCGGCAAAAAGTCTCATGGTGATCTGACTGTGGTCATGAGGCAAGCGGAGGCCTTTGATATTACCAGCTTCCACCTAGTGCGCCACAAGCCTGCTAAGCCCCTCCGTGGCGATGGAAAAGAGAAGGGGAGCCAATGGGCACCCTTGTCTGATAGATCTTCTAAGTTTGATCACCTTCAAAAGTTTGCCGTTAATGTTAATTTGGGTCGATGCATTTCTGAGAAGGGTCGCGATCATCTTGGTGAATTTCTGACTACATCCAAGATCTTGGAGCGACTGCAGAATATAGTCCCATTCTAGCCTATCATAGGCTTTATCAAGGTCGATCTTGAGGAAGACCACATCTTGTTTAGACTCATTTGCAAATTCAAGACCTTCCCAAATATCTATAATGGTTTCCAAAATTGACCTGCCTTTGATGAAACCTTTTTGGTCCTCGCTTAGCCACACTCTCAAGTGGCAAGAGATTCTGTTGGCAATGACTTTGGCAATGATCTTGTATCCTGTTTGGAGCATCGTAATAGGACGCCAGTTCTCTATTCTGTTCTTTTCCCCTTTTTTGTGTATTAACTTGATAATACCATTGTTGAGACAAGAAGGAAGTGCGCCAAACTTGAGCGCCTCTTGCCAAACTAGACGAAGAGCGGTGGCAGCCACCAACTTGAAGGATTTAAAGAACTCATTAGTGAGCCTGTCGGGTCCCAGGCTTTTACCAGGAGGGAGGGCATCAATGACCTCAATGATTTCTGCTTCAGAGATAGTGGCATGTAGCAGTGAGCGAAGGTTGAGTGGTATCCTGTGGGGGGAAACCCTAGATATGGCTGCCATACAATCCCTTCTATGGTGCGAGAGGGGGTTCGAGGTCCCCAGGAGTCTCGTGAAGTGCCCTTCAATGATCCCAAAATTATCTTCTTCTGTATTGCATACATTGCCATTTAACTCTAGCAATAAGGGGATCAATTCTCTGTTATGTTTCCTTTTAAGGATATGACACATCTCTTTGGTGGGTTTGTAGGCTTTGCCAGCCCACCACTCCTTGAAGAAAATTTGCAAATTTTTCCTTTGTATTTCTTCCTCATATCTCAACAACGCTCTAATTTTACGAAGACCTTTCTCGGCTTGAGATTTTCCTTTGTTCACTTCCTCCTCGAGTCTCCAGAGTCTGTGGTAAAGAGCTTCCCTACGAGCCCGCCGCACAGTCTCGAGCATCTTCCTGGATCTAATCATGATCTGTCGAGACTTATCGACCGCACTTCTCCAGCACTTGGCTGGGGACAAGCCGGAGGCGAACGCCTCCTTCCACACATCAGCAATTTCTTGATGGACGGAAGGGAGAGAGAAGGAGGAAGCACTGGCATGGAACCAAGGAGCCTTACAGATCTTGTTGGAAGGTTGGAAAGTGATAACGATCGGGTAGTGATCAGAGATGGTGAGGTCAGTGCATTGCGCAAGGGACGGGTGGCCCCACTGATGAGTAAAACTCTGAGAGATGTAGCATCTATCAAGTCTAGCTTTCCTCATGTCCTCACCCGCTTGGAGATTTGACCAAGAAAAGCCATTCGAGTCTTTGAATTTGACCAGATCCAAGTGAAGTTTGGTTTTGTCCCACGTTTCTTTCTCCCGACTATCGATGACCCTGCCCTTGCCCATCCATCTGTCCATAGGGTCTTCCACCATGTTGAAGTCACCACAAATAAGCACGTTGTGGGGGAGCGAGTCCAAGAAGGCCCATGTGTTCAGTCTCTCTAATTCCCCGTTAGGGGCATACAAAGAAACCAGAGTAAAACAAAGAGGAGCACCAAAAGAAACAGCAATCCAACGATGCCTTTCATCTTCAATGGAGTTCTCAAGCTTTTCAAACCAGAGTTGATTAATACCGATTACCGTTCCACCGGACCCCCGCTGGTGCGCCGTTGAAATCCAAACATGGGTCGAGGAGACCTGCCTGAGCCGTTTTTGGAGGTCTTCTCCGTCAATTTTAATCTCTTGAATACATATAAATTCTGGGTTTAGGTTAATGTCGCGAAGCCATTGACCAATGATGGTCTCTCTTGAGGGATCGGTTAGCCCTCTAGTGTTTAACGAGATGATGATCATTGTCGTAGTGAACTCTCTTTGTGGGAGGGAGCTTTGTCCTTTCTTTTCTTGGATTTGTCTTTCTTTTTCGTTGGGATCGGATCTCGAATTAGCAATAGGTTCTTGTGGGGGCTTTTCCAGGGTAACTCCATAGGTTGTTTTCCTTTGCGGGATGCCTCTTGCTGGGGAGACTTGGGCACCGTTTTCGACACCGTTTCCGGTAAAGTCGATCCGATGATGGAACTTTCACTATCCATGTTATCTTCGTTACTAGTGGTAAAGCCATCTTCTTTGCTTGTAGTGTAGCCCTCCTGGGAGGTTTCTTTATTAAGAGGGATCTCTAGGGCTTTGTCGTTTGTGTCCACCTCAAGTAGGTTCCCACCTGGGTAGTCAAACTCATTGATCTCCTTTTCCAGATTGCAATATAAATTGCTAGAGGGGGTAACTGACATGATGTTTCGCTCAGAAGTCGCCCTAGGGCTTCTTTTCCTTCTTCTTCTGACTTCGATGAACCCGTTTGCATCAGCTTCAAGATTATGGGGGCCCTTGCCTTCCTCTTCCTTCGTCGGGTGGGCCAAAGCGCCTTTGTTGTCTTGAGCGTTTTTGGAGACTTCTTGATTTCGCTTGCTTTTTTGTTTCAAAGGGCAATCTTTAATCCTGTGGCCTTGTTGGCCACAACGAAAGCACGCGTTGGGAAGGTTTTTGTAATTGATGTCTTGCTCCCATGCATCCCCTTCGCCCAAGTCCACTTTGATCTTCGATGGAAGCGGCATGGTGAGGTCGGCCTCGACACAGATTTGAGGGTGCCACCGAGCGTTGAACGAGTGTCTTGCACCTTCATAAATGAGACCACCAATGTCCTCGCGTGAGGCCAACGGCTTGCCGATAGGAGAAACAATGTCCCACACGAGGTTATACAAGAAGTATGGAAGGTTAGGGAGCTCAACCCAGAGAGGGTACCGAAGCGATTTCGATTTTTCGGGAGTAAAATAAGGGGACCATCTGAAAAGGCACAGGGTCGCCCGGCCGAGTTGCCTGGTGCCGACGCTTAGGGCTCGAAATGCCATATCTTCATTTTCAAAGACTAGCAACATGTGGCTTTCCGGTAAGAATTGACACTTACAAACAATTAGTCCACGGGGGAACCACTCGTTTCGAAGCCACTGTCGCACAGTTTCGAGCGGGGGCCTAGGGCCAAACATTTGGCCGACGAGGCAAACTTTCTTGAGCTCCTCCTGAGTTGACAAAATTGCGGATCTACTGAGGGAGACCACGGGGGGTTCAACACTCTCGGAGGCCCCAGGGGTGGCACAAGACCCCCTCCCTCCAACAGAGAGGCCACGATACCGGTCTCCCCCGGAGGGGGGGCCAAGTTACTTCTCATAAATGAGGGGGTCGCCAAATCCATGACCAAATTAAAAGGATTTCGCAAGAACTACACGAGGATCAATGAAAACTTTGCCGCCACAAATTCTTTAAGCTTGAGCCTACGTGGATACTCGGGAGCATTGTTAAACCCACCTTGAGGAGTCCACGATCATCTCATCAATCCACATTAAAGGATAACTCCTCTCTTCTCTTTTTTTTTCTCCTTAATTTCCTTTCCCTCTTTTTTTTCAATTTCAAATTCGAAACGGACCTGGAGCCCTCTTTAGCACGAATAAGCGGGAGAACTCACAAATGTAATACTAGCCCTATCTAGAAAAGGTCTTTAAACCTTCTAAATTTCAAACGCAAACCTTCAGCAGATTTAACTTTTCTTTTTTTTCGAGGGGAGCTGAAGCAAATGTGGCTTTTTCCACGCTGCACTTAGAGAGAGTACTTTAAAATCACTGAACTGAGAAGCTTACGGTCAGTGAACTGAGAGTTGTTGATTATGTCGAGGGTGTTCATTACTGCTGCAGTTATGAAGTAAGCTCTGACTTGCTGAATACTACTGCTCTTAAGTCGAGGGTGTTCATTACTGCTGCAGTTATGAAGCAAGCTTTGAAGTCTTCAGTGGAGGCAACGTGACGTCCACGTGGCAGAGAGCGATAGTCGAGAGCCAAATGGGACCCGGTGAATCGTAAGGAGAAAACTGTCAATCACCAAAGCACGGGAAACCAACAAACGCTAAACCATCAATCGCGCCCAAAAGCGGGAGTCGCCAAACCGTCAATTGTGCAAAAGCAGGACTCGGGAGCTCAGCAAACCATCAATCGCGGAGAATCCAGTCCAATCACGGAAATAGCCGTCAGTCGCGAGTGAGAGCTGTCCATCGTGGAGCAACCCGTCCATCGCGAAGAAGCGTTGAGCACCATTTCACGTAGCAGTAGGTGCAAATCTAAGTGAGTAGCATCTACGCGAAGAGGTAGATGCAAATCTATGTTAGCATCAACACCATCGTCGTCCTCTCCAGCATCCGCCAAATCTATGTTAGCATCAACACCATCGTCGTCCTCTCCAGCATTCGCCTCGCGTGAGTGATGTGCACGTTGCTCTGATGAAGCAATCATGCAATGATTAGCTGATGATTATTGATGATGAAAATAGCACTCTATTGATGACGATGATAGCACGCCACTGCAGCAAACATCCCGTTCAGTCTGTCATCCGTCGGCGCCCAGACCATCGCCGCTCACGTTCCAGAATCGATAATTGCGGCTCAAATAAATGTGAAGGATACCAGGCCCCGAGGGACGCCACTCACTCGCAAAGGGGCCTCAGTCAGGTGTGCCATTATTCATCACATTTGCTTCTCCAAAACAACAAAGGATGCTTGGGATACACTTATCACCATTATACCAATCAAGGAATGAGGCTCGTGTTGCTTACATGTGAAAACAGTTGGAGAGTGAGCAAATGAATGAAGGAGATTCCGTGGATAATTTTTTGACAAAGATCAAAGATTTGAAGGAGCAATTGATTTCTGTTGATGAAGTCTTGCTTGACAGTTCACTTGTGCAAACTGTTCTGAATGGTCTTCCAGATTCATATCAGAGTCTTGCTTCTACTCTTTGATTGATGATGAAAGGCAATCCAAATGTCTTAACATTTGAGGAGTTAGACTTTGTTCTATTGTAGGAAGATCAGTCTAGGTAGAGAAGGTCCATTATGTTATGTGTGTTGCAGATCAAGCTTTCTTGGCTAGTCAAAAGGACAAAGGTAAATGGAGCTCATCTACTAGTAAGCAAAAATTTGCCAATTCTACACAATCAAAGAAGGATGAGAGAGACAAGAAGAAAATAGAAAAGCAAAAATTGTTTTGCAAATATTGTAAAGGAAATGATCATGTCATAAAGAGTTTTCCAAAACTGGTTGCAAACAAGGCAAAAAAAAAGAGGTTGGAATGGTTGTTGCAGAAGCCTCTACTCCCAAATCAGAGTTTGCAAATCTTGTGTAGAATGAAGAATGGGTGTTTACTACTATTTGCAGTTATGACCCATCTTCTCATGAATAGTGTATGTCTGTAGTAGACTCAAATGTTTGGTACTTTGATAGAGGGGCAACCAAACATATTACGTCATAGTGTAGTTTCTTCACTTCACTTAAGCCTACCCCTATAGGGAATACTATCACATGTGCCAACAACTCCTCTTATCCTGTCATGGGAGTTGGTAAGATCATTCTAACTATTGTTGATGGTAGTTCTTTTAGGTTGTTGGATGCTTTATTTATGCTAGGTTGAAGAAAAATCTCTTTTCAATTTCAGCATTAGCCAAGATTAGCTTGGTTGTGAAATTTGTTGATGGTAAATGTACAGTTCATGATCTCTCAAATAGGGACGTCATTATTGCTTCTGGCATTTTATGTCGTGGGTTGTATAAGCTCATAGATTATGCAAAATCTATGAATGATTCAACATGTGCAATTCAAGGTGCTTTGGCTATGTCAGATGCAAAGCTTTGGCATGCACACTTTGGTCATCTAATTTTTGCTAGTTTTCTATGCATGCAAAAATTTGAAATGGTGTCCTCTTTGCCTGAATTTGATGCACCTGGTAAACATGTCTGTGAAGGATGTATTTTGGGCGAAATGCAGCATTCCTCCTTCCCAAAAGATAGTTCAATTCGAGCTACTTAGAAATTACAACTTGTTCACAGTGATGTCTGTGGTCCTATGCAGATACCTTTTTTAGGGAAGCATCTTTATTTCGCGACTTTCATTGATGATTTTTCTAGGCATGCATGGGTAATATATCCACTAATAGCAAATTCCAAAGTGTTTATGTTCTTCAAACAATTCTTGGTTTTGGCTGAAAACCTGTCAGCATGTAAAATGGGCACCCTTCATTTTGATCGAGGGCGGGATATATGTCTTATTCTTTTGATGCATTTTTGGTTGAACATGGGATAAAACATCAGTGTACAATGCCATATACAGCTCAATAGAATGGAGTTGCTAAAAGGAAGAAGAGATCACTCATGGAGATGGTGAGGTGTATGGTCAAGATTTAGGCTTTACCACATAGTTTCTGGCTTGAGGTTGTTATGTGTGCAACATATGTACTTAACAGGTGTACCACTAACACATTGCAATTTATCACTCCATATGAGGCTTGGCATGGTTGCAAGCCATCTGTTGCTCATCTGCATGTCTTTGGTTGTCTGGCATATACAATAGTGCCTGAACAACAATGCAAGAAAATGGATGATAAAGCAGTGAAATGTATTTTTGTTGGGTACAGTTCTAAAAGAAAAGGCTATCGTCTATATCATCCACAAAGTACACACCTTTTAGTTAGCCACGATGTTGTTTTTGTGGAAGATGCAATTTAGCCATTACTTTCTTGTACTAAGGAGACATCAATTAGCTCCAAAGATATGTATGACACTTTGCTACCTCTTTTGATAGGTGGATAGTCTAGTGATGGTCCAAATAAGGCACTTTCTCAAGCTTTACATGTTTCATGTGATGATGCAGATCATTCCATTTCTGATAAAGATTTACATGATGCACTTATTGATGAGAGAATTGATATAGAGGAGGCAAAGACTATGCCTAAATGGTTGGTGCAAACTTTGTGAGATAGAAATTTTGATGCGTCTCTATCATATTGTACTCGTTCAAGCTCTCATAGTGCTTCTTTTTGTTGGAGACCTCTTAATCTCCAAAGATTTGATCTATACTGACTTAAGAACACTTCTATGTCAGTTATAAATCAAACTTTACACAAAACTTGTTCTTCTTTACCAAAACTTTCATCATCACTTTTCTGAGTGAAGAAATAGTTACTCCAGAAAGTCTGCTTCAGAAATCGATTTCATTACCTCCACATAATTTCAAATTTCTTCAAGTAAATGATGCACAAGTATTCGCAATACCTTTGCGCAATCATACTAGTCATTAGTTCTCAAAACTAATCACCAAAAGTTTAATTTGATCATTAAGATCAAAAGTATATCATAACTGTCTCTCAGAAGTAGCGCCTTCGACATAGTCAACTTCTTAAGTTGATTTCTCCCAATACAAAACCCGTTTTGCTAAATGCTTTTAGCCATAGCTTCCTTATCTCCTAACTTAAATTTTAAGTGCTCACTCATCAAAAACTTTACAGTATACACTCAGATCTAAGCAAAATACTGAGACGGAAAAGTGTGCTACTCTCAGACTTCAGTTTTCATTTCTACATACAAATGTTCCTATTGATCATTCTCACAGTAGAAGAGGAATTAGATTCTGAAACTCTAGACATAGCTTCATTAGCTTCTCAATTAGATGTGTACAAAAGGAATTCTGATCCACATGATCAGACAGAGAGCACTCAGAGAAAAACCCGTCGTCATTTTCTGGAAAAAAACTCTCTACACATCTCTAAGACATTTTTCATCTACATGACTCTTTCATATTTCTTGTCATCATTAACTTATATATACATGACTTTAGACTCATCTCGCGTATATGACATTGCTCCTTATCATGCTAAGGGTTTTGCTATACTCAGTTTACAAGATTCTTCACTTATATGTACATATGTGTACAAGACATCATTCTGAAATCTTCTTCACTTCCACAAGAGTTTTCCTTTGCTTCATTCTGACCATAAGCTTTCTTCAAGATCTGTATAATCATCAATTTGTGATTGGCTTGTTCCAACAGCTCCCCCTCAATCACTAATTGTGATTATTTCATTCTTCTTCACTCCTGCCATCTCCTTGAATCTTTGTAGCTTAGGTCCATCCAAGCTCTTTGTCATCATATCTGCCACTTGTTCTTTTGTTGGAGTATACATCACTTCAATCTCTTTATCAAGTACCTTTTCTCTCAAGAAATGATACTGAATCTCTATATGCTTAGTCCTGGCATGAAAAACAGGGTTAGCTGCTAAATACAAAGAACTCATATTATCTCCAAAAATAATTGGAGTACTATGATCAGTCTCAAAACTCTTCATCAAGGTCTTCAACCATATCACTTCCTTTGCAGCTTCTACCATCCCTTTATACTCAGCTTCTGTGGATGATAAAGCAACTGTATGTTGCTTCTTTGACCACCAAGAAACTAGCTTATCTCCAACATAACAGAGATACCCATGAGTAGACCTTCTATCATCTGAGTCACCTGCCCAATCTGCATCACTAAACACTTTGATTCTTGTGTCAGAAGTGAAACCAGAGTACAAACCTTCACTTAGGGTTCCTTTAATATATCTGAGTACCCTTTGAGCTGCAATCCAATGAGTCTTCTTTGGACAATGCATAAATTGTGACAACACACCTACTGCATATGATAAATCTGGTCTTGTCAAGGTAGCATAGATTAAACTACCTACCAAACTCTGATATTTCTTCATATCATTGAATTCTTCACCTCCATACTTGCTTAATTTATGATTTACCTCCAATGGTGTAGTTGAAGTCTTGCAATATTCCATATTAAACTTGACTAGAAGATTCTTCAAATACCTCTCTTGTGAAACATATACTCCATGTTGAGTATACACAATCTGCATTCCTAGAAAATAAGATAAGTTTCCCAAATCACTTATCTTAAACTCCTTCTCTATTTGCCTTTTGAGTTCATTGATTCCTTGAGCATCTGTTCCTGTGACAATAATATCATCAACATAAATGCACATGTAAATACATCCATTTTCACTTGCCTTCACTAGCAAGCTACTATCTGCCTTTGATGCTTGCAATCCACATTCATTCAAGAACTTAACCAATCTGTAATTCCAAGCTCTTGGGGCCTGCTTCAACCCATATAAAGCTCTCTTGAGCTTACACACATAATCTGATTCACTTGAATTCATAAAACCTTCTGGTTGCTCCATGTATACTTCATCTGCAATGTATCCATTTAGAAATGCATTTTTCACATCTAATTGTGACAACTTCCATCCTTTACAGGCAGCAATAGCAATCAATGTTCTAATTGTAGTCATTTTAGCAACAGGACTAAAGGTTTCATCATAATCTACCCCATAAGTTTGGGCATAACCTTTGACCACCAGTCTAGCCTTGTATCTAGACACCTTACCATCTGCAAACCTCTTTGTTTTATATACCCACTTACATCCAATGACTTTTTGATTCTTTGGTCTTGGTACTAATTCCCAAGTTTCATTTTCAAGTAGAGCATCATACTCTTCCTGCATTGCCTTTTCCCAAGTCTGTTTACCTTTGGCTTCTTCATAAGTGGTTGGATCTTCTTCTGTCTTCACAATGTAAGCATAATCCTTTGTTGTTAGAAAAGATGTATCATAACTATACCTTATAGGTTCTTTCCTTTCCCTTGTAGATCTTCTGATTTCTACACTTCTCGAAGTTTCAGCCTCATTTGATTCTGGATCAAATCTTGGCCCTTCTTCTACATGATCCTGCAATCTACTTCTAGAGTCAACATCATCAATACTTTCTTCATACACTTTTACTTTTGCCTTTCCTTTTCTTTGTATCTCTTCAACACCTGCAAAATCATTTGTTGATCCTGTATACCATGTATTTTGCTCATCAAATGTCACATCTTTGGTAACAAGAAATTGCTTTGTGGATGGACTCCACAACCTGTAACCCATCTGTCTATCATCATATCCAATAAACACATACTTCTCTGCTTTTGGTTCTAGCTTATGTCTTAATTGTGAAGGAACATAAGCATACATCCAAATACTTTACAATGATCAAGAGTAGGTTTCTTACCCCACCATGCTTCATAAGGGGTTCCTCCATCCAAAGCTTTACAAGGTAACCTATTCACAAGGTATGTTGCAGTGTTAATGGCTTCTGCCCATAAGTAATTTGGACAATTCTTTTCCTTCATCATGGCTCTTGCAAATTCTACAAGAGTCCTATTTCTCCTTTCTGCTACTCCATTCTGTTGAGGGGAGTACCTGCAAGTTACTTCTCTTTTGATACCTGCATTCCACAAATAATCATCAAACTCTTTAGAGAAATACTCTCCCCCTCCATCTGATCTTAACCTCTTAAGCTTTTGCCCTGTGATCCTTTCTGCATAGGCATGAAAATGTTTGAATGTCTTGAAAACTTCTGATTTATCCTTGATTACATATAAAGTAATCCACCTGGTTGCATCATCAACAAAGAACACATAATATCTGGATCCATTTATGCTATAGTCCCTTGAGGGACCCCATACATCTGTATGAACCAATTCAAGCATATTTGAATACTTGTACCCTGATTTGTTGTAAGAACCTTTATGTGCTTTACCTAATTGACAAGCTTCACACTTGTACACCATATGTTGCCCTTCAACATTCGGCAATCCAAGCACCACCTGATTCTTTGACATTACCTTTATAGCTCTCTCATTGAAATGACCTAGCCTTTTATGCCATAGGTCTAATTCAGATACCTTTTGACTTCCATAAGTAAATAATGAATGTCCCACATTACCTTGGACTTTGAGAGTGAATAATCTTCCTTCCTTTTTACCTGCAATTATGTTTCTATATCCCTGATTTGGATCTTGCACATAAACACCATCATTTGTGAATCTTACCTCATATCCTTTCTCCACAATTTGCCCTACACTTATCAAATTTTTAGGAATAGTAGGAACATAAAGTACCTCGCTCAGAAGTGTACTTCCACTCTTTGTCTTCACTGATCCAATGCTCTCCACTTTATGTTTGGTATTGTCACCTGTTTGAACTGTATGTCCATTCACCTTTGCTTCCATATCAGTCATCAAGGATAGATTCCCACTCAGATGGTTGCTACACCCTGAGTCAATATAAAACACTCTTTGATCTTCTCCCATTGATTCATGAGTTGCATTCAAGATAAGAGTCATATCATCCTTCTGATCTGATGCATAATTGTAATAATTGTTGTTGTAGGATTGAGATTGGAAGTTTCTTCCACCTCCTCTACCATATGATGTCCTACCACCTCTTCCTCTGAAATTGCCTCTTTGGTTTCTGCCTCCTCTACCTCTTTGATTAAAATTCTAATTATTGCTTCCACCATTTTGATTGTTATACCAACAATCATTTGCCAAATGATTTGTTCTGCCACAAATCCAACAAGCTTTAGCATTATCTTTGTTCTTACCTCCTCTTCCTTTACCTCTGAAATTCATCTTTCCTTTAGTGAAGTTAGCTTGATTTGAAGTCCCTTCATCATCAGTCGATTGCTTTCCTTTGCCATTCTTTTTCTTGTCCTTAGAGTACATAGCTTGGCTTGCACTTCTATCATTGTCTCCTTTAATGTCCTGCTCAAAAGTTAGCATGTGTCCTAGCAATTGATTAAGATCAGGAGTAAAGTGATCAAGTGATAACTCTATGGACAATATGAAAAGCTTCCACTTCTCATCTCCTCTCAGACCTGTAAGTATTTGTCTTACCAACTTTTCCTCTTCAATGTCTTCATCCACTGCTCCCAAGCTATCTGCAATATCCTTCATCCTTGCCACATAATTAGAAATTGATTGTGAGCTCTTCTTCTTGAAGGTTGTGAACTCAGCCCATAGTGAGGACTTCCTTGACTTGGTTGTATTTTGGAAATGCTCTTCCAAGGCATTCCAAACATCTGTTGCACTTTCCAAACCTCTAATGTGAGGTAAAAGATAATCATTTACAGCCATGTAAATAATACTCCTTGCTTGAGCATCCTTTCTCATCCAAGTCTTCAAAATTGCAAGCTCCTCCCTAGTTGGAATACTAGGATCTGAAAATTCAGGCTTTTCTTCTTCTCCTGTAATGAATGCCATCAAATCTTTACTCATGAGGTGTGCCTCCATCCTCATGGACCAAGCTGGATAGTTCTCTCTATCTAGCTTATCAATCTGCAAGCTTTCTCCCATCCTTGACCTTCTGTATCTGCAATTACTATGGTTTATGAGAATAAGATGTACCTTTGATATAAGCTTTGTCCTTCTTGATTCTTTTCGAACTCTTGCGTTGAACTTCTGCAGGTTATCTTCAATAATTTGTCCTTGTCCTCCTTTGATTTGGAAGAACTCCAATATCTGCACCAATCGGAACTTCAATTGTCTTTTCTTCTCTTGTATTTCACCTTCAGCTCTGATACCACTGTTGGAGACCTCTTAATCTCCAAAGATTTGATCTATACTGACTTAAGAACACTTCTATGTCAGTTATAAATCAAACTTTACACAAAACTTGTTCTTCTTTACCAAAACTTTCATCATCACTTTTCTGAGTGAAGAAATAGTTACTCCAGAAAGTCTGCTTCAGAAATCGATTTCATTACCTGCACATAATTTCAAATTTCTTCAAGTAAATGATGCACAAGTATTCGCAATACCTTTGCGCAATCATACTAGTCATTAGTTCTCAAAACTAATCACCAAAAGTTTAATTTGATCATTAAGATCAAAAGTATATCATAACTGTCTCTCAGAAGTAGCGCCTTCGACATAGTCAACTTCTTAAGTTGATTTCTCCCAATAAAAAACCCGTTTTGCTAAATGCTTTTAGCCATAGCTTCCTTATCTCCTAACTTAAATTTTAAGTGCTCACTCATCAAAAACTTTACAGTATACACTCAGATCTAAGCAAAATACTGAGACGGAAAAGTGCGCTACTCTCAGACTTCAGTTTTCATTTCTACATACAAATGTTCCTATTGATCATTCTCACAGTAGAAGAGGAATTAGATTCTGAAACTCTAGACATAGCTTCATTAGCTTCTCAATTAGATGTGTACAAAAGGAATTCTGATCCACATGATCAGACAGAGAGCACTCAGAGAAAAACCCGTCGTCATTTTCTGGAAAAAAACTCTCTACACATCTCTAAGACATTTTTCATCTACAAATGACTCTTCCATATTTCTTGTCATCATTAACTTATATATACATGACTTTAGACTCATCTCGCATCTATGACATTGCTCCTTATCATCCTAAGGGTTTTGCTATACTCAGTTTACAAGATTCTTCACTTATATGTACATATGTGTACAAGACATCATTCTGAAATCTTCTTCACTTCCACAAGAGTTTTCCTTTGCTTCATTCTGACCATAAGCTTTCTTCAAGATCTGTATAATCATCAATTTGTGATTGGCTTGTTCCAACACTTTTGCATCATATTGCTATGCTATGGCTGCCTCTAGTCTTTATGGTGAGAATGAGCCTCTTTCGTTTGATGAAGCAAAAAATTCAAAAAACTGGATGGCTATTATGCAACTAGAATATGATGCTAATTTGAAAAATGGTATCTGGTCTTTATGTGGCTTGCCTCTTCACAAGAAGGCCATTGGCACTAAGTGCGTATACAAGGTAAAGTGTAAGCATGATGGAACATTTGACAGGTATAAGACTAGGCTTGTTGCAAAGGGTTATGCTCAAGAAAGAGGCATTGATTGTGATGGGAACTTTGCTCCTACATGCCGAATGACAAGTGTTCGTAGCATCTGTGCACTTGTACCTCATCATGGTTGGAATGTACATCACTTGGACATTAAAAATGCATTTTTGAATTGTGACATGCATGAATAAGTATGTTTTTTGAGCCTCATGATCTTGTGCAAAAGGGGCATGAAAAAAGTGTGTAGGTTGAAAAAGGCATTATATGGTTTGAAGCAAGCATCACGTGCTTGGTATGAAAGGATACATGCCTACCTGATTGCACATGGTTTTGAGGATTGTCCAATTGAGAGCACCTTATATGTTAAGCGTGCAAATGATGTGCTTCTGATCGCTGTTGTCTATGTTGATGACATGCTACTCATTGGTCCTCATGAGAAGCATATTGCTGATTTTAAGGCTGATTTGCATGCCTCATTTGATATGTCAAATTTGGGGCATTTGCATCATTATTTGGGCATGCAACTTATGCAAGTTGATGGTGGAATAGCTTTGCTTCAAACAAATCATAT
This sequence comes from Ceratopteris richardii, assembly GCA_020310875.1. Lineage (NCBI taxonomy): Eukaryota > Viridiplantae > Streptophyta > Polypodiopsida > Polypodiales > Pteridaceae > Ceratopteris > Ceratopteris richardii. The sequence goes on along the minus strand of CM035411.1, from coordinate 159,187,602 downwards.
TGACACATTATTGTAGCATTTTGGCCTTGAAGACTGCAAACCTATTGCCACTCCTATGGAAACAGGTTTACAATTGAGTCTTCATGATGCTGGAGATGCATTTCATGCTGTTCTCTATCAATAGGCTATTGGATGCTTTATTTACTTATGCATTACTTGGCCACATATTCAATTTGTTGTCTCACAAATGAGCATGTTTATGCATTGCCCAGGTGTCAAGCATTGGTAGGCAGTTAAGCGCATCTTTCACTACTTGAGTGGTACCCAAATACTTGGATTGTTTTATCCCAAGGGGGGATCACTACCGCCAGATTTACATCCTTCTTCTGACTCTGATTGGGTGAATTGCTATGACACTCATGTGTCTAGCAGTGGTTTTTGCTTCATACTTGGTAGCTCATGCATATCTTGGTTGAGCAAGAAGTAGCCTACTATGGCCACTTCTAGTTGTGAGGCTGAGTATAGTGCAACTTTGACAACTATTGAGTGTGTGTGGTTCAGATGCCTTATGGTTGATTTGGGTGTTGGATAGTTTTCTACCACCACCATCTTCACTAAGAGTCATAGTGCATTGGCAATTACTGTTGAGTGTTTGTGGCTTAGACACCTTATGGTTGATTTGGGTGTTGGTCAGTCTTATGCCACCACCATCTTCACTGACAGTGAGAGCACATTGGTGGTTGCAGGGAACCCTGTGTTCCATGCTCACACTAAGCACATTGAGTTGCATTATCATTATGTCAGGGAGATCTTCTCTACTGGAGAGATCAGCTTGACATATGTGCCCACACAAGAGAACGTTGCAGACCTTTTCACGAAGGCTCTGCCTAGGGAGAACTTTGAAGCTTTCCACAAAGCTTTAGGCTTACTTCCTTTTGTGGATTGATTCCACATAACTTGGCACTTCCTTATACATGAATGCTAGCTCCTTGTTCACCGCATCACTCCCAGGGGGGATTTATTGATATATTTAGGTAGTGATGTGTGTGAACACACTAGGACTGTCGGGGCACTTTTTTTCCTCTTTAGGAGGTTTTTTTCCCCCAGCTTGTATATACAACTATTACCCTAATGGGCTACTTATCTTTGTACATTTAAGTGGTAATACATTTAGTATTGTGTATTGTGCTCCAAGCTTCTTCTTCCTTGTGTTGTTTGTGTGCTTTCGTAGATGTCAAACTCCAACACACACTAGGACTGCCAGGGCACTTTTTTCCCTCTTTAGGAGCCTTTTTTCCCCGAGTTGTATATATGGATATAATCCTAACGGGTCACTCATCTTTGTACATTCTCTTGGTAATACATTTAGTATTGTCTGTTGTGCTCCAAACTTCTTCTTCTTCCTTGTGTTGTAGGCGTGCTTCTACAAACCTCAAACTCCAACAACAATCTTATGATGCAACAAAACAATTGGGTGTTGGTATTGAACTTGTGTCCTCCACTTGGTATGCATGCTAAGTTTTCCACGAGCACATACATCTTATGCTTATAGATATTATCTAATTTTCACATGTGAAGTGAAAGAAAAGACAATGATGGTTAGGTATGGAAGGTGGATTTTAGAGTGGTTGGAATTGAATTCATGCAAGTCATGATAGAGGGAAACAATCATCCAATTCATACAGAACACTCATGTGTTGCTTCAAATATCTCCTTTCTTGTTGTGTTTAGCTGAGAATGTGCAAGCTAGGTCAGTCTTCAAAAGGTTCCCTTGGCTAGAATCTACTAAGGTAATTCAAAAAATCATTAAGAATAAAAAAGAGAATGGAGTTCAATTTTCAATCTTTATGTGTAGATTTTTAACCAACAACTTCATAGATCTAAGGCTATTTAGTATTTTCTATAGCCCATATGTAGTTGCTATTGTATCATAATGTAAATGAGAGATTTAAAGCCTCTCAATAGCATATAGAAAAGGAGATTCAAAACCGAGTTCTTCATGTTGGGGGAAAATGCAATATAACCAAACTGATAGAAATAACAAGCAACAACCTTCAAACTCTATTGATGTGAGATTTGAACCCACGATCTTAGTGTTGGATTCAGTTATGTTAATCAACATTTCCAAGTCTCTTTATGAAAGTGGAAGCATCAATATAGAGTTATATACAAGCATCTCTAGAACATTATGGATCAAGGATGTGTCCATGATTTGGTGAATGGATCTTCCCAAGGAATAAGGGAAGCACATACCTATTTATGTGAGCTAAATATTTTCCAACTTAATGCTTGATTTTGATACTTGTTTGCTTTTTCTTTCATAAATGTATGCATACGATTTCAATCTTGATACAAGCATTTAGAAGTGAATGAAAATAAATAGGCAAACATGTATGAATGGAAATAATGTCAAGCATTTGCATGCATCGATGAGCCAATTTCTATTCCACTTAATGCATGAAAAAGAATGACTGTTTCTTATATATGGTGCAAAGATAGCAATATTATGCTCAAGCACATAGGTGCAACCAATCTGGGTAAAATCCTACACATCAATGGTAGGACAATGACCTCCTCAGCTAACCATGTCATGCCATTGAAGTATACAATAGAAAAATACCTTGAGAGATACATAGTGCCGTTTGCATATGCAATTGATCCAAGGGGCAATGAAGCTAATTATAACTTTGACTATGACACTTATAATGAGAAGAAAAGCAAGTACTAACAACCCCTCAAAAGTATTAGGGCCATATTCCATATGAGCATAATGATAAAGAGAATTAAGTAGTTTGGTATGCCAATTACAAACCCCAAGTTAACACTCAAATGGGTCCTCCACAAAGTCCAACCTATACCTAGGGATACATGCTTTAAATGCAATGGAGATCACTTCATCTGCAACTATGCTTTGGCACAAGCACAAAGCAATCCACCAAGAATCTTGCCTCTATGAAAGTAAAACCTCTAAATGTGGTATCTCACATACACTCTCAAAGTGGTAGTGACCACACTAAACCATTCAAGTAATTAGAAGAGTGCAATCTAAAACCCAGCCAGAAAAGAACTATGATCCCAATTCTAGCAAAGATCAAGAGAGATCAAAATCTTTTGGAAATGAAATGGAAGAATTACATAGGCAACTCTAAGAAACAAAGAACAATGATGGATGAAGTATAAGAAATGGGCTCCAATGTCAACAAAAAAAGAAGAGAACCTACACAAAAGGAGAAATGTGCACATAGAGGTAGCTCACTTAAGAAGAAATTATATGAAATGGCTAACTCACTCTCATAGTCTAATTCACAACTCCATGATAGTGAGCTAGAGCTTAAAGCTAGATCCGAGAAAAAAGAGAAAGCTAGTCTCCAACAAGAGAGACAACACACATGGTCAATATTGGCAACCCCAATGTCTGAGGATCTACAAATGTTGTTCAAAGCCTATCAAGCTAGGATACCAATGGGAAATCCATAGAGCATCATGAAAATTGCTATTTTAGAGGTGACTTAGAACCCAAAAGATTGGACATTTGTAGGATAATGATTGAGGTGGATCAATAATTATTAGAGTAGATTTCTAATATCCTCTCTAATACTTGAATTTTAGAGTCCTTGTCCCAACAAAATACATATCCAATGAACTTACCATGCGTTCAAGGGCACCCATTCTATCAACATTTCCATGGACAAGATAGTATTTCATAGATGCCTATGTCCACATCTGTAGAACCTAATATTGAAAACCTATCATTAATGGCACTACTCCTGATAAGGTACTTACTTATCACTTTCCCTTTGAAAGTCGAGAGAGAGAATACACGAACGGGTCTTGTAATGCTCTCTCAAATGCCCATGGTACCCATAGTATTGAGTGTTTGTATGGGAGAAACAATTCATCAATTAGAGCCTAAGGAATCACCTTCATTAGAAGAGGAAGATCAATATTTAGAATCTAATACTAGATGTTGATGAGTCATCAAAAAATCACATGGGAAGATGTGGAAGCAAAAAAAAAATGAAAGAAGTGGCAAGTAGCAAAATCCCTTGACAAAACTTGAAGCAAGGACTAGAAAACCCATGACAAATTTGGATGTCCAAAGCATTGGCTAACCTCAAAAACCTGATCTCTGTTTTGAGTGTCAATGAGGAAGTGTTTGATTGTGAGAATGCTAGTCTCAATACTTACCTAGATATTTGGGGCCTTATAAAGATACTTCTGAGTGTAGAAAGACCACTATAATAAGGTCAATAGAAAACACTGAAAAAGGTTCCCAAGGAACCTTGGAAGATCTTAAGACATTTAGAGTCAAATGGAGTCTCACAATTGAGGACCAACAAATATGAATTGTTATTGGGACGACCTTTCCTAAGGCAGTTACAACTAGTATAGGATTGGTGTGGGAATTAATACACTTGAAACAACAAGGCACAACTACAAGGATTGACCTAGTCTCCATTCATGTAGAGACATGCAGCCACTTCAATGGAAATCCATCCACCATAATGTAGATGACCTAACAAAGAATGAATCTCAAGTATATGTGAACAAGAGGAAGAAGATTGGATGCATGAAGATACTCATTTGTGGATAAGAAAAGTTCCTCAACATGTAGATTTATGATGTAGAAGAAATGAGACCCTAAAGTGGGAATAATCTAATTTTTATAGAGCAATAGAAGATCCCACCTACATACCCATGAGGTTTATTGATGAAGAGTTCAAACCCTATGATTGGGCACATAACGTATTCATGGTATCACTAGTCCATGATGGAGAAGGTCATAGACCCATGATTGCCCAAAGTGTGTGTAAACAATGATGTCAAGGAAGAGAAAGAAGTGTTGAAGAGAAAGTTAGATATCAAAGCATTGAAGAAAGGGTACAAGGAAATTACACATGTACGAATCTCACATGGATTACCTAAACAAAGTGGAGCTTCTAGATTCTAGAGATCCATCGCAAGCAAGTATATCAATCACAACTAGCTAAGTCCAAATACTCAAATAATGATAAAGAGGATAAGAAATCTATCTTTGAGGTTTTAGACCACTATGAAAAGTACATACTAGAAGAACAGAGGATCCAAATTCAGATGCCAAAGAGAGAGGAAGCCCTTGGGCAATCCTATGACAACAAAGAGACTACTAAAAAAGTAATACTTGCCCATGAGAATGGATAAGATTTGTGTAGCTAGATTGCCAATGGTCTCTTTGAAGAAGAGAAATTGGAATTTATTAACTGTCTTCAAGAATATAGAGATGCCTTTCCATGGTCATACAAGGACTTGAAGTGAATTGATCTAGACATTTGCCCTCATTGAATTCCTATGATGAGTACAACAAATCTGGTGAAGAAACAACCCTATACATACGATGAAATATAGCCCAAGAAGATCAAGGAGGAGATAGATATGCTATTAGAGATAGACCACCTATGAAATTGAACAAACTAAATGGTGTTAACGGCTTTCAGGAGTAAATCAACTACTCGGTTCTCGGGATGGTCAGGGGTCTATATCACGGAGGCCCTATGATTATTTTCATCAAAGAAATAATCGTTGCGCAAAGTTACTCATCACTTTACTCTGATTTTTCCACCAACAAACTTGTAATTAGCAATGTCACCACCAGACTTTCTAACAATATATGGAATACATCACCGCGATAAAGTTATGATATTCAATTACGCAGAATAACACTGATTCTCCACCGGAGATTTATGCGCAACCACAATTAAACTTATATCCTCATCAACAAAGTATTACAGAGACAAGATCACCGAAATAACTTAATTCTCAGAACAATAGAAGATCAATACACGAGTTTAAGTAAAACTTGTGCTGAAGTGACCCACATGTACACTGCACAGATCCACCATTCGGCGTCTTGCTCCCCACGTATCTGCTTCCGCACTTTTTCATTATCAAAAAGTTAAAAGTGTTATGCTACATCCTTTCAGTGTGCATCGTTTCTAATTACATTGTTCCAGTAATTATAATTACATTCCGGCGGCCTAACACTTACATTTCGATGACCTAACAATGGGTTTCACCAGTTGTGGTAGTTCACAAGAAAAATGGAAAACTCCATGTGTATATCAATTTGAAAACGGTCAATAGAGCCACAATCATAGACATTTATGTGATCACTTGTTAGAGTGGGTGCTTGGAAAAGAAATCTATAGTTTCTTAGATGGTTTTTTTTGGTATAATCAACTATCCATTGCCCTTGAAGATTTACATAAAATAGACTTTGTAGCTGAATAGGGTATATTTTCATTTAAATTTCTACATTTGGATCGACTAGCATGCCATAAACCTTTCTCTATCTTATGTGCCATGTCTTAAGGATTTCCTTAGGGAATGCATAGAAGGCTATGTTGATGACCTATGTGCACACAACTCTAGCACATATGAGATCTTAGGTAGATCTTTGACAAGTGTCAAGTCTGTAAAGTTTGAGAAGTCTTAAAAAGTGCATATTAATGCTGTGATAAGGCAAAATCCTTGGGCACATCATATGTAAAAATGGTATCTCAACTAATGAGGAGAAAATCAAGGTGATTATAGATTTATCTAGAACAAGGAATTTTAAAGAGGACTAGGAATTCGTGGGCCACTACAGTTATTATCAATTATTTATTGACATGTACACCATCATTGTCAAACCTCTTTATGTTCCAATCAATCACTTTCAATAGAAAAATGATTAAGAGAGTTCCTTTGAAGAATTGAAGAATGGTTGATTTCAACAACAATATTAAAGGTATCTAACTCGAATAACTGGTTCCATATTTTTTACATTCATGTGGATGATTCAAACTATGTGATATGATATATTCTAGCCCAATTGGCTAAATATGGCAAACTAGACTTCCCTATAGCATATGCCATTTGGAAATTGAATGGTGCTGAGAGGAACTAAACCAAAACTAAGAAAGAAGGCTTAGGCATGGTCTATATGTTCATGAATCCTAGACATTAGCTATTGTCTAACAAATTCAAAATTTATGTAGGCCACCAAACACTTCTATACCTAGTTAACAAATCATATGCCATGGCATATTGTGATTGCATAACATCCATCCAATTTTTTGAATTCTATGCTTCATCAAAAGAAACATATTCATTCTCATCACAAATACTAGAGACATCCATTGCATATTAATCTGATTAAGGAAATTACCCTTAGAAGATGCACCACTATATCTAACCAGTGGGGAAAAAACTCAAATCTTAGATGCCAATCAATGAAAAGAAATTGAAGACCTCAAAGCTCACTAGTTTCCCACAGAGAGGAACTTCATAGGTTTGGAGCCTGAATAGAAATTCAAAATTTTTGATGAGCGAGCAAAAATTTAAACTTATTTGTGAGCAAATAATGTCTAGATTTCTTGAAGAAATTTATCATTCCTAATCGTTCTCATTTGTTCCTCCTATATTATGCTCTGCATTTATGAGCTATTTACTATCATATGAAATAGGAAAATCTATTTTTCTTTCGTCAACAAGATGTGGTAAAATGCATCCAATTTCATAGTTAAATGCATCCACGTGAATATGGAGACCTTTAATTCTAATACAACAATTTTAAGATATGACCTATGATAAGATTATGCTTATGCTCTTCCAATGCTTTGTCGCATTCTTCTATCCATTCAAATTCGGTAATCAACATATATAAGGTTCGTGTAGTGATAGCATACATGTGGATAATCTAGTGTTAATTTTCAAAGAAAACTCCATTTTTTGAGACAATATGTCCCAACAGTTTCCCTTGCCTAACCATGTAAACACACATTTCAAGGTTTAGAGAGACTCTATATTGTTGAAATTTGACAAATAATTTCTCAAGCATAGGTATGTGTTCATGTTTCCATATGAAATAAGCACAAAAGTCATCCACATAGACTTCCAAAGATTTCCTAAGAAATTCATCAAAAACATGAAACATCAACCTTTGGAAAGTTATAGGGGTATTAGTTAAGCCAAACAACACTACTTTGAATGCATCAATTTCCTACTCAATAGCAAAGGTGGTCTTATGTTGATCTTCAAGTGAAATCATGACTTGATAATAACCTAGATAATCATCTAAGAAACTATAAAAAATCTTTGATTGATATCCTTTCCAAGATTTGGTGAGTAATGGGTAGTATGGTTGCAACATTGAACTTTTTAAAGTTGATGCACACTCTTGAATTACCACTCTTTTTGGGCACAACAATGATGGGGGACACCCATTCAGTGTGCTCAATTTTGTATATAAATCTAGCATCTAAGGTTTTGTCAATCTCCTCTTTATTTTTTTGCCAAATATATGTTTTTATAGGTGTATGACCATTGGCCAGAGGGTTTGGCATCAAGTGCCCTAGGGATCCTATAGATGCATACTTGAGGCTCAACACTTTCAAAGTCCTTATAGGACCATGAGAGCCCATATCTATATTGTTGAAACAATTGTTTCAATTGAGCCTCTTCCATTTTTGATACATCACTCCCAATGTAAATGCACTTTTCTACATTATCTTCAAGAGTGACAAGCAGTTTCTTTTTCAGTTCTTGGTTTCTGTAGGATTCCTCTGATACAACTTTTCTTTTTGGTCATAACGCCATGACCTTCCAACTTTCTACCTTGTATTTCTTAAATTTTCTAGAGGATTTAAGTCATCAAATCTTCTATCTCTTGAGGCAATACTTTCTCTATCAAGTTCTTGAAATTTGAATAGGGGAAACACATAAGTTATGGGACCCATTATGCAATCTTTTGCTTGAATTCCCGTCATGAAGCTTCTGCATTCACTTGGGCATTAGCTTGCATCTTTGCTATTGCATTTGCCTATGTTGCTTGGGCATTCTTCAATTGAGGTCATCCCCGAGCTTTGAATCTATCTAGTTGCATGTCTTGAAGTCTAGAGTTTACTTCATCATTAGGGTTGTTTTGAGGATTCTATGTTTTCTATTGACCTATCCTGTTACCTTGGAAATGGGCTCCTTCATTACTTAAGTTTCCACCAATATTGTTGGGGATTTGTCATATCAATTTCTCTAAGTCAACCATCTCCCAATACGAGTTTCTTGCTTTACCTTTGAACTCCGGAAGATATCTTGAATGATTAGTGTTATGAAATTCAGACCTAGTCACTCTATTGATAGGTGGGGTTACTATATAATTGTTCTAGAACTATAAACTAGTGAATTTATCTATGTATATGACCTTCCGAGATGTTTATGATAAAAGCCATGTGAGTTTAATAGAGTTGACAAGAGTTGTTTTAATTCTAGGTGTGGGAGGATCTTCAAGGAGTTCACTCTCACCATCACTCACATCTTGGTGTAGCTCGGTTTTGCGTTGGTCAGGAAAGAGTGCATAAATGATGCCTTCTTGATATTCATAGCGATCTTCATAGCATTTTGCTACTGGAAAGTGGACAACCATCAAGAGTTACGATTTTCCCCATTTAGGTTTTCTACGTAGACACCTACCCTTAGGGATTTGTGATCCAAAAATATAGCATATTTTGGTATTCTCAACTAGAGGGTCCGACTTCTTTAGGGTTGCTAGGTCCATCTTGCATGCCAGTCGGCCCTAATGAAAATTAGAGTCACTACTTGATGAGGTCGCTTCCAATATTAAGGGAACAACCTCTTCTTGATGTTGTTTAAGCAAGTCCGATATGCTCTTGTGGGTCATAAGTCCCGACGTGGTTTAGCGGCCACCTCCAATGTTAGCACAATCTATACCGATGTCTCATAGGAAATATGTTTGATATGCTCTTAGCAGCCTCCGCCCAATCGGCTTGTAGTTTTGAGTCAATCTAAGAGCGACGTGATTTGGCGAAAGGAATTTTGGTTGTTTCCCTTGTATGTCCACCCTGCCCCTCTAGCATTCAAACTTGCATCCACTCTTACTAGAGACCCAGGAGCTATTGGAGAGAAGCGTCTTCGTGATAATTCAATATGTGTAAAAGCAATATCACATGATGTCTTCCTCCGATAGAGAAAACAACTTCTGTCATTTGTGGTCAGATTAGAGCGAAGGATGGAGTGAAGTTTTGTGGAATCATGGGGTTTTTGATAATCTATGAAGTAGGGTTTTTGATAATCTATGAAGTAGGGGTTTTGGGCAGATGACTTATACGATTCTTTAACTTATGAGGGGTTGGGGAAGAATTTAGGTAAGGTAATGGAACAATTGAGGAGATAATGTTTTTGAATGGGTTACATGGTCCTTGATGGCCATGGTGTCAAGAGTATGATGTGGGATGGGGACAAATGGTTGATGATATGCGATACTAGATAGGGGATATGGTGGAAGTGAGAAAGGGGGATTCAAGTTGCTTATGATGAACTGATAGGGATGGAATGGTTATTGGTTGATATGTGGGATTAATGATGCAAGGATGGAATGGTTGGAGGATGCGTGATTATTGCTAAAGGGTGATATGGCTTGGATTCGATAAGTGCTTCTTCATGTGTGATAAGGATGTGTAGTTAGTGATCTATGATGAATGATAGGATGCAAACGAAATTGAAGGTGTTAAGTGGTAGATGATACGTGGTGTGGAGTGAGTGTTTGGTTAGTGGTGTGAAATTAAGAATGCTATAAGAACTGTCTGGCTCACCAGTCTCTTGGCTCTCACTAGATGGGTAGTTACCTAATTTCTTAGATAAGACTCATTAGTCTCTTGGCTCTCACTAGATGGGTAGTTACCTAATTGCTTGCACAAGGATTTGGCTACATGATTGACACTAGATGTAGATGATCTTAAGCTTTGTCAATCCACTTTGCCGAAATGTTTTCTTGATTTAATGTTCATGAATTTGACCGAATTCTCTTTTTACTCCTTTTTAAACACACATATTTTTTTATATCGGTCCAATTATCAATCACTTGTTTATGAATTAGCTTTGTCACGATCTTTCTTAATGTCATGTCATCGTTAGGGATAATTTCTTTAATAAGACTTTGAACGTTGAATTATCTGATTATGTTCTTTCACTTTTAATGTGTTGTCGTGATTATCAACGATTATTTATCTCGAACTTTATTCCTTCAAAGTATCTTGGATATCGAGGATCCATTTCGTAACATTAAGTCCTACTTCTAGCACTATGCATCTTATCCTAGGCAAGAATTGTCAAAGGGGGCTTAAAGCTTTCCAACCTTAGGTTACTTTTGATTCTCCCTCTTGCCGAGCTGAAGGATCTCTGAGCCCTTGGATTTGCCACATGGACCCTTTTGTGAGAGTCACAAACACATTCACTCTTGCTTGGTAGCTCCTAAAAATCACCAAAAGACCATTAAAAATGACCAAAATTTTCCAACAAATTGAACCCTAATTTTTGTCGAAAAGGTGATTTTCCATGACAAACATGGTCTCTTAAGATAGAGCACTCTGTTTTGATAGAGGGTGTCTATTGCAATAGAGGAGGTCCATCCTATGGGGGTCTATTGCAATAGAGGTTGTCTATCAGAATGGGCAGGGTCTATCACAATTCTCTAATGTCACGATAGAGGGGGCTCTATAGACAAGGTCTATTGTGGAGGCTGTCTATCAATCGGGGTCTATCATGATAGATTGGTATGTCAAGGCAGAGGGTGTCAATCGCAATAGGTGGGTGCCTATCAAAATTTTAGTATGTTGTGAAATTGTTTTATCACAATAGAGGGGGGCTCTATCGCAATAGAGGGGTTTTCTCACAATACAGGGTGCCTATCATGATAGAGTGGGTCTATCGGCTCTCGCTCTATCATGAAAGATGGGGTCTACCACATCAGAAGGGTGGTTTGTCATGATAGATAGTGCTCCTTGTGCATCAAGTCTATCACGATATGTGGGGATCTATCACTTGTCGAGTTTTTGGCCTATCATGATAGAGCCAAAACTTTCGTGTTCTTAAATGTCTCTATGGCGCTAGGATGGTGCTCACGAGCCCATCATTATGGTGCAGGTGCAAACTTGAAATAAAAACTTTCTCGGTGAATTACATTTCAGAGCTAGAACCTATGTCGCCTGCATTGTCGCCTTACCTGTGCTTTGTCTCTTTTCAAGAGGATTCTTCTTCGTCTCTATTCCACATTGTCAAGGTTTCATTGAGCTTCAACAATGTCTAGCTCAGTAGATGAGAAGCTACGATAAGCAACCTGGCCCCGACTTAGCGGGTGATTGGTAACCTGGCTCCTATTTTGGAGTCAGGATCTTGTGTCGCTCCTAGGGCCCTCGAGGGTGTTGAGCCTCCCTTGGTCTCCCTTAGTAGAGCTGCAATCCTATCAAAGCAAGAAGAGCTCAAGAAAGTTTGTCTTGTTGGACAAGTGTTTGGCCCTAAGCCGCCGCTCGAAATTGTGCGCCTGTGGCTTCGAAAAGAGTGGTTCCCTTGTGGGTTGATTGTTAGCAAGTGCCAGTTTTTATTGGCTAGTCATATGTTGCTAGTATTTGAGAATGAAGATATGGCGTTCCAAGCCCTCAGTGTCGGAACCTGGAAACTCGGGCGGGCAAGCCTGTGTTTGTTCAGATGGTCCCCTGATTTCATTCTCGACAAATCAAAATCTCTCTGCTACCCTCTCTGGGTCAAGCTCACTAACCTACCATACTTCTTGTACAACTTCCTATGGGACATCGTTTCGCCAATCGGCAAGCCGTTGGCCTCGCGGGAGGGTGTTGGCAGTTTCATTTATGAAGGTGCGAGGCACCCTTTCAACACACGGTGGCACCCTCAAATCTGTGTCGAGGCTGACCTCAGCTCGCCGCTTAAGATCAAAGTAGACTTGGGCTAAGGGGAGGTCTGGGAACAAGATGTCAATTACAAAAATCTACCTAACACATGTTTTTGTTGTGGCCAACAAGGCCACAAGATCAAAGAGTGCCCGTTGAGACAAAAAAGCAAACAAATATAAGAAGCGCCCAAAAAAGCTCATGACAACAATGGAACCTTGAATCCCCTGGTGAACGAAGAGGAAGTTAAGGGCTCCCAAAACCCAAAAACCAACTCAGATGGGTTCACGGAAGTCAGAAGAAGAAGGAAAAGAAGCCCTAGGGCGACTTCTAAGAGAAACCGTTCTCCAGGCACCCCCCAAACAACTTGTATTGCAATATGGAAAAGGAGATTAATGAGCTTGACTACCCAGATAAGAAGCACTTTGAGGTGGACAGAGCTTCCTTCTTGTCTCAACAATGGCATCATCAAGTTAATTTACAAAAAAGGGGAAAAGAATAGAATTGAGAACTAGCGTCCGACTATGATGCTTCAAATGGGATATAAGATCATTGCCAAAACCATAGCCAACATAATTTCAAGCCATCTAAGAGCGTGGTTAAGCGAGGACCAAAAAGGTTTCATCAAAGGCAGGTCAATATTGGAAGCCATTATAGATATTTGGGAAGGTCTCAACTTTGCAAATGACTCAAGACAAGATGTGGTTTTCCTCAAAATCAATTTGGACAAAGCCTACGATAGGCTAGAATGGGACTATATCCTGCAATCACTGAAAAATCTTGGATGCAATAAAAAATTCACCAAGATGATCTCAAACCTTTTGGGAAACGTGTCGACTCAAATTAATGTTAATGGCCAACTTTCGAAGGTGATCAAACTAAAAAGATCAATTAGACAAGGGTTCCCGTTGGCTCCCCTTCTCTTTGCCATTTCCATGGAAGGGCTTAGCCGGCTGGTGGAACAACAGGTGGAAGCTGGTAATATCAAATGCCTCTGATTGCCCTGTGTCCATGACCAGATCACCATGAGATTTTTTGTCGATGATATGAACACATTTGTCCACAATGATAATACTAGCCTAGAGACATTTTGGAGGTGCTTGGATACTTTCTACGAAGCCTCCGGATCCAAAATCAACCACTCTAGGACCACTTTCAGAGCTATTGTCAGGATCTAGCCTGACCTTCTATTTGATCATGGCTATCAAAACATTCCTCAGGGCAAATTTTTTTGGCTTCTTCGGATTCCCTTGGGCTTTGGTATCTCATTCGAGCAGGGGAGGAATTGGGTCCTGGCCAGACTTGAAAGCAAGTTAAACTATTGGAGAGGCATGCAAATCAATCTCACTGGTCATGCAATGGTTATCAACATGTTCCTCATTTCGTCGACCATTTATTTCCTCTCTTGTTGGAGACTGAAAGAGCAAGAGTTGTCCAAACTGGAAAGTATTTGTGGAAACTTCCTTTGGACGGGCGACCACAACAAGAGGGGGGGTGCTTAAAATCAAGTGGTGCATTTGCACTAGCCAAAGGGATACTGGGGGCCTTGGCATTCTCGACATTGGGTGCACGGCTAACAAACTTGCGGCAAAATGGATGATTGAGGCATGGTGCAATAGGGAGGCCTTGTGGGCCAAGTTGATCTTCAAAAACAAGAATGCATTGAATTTTGTGGGATTCTCGAATTGGAAGAATCTTGATATTCTAACCGTTTTGTTTTCTCAGATCCCTATTTCCCCGAAAGGATCAAATCTTGTATGCTCCCTATGGAAGAGTTGGAATAAAGTCAAAAGCTTCACAAGAATTAGTGAAGATTGGAAGTGGGCTGCGATATCAGAAAAAATGACTCTATCTGGTTTCTGATCCATGACATCCGGATGTGGAGTCTTAGAACATTCGAAATTCCAAGAGGCTATGGAACAAAGGCTTCAAAAAATGGAAACATCTCTGGAAACAAAACACCAACCAGTGGATCAACTTTGAGGATATTGACCCTAGCATCAACATTACCTATGAAGAATGGAATACTTTGCAAAGTAGATGTCTTGCCTAGGACTGCTCTAAAGTTCGTCTTCTTTGGGGTATGACCCATCGTGCCCGCTTGGTATCAGATGGCATAATGGTAATTGCCTAACAAAAATCCCGAACATCAAAGAAACCATTGATTACCAAGTCAACCTTAACAAGAAGTGGTGCTTGTCATGGACGCGACTGTGGTGGGAGATGAAGTTCATGGTTATCTAGCACCCGCTCATAGAAATCAAAAAGTCTGTCCATCTAAAACTTTGTAAACTCTACCCTGGCTCTATGGGATTAGGGGGGTCCCGTGGACACTAGTCCCCTTCACTTGTACTTTTTTTCTTTTAGTTAATACAAGTCTGTTGTAGAGCTAAGAAGAGCAAAAGGCAGAGAAAAAGACGGGCCCCAAAATTTTTCCAATTCGGACACTTTATTTTTGTATCACAACCATTTTGTAATATTTTCCGATGTAAATGCACTAGAGGAGTCCTCTAGATGCGTACCCTTGGAGATTAGTAGCTTACCCATGTAAATTAGTAGGAAATTAACCTGTTAGTGAATAAAGTGCCGGTCTATTTTGTGAAAGGACCATTTTTAGGGCACATGTATATAAGTCAATTTGTGACTCTTTGTAAAGACTTTTTGCCATTGTGAGAATCAAGAGCACAGAATTTCGAATTTGTGTCTTCTCCTCTCTGTATTTTCTTCTTTGTGAGCTTGTATGCATGTGTGATGCTTGGAAAGAGTGTTTGGAAGTGTTGCTATCCATGAAAGTGCTTGTTTGCTGTTGTTAAGGTGTGTGTGAAGTGTACGAAGTGCTGAAGTGTAGGAAGATCATTCACGCAACTCAGTATTTTGCTCATAACTTGAAGCAGAAGTGTCAGAATTGAGTGAAAAGACTACCATTGGATGCATCTTCTTGAGAGCTTCGAAAAGAACCTCCTATTCGCTATATTCGGAGTTTGGGTATGAGAGAAAAGCTCAATTTACTGTTGCCTGCTGCTCCAAGTATCGTGACATCTCAACAGATCCCTGAACCTTTTTTGGAATAGGCTTAGACTTATTTACACTCTTTGGGAAGCTCATTTTCATTGATCATCATTTGAATGCATGTCTTCATACACTCGTCTATGATACTCCTCGGATTGATAAATAAGGCGTGAATCCCCACTATATGCACTTGAGGGGGATCGAGGTATAGTCTCTTTCTCCACAAGTCCCTAAGTTGGTACTTAGGTACACACGTTTTTGGCGTCGTTGCCGGGGAATGTCGAATCAAACCGAGGCATTCGTGTGATGGTAAGTAGCTCTTAGCATTGAAGCGAGTAGAGAAGTTGTGAATTTCTCTTCTTTGGTAAGTCACACTCATCCGCACTTACTACTTCTCACTTTTGGAGTGTGTGTAGTGAGTTGATAGTCTAGGGAAGTGAGTGGAGTGAGTAGAGTAGAAGGAAGAAGAGAGTAGGTTAGGAAGTAGAGTAGCTTTCAAATTTTGTTCTTGTTAGCCTCTTTAGTTAGGAAAAAATTTTCAAAAGTATAAAAACCAAAAAAATATTCTTCTACAACTCACTTGTCTCCAAGCAAGTATCGAGAGAGAGATCACAAGGCAGATATCGCGTTAGCATGAAACTAGGCGTGTGGGGCAAGGAGTGTGAGCAGAGGTGGAAGAAGGAGCTGGAGGATCTTAGAGAGGTGAGTGTATCCCTACATTGCTAGAAATTCTTTCAAATATCGATCTGTGGAAGAAAACGATCTACGGCAAGTATCATGAGGATCATCCCAGGGTAAAGAAAGTTTATTTTTGTGATTCAGGCATTGGGAAGAGGGGAGAGAGTCTTTAGGACCACTTGTATTCACTTAAAATCTAAATGTACTTCTTGAAAATTGAAAAAATGCCAAGTATCGTGTTCTCCCGCGGTTGAGTATCGTGATACTTGGATATCGTGAACTCGTGTGGTCGAGTATCGTGATACTTGAGTGATATCGAGTATCGTGGACTAATTCTCACGATACTAGTCACACATTGTGTATTGCTAAAAGTTTTTCACGATACCTGTGGGATATCGTGTATCATCGGCATTTTTCACGATACGTGACCGCTATCAAGTATCGTTGAATTTTTTCACGATACTTGCCTGATATCAAATATCGTCAAGGAAGTTCTCGTGATACTAGTCACATATCGAGTATCGTGGAGATCTGAAAATGATATTTGACTTGTATCAAATATCGTGGAATTTCTCTTGATCGAGTATCGAATATCGTTTAGTTCCAAGTATCGAGTATCGTTGATTTTTCGCGATACCTACCCAATATCATGTATCGTGACTTTCACAAGTGTGAAGTATCATGTGTCGTACTCGAGCCTCATATCGAGTGTCATGTATCATGGAATTACTTCTTTGTGATACCTGTGCAATATCGAGTATCGTGGGGGTCCTTTCGCGATACCTCCTGGATATAGAGTATCGTGACTTTTTACAGTGAGTCAAGTACTGACTATCGTGTAATTCTGAGAAAGATATTTCTGAAGTATCGAGTATCATGAATTCATCCAGAGTTAGAAGATTTCAAAATATTTTAGTGAGGACCTCCAAGTCAGCCAAATATTTCAGAAAACTCAGTAGCTGTGCCAAGAACATTAGAGCAAGGGATTGGTAGCAACTTGACTAGAGCTTTCAATTGAATGAAGCTAAGATCCAGAAGAACCTTAGGGAGTCGAAGAAGTGTCATTTCTTCTGTAGGAAGTGTAGCCGAACCAAGTAGTCGTTCACATTACTCTGAAACCTCGAGTGATTCTGAGGAAGAAATTCTCATGGCTTCAGAGGATAAGCAAAATTATGTACCTATAATTGGCATGATGTCAATTATTGAGGGTGAATATCGAACATCTTTAGAATATGTGAACACCAACCAACACGGGTTACCTATCTATATAGATGGGCTAAACAGATCAGTGGCCAGGCTGAAGAAAGCTACAGAAGCTTACATAGTACCTAGGCCAGCAGTTAAAGATGCAGGAGGATTCTACATGGACAAAAGGGATATTCAGTATGTAGTTACGAAACACCCTGAAAACATCAATGAACAAGGGGAAGAAGGCAATGCCCATAACCTAAATGAAGAGGGACATGAAGAGCAGGTAACCACCCCTAGAGGGAGGTCCACGGTCGTCAGGGTTTGGAGAGGAGACCTAGTTCCCCAAGATGATTCCCTAATGGATGTCTATTTGATCAATGGGATGGAGCATCTTCTCAAAGCCCACTCTTCGTTATGGGAAGTGGCCAATAACCGAGTCACCATCTATGAGTTACAAGACCCGGAACTCCCCACCATTATCACGTATTTGGACACCAGAGGAGGTACTGACCCTTAACGGAGTTAGAAAGAGCAGGGTTGAAATATCAGAACATACCAGTGTTCCCTCCTAGAGATCAAGCCACTACTTCACAAAACCCCCAAGGAACTTATCAAGATAATTCGTATCAACATTCGGGACAGACACAACAAATGCATATTCCAGTTAGGCCACATGTGCACTTTGCTACACCAGGCAATAATCCTAACTATCGGCCTCATCCACCAATTGAACCAAGGAATAGAATTCCTGTCCCTGATAGACCACCTGTAGTAAGAGGACCAGGTATATCGATAGGAAGACCAGTCTTCCCTGTAATGCCCAGACCACCTAAACCAGGAAGAAGACTAAGGCCAATCCAAGTTGCCAAATGCATCATGAGAAACCACTATGATGGCTCTAGTGAACCTTACAATCACATAGCTGAATTCAAGCAAGTAATTAGAGCCGAACAAGTGGAAGATTGCTTGATCCAATATGAATCTTTTGGACTAACCCTTACAGACACGGCATTAGCATGGTTCCAACCATTAGACCATAATAACTTTCAAAACATGGAACAAGTATATCAAGAATTAATTAAAGAATTCACCAAGTCTGGAATAAAAAACAACTCTTCCTCATTGATCCATAGTTTTAAGCAAGCTCCTACAGAATCGGTAAGATTGGCAGCAAGAAGACTTAAACAATATGTGGACAGATGCCCTGTTGAAGAAAGACCCACTCAAAACAAAATGGTGTCATTGTTCTTGGAAGGTTTAGTGAATGGATCATTAAGATCATTGGTATATGTGAAAAGAGTTCAAAATTTGCAAGAATGTATGAAAGAATGTATTGACCTAGAGGACAATCTAGCACAAGATTTGAAAATACCTCAAGGTAGTGTCAAAAGTGAAGATACTGCTAGTAGCACGTCAAACCCTAGGAATAACGTAGAGGAAATAGCAGACTTAGTGGCAAAAAGATTGAATGTTCAAGGGTCGAGGAACTACCCCAACAACCCAATGAGAGTACCCATGCTTAGAAGATGTGTGCATTGTGGAGGTGACCTTCATTCTCATTTGTGCACTAGGGGAGTAGTCCCACCACCTACTTATGCTTACAATAGACCACCCGCCCCGGGCCCTATGCATTATTGTAGCATAGAACAAAAGTACACAAATCACAACACAAAAAACTGTCCTTACAATCGGCAGTCAAGACCAGTACAACCGCCAGTGAGACCTTATGGATACCCTCAGAGAGATTAAGGAGGAGAAGCTTTTAGATATCCCACATACCAGCAGCAGGGACCAGCACCGCGACTGTATGCTTACCAAGGGTACATTCAACCACAACCCATGTTAGGTCAACAACCACCCCACCCACAGAGTGTTGTCCCAGTAAAAATAGCTCGACAAGAAGAGAATCCAGAGAGAGAGCAATAGTACCAACCACGCCTGTGGTTGGTAATGACCCATATGACCCATCTTATGACCATATTCAAGGAAATTATTCCGCATATGAGGACACTATAGTTGAATATGGACAAATGTACGAGCCATACGCCTATGGTATGGAAGAACCGGATAGTTCTTACGGATATGAGCAGGATTATGTGTCATTGATGTACACAGCTCCCAGAACACCCATACCCTCCTGACCAATGAATAGACTACCTGCACCTAGAGGACCCTGTTATAGATGCGGAGGTGATCATTTTATCAGAGAATGTACATTACCAAACCCACCACCACCACAGCGAGTTTGGGAAGGATACTGTAGTGATTGTGGTAAAGAACACCTTTTTAGGGATTGCCCCAAGAACCCCAACAAAGTTAACTCGAACATGTAGATCAACGTGATAGAAGTGATAGAATCATCAGGGAGTGATAAGGAATACACCGTGCCATTGAAAGCAATAACAAGAGCTAAAGCAAGAGAGACCCTAGATAAAACCGGAGAAAATGATCAAGGCGACAGACAAGTGAATATACCTACACCTCAAGTAGTTGAAGACTCAGAAGAGCCTGGGAAAAGTATTACAAGTAAACAAACACTAAGATGGAAGCATCGTAGAGATAGGATGAAGGAAAAGAAACTACAACAAAAGAAGGAGAATGAAAAGAATGAACAAGGTCAAGAAGAAAAATAGAAACTTGAAGGATAAAATTAGAAGGGAAAGTGTAAAAAAGAAGAGGTAGGATCAATTTTAGCAGACCTCGTCCCAGAAGAGTTAGCCATGTGGATTTAGGCGTACCAGGCACGAATAAGATCAGGACCAACCATTGAACAACATGAAAAAGAATACCCTAGAGGTGACTTAGAGAAAGAAAGGTTGGAGATATGCAGAAAATTAATTGAAGCAGCTCAACAGACCCTAGAAAAACCTGTTCTTTGACTACCCAATTCACGAATTCCTGAAAAAGAATTCCAAGAGTGTGTCATCCCTAATGATCCCGAGAAAGGAAAAGAAGGTGAGACACGTGATGGAAATTACTGTGAGGATAAAAGAGAAGGATTCGTTGTCCTCGAAGTAGATGGGGAGTGGCCTAAAGACTTGTGGGAAAGCATCCAAGAAGATAGATGGAAGAAAGTGGAAGGAATTGAACCGCCCTTTGAAGAGTTAGAAGCAGAAGGTGAATTGGAAGACTCAATACCTGAGCTGAATTCAGAAGGATTATTACAACTTGACAAGAGCGACAAGGAGGATGACAGTGTGAAGGCTTTGCCAAATTACACAGGGGAATACGAACATAATTCTGAATTATATTGCATTCCCTCAGTAAGAAGAAAAGAGCAGAACCCCATCAATTCAAACATCGGACATAATACAACATCTTAGAAAGGTGAAAATCCCTTGTACTCTAACATTGGAAGAACTTTTGAAGATAAAACCACATTTGAAGGAGAAGCTAACCAGTCAATTGGAGACCAAGTCAGATGAGAAGGTGATGCCTGATGAAGTGACCACAGTCAAAATCCCAGTCGACAAGGTCAGAGATTTCAGTGAGGGAGATGAGGGGAACACATGCCTTCCAATCACTTATAGGGGTTACACCACTAAAGCTATCTTAGATTCTGGAGCTGGAGTAGGAATTACGACAAAGGAAATATGGGAGAAATGGGGAAAACCAGCTTTAAGACCAACACGCATGAAGATAGAAATGGCAGACGGACACACTGAATGGCCCCTGGGATTATTGGAAACAGTAACCTTTACCACTTGCAGAGTTGAATTCGAGCACACCTTAGCGATCTGTCAATTTGAAAGGGCTAGCAATTATGAGATGATACTTGGAAGACCCTTCATGAGAACGCTGAAGGTAGTGCAAGATTGGGGACAAGACGCAGTATACTTATAGCACGAGGGAACCACGACCAGGATAAATATCCATACCTACACGTATCAAGACGTTCCTCCCTTGCAATGGAATCCGATTCATAAGGAGGAGAAGATCAATCGATTCACAATATTTTTAAGTGACCAATCATGGATGAACAAAGACACTCATCTATGGATATGCCAGACAGCAAAAAAGGAAGAGGAAAGAAAGAAAGGATGGCAACAAAGGTAGGGAGTTGCTAGGTCTGTACAGGATCTAGCTTACATGCCCCAAACATTCCTAGATGAAGAATTCGAACCTCATGGTTGGATGGAGATTTTAGCCACTCTTGATGTATGTGTAAACGAAGAAGTAATAACCATGAATGAGTGCATTGACGAGGAAGGATATGACGTAAGCCTATACGTGGTTGTTCTTCAAGAAGCCAAAGAAGGAGAAGTAATTGAAAAAGAATGATAGGAGGATTATGAGAACATTAAACTGGAGCAAGAAGAAATTGAGTCAGGAAGTGACAATCAAAGAATAAGTGTCATAACTAATGAGTTAAATCAAGAAATGACACAGGAAGAAGAACTTGGACTAGATAGAGAAAAAGAAGATGGAGAAAACAAGCCCCAAGATCAATTCGAAGTGCCTGCCCACTTCAAAAAATATGAAGTAGAAGAGAGGAAAATTGATATCCAAATGCCAAAATAAGAAGCACAACCAGGAATAGCATATGACAACAAGGAACAGACCAAGAAAATAGTAGTAACTTTGGAGGAAGGTGAAGAGCGCTATACTTTCATAGGACAGGATGTCTAAATGGAGGAAGAACAAGAGTTAATACAACTCATAAGAGAATATAGGGATGTCTTTCCTTGGACATATAAGGATCTAAAAGGAGTAGATCCTTCTATTTGTGCCCATAGTATCCCAATGACATCAGAAGCCAAACCTTCCAAACAAAGACCATACACTTATAACGACGTTTACTCAGCAAAAATTAAGGAAGAGATAGATAAGTTGTTAGATGCTGGGTTCATTTATGAGATCGAACACACGGAATGGGTATCACCTTTTGTGGTCATGCCAAAAAAGAATGGCCAGTTAAGGGTATGCATTCATTTGAAAAAACTAAATGCTGCCACCATAAGAGATAGTTACCCATTACCCATCATTGATCATCTTTTGGAAAGAGTGGCAGGGAAGGAAGTTTATAGTTTTCTAGATGGCTTTTCAGGGTATAATTAGGTAGCGATTGCTCCTGAGGACGAGCATACGACAACTTTTGCAACTGAATGGGGAGTGTACGCCTTTAGGGTTATGCCTTTTGGTCTAACCAATGCCCCAACCACTTTCCAAAGATTGATGTGCCATATATTCAAGGAATTCTTGAGGAAGAGCATGGAGGTATACGTGGATGATTTATGCACCTATTCAGCTATATGATCAGAACATATCCCAGAACTAGGAAAGATTTTTGCAAAATGTCGACAATATAGAGTTTGCCTCAATCCAGAAAAGTGCGACTTCATGGTTCGACAAGGGAAGATATTAGGATACATTGTCTCTAAAAATGGGATTTCCACGGATGAAGACAAAATCAAAGTGATTTTGGATTTGCCTAGACCAAAAACTACTAAAGAAGTACAAGCATTTATGGGACATTGTGGATATTACCCTAGGTTTATCCACATGTATGCCATAATTGCTAGACCTCTTTATGCATTATTGTCTCAGTTTAATTGGACGGAAGAATGTGAAAAGGCCTTCAACGAATTAAAGAGTCGGTTGAGTTCAACACCAATCCTTCGAGTACCTAATTGGAACAAACCATTTGACATTCACGTAGATGCTTCCAAGTTTGCCATTGCTTGCATCTTAGCTCAGCCAGTGGATACAAGAAAGTTAGACCACCCTATAGCCTTTGCCAGTAGACAATTGAATCAAGCGGAGTGCAATTATACTACTACGGAGCGAGAAGGTTTAGGAATGGTGTATGCAATGAAGAAGTTTCGACACTACCTTTTGGCAAACAAATTCAAATTCTTCACCGATCATCAAGCTCTACTATACTTATTCAACAAGCCTTGTAATATTGGACGACTAGTACGATGGTTTCTATTGTTAATGGAATTTGATTTTGAAGTAGTAGTCAAGAAAGGGAATACACACATTAGAGCAGATCACTTGTCGACAATGACACATGGAGAACCTCCCACAAGAGTACTAGATGATCTGCGAGATACTTATCTTTTTAATCTTGAAGTATGTCCCCAATGGGCAGAAAAATTGATCCCTATCCTCACTTATGGACCTAAACATGGGATCACTACAAACAAAAGTAAGGAACTATGGAAGACCAAAAATCTCCACATCATTGTTGGAAGCTTATACCACCAAGATCCAAGTGGATTACTCATGAGATGTGTGGAGGAAGAGGAACAAGAGATGTGGCTTCAAAAAGCACATGTAAATCAATGGAAAACTCATTTAAATGCGAACGGTACATGGCAAACACTGAAGAGATTAGGCATATACTCGCCAACTGGATACACATAACTATGTATCAACCTGCCCAACTTGTCAAGAACGAAATCCAAAAGAGAACTCTACACTTTGTTACTCCACAATAGCACCAAGATGGAGTATGCCTCTGGTAAAATTCTTGAAGACCCAAGAATACCCGGAAGGAGCCACTCCAGCGAGAAATGTGCACTCACAGAGCAGAGCAAAGACTATGCTCTTATAGGAAAACAGCTCTTCAAGTGAGGAAGAGATAATCATTTACGAATGTGCATTCATGAAGATGAGTATCTTGTTGTTGTAGAGATGGCACATACACGAGCTGCAGGAGGACATTTTTCAGCAGATAAAACTGCAAAAATGATTCTCTTTGCAGGAATGTGGTGGCCAACTCTACATCAAGATGCAGCCACATATGTTCAAAGATGCGATACCTGCTAACGAACAAAATATCGTATTAGAAGAGATGAAATGCCGCTGAAACCCATGATGAGTGCCAGAGCCTTCACTAAATGGGGAATAGACTTCATAGGACCTATTAGCCCACCAGCTAAAGGATCCCATGCCGAGTACATAATCGTAGCCACATATTATTTGACCAAATGGGTTGAAGCCAAAGCAACAAGGAAAAACGATATGAAGTAATAGAAGACCTAATGAATGAATTCTTAGTGATTCATAAGAAATCAGCCCCATATCACCCACAAGCCAATGGACAGGCCGAAAGTTCAAACAAAATCTTGTGTATAGTCCTCACCAAAATTGTTAACAATGGTAGATCTGATTGGGATAAGTAATTACATCATGCTTTATGGGCATTCCGAGTAGCCTACAAAACAGCCATATGAACTACTCCCTTTAACTTAGTGTATGGACAAAATGCCATCTTGCCAATTGATTTCTTAGTACCCACTCTCAGAGTAGCAACAACTTATGAGTGGACTGGACATGAATTATCAACTCAATTGGATCAAATAAAAAAGTTACATGAAACAAGGTTACAAGCTGTAGCAGGGATTTATGCTGCTAAAAGGCGACAAAAGGCATATTTTGATGCTCATATTAAAGATAAAAACCTGAAGGAAGGAGATTTAGTCTTGGTTTATACTTTAAAGCAACATGCAAAGAAACTACAAAAAAGAGGATATGGCCCATTGATCATCAATCGCATATCTACCAGCGGAGCCATCAGCTTAGCGACCATAGATGGAGAAGTATTGCCAAACTATATCAGTGGTTGCCGAGTAAAAAAAAAATTTAGAGCCATTGACAAAAGAGATAATGTCACGACTATTAATGAGTACAAATAGACTCGAGGAGGAAGAAAAGAATACGAGAAGAAGCTAGACAAGAAGCGCTAGAACAAATCAAGAAACGAAAGGAGTGGATGAGAGAGAGAGATGAGAGATATCGACAAGGAGGGGAACTCATCCCAATGGCCAACTTTAGAGCCTAACCTAGGACAGCAAATAAAGCAACCTTATTTGAATTTGGGTGTTGGAATAGTAGAGTACCACGATGGATGCTCTCATTGACACACGAGCAGCTGTAAGCTGTATCAAGTTTTCATTGACTCAGAAAGTCAAGGAAGAATTACGCACATCTAAGGCACAACTGATTGGAATAGGAGGAAAAATTACTAAATGCATAGGTGAGATTACCTTACCTCTATATCTCGGAAACAACACGATGGAACAAAAACTCTTAGTATGTCATGATCAGGACTTATTAGAAGAGCTCGTGTTAGGTCAAGATTGGATATATGAATACAAAGTGACTATTCAATTGGCCCTAGGATACATCTCGGCCAAGATAGGACATCGTGAGGTATTCAGCATCTTAGACGAACGACCTATCAAAGCCCAATGTATAGAACCGAGAGATCACCCGCAAAAGCATGATGATGAATGTACACTCACCCCCACAATGGAAATCCCACCATCAAGTACTTCATGTGAGCTAACTCCAAATCTCGATCTCACCCAATCTTCTCAGCCAATGAATTACTCCACTAGCCTCTGCACCAATAAAAGCCTCAGTAAGGAAACAAGAACAAGAGGGACTAGTCAGCAAGACTATCACAAACTTTCACACATTAGAATATACCCCAATCCTCACACTAGACAAGCATGGATCAGAAAAGATTTTCAACAATAGAACTGCTCTCGACATCGGTAACAACAACAGAATGAGAATGCAAGTCAAGTTGGACACCTAGGTCCACAAAGGATTGCTAGAGTATGGATTCCAAAGAAGGTGATAGCCGCCCAACCGGCCCGAACACAAAAATGGATTCCCAAATCGTGCGCACCAATGACAATCATTAAAAGAGACATGTCAACGCTCAAGGAGGATCAATACAACATGAAGGCTAAACAACAAGAAACAAACAACCATAGGACATTGCAAGAGCCGAAATACGAAACAAAAATAATTCAAAGATTCAAAATGCGGACGAAGCACAGTTACAACGTGAAAAGCACAACAATCACCAAGAATGTTGGAGATACAATTTTCCACAATAGAATAAAGCAGATCTGGATGCCTAAAGGCAAAACAATCTGTATGCATCAACCAGATAATTCAGTTTGCACACATCTGGAGTTGCAAAAACCCAAAGTATGCATATTAGGGCCACATTACAAGGCCATGCATTTGGCACCTACTACTTCTCTTACTGGAGAGCAAAGCACATTTCCCTCTTAGGGAATTCGAGAGCACTTGTACAATAATCCCAACAAAAATAACTAATAAATTCAATAAAAGCTTCGGCTAGTTACTAATACTTTTGTTTTCTGTCAAAAAATTTGAAAAAAATATATTTGAAGAAAATCCCAGGTATTACCTTTCTTGCACCCACGGGAAGGGAACAGCACAAATCACTCGGAGAGTGCCAACTTCATAAAGGATAAATGAAGGATAATTCTTGATATCAGCTCCCCACTGATTACTGGTATATATTGAGTGCAGATGGCATCTTCTAATTCTGAGGCCACGCAAGACGAAGAGGTCCTGCTTCTTCCCTTGGAATCAATCACTAAGGAAAGAGGTCATTGGTTTCTTGATGATCAACCAGTGGCAGAGCTCCTTTTCATGGCCACCATTAAAATTATGGATAGAGACCACTACTTTCCGATCATGTCACAAGATTTCCAGACTATACTACAAGGATTACCATGCATTACAGATGTCTGGACAAGGGCTGGCATTGATGCATTCCTGCGGCTTCCAATATACCTGCGAGATTTTCAAAGATGCACCCAAGTTATGAATACACTCCAGTCTGCATCAGATAAGCCGTCAATCCCAGAAGCAAGAGTACTCGATAAAGTTGGTACATGGAAAACAATTCAATTCACTCATGAAGTGATCAACAAAGCTTTTGGATGAAGCCAATATGGCCTCACTAATGTTAAAGATGAATGTCATGATCCAAAAAAGAGAATCTTTTTGGAAATAAATAGGATAGATATAAAAGAAGCGGTTCGATTGGTGCATCAACATTTTTGTTTTCGTAGTATGCACAGGTATACAACACCTCAGAAAATCATAGTACAATCGCTTTCCCATGCAATGAGGCAAGTTGGAAATAAAGTAAATATGACTCCATATATTCAAGACCGCCTATTTGAAGCCAAGAAGAAGTGGAGTCAAAAGAAGTTTTTGAATGGAAGTTCGGCATTGACCTTACTAATTTATGAGGCACTCGAGATGAAAGACTATCTAAGTGTAATGCCAACCTCCACCGAAATGGCAAAATATGTAAAGTCAGCAACTGTGCCAAAAAAAGAAAATAGTTATTTCCATCGAAGAAGTGGGAACCAGTTCCAAGAGACCCATGCGAGGAACTAAGCACACTAGAGAGGAATCAGCACAAGAAACACCATAGTCCAAGAGGACACATGTATTGCCAAAGATTCCGCTGACACAACAGCCAATCACAAAAAGGGACCTATCAGCAGTCTTAAAAGAAACGCATACATATATGCAGGGCCAGGTGAACCTAAATGTTCAAGGACATCAATATAGACAACCAAGACAAGGGCATCAACAAAAGAACAAAGAACATACCCCAGAACAAACCGCCAGATATAAAGAACTGGGATTAGAAGATTCGAGCTCTAATGAGGAATCTAGCCCTGAGAAAGACACCTTAGATACTGACATAAGAACAAAAACGAACAATGAAGAATGGACAGAGATAAACTAGGTCGAAGTCACACCCGAGAATCAACAATCACACGCACAGAACCAAGAAGTATCCATTGAACAGGCCCACCTCATTCAATTGAAGGACAGGTCCAAAATCTAGATAAAGGAAGCTCCAATCACACATAAAGATGCAATGCCACCTGTCAAAGAGGAAATACAAACACACATAGAAAAAGAAGGGTGTTTACAACAAAATATGGAGCAAATTGTGATTGAAGTCCCTGATGATACACCACAAGGCAAGACTGACCACAGGGAGGCCGAGCCAAGGATATAACTCCATATTCGGTAGCCCCATGACACTACGATACATGTGGCACAAGGGAAAGATGTTACCACATGTGAAGAACCTAGCATCCCGACCACATGGTTAAATGTTGATGTTACTCAATTGAAACCCGTAGTCAAGCAGATGATACAAACAGCTATGGATATGCAACAACAGATGATGGAAACAGATGCAGATTATGACAAGGCCATGTGGGAAAATAACCAATTCCACTTAATGAGTGAGCAATTGTCTGCACAACTGATTCACGCCCAACAAGATGTTTCAGCTAAGGAAATGGAAATAACCGAAGTCAAAGAACAATGCAATACATTAATGAAACAAAATCACAAACTCCAGGAACAAATGATGGACTTACAAAGACAACATGAAGCAAGTGAAGCAGACAAAGAGAGAATGAAAGCTAGAAGCAATCTGCTAGAAACACAGCTAAAAGCATACATGGAGGAAAATGATAACTTACGCAGCAAGAATAAGGAATTGATGAAGGCATTGCTCTATGACCAACCTATAGAAAAACAAGAGACAACAACAACTGACAAAAAGGAATTGAACGACCAAATAGAAAAATATGACGATTTGCTGAAACAAGAGCAAGCCCTAAAAGAAGAAGGAACGCAGGTATTTTAACGAAACCAATGAGCTCAAGAAACAACTATACACTGCTAATGCAAAACTTGCAGTGAGCTACAATGGAAATATGGATCATATAGTAGAGATCGGTAATGAGCTACTTGCGGCCAAAGATGCACTCCGGGCAGCTCTTCAAGAAGTTAAAGAGAAGACTAAACGTCTTGCACAATTAGAAACTAAAGCAGAACAAAAAGTATCCATCGGGACACCAATAGAGCCATGGCAAGAAAGTCCTACTCACAAGATAGAGGTACATCCTCTGTCTCCCCCGATCTATCATTCTCCAATAAGAGAGCAGATGGCAGAACCATGTGATGATCATCCCATACCATATACTGCAGAAATAGGTCAGAAGGAACATGCACTATTGGTTTCCCGATTGACAGAAAATTTTGAAAATGAAGTGGTCAAAATCATGAAAGAGGCCAATATAAAAGGGAAAGATCTGGATGCAATCATGAAGCCTTTCAACATTCCTTATGGACTATTGAAAGAGAAAACAAGGCAATACATAAAGAAGATCACACAGAAGGATCTAGATGAGCGGCTGTACTTCAAAGACAAAACATTCAAATACACTCAAGAGGAATTTGAGGCTGCACAACCTGTATGGAGAAGAAAATTTTTGGAGAAAAATCCTACTTTGCGGGTGCACTAGCAAGCAACACCATATTTATTACAGGTAAATCCTTCATTTTACCCAACACCACATCGCAGAGAAGCAAGAGAATTTTTGGATATGCAAAAGAATGGTGTGATCAATAAACAGTGGCTGAATTATCTGCTACTTCCAAGTCCAACTCATAATTATTTACCGACGGAGGATTATATGAAAAAAACCATTGACTTTTGGCTGCATTGTTATGCAACAGTCCCCGATTTAACTATCAAGATGACGGATAAAATCCTCAACATTCTACTTACAGTTTTGAAAGTGTTCAAACATGCGGCTTATACATTTTTAAATTTCATCGGTATTAATCAAGGCACGGATATCCTCATTTTTTATCTGTCTGTTATGCCCAGCTGACCCACAATAATGGCGTATTATTCTAGGCTAATGTTCTTACCAAGTACATATATGCAGACCTTCGAGGAAGCCTTTTTCACAGGATTTTTTGAAATTGATTCAGAAATTTTCTTAAAAATGTCATCGAACTTGAATGCCAGATTAGTGGCATATGAATTAAGCTTCTTCACTGATCGCAGACAGCCACCACATGACGGTGTGAAGGTAGAACAATGGAAGCAAATCATGATACGTGAAGCTAATCTCCTTAATGAGACAGAGAAAAAAGTTTACAGAACATACTCCCGTCGACTTCCAAATCCTATCGGGGACGACAGAGTTCAGGAGGGGGGCAGTGTCGAAGGAGAATCTAGCAATAAGAAAACCAAGAAAGAAGCTTCACTGAAAGGATTATATCTGAAGACATATCTCTGCAAGAAGCCCCTGGGGGCACGCAACACCCATCTCTACACAGAGCCCCACAGGGGCACACAATAAGGCAAAGCATGTAGGAGGGAACGAAGGACCAGGGCCAGGAAGTATCCATGAAGACGTGCAAGACAATACTTGGCAGGTAATAATCCTCCCACTGATAGCGTATGATGGCAGAAAATAAACAGGCTCAAAGCAATACAACAGGTCAGATGTGTGAAGACAAAGACAAATCAGAAGACCAAAAGCTAGAAAGAGGGAGAGGCTGAAAAGTTGAAGAGGGTAACTAAGGATATCACATTCTTAGTCGCTAATGGCATACGTGGCAGCCCGACTTAACACACCCAACCCGACATATGAAAGATCCTTAGACAAGCGGCATATATAAAAGTAAAGCCTTTCAAGGGACGACAGACACAAAGAGGGGGAGAGTGTTGCAGAGCTAAGAAGAGAAAAAGGCAGAGAAAAAGACGGGCCCCAAAATTTTTCCGATTCAAACACTTTATTTTTGTATCATAACCATTTTGTAACATATTTTTCGATGTAAATGCACTAGAGGAGTCCTCTAGATGCATACCCTTGGAGATTAGTAGCTTACCCATGTAAATTAGTAGGAAATTAACCTGTTAGTGAATAAAGTGCCGGTCTATTGTGTGAAAGGACCATTTTTAGGGCACATGTATATAAGTCAATTTGTGACTCTTTGTAAAGACTTGTTGCCAATTTGAGAATCAAGAGCACAGAGTTTCGAATTTGTGTCTTCTCCTCTCTGTATCTTCTTCTTTGTGAGCTTGTATGCATGTGTGATGCTTGGAAAGAGTGTTTGGAAGTGTTGTCTATCCATGAAAGTGCTTGTTTGCTATTGTTAAGGTGTGTGTGAAGTGTAGGAAGATCATTCCCACGACTCAGTATTTTGTTCATAACTTGAAGCAGAAGTGTCAGAATTGAGCAAAAAGGCATCCATTGTATGCATTTTCTCGAGAGCTTCGAAAGGAACCCACTATTCGCTATATTCGGAGTTCGGAGGTGAGAGAAAAGCTCGATTTACTATTAGGCACTGCTACTCTAAGTATCATGACATCTCAACAGATCCCTGAACCTTGTTTGGAATAGGCTTAGACTTATTTACACTCTTTGGGAAGCTCATTTGCATTTATCATCATTTGAATGCATGTCTTCATACACTCGAGTAGGTTTTGATACTCCTCGGATTGATAAATAAAGCATGAATCCCCACTATATGCACTTGAGGGGGATCGAGGTATAGTCTCTTTCTCCACAAGTCCCTAAGTTGGTACTTAGGTACACAAAGTCCAAGAGAGTAGGCTAAGGCCGAACTTCCCAAGATGATGATGTCCTACCTATGTAGGTTATTGATGATGAAGATGATTTTGTACCTACAACAAATCACTATAAACAAGAAAAAACAAAGCACATGCACATGCTCTCTTGCAAATGCAAATGAGGGAGTACATGTAGATATGCTCAAAACAAAAAAAACTTTTGGTGGAGGTGAAGGTGGAGGTGAGTGGCTATGGTGGGATTGAGAATTGAAAATGAAGATGAAGATGAAAATGGTGAAGAAAATCAACAAAAACACTAAAATTTACCTTCCAACATCGATTTTTTACAATGTTACCATCACATGCTTGTCCTCGAGCATGATGCTCTGCAAAAACATGTGTCACTCTAGACAAGGATGAGTACTACATGAAGGAGCTTCACCTCCTACTTGTCAATCCATGGAGACATGAAGATGCTATGATGATCGTTAGCGAATGATGTGCATGAAGGTGAAGGTGAGAAGCACACAAGATGCACACACACACACACACACAAAGTAGAGGCAAAGAAGATGAACAATGAAAGGAGATTGCTTCTATTTAAGAGATCACAATACCATAGAAGCTTCCTCTTACAAAGTTCCCACAAAACTCTAACCTAAAAAATGAGCTCTTTATCTCTATTTATAGTTTTCTACTAGCTTTGGACGGTGTGAGACATGATGTTAGGTTCTCAAGCTAATTTGAAGGATCTAATGGGCTCAAAAAATTATGAAAATTTAGTGGTGAGTCTACCTGAGCTGCTCAAGTTTGAGGACTCTTCACCTTGTACAAAAGAAAGATTATTGATGTTTGAAAAATATGAACCAATATCACTTATCTCCACGCGTGCCATTCTTGCCTTGATTCACATGGTTCTGTGCCTTCTATGTCTGTTTCCTCTAGCATGACCCTGATGTTGTGCTCTTATTAGGGGCCCGATAGGTAGTATGCCCATTGACTTTATGATTGTTCTTTCAATCAATTCAAAGTTAGGGAGAATGGGCTTCAACCAAACTTATTCTTAAAAAAATATTATGCACGTTTGGAAAAAAAACTTTAATAGCATTGCAAGTGTTCAGATAATTCGGTAGTGGGCAGTACACAAATTACTGTCTTTTTCACAGTTCCACCTTTTTATGTGAACAATTAAACTACAAATCCGACTATTTTTTGATTGTTACACTTGAAACAATGCACTTTTAAATCTTTGTTCCACCACTTTGGCGTTAACCCAATAAGTCGTTAACTGTTTCACTAATTATCTCTATATGTTAATTAGTTTAGATGCCTGGATACCCGTTCATGGATATCGGGCTAGTTCTCGACTTGCAGAGATGATGGTGCGTTGCACGTCATGGTGCTAAACACGTCTAGGCAGCTAACTATAGATGCCGGATACCTGCATTGCATGACTTGTAGTGAACAATGCCATTACGGGAATATCATTGATGAGAGAGAGAGAGAGAGAGGTGCCTCCAACCATCTTCTGTGTTGCTTGGCCTTTCCGATATGTAAGAAGGCGATGGGTGTGGTTGCGTAGTTCTGCGAAGGTCCTCAGAGTCAATCGATGCACTCAATGGCGTCTAGACGGAACAGTTTTCACGTTGAGCACAGAAATAGTGGGGTAGATAGGTGCAGCTTGTTCGAGGATGGATATGGCGATAGCGGATCCTCAATCGCTTCGTCGCAAGAGCTGATAAGCCATGGAGCTGAGATATCGGCCCTCGGATGCCTGCCCTACGCCGTCAAAAGGAATCTTAAGGCTCTGCGCGGGCGGCTGGACCGATGGACTCACGTTCCTTCGGCGCTCATCGGCAGATACCTTCATCGCCAGATGGCTGATATTGAGGCTCCATTCCATTTCCACAGGTCGAAAAGCCGCAGCAGACGATCTCATTTGTCTAACCCCGCAGGTTTTAAAGATCACGAAAGTTGTATCTCCCTCTCCACGGCTACTCAAGAAGATGTCAAGGACATCCATCTGGATCCGCTGTTCATGGATGAACAAGCCAAAGCGCAGCGTCACTTGATTACTTCAGACACTTGTGACGATGACGAATCCACCAAACCCGTGAATGACTATTCCCATTGCTATCATCAGTCTGATCATCATGTCAAAGGCCACCAGTATAATCCTTCATCGTTCAAGCTGCGTGGCTCCCCTCTTGCCTCAAAGGCCAGTCCTTATCCTACCGAGGATCTTGAATCACATGCGTGCATGGATGCTGTAACGAAACACGAGGATTCGGAACAGAAAATTGGAACTTCATCAGGAATCCATTGGAATATCAGGTTTGAAAAGGATCAAGGGCTTCAGTCAATGGCAATCCGTTCACCATCAAATATTCAGAACGGGAAACCTGTATACCCGGAATCCCTGCAGGCACACTACAGAAGTATGCATCTAGATCATTTTGGACCTCACTTCGTTAAATGGAACATGCATGATGCTCGTAGAAATGCTATGGATCATCTTCCTTCAGAGAAACAAATGGTATATGGCAACACGCAGAATGACAATAACTGCATATCTTCTTTGGCATCACACATTTCCTCCTTCAGAAACTACCAATCTAGTAAGCAGAGCTTCGGAGACATGTTTGATTGTATACTCCAGGAAAGACTAACGCCAATGAGGCATCCTGACATCAAATACAGAGGGGCACAAAGCAAGATTGATGTTACAGATATTAAGAACGCTATTTCAGCACTAATTTCAACACGCAGGTTTGAGGACCTTGCAGATGTTGAAGATTTTTTGCAGTGCTATACGAGACTCAACTGCCCTTACTTCACCAACATGGTGAATGAGTTTTTCTGCGATATATACAATGACATACTACAGTGTGAAGCTTGCTTTGACGAAAGGTTTCCTCTCATTCAAAGGTTCGTGTAAATATTTCTGTTATTGACAGGATTAATATTTCTTAATATATCTTATTTCACGGGAGTATTATGCTTTCAAGATTGATACATAACTCAGAATGTGTAGAAGCCTTCATTCTTCATTTTCTTTCAGTGTATATCCATGTAGCTATATCCCTTCAAAAGTGTTAATATATGGCAATGAATAATTATTTTTCCTTCCTAGTTTCCAGATCTTGCTTAGGGCGAAAAATAAAAAAATACATATTCACTGTCTATAATCTTCATAGGGTTCCGTATCATGGGACGTCGAGTAGTAAATCGGAAAAGCTGTTTGCTTCTCTCTATAAAGATTTCTTTTTTTTTTTGAGTATAACGAATTGGAAATACGCACTCACACACCCAACCCAACCTCGTAAGGTAGAGGCACCCATCATGAGAATCTCATGGACATGTCTAGCTAAGATTTGAACTCAGGACTTCCTCCCACAACTTCAAGGCATCAACCACTAGGCTACACGGGGCTCAGACAAGATTTCAAGTTTTTTGAGCAACAAAGTCAATGATATTCTTGTCTGGAAACACATAGATTATCTCAGGGATTAATGGGTTTCTTTTGTCTCTTTTGAACTCCTTTCATCAGCAATATTCACTTGTCTTTAAATTAAAATTAATGTTGCATTTAGTTGATAGAAGTAATCAAATTTTTATCAAATTATCCTGTAATATCTGGAATTTAATTATTTTATTAAAAAGTTTTTTTCCCCTTTGTTTTTTAACTTTTTCGATAAAAAAAATTCAATCAGTTTTTCTTCAGTAAATTTTAAATATTTTGATGAAAAACTTATGTTTATTTGACCACTTGTCAATGATATTATAATATAATTTTTCGAATGAAACATTTTCAGTTGAAAAAAATTTGATTTAAGGTTGAATCGGCATCCCCATCCCAGAGATGCAATGCTCAATAATTGCGCAACGCATGCTGAGTCATTTAAGAAAGGAATATGCCTTCTCATTTTATGCGTTTTACAAATCCTTTCTTATTCAATGCGTTATCAAGGGAATGGTAGTTATTATTAACTCTACGGTATTATCCATTTACCGAGAGACATAAGTTATAACACAATATATGTCATCGTATAGATAACACAAGGTCATAGACTCATCTTCTTTAGTAATATAGAGTTTAGTAATATTAGAGTGTATGTTATCGTAGACTATTTTATTTATTCAAAGTCTTCTTTCTTTACATAATTTAGATTTATTATTGCATGATATTTTCATGTAAGCATAAAAATCTTTTGCTGGTACTCAAATAAATGTGTATATAAACACCTCGTCTCACAAAGGAGTTATTTTCACGGCCCTTAAGCATATACATGTATAAGAATTGAACTCATACATTCCAATGGGCTTTCTTATCTAATTTAAAGTGTTTAACGTAGTGTGCTTGTTTCTTCAGAAGCTAATACCTTCTTATTTTTATATTTGATGATCGCTCAGCTTAATTTGCATGTAGAATATTTAGTATCTTATGCCAAAAGAGCCATATTTAATTTAATTTTGGTTCGATGATTTTATCATCTTTATGGGGCCAACAATTCCGGTGTCTTGATATTTAAGCTATTTGAATTGCGTGTTTTTGTACTTTTGAGATGTTTTTGAAGCTGCATTGCACATCTAAACGTTTCAAATGGTTACCTCTTCTTTCAAGCTTGAGGCAACTTCCAAGATATGTATTGAAGATTTCATCTTGCGTGAAATAAAAATCCCCTTCTCCAAAGATGGTTCAATTAGAGCTTACCATAAATTTCGACTCATTTTTGCTGTGTTCATGGCCTTATAAAGAAAACATAACCTGAAAGATTAAATTGATTACCTAGTGATTTTTATATGTCAATGTTCTAGAAACGCATGCACATGGCTAATTAACAAAGACAATTAGAGTCGTTTGTTAGTAAAATCATTTACATTTGAAAATAGAAATCTCATCAAGATGCCAATCGGGCATCATTTTATTGAATAAAGATGGAAATATTATTGTATTTAATTTCCATTCACCTTCTGAAAATGTGTTGGACAAAAGACCGGTAAAATATTTTACTATGCAGCCTCCAAAAACTGGTACTTAAAAGAGAAAATTTACTTTACATTTGAAAATAGCAAGGTGTTTTATTAAATTTCAAGTTTTATATTAAACCCTTTGGCTTAATCCTTAATATATACCATTCGGTTTCTTTAAAATTTTCTCATGAAATCTTTGAGGATGTTATTCCATATAATTCTTAGAATGGACCTTATCCATCTAGATATCGTTTACATGTTTTCGGCTCCTTTTCATTGTTGATATAACAAAGGAGATTCAATGAACGCTTTTCTAACAAAGATCAAGAAAGAGCAACTAATTTTTGACAATGAAATCTTGCAAGATAGTTCACTTGTGGAAATTGGTCTTAATGGTCTTTGTGATTCTTATCCGTTTCTTGTTTTTTTTTCTTCGTCTCATGATGAAAGTCAATCCAAATGCCTTAATTTTTCAAGAGTTCATCTATTTTGCTGCAAGAAGTCAATCTAGACAAAAATTATGCGTGTTATAGGCCAAACTTTCTTAGCTAGTCAAAAGGGCAAAGGCAAATGGATCTTGTCAATATAGTTCATAATCTCTCGAATGGTGATAATGTTGTTGCTCCTTTCATTTAAAGTCATGGGATATATAAGATCATATATTATGCAAAATCTAAGAATGATTCAACATGTTTTGTTCATGATTTAGATGCAAAACTTTGGCATGCATGCTTCGATCATCTAGATTTTTCTAGTTTTCTTAAAATGGTGCCCTCTTTTCCCAAAATTGAAGATCTTCTAAAAATATTTATGAGGGCCATATTTTGGATAAAATGCAATTTTTGTCATTCCCAAAGATGGTTCAACTAGAGATGCATATAAATTGAAACTTGTTCACAATGATGTTTGTGGTGTGCAGACACATTTGAGAATTACCTATACTTAGTGAATTTTGATGACGAATTTTCTAGATGTGCATGGGTTTACCGATTGAAAGCAAAGTTTGAAATGTTCATGTGCTTTAACATGTAAAATGTACATCCTCGAAAGTTATTGGGTTTCTCTACACTAATTAATGAACTTTTGATAGAGCATGGGATAAAAAATTGGTGTATAGTGCCTTATATGCCTCAACAAAATGGATTTGTTTAGAGGAAGAACATGTCTCTCAAGGAAACGGCAAGGTGTATCATCAAAAGCTAGGGTTTACCACATAACTTCTAGCTCATCAATGTGTTTTTCGTTCTAGCACAATCATTAAATAACTTCTAGCTCAAGGCTATTACGTGTACATCATATGTACTTAATTAATAGATATCCCACCAAAGCATTGAAATCTATCACTCCATATGCAGCTTGGCATGTTGCAAGCCATATGTTTATCATCAATGTGTTTTTCGTTCTAGCATGTGCATTAATGCCTAAACAACAATGCAAAAGATCGGATGATAAGGCTATGAAATGTATTTTAATTGGGTATAATTCTAAAAGAAAAGGTTATCATCTATAACATCCACATAGTTAATGCATTATGGTTAGTCATGATGTTGTTTTCATGGAAGACGCAATTCACATCTTACTTTCATGTACCAAGGAGACATCACTTAGCTCAAAGAATGTGTATGATACATAAATACCTCTTTTTGGAGATGGATAATCCAAATTTGGTCCTATTGAGGAAGTTTCTTAGCTTTTATAGGTTTCAATGAATATGCAGATCATTTTGTTTCTTATGCATATTTAAATGATACACTTATTGATAAGAGAGTTGTAACTAAAGAGGATAAAACTATGCCTAAATGACTAGTTCAAACTTTGAGAGATAGCAAGTTAGATGCATCTTTGTCATATTGTACTTGTTCATGCTCTCAAAATGCTTCTTTAGCATCAAATTAATATGCAACTTTCTAGTCTTTATCATGAGAATGAGCCTGTTTTATTATGAAGCATAGGAATCAAAAGAATGAATGGCAATTATCCAATCAAATTTGATGCCATTATATATAAAGAGTAATACTTGGCCTTTATATGACTTGCCACCTAGGAAAAAGGCCATTGGTACTAAGTGGGTATACAAAATGAAATGTATGCTTGATGGAATAATTGATAGGTGTAAGGCTAGGCTTGTTGTCAAATGTCATGCCCAAGAGAAGGGCATTGACTTTCATGAGATCATTGCTCCTGCATGTCACATGACAACCATTCATAGAATATGTGCACTTGCATCTTATCATGGTTGGAATTTATATCACCTAGATACTAATTAACATTTAACTTTTAATCAGGATTTACATGAAAAAGTGTATGTATTTCAGTCATGTGGTTTTGTGTAGAAAGGGCATGAAAACAAAGTATGCAGTTTGTAAAAGGAATTTCATTGATTGAAGCAAGTACCGTGTGCTTGGGATGAAAAGATACATACCTAGTTTCTAGAAGATGGCTTTGAGAACCTTCCAATAGAGAAAACCTTATATGTTAAGTATTTTTAGATTATGTACTTCTCATCATTTTTGTATATGTTGATGATTTGATGCTCACTAGTCCTAACGAGAAACATATTGCCAAATTTAAGGCTGATTTGCATGCCTCTTTTGAGATATCCGATTTGGGGCTCTTGTATTATTATTTGGAAATTTAGATTATGCAAATTGATGGGGGAATATCATTGTGTAAAAAAAAATACATTGATATATTATTGCAATATTTTGGCCTAGAAGATTGGAAACCTATTGCCACTTCCATGGAGAAATGTTTATGGTTGAGCATTCAGGATGTTGGAGATGCATTTGATGTTGATGAATATACTCACTAGATTATGATTTAGAGTAGTGTTGCTAGCTCATTTCTTAATTGGTTATAGTTCTTCGTATATTTGAATTACAAGAGTGGTGTTAGAGTTGAGTTATGGCCTTGGGAGGGTTGTCGCCATGCAAGCCATTGCTTTGGCATTATTTTTCTCTTCTTTTAAGTTGTGAGGTTGAGCATATAGGGTAGCTTTCAGAGCATCTATTGAGTTTTTGTGTGTGTGTGTGTATGTCTTTGATGTCTTTTGGCTGATTTGGGTTTTGATCAATCTTCTTCCACCAACCATCTTTATTGAGAGTCAGAGGATATTGGCAATTGCAAAGAACCTATGTTCCATGCTCCCATAAAGTGCATTGAGGTGTACTATCATTACATCAGTAAGAGATTATGTGCCGGAGAGATTGTGTTGTTCTTCAAGTTTCTTCTTCTTCCTTCTGCTATTTGTGTGCTTTCATAGACCTCAAACTCCAACAATCGGTATCATAGTAGGTTGTTGCTTTCTCTAGGTCATCATGGACATTGCTCTGGTCACAGTCTTAGAATCACACAAAAATTGTTGAGCATACTTGAGGCAATTAGAAGTCATAATGGCTTAGTTGTCTAGTATTGAAATTTTGTTTTGATCTTGTTTCATCCTCAAAACATGGTATCAATCTGACTATGATAAATTTTTTTTTCCTTTTGTGCCAAACATATATACAAGTTTTGGTTCACCAATACAACTGCATCAAATTTTGTTACAAGTATACCATAGCTCGATCGGGTATCTTTGTTCGATTTTTTGAGATATAGTCAATTTTTTACATCAAGCTATTTAGTCACTCACCATGACAGAAAGAAATGATGTATTTTGTGTGTTTGCTATTGAGGATAAGTTGGTTAGTACTAATTACCCATTGTCGGTATACATGGTGTATCATGTATTGGTAGCAAAATGGGATGTGGAATACTGCAAAGGGTGTTGAAAAACGTCCTATTGCACTTGCAAATACAATGATTGAAATTGATGTAGCTAGTGTTTAAGATGGTGATATTCAATTTCCTGGTGTTGCTTTAGTTCTTATTGCACCTACTATAGAGAAACTTCATTGGGATGGAAGATATGCACAAGCACATGCATTCATAGATTTTTCTATTAGATGTGTTGTTATCCCTCACATTCCCTCTTGCAACACAACAAAATATGCTTGGGATACTCTTACAACATTATAATGGGCAATAGATGAGGCTTGTGTTGCTTATCTTCATAGTGAGAATATGAAAGAAGGAGATTCAATGGATAATGTTTTGACAAAGGTGAGAGATTTAAAGGAGTAGTTGATCTGTCTTGATGAAATCTTGCTATCTATTTCACTTGTGTGAACTATCTTAACAATCTTGAAGATTCATATAAGATTTTTGCTTCTACTCTTTGGCTGATGATGAAGGGCAATCCAAATGCCTAAAAATTTAAGGAGTTAGTTTTGTTTTGTTGTAGGAAGATCATTGTAGGTAGAATCGGTCAATTATGTGTGTTGTAGATCAAGCTTTCTTAGCTAGTCAAAAGGGCAAAGATAAATGGAGCTCATCTACTAGTAAGTAGAAATTAGATAATGTTGCACAATCAAAGAAGGGAGATAAAGATGAAACAAAAATAAAAAAGCGAAAAACGTTTTACAATGATCACGTTATGAAGAGTTGTCCTTAACTCGTTGTTGCAAATGCCTCTACACCTAAAATAGAGTCTGTTCCTATTGAGAATGAATAATGAGCATTTACTAGTGTTTTGAGGTATGAACCATCTTCTTATTAGCACTATAACCAAACATGTTACCTCGCAGCATAGTTTCTTCAATTCACTTGAGTCTCTTCTCATAGGAAATACTATCACATGTGCTAACAACTCCTCTTGATCTATAATGGGAGTTGGAAAGATCATTCTTACTACTACTCATGGTATTTCTTTCACATTTTATCATATGCCTTAGATGTGCAATCATAAGATCATGCTACGATCAAGTGTGATACTAGGACTTTATGTGATTTTCCCCAAGCAAAAAGACCATGGGCACTAAAAGGGTATATAAGATGAAACGTAAGCATGCTAGAACAATTGATAGGTATAAGGCTAGGCTTATGGCCAAAGATTATGCTCAAGAGAGAGGAATTGATTTTGATGAGATAATTTCTCCCACATGTGAAATGTGCCACCATTTCTAGTATGTGTGCACTCATAGCTCATCACAGTTGGAATGTACATTAGTTGGATATTGAAATTGCATTTTTGAATGGTTATTTACACGAAGTTTTGTATTCACCTCAACCCTATGTTCTTGTGTAGAAAGTGCATGAAAACAAAGTTGTCAGGTTGAAAAATGCATTATATGGTTTGAAGCAAGCACCACATGCTTGGTATGAGAAGATTCATGCCTACTTTCTAGCATATGGTTTTGAGAACAATCCAACAAAGATGACCATATATGTTATCCATGAAAATGAAGTGCTTTTGATTGTTTTTGTATATGTTGTTGATATGTTATCATTGGTCCTAATGAGAAGCATATTTTTGGATTTAAGGTTGATTTGCATGTATCTTTTGAGATATCAGATTTGGGGCACTTACATCATTATTTGGGCATTCAATTTATGGAAGTTGATAGGGGAATAGCTTTGTGTCAAACAAATTACATTGACACATTATAGCAGTGTGTTGGTCTACTCCCATGGGGAAAAAGTTCACGATTGAGTCTTCATGATATTGGGATGCATTTGATTTTGTAAATACTTTGAAATTCCTTCTCCAAGTGATACTTAGGTATCAAAACACATAATGTAAAAGTTTACATTAAGTAATGAATATGTTTTGCTTTATAAACATGTACAAAACATCAATAAAGGCTTTCTAAGGTTACTTTCACAAACAAGAATGGTGCAAAGTGATTAAAGGCATCATGAAACTTTGAAAGAGCGCCATAGTTATATTAAGGCTTCATTCAATCAAGAGATTTTCATCTTGAGATAAAATCCAAGATATATTTTCTTTAGAAGATGCAATAATTCCTAATGCAAGGAACTCAAAGCCTTACACGTACAAATACGAAAAAGAAAAATTTTCATATATCAAACTGCCATTAGGACCTTTTTATAGTTTATGCCACAATAAGCCTTGACGCAAATGATCTTGTAAGTATATCAAGACAAGTGGAGGTTTATGTCCTTAAATAAGATGTTTGGTTAAATACCAATCCTAGAATTCCTTTCTAGTATATCTTCTTTAAAAGGATAT
Organism: Ceratopteris richardii; assembly: GCA_020310875.1. Lineage (NCBI taxonomy): Eukaryota > Viridiplantae > Streptophyta > Polypodiopsida > Polypodiales > Pteridaceae > Ceratopteris > Ceratopteris richardii. The sequence continues at coordinate 159,144,833 of CM035411.1, read as the reverse complement.
TTTCAAGTTTTAGATATGTATAAGAATAATTCAATATTAGATTTGTGTAAATAGTCTAATTCACAATGAAAATTCCACAATTTTTTGAGTCAAGCTTATACTTCATGGTTTTCAAGACAAAAAATCTTTAAGGGGGGAAGAAATTAGTACCGAAACTTGCCAATATTGGTGCGATGGATTCCATGAGTATAGATCATTGATGAATCTGATGAGGTAGAAGGACATATTTTATATTATGATTGTTAAGCAAGAAGGCATTTCTTAGAAAAAAACTTCATGGCATGCTAACGTTAGTGAATATTGGGATCCCATCAAGTTAAGAAAACATTCAAATAGAATAGGTTGCAACCAAAAAGTTGATACAGCACGCCAAAGCCTAAAATTTTTTGAGGATAAGTGGAAATGATAGATAGGAGTTTGAATCCAAGTATGTATTTTGTAACCATGATAAATTTTAATTAATTAGCCTTTGGAGGGTGAACATGGTATTCACATGTCCTTAAAGGTATTGTAGAAGAGAAATCAAAAAGCATTAGCGCATGCTTAGAATTAATTAGTAGAGAGATTGTTGAAAAGCCCTAGGGTAGCTTTTTAAAGCTTCTAACAAAACGGAATCTAAATAGAAGAATAATCTCTTGTCAGTACAACTTAGTTGGGTAAGAATTGACATGATCTTAAATGTATTTTAAGGCAATAAAATTTACATTGAATACCTTAGAAGATTTTAAAATCCTTTCAAAGCTTTCTTTTGACGTCTTTAATATCGACATATCATTTCCTATTATGATTAGGTCATCTACATAGATGAATATGAAGAAAACCTTGTTCCCTTCTTTCTTAATCTGTAAACAACACTTGGATGGTATGGAAACTTGCTCAAGTAATCCACAAGCTTTTGATTCCAAGGCCTTGGAGCTTTCTTAAGGACATCCAAAGCCTTCTCCAAACTACACATAAAATTTGGATGCTTTCCATCCTCGTATAATGTTGGTTGACTCATATATATATATATATATATATATATATATATATATATATATATATATATATATATATATATATATATATATATATATATATATATATATATATATATATATATATATATATATATATATATATATAGGTTGAGTCCAATGTTTAAAAATGGATGTTTTTATTATCACAATCACATACACCCTTAGACCTTACACTGACTCTTAAGGGTGCAATTAAGAGTGTGTATGAAGATGAAATGGATTAAGGCTTCAAATGGTGCCTTCATATGGACATAAAGTGATGGTTTCTAAAGTGAGTGCTGGGTAAATCATCAGATCATAAAAAACATATTTTTAAGAAATTAAAGATCATCACTTTTGAAAGAAATGTTTAATTTTTCTGAATGACAATCAGAGTGATGAAATCCTTTCGACACCTTGTAGCTGGGCCCTATAATTTATGCATACTTTGGAAGCACATGACCTGAAAGGTTGTGCATTAGCACATGGTTTCTACACATCAAGGATTTCCTTTGGAGCTATGTTACTTGAAGAGGACGAAGTAAGCTCTGTATGGAAGCATTTATGAGATCTTGAATGACTCAATTACAGGATGATCCAATGATAGCTAATTAATCTTCTTCACAAGGATCCATTTTCTAATAGTTTTATGCTTTTTATGGGTTGATGCTTTCATCCTTGTCTTTTTCTAACACTTTTTCTTGGTTATCCATCATTTCTAGTTCTTTGAGTATATTAGAACCATCGACGTCTTTGAGTTGCTTGCTATTGTAGGTGAAGTGAGATGATTAGTCTTTGACCCTTTTATTTTCTCTATCCATTTCTTTTCTTTGGCTTCTTTGTTGAGCTTTTCTCCTTTGGAGAGATCATAGGGTTTGATGTATGTAAATAGTTCTTTGGTATCCTACAATAGATTGGGGGCACCCAAACTTTCCATGTTTTTTGGGTTGGTCTCTTGCCTAATGATGGCTTGGGTTTCTTGGTTCTCCTTGGCTTTTCCGTGTCTTGTCATTTAGGGACCCACATTTGTGATTCCCCTTCGTGTGCTTGAAGTGGAGCTTTCTAGGATGCACACTTGCTAACTCTTTATGGTTGAAGAATGAAATGGATGAGCCTTCTTTTCCCTTTTTTTTGTTCATGGTGGAGGAGTAGGTATAGCCTTTGCTCCACATTCATCAATTGTAATGTCCAAAATTTACATTGAAGGGATAAGGACCTTGATTAACCTCTCATCTCCAGGTGACTAAAAGATTCCTCACATTCACTCTTGATAGAAGTGTGCTCACATGAATATTCTAGTGGAAGCTTAGAGAAATGTATATCGTGAGGTGCAACCAAGCATTCAGAATCATAAGTGAAACGTCATGGATCAAAAAAATGACAACATTCCATGCATGTGCCCATTATCAGCCATTACACATCCTAAAGAGTAATCCACAAGTGTAGAATGTTTGTTCAACCAATCTCTATCTAAGGTTAACTACCCTTCCATACTTGGTTTGTGAATCATCAAGAATTCCTCTAAAGATACTAGCCCTTCTACGTTCAACAAAATTTTCATTTCTCCTAATCATGCTAGCTTTTTATCCTTTACATTGTCCATTGCAACTTCCATTTGATAGATGGCCACTTGCATAGCCCAAGCTAATTCAATGCAAATAACACTCTTTGAAGCACTTGAGTCTTTTTGTGCCATTGTTTTTATTTTGAAGTCTAGTTCTAGCATGGCAAGTAAGCAAGGCTTCTCTTCCATTGGCCCTTTTTCTATAGTTTTCATAATAAGTACTTGGATAGTATAGGGCAATGGGATGTGGTTAAAAATCCCTTGCATAAGTTTCTTATAACAAAGGATCCTTTGTCGAGCTTCCTCTTGTGCTTCTCTACTTCTCTCCTCTTTGACCTTTGTATTCCTAGTAGTCTAGGGTCTTTCCAAGATCTCATCAATAAAGGGCTCAAGATACCTCTCGATGTGGCATCCACTAATATATTTGGGCAAGTTTGACCCTCCAAAGCCACTAATGGGACCACACATCTTGTGGAGATATTGTTGATTAAAACTGGTCCATGGCCTCTTTCTCAAAGCTTCTTGACATGTTATTTTAGCATGTGTCTCATTCTTGCAAATGCTTATCTTTAATATGTGCATCATAATAAGATTTTTGGCCTTCTATTCGTAGCATAAATGCTCATTGAATCTCTCGGTTGTGTCTCTTGTAACTACTCTAAGCAATTCCACCTGATTGGAGAACTCATGAACATGCCATTCATATATTTCTGCTACTTTCAATGTACGAATGAGAAACTCAATTTATAATACATCATTTTGTCCATACACCAAATTAAATGGTTTTGTTCCTAAAAACTATTTTCTAAACAACCATGTGGGTTCAAACTACATGATGTAATTATTTTTCCCAATCAGAGCACTTGACATTCACCAGCTTAGTGAGCACAATACATAAAATCTTGTTTGTTCTCTTAGCTTGGCCATTAGCTTGTGGATGATAAGGGGTTGACCTTTTGTGTATTATTAGAAACTCTTCTAATAAGTAATCAATAACATCATTGATCAAATTCATTACCCTATCACTCAATATCTTGATGGATATATCCTACCTAGTGAAACTTTCTTTAGATAGAAAATTGGCAATGATCTAAGTGTCAGATCTTGTTGTAGCTCTAAATTCAATCCATTTCCATAGATAGTCATTCACCACTATAATTTACTTAGCATGAATCCAGAAAAGTTAATTCCCCATTTGGAAAATGCTCTCCTACTCATCATAGGTCTGAGTGGCATATGGTCTCTATGAAAATGATTTTTAGTTATGTGACATATGTCACACCTTCACACATAACTTCTTGCATTCATGTGAAATGTAGGCCACCATAAGAGAACAAAAAGTATGTTCTTGGCTATTTACTCAAGGGAGAAATGACCACTTGAAGATCCTAACTAAGCCGTTTAAAGAATTGGGAAATATTCACTATCATGTATGCACACATGCAAGAAGTTGCTTTTTCCTCTCTTATAGAGTTGATCCTCTATGAGTGAATATGCTTTGCAGTTTTCTTCAAGTGTTTTCCTTCATGTAGGAGTAATGCCTTTTGGAAGTATTCCATCATGAAGTAATGCCTTTTGGAAGTATTCTATTATGTGGTTATGACATATCCTTCAACTTCACTATGTCATGGGATCAAATCCGATCTACCACCATTGATGAGAGGTCTCAACAATCAATTTACTACACTCTAGTGCTATCGTTACCTGATATGGATTTGAATGCTTAAAAACCATGCAAAACTAGAAATTAGTGCAATAATCATGAACGTCCTTGGCCATGTGAGTCAAGTACACTCCTAATTGCTTTAATTTTTGCAAAGTCTTAGTTTAAGAAAAATGGAAACCCAAATTAGAAATCTCATTTTGGGTCAAAAGATCCCTTTTTTATCATCTTCCACATAGCAAGCTAGAAATCCTCACTTATCTTTTCTATATATACATATAGATATGATATGGAAGTCTTTGAATATTATTATTTCTTTCTTCTCAATAGGGAGATAGTGGAATAGTGTGTAGGAGCTCGAGGTCTATGGAAGCATACGAACAACACAAGGAAGAAGAAGAAGAATCTTGGAGCACTACACTATACACAATGTATTACCAAGTGAATGTACACAGATATGTTCCTGTTGGAGTTATATGCATATATACAAGCCAAGGGGAACAAGCCTTCTAATGAGGAAAAAAAAATTCATGACAGTCCTAAGTGTGCTAATGCACATCACTATTGAAATATATCAACAAATCCCCCTAGCAGTGAACAAGGAGATAGCACTCATGTATAAGGAAGTGCAAAGATATGAGGAAAGAGATCAATCCACAAAAGGAAGTAAGCCCAATGCTTTGTGAAAATCTTAAAAATTCTCCCTATGTAGAGCCCTTGTGAAAAAGTCTCCAACATTATCCTATGTGGGCACATAAACCAAACTGATCTCTCCATCAAAGAACCTCTCCTTGACACAATGATAGTGCACCTCAATGTTCTTAGTGCGAGCATGAAACACAAGGTTCCTCACAATTCCCAATGCCCTTTTACTATCACTAAAGATAGTGGTGGTAGAAGGCTCACCAATAACCCAATCAACCAAAAGACATGTAAGCCACACACACTCAACAATCACTATGAAAGCTGCCCTATACTCAACCTCACAACTAGAAGTGGGCACATTAGACTACTCCCTTCTCAACCAAGATGTGCATGAGCTACCAAGCATGAAGCCAAAAACACTAGTGGACACACGAGTGCCATAACAACTAGCCTAGTCAGAGTAAAAAAAGCATGTAAATCTGGCAGTAAGGATCCCCACTTGGGATAAAACAATTCGAGGATTGGGGTACCACACAAGTAGAAAAAGATGCATCTAACTACCTCCTAATGCTTGACACTTGGGCAATGCATAAACCTACTTATCTAAGAGACAACAAACTGAATATTAGGCTGAGTTATGCATATGTAAACCAAGCATCCAATAGCTTGTTGATAGAGAACAACATCAAATGCATCTCCAGCATCATGAAGTCTCAACGATAAACTTGTTTCCATTGGAGTGGCAATAGGTTTGCAATCATGAAGACCAAAAAGCTACAATAATGTGTCGATAATTTTTTTTGATGCAAAGTTATTTCTCCATCAACTTGCATAAATTGAATGTCCAAATAATGATGTAAATGCCCCAAATCTAACATCTCAAGAGAGGCATGCAAATCAGCCTTAAATTTAGCAATATGCTTCTCATTAGGACCAAAGAGCAATGTGTCATCAACATATACAATCATGATCAGAAGTACATTATTTGTTTGCTTAACATATAAGGTGCTCTCAATTGGACTATTTTCAAAACCATGTGCAATCAAGTAGGCATGTCTCTTTTCATACCAAGCATGTGGTGTTTGCTTCAAACCATATAATATCTTTTTCAGCCTACACAATTTGTTTTCATGAACTTTTTGCACAAAACCACGGGGCTAAAATACATGCACTTCTTCATGTAAGTTAGCATTTAGAAATGTAGTTTTAATTTCCAACTGATGTACATTCCAACCATGATGATTTGCAAGTACACAAATGCTACAAACAATGGTCATACAGCATGTGGGAACTCATATTCAAAGCTCTCCCCCTACAAATGGTAATCAAAACTCACTAGTCCGAGTGGAATAGTAGTCAAGGCTGACATACCCATCAAGATACGAGGATGTGAGGGAGACTCTCCCTCATGGACCACGTGGCTCACCAAAACTTCACTATCAAGGGACTATCAAGAATAAGGTGGTGAAGTACTAGGCTATCAAAGAGGTGGTGGATATGTGGAAGGCCAAAGCAAGAACATTGGTGTTATGGGAATAGAGGTCGATGGCCCACGAGAGGACACCAATGGAATCGGGACACTAGTAGGAGGATACTACCCCAAATTTGTTCTATTTTCTATAGGATGATCCTCTTGAAGTGCATTGAAATGGTTCTATATGGGAACAAAAATCTCTTGGACTACCGAAGCCTCCGAAGACTCAATCTCTACTTGATAAAAGCTGCAACCCAAGGCCTAGATATCAACTAACTTGCCAACCTTGACAAGAAAGCTTCTGTGGAGAAGGTCTCTGAGTTTTCCACAACTCAAGTGCAATCCGATAATTTACAAATAACAAAGGAAGTCTGAAGGCATGCAACTTCTCAAGCCAAGCTCACTCTACCCTCATTGATAAGGAAGAGTCAAATGGGCACCAAAGTGGAGGCGGGTGAGCGGGCTTCATATGTGTCCCTGTATGGGGTGGACTGTAAGGTCATCAATGTCTATCGCACACAAAGAGAGGAGAGGGGAAAGGCTAAGGGGAGGACTTGAACAAAACCCATAAAAAAAGATAGGCAAGAGGAGGCAAAGAACAGGGATGAGGGAAGGGGGGACTATTGAAAAAAAGGGAGGAGGGAGGGTCGGAGGCAAAGGGGGGGATCTAGGGGAGGAAGGTGGGGGAAGGGGGGCGAGGAGGGCAGGGCAGGGGCAAAGGGGGGGAGGGGGGCAAGGAGGCTAGGGCGGGGATGTGGGAGATGCAACGACCGAAGGAAGGAGGGTAGGGGGAGGCACGGGTGAAAGTCATGCAAGGAAGAGATGGCATGGGCTCTGTTGAGCAGGGGCTAGGGAGGGGGGCACTAGCAGTGCAAGAGAGCAAAGATAGAGGGGCCGAGACGATCACGAAATCATGAATTTCTAATAGTATGGATTGATAAAAAATTAGAATTTTGTGAGCTTACCAATAGATATAGAAACTTGACTTTTAGAGGATCAATATAGGAAGAAAATCATGGTTTTTTAATGTAATTGAATTAAGAAAAAATCATGACCTTCTCACAATTTAATACGGAATCTAAGAAAGAAACTTTTTGCATTTAGGAAAATTTTGGGCCTTAAATCACATGTATGAAATAAAACAGAAAAGCATGAATTTCATTTAGACACAAAAGTATAAAAATCACGTATTTCTTTAAGGACCTAAGGCCTAAGAAAATGATGACTTTTTAAACTTAGGATAAACCTTAAAATAATGGATTTTTCTCCAAGTAGAATTTGCTAAATCATGCCTTTTTGCTTATAGTCATAAACAAAAAATTATGAGTTTTTTGCAAATTTTGCAACGATAAAATTAAGAGTTTTTACAAAATTTTGAGACAAGAAAAATGTGGCTCTTTAGATAACCCTAATTACAAAAAATGATTGGAATACGGACTTGACTTGTTTGCTTTACTAGGGGAAGAAATAGACAGAACTACCTCATCTCCTATAATAGATTCATCATTGTGATCTATAGCAAATGTGGATCTTCCACTTGTGCTTCCTTTATTTCTTGATGCAATGACCTTTCTAGAATTGTAAAGCTCATTTGATACATTATCTATGATAATGCATCATCTACACTATTCTCTTTTCCTCTTCTATACAGGATTTTCATGTGAAACTCGTGCATGAGCTCAACCCAATGTTGATAATAGATAGTCAACTTTGAAGCTCTATGCATGTGGCTGAATGTGGCCAAATGATATGTTTCAGTTACTAATTTGATATTCCTCAGAGTTAAGATTCCATAGCAAGTAGAATCACTCCATTTGGATCTAAAATGAATAAAAGTTATGGCTATTTGAGTAATGGTGTGTGCTACCAAAGAGCTCTTTTAGAGAGGGTATACGGAGTGATTATTCTTGCTTCTCCTTCCTCGTGGAGTTCCCCAACTCAAATAGCACATGTAGCTTTCCCCTTTCATCCCACATGCACTTGTTTCAGCATAAAAATCAGGTACATAACTCCTCCTTGTTCCTGATTAAAATCAGGTACATAACTCCTCCTTGTTCGTGATTGGCTCACAACAAAAGGAGAGAGAGGATGATGATGGTCCTCCTCCTCATGAAGCAGCACGTGGGCTTGTCTCATATGGCTATCAGTGTTCTTCCCAATGCTATCGAGGTGCGTGATGGGGCTCCTTGGGAAGCTTCACACTCGTGGGCTCCTTTAAGGGGGATATAATCCCACTCTTTTTGAAGAAATGATCTTCTACAGGTCCGTGCATCCCAACAACTTTTGACACAACTCCTCGATGCCTAAAGTCTTTTCGATCACTTGCATTTGGAGATGGTCTTTGCTAGATCATTCTTATTCCTCCTTGAGATTATTTGTTATTTGACACTCCTTATACAATTGCTCAATTGACACACTCAAAAGTGTGAGTTAGAAATTCTTTGAAGTCCTAGGAATGCTCAAGCTCATTTATTGGAATCGAATACATACACATCCATACACACGCATACACATAACACATATATATACATAGACACACATACACATGCATATACATACACAAACATAGACACACACACATACACATATACACACACATATATACATACAAACACACATACATATATACATGCACACATACATATGCATACATACACCATACACACAAATACACATAGACATATAAATACACATCCATACACACACATACACATACATACATATAAACATAGACACACATACACATGTATACACATAAATACACATATACATACATACACATACAGTCACATGCATATACACATATACATATACATACATATGCATACACACATATACACATACTCATATGGTCACATACACATATATACATATACATGCATATACACACATGCACATATACACACACAGATACATACACACATATACATACATACATGCACATAGACACACACATATACATATATACACACACACACTCACATGTATACATACACATGCATACACACACATATATATACACACACATACACATACACATACTTGTATAATCAAGGGAAGCCAAGATACCCATGTATATGTAACCCTAATTAAGCAAGAAACCCTAGGACCTAGGAACCTTTACATTTTAGTACCCTAATTAATTAGTAGCCTATACTCAATGTCCTCAAAAAGAGCTAGAGAGAGCTGAGAGAGAATCCATGAAAAGGGAGAGAGAGAGAGAGAGAGAGAGAACTCTATCTCTCTTCCCTCCCTCCATCTCCATATTTTTCCAAGCAACTCCACTTTTTGGTGTATTTTTTCATATGAGAAAGAGAGCGAGATTATGCTATAGCCCTTCTGTCCTCTCTACTCCCTCCCTCCTCCATAGACTCGATGCATAGACTTAAACGTAGCTATGTGTGTGTGTCTGTGAGAGAGAGAGAGACAAAGATAGATAGAGAAAGGGAGGGCGAGAGAGAGATGCTATCCCTTGTTGTACAATGATTCTTCTAGGAGTTGGATACATGACTTACAGAGAGAGACAAAGAAGATCAATTGAGCGGCTATGGTCAGAGAGAGAGAGATTGTGGAGAGAGAGAGAGAGAGAGAGGAAATAGAGAGATCGCGCTGCAGGGGTTTCGATAGCAATGTAGATCACATACATACAAAGAAAGAGAGAGAGAGAATAGAGGGATTGTGCATGCAGAGGTTTTGGTAGTTGTGCAGATCAAAAATAGATAGAGAGAGAGAGTCAAATGACTTCTACTTTTTCATCCGTCTCAATCGATCGGACACTCAGATCATTGACCTTTTTTTATTACCTCTTAAAATTTTTTGTGTGTAAGTAAGATCCCTTCTAACCGTCTTTCTTCTTTTACATGTTTTCCCCATACCTCAAATCATGCCCCTCTTTGTTCCTGTCGTGCCCCTCTCTCCGTTCTTTTACATATCTTCCTCTCTTCTTATCATGCCCATCTCCGTTCCTTATTGTCTCTACATTTTTTTCCTGGTATCTCAAATTATTATACCTAATCGTGCACCTCTCCATTCGCACTTGCATCATTCATCATGTACTGTACTCATGCCCCACTTCCATTCCATTGCCTCGTGATTTACACTCCATTGCCATGGTGACCTTGTTCCTCGAAAAAGCAAAGATCGTGTTACTTTTGTTGTTAATGGATTTAAGTAAAGTGCATTTTCTTGAAATCAAATAAACAAATAAAGTTGAAATTAACAATAGTAATTTTGATGTTGTAAATTATATTTTCATATGCTTTTATTTTCACGTCATGTTATTGTTAAAGTGATCAACACGAGTTCTTTAGTAGGTCTGCACTCAAGGTTTTGAGGTTCTTACAAAAATTGTTACTCAATTAATCTTGTAATATGTCATACGGTTTCATAGATATTCATTAAAAATGGCTTTGGGTTTCGTACATGCAAGTTTTGTAGCCCTGCTTGTAATCCATATTACTACATATACGTTTCATGGTATGTTAAGAACTTAAGTGCAATGGATGCCGATTCTCCATGACATTGTCATTTAAAGGTCAACACCTTAAAAACCTAAAGAGATGATAGTTCAAATTAACATGGTCTGCAAAAAACATATGGTTTTACTTTCTTCTTTTGAGGACTTATTTTGCATTGGGAAACATTTTAGATTATAGTTGAGGAAAATCTCCTTTGCTATGAGGTAATTATATAAGGTGAAAATATATACGAGGATACCATTTATAAATTTATTAAGATCTAAAGAGAAGAGTTCCTTTTGAAACCTCGTCATCTATGAACAACGATTTGTAATCATGATTTTAAAACTAAAAGGATAATGCTTTTACGTATATCCATAGATTTTGTGAAGTATATATTCTCCTAGTCATATGCGAGCACATATATATATATATATATATATATATATATATATATATATATATATATATATATATATATATATATATATATATATATATATATATATATATATATATATATATATGTGTGTGTGTGTGTGTGTGTGTGTGTGTGTGTGTGTGTGCGCGCGCGCGCGCGTGTATGATGATGATAATAATAATAATAATATGTATAGCATATGCTAAATTCTAATAACTTAATAGCTAAGTCCCTAACTCCATTGAGCACTTATTACTTATAGCATAAGGCCTCACGAGTTCATGATGTTCAGTACACACTTATTTGTGGGACATTGGAGATTTGGGAAGTTCTAGACAAAATGTCCAACTGGCTATAGCATGCTCCTTATGGCACAATCAAGCGGCTCAAGTCTTATGACTCAGCCAAAGTCCAAGTTTGCACATGTAAAGTCCAAGTTTGCACATGTTTGCAGCTCTAAACACACACAAAATGTGTGAATGTGAGAGAGGAGAGTTTCAATCCCTGATCTTCTCTTAAACTTCATATCTACATGAAACGCATTTCTAAAGTTTCATAAATGCCAATAACGGTATAGTGTTTCATGCAACTATGCGTATATTCAAGTATGAGAAACCATTTGTTTGTAGAAAATTATTTTGATAGAAATAAAAAATTAACTTGATTGTTTGAAACACTTTAAACACTTTAGTAGAAAATGATATTATTATCAAATTATTTTTGCTATTATTATGGAGAACCAACCCCTTAATAAAAATTCAGCAGGTGAAAACGTAGTTCCAAGTTCAATTTTTATAAAAATTCAATTGAAAAAAAGTAAAGAAAAGTATTCTACATGCTTGATTCATATACGTGAATCATGCATGTATACATCACACGTGTCTGTTATTTCTCAAATATAAGAATATTAACAACACCAGAGGAGGACATCGCGCTACTTTACAAGGGGACTCGGGGCCTACAACACCCCCACCTGCAAACATGAACCCCCCCCCCCCCATACTCCTCATCTTCTTTAAAGAATGCAAAGCAAATGGAAATCAATATATTCCATATGTCATTGTTTATGTGATGAATACATGGGACCCGTTCTCAATCCGCTCCCAGAGATTTGCTGCAAGTAGGACTCCCCCACGAGATTGTAAGGACTGTTAACATATTTCGCTTCATCTCGGCATCATATGAGAGACGAGAGCACATACTACAACATTGCACACATCAAAGACAGACAAGCACCTGACAGACTGTTACTCAAATCTTTCGGTGACTTGGGCCACATCAGACAGACTAGCCTTCCAAAGGCATAGGGCTCACGCTCGAGCAGGTTGTGGCATGCAGAATGCAATGCAGACCATGTATGGTTGGGTGCCGACAACCACGACTGCATCAAGAGGACATCTCCCGCATCACGATAGCCCACGACCACATGATGGAGCAGAGATGCACCACCACCACTCGGGTCACCCTCATGCGGGAGGTACTGAGTCCATCGCCAATGTACCATATACTCCACCCTCTTCCACCCATCTGTACCAATTAGGGTATATATATTCACTCCCACATAAGTCCCCATGTATTAAGTGTCCATTATCTGCAAAGTGAGAGCCACGCTCCCCCCATGCACCACCACTTTTTCTCCACTACCCCACCATTGCTAGGTACATAATCATCTTGTTGTTGTCAGTCTACATAGTTCTTTTTTTGTAGTGAGCATTTTTCTTTTCATTGCTACACAGAGATGACCACAGTTGTACATGGTTTTGTCTCATAGGCCAAGTTTGGTCTTTTGGGAGATGACCACACTTGTACATGGTTTTCTCTCATAGGCCAAGTTTGGTCTTTCGGTAGACATTAATATGAATCTCTCTCTCTCTCTCTCACATGCACCCCATTCCCGAATCGCATGCATTCATACACTTTTGAACCCTCAACAGGGAACTCCAGAGTCAAATGGCTGCATAAAAGCATGAAAGCAATTGGCAAAGCTTCATGGTTGCTGCATGAAAGAAATTGGCAAAGCTTCGTGGTTGCTGCCATCTGGTCGATTGTCAAGGCGAAGGAGCTCAATGTATGTGTGAAGAGTTCTGATTTTTGATGGTCATACATGCCCATCATGAAAAAATTTTAGTACAGCCGATAAATAATGCTACCCTCCATTTGAAGGCATAATGAGATTTTTTTCCTTCAAATTATAGTGGTCTTTAATCATAACCCTTCAACATTAATTGTGATTTGCCCAACAATCAAGGTTCACAAATAAAACCAATCTATTCTATGGGATCAAACTAAAATTTGCACACTTTTGGACCCCAAACTAAAACTGGGAGGGAGTTTTGATTCTAGGCTTGCTCAGCTAGACAGTGCTATGAACCAGCTAAGAATTGAACTTGGAACTTGTTATGAGGTAAGCTTCACTACAAGGGATACGGGTGCATAGCGATGGTTAACGCGACACAATTTTGTCACTATAAAATTACAAAAAGCATCGCAAGAAGCATCTAGTGCGGACCGTCGGTTAAATGACGAGCAATACAATGTTTTTATCGATGTGTGGCATGACGGGATGTGTGATGCTCACATTGAGTGTCGCTGAAGCAACGATTTAGAAAAGCATCGCATAAGCGATGCTAATTTGCATCGCATAAGCGATGGTGATTAAAGTTGCTTATGCAATGCCAATTCTAGTGGCTTTTACGATGCCTTACCATCGCTTACACGATGGTCTGTTGATGAAAAAAATTAAAACATTGGAGGCTCTTCGATCAGCATCTTCACACATCTGATCGAAGAGCTCTCCACCATTCGCAATTGCACTGCGCTTACGAGCTAAAACAATTGCTTGCAAAATTGTTGTTTTGTCTAATCTCTATCTTATTATCTCTCTCTGTCTTTGTTTCTCTCTTTATACCTCTTTCTCTCTTTGAATTATCTCTCTCTCTTTATTGTAGGTTATTCAAAAAGCTAACCAAGCAAAAAATATGGCTAACTATTGTAAGTACAATTTCCATTCTTAGATATCATTTGAATTATGTTATTTTCATTAGTTAGCATACTCACACTTATTGATATGCACATATACACTTATACATGATGAAGATGCACGTTCACACATATACACATATACACATGCACATACACACACATATATACACACACATATATACACACACATACATGTGCACATACACTTACACATACACACACATACACATGCATATGCACAAATATTTCTACAACCTCATAAAAGGACTTGCATGCATGCATTATTGCATATATACATACACATACACACATTAACATATACTTAAATACATGTATATGCACATCCACATGCATGCACATGGATGCAAATGGAAATGCATCCACACGCACATGCATGTCTCATACATATACACATGCATATACATACACTTGTATATGTTTATACACATACACATACATATGCACATATGTATATATAGAAACACATACACATATATACACATATATATGCACATACATACACACACATATACACATACACACACACATGCACATACATACATATACACATATACATGCACATACACATACACATATACACATACACTTACACATATACATGTACATACATATACACACATATACACATGCACATGCACATGCACATACACATATACACACATATACACAGATATACACTTACACATGCACATGCACATACATACATATACACACACATACAAATGCACATGCACATACACATACATACACATATACACTTACACATGCACATGCACATACATGCATATACACATATACATATGTACATACATTCATATACATGCACATATTACACACATATACATGCACATACGCACACACACATATTACACATATATACATGCACATACACACATACATATACACACATACACATGCACATGCACATACACATACATACGCATATACACTTACACATGCGCATGCAGATACATGCATATACACATATACATATGCACATACATACATGCGCATATATACATAGATACATACATATACATGCATATAGACATAGTTACACATATAGATATATACCTACATGTGCATATATACATTTTATATACACACAAGCACACATAAATATGAATGAATTATATAATTAAAGTAAAAAATCACATGCTTAATATAAATAATAATAACAATCAATAGAACAAAACTTTTCATTACTTAATACCATACACACAATTCAAAACATAACTAAAATGAACAATATATATATATATATATATATATATATATATATATATATATATATATATATATATATATATATATATATATATATATATATATATATATATATCAATGTAAATACATATCCAATGTCATAATTAAGAATCCTAATCATCATCATCATCAGCATCATGATCATGATCATCATCATCATGATCATCCACATGATCTGATGTATCTATGTGAGCACCCTATGATGATCGAGATCATCCCTCTTGTGTCTATCTCTCCATGTCATCCATATCTACCTCTCCATAATACTCCTGTATTACATATAACAAACATAAATAAGTAAAACAATTAAAACATCCATAAAAATAAAATAATTATATAAAATTTAATAATACTCACAAATGCATCCGGATGATCTCGCATATGCTCGCTCAAACCCTGATATCCAAAACGTGTAGCATACTCGATTTCATGTTTTGTAGGATATCGGCCATAATCCTTTCGTTGCATTGAAACAAATAAAAAAGATTAGTTTCTTGCATTTTAACTAAAATAAAAAATATACTCACAATAGCACATATACTTACGAATGTAGCTACAAAACCATGATGGCCCATTTGGCCTAGGTGCGATGTGTGGCCCGACTCAACTCTCTTCTTGGCAGCAACCTGTTTATTTAAAGAAAAAAGAAATACATAAATTAAATGTAAAAAATTAATAAAATATATGAGAATTATAAATATAAACTATTAATTTGTATACCTTCTGCTGAGGAAATGACTCTTGAAGACATAGCTGTCTACGAAAAAACTATCATGTCTCAGGTGGTATGTTAGGTCGCCTCTTATTTTTTTCCACCATACAATATCTCCTGTTAATTTAATCTCAAACAGAAAAAATGAATTAGAATACATACACATATATACACACAAATACACATACACACACCCACATACACATATACATGCATATACATATACATACATATAACATAAACACACATATACATATCCACATATATACGTACACACATACACATGCATGCATATACACTCAATCATACAAAATACATGCATTTATCCCACAATAATGTGTATTTGTGTATATGTGAATATGTATGTATGTGTAAATCTGTATATGTGAATATGTGTGTATGTGTAAATAGGTATATGTGAATTTTTATGTATGTAATTAATCAGATTATTAATATCAAATACCATTATTTGTAGATTCTGATCAATCAAATGGAACTCCACCACTGTCTCCTAATCGTGCAAGGACTATATACTATAAGTATATCAAACTTTTAATTTTAAATATATTTGATAGATACATAATTGATATATTTTTTTGTTTCTTGTTATAATCAGATTGTCATCAATCAGAGGGCACTCCACCACCTCCTACCCATGCAACAACTTCACATGTGTCCTTCGATAGGATGAATTTTACTATCAAGAGCATATTATATGTTGGTGTAACTCTTGTTATGGCATGTATCGAAGACCACAATTTGTATTGAACATGAGGTAGAGTATGGTACTTTTGAGCGTGCACCACCACCTGGTCAATGTGATAATGCTTGGGTATGTTATTTTTCTATAAATTAATGTCATTATTTTATTTAAAAACGATATAAAAAATCAAATTACTGTTGATATATAGGAATAGTTGCTTGATGATGATGATGATAATAATTCTCATAATGTTAATATACCTTGTACACGTCATGGAATTGTTGTTCATCAATTACAAGCACAGCTTTCTAGAAATCCTTCACCTCTTGGTTTAGACACTAAAACGGTTGGAGATTATCCATTGCCAGCTCGTGATTGTTCTCTAGTACAAACATATGATAGAAGAAGATATGGAGGATGGAATAGAGGACCATTTCCTTTCGATGGAGAGGTTTTCAACTTTTGGGGGAATTGCTATATGATTGCTCCATCCACTATTACTAATGTTGGTGGTGGTCTCTTTATTGTAGAGGATTTGTATGTGCCTCCGAACTCTGAAGTCACTCTTATGTCATTTTGTGGTCCTATATATGGATGGGGAGATTGGCATCGACTTGCACGTTATGTTCAAAGCATGAGTACTTATGGAATATGCTTCAATGCAACATCCCTTACTAGTAGAAGGATTTCACATGTACAAAATGAAGGATTATATATTGATGGAAGACCTTACACGCATGGAAATATAGCAGGTTTAATAAATAGTAGTCGAGGGTTACATAATAGTTCAAGGACTAATTGCACATTTGAGAAGCATGAAAATAGTCATGAATCACCATACATGAGTAGAGATGTATCAAGATACATAGTTGTCAATGCTATTACTACATTACATGTTGGTGATGAATTATTAGTGAATTATGGATGGCCTAGACCTCGAAGAGCACCTTTTAGCTAGAGAGAGAATGAAAAATTTATATCCATATTTAATAACTTATATATTTAGTTTTATGTTTAAAGTTTACTTTTTATTCATTTATGGAATACTAATGATTTTTATTCATGTGTGTAGATTCCAATGTATGATGTTGATGATATTCCTCCACACCATTCATAATTGCTAGTAAGACCTCATTTATCGAAAGCTTCTATGAGGAGGCTTTGCAAAAGTGATCTTGTGGAATATGCAAGGTTGAAAGATCTATATTCAAAAGAAGATAAAGTCGTGTGACAATGATGAAGATGATGGCATGGTAGAATTTATTGAGGATTGGTATGAAAATGACAGTGAGAGCATTGATATTTCTAAAAATGAGAAATATATTCAAGAGGAATGTCTAAAGCATATATATGAAGGAAGTCGTTTGACACGACTAAGTGCGAGCTTACTTATTCTCAATCTTCAAAATTGTTTTGGATGGAGTATGTATTTGTTTTGGTGCTATTAAGGTATAATTTTCAATTTTCTATCTATTTATATATACACATGCATAAATATATACATATAAATTCATGCATATATAGACATACACATAATTATACATGAATGCATACACACATATAAACATACACACACACATACACATGTTATGAGAGTAAGGCCAAATTATACATACATGTATCGAATGAAGATGTTTTGTCCATCTAGCCTTTAGAATTGTCCACCCAACCTTTAGAATCTTCCTGACACATCTGTTTCTCCTATTCTAGTCGACCTAATACCTGTGTTGTTAACTCTTTTAAGAACTTTTCATAAAAATATTAAGTATTAGTTAGCTATGGAGGTATTAGGTTGTTAGGAAAATGGAAGGATCAAATTACTTTGAATATTTTGAAGGATGGAAAAATAATTTTAAAGGATGGGCAGAAAGAAAGCATCCATTCAATGCAGGTTTTTATTCTTACTTTAGCTAAGGTAAGAACAAGAACTTGCATTGAATGGACACTTTTTGTCTGCCCATCCTTTAAAACTATTCATGCATCTTTCAAAATCTTCGAGATAAATTTGTTCCTCCTATTTTCTAAATGACCTAATACCTCCATAGCTAACTAATACTTTATATTTGTAAACAAATATGTAAGCCTTAGTTAGCAAGAAAAGTAATAGATTGACTATAAAGTGGGAGATAGTCAGATGATTCAGTGGTCTAGATATCTATATGAAAGTCTACAAACCACAATAAATAAAAAGAAAATTAGAAATTAAATCGAATATACACAACTACACATGCATACATACACATATATATACACATAAACGTACATATACACATGTTATGAGAGTAAAGTCAAATTATACATATCTGTATCGAATGAAGATATTTTGTCCATCTAACCTTTGGAATTATCCACCCAAACTTTAGAATCTTCACATCTGCTTCTCCTATTTTAGTCGACTTAATACCTGTGCGGCTAACTCTTTTATGAACTTTGCATACAAATATTAAGTATGAGTTAGCTATGGAGGTATTAAGTCGTTTGAAAAATAGGAGTAAATTTATCTCGAAGAATTTGAAGGATGGAAGAATAATTTTAAAGGATGGGTGGACACAGAGCGTTCATTCAGTGCAGGTTTTTGTTTTTACCTTAGCTACGGTAAGAACAAGAACTTGCATTGAATGAACACTTCATGTCCTGTTGGTGCAGACCAATCACCAATTGAAGGCTTGGAAGATCAAATGATGAAGGAAGAATCAATTCCTAAAGTGTGGAAGAAGATTACATTCAGAGGACAAGAGAAGTGTACACATATGTACATTAGTATAGTCATAGATGACTTAGATTTTTTGTTCAGTAAGAATCATGTACAAATTATCTATAAATACTTTGAGAAAAGTCGGGGCATGATGAGAGCATATGTGACAATAGTTAGAATCCAAGTTTGAGGAAGTTAGAAGTCATGAGATAGAGGAAAAGTTAGTTGAGTTAGCTCTCATCACTCAACTGTAATTCTTCTGAGTAAATGAAAATTTTTGCGCCCGATGTTTCTGCGTGTTCTCCTTCTACAGTAGATCAATTGTGAAATGCTTTTGTACAAGTCTAAGTTGAGAGTTGCTTGACCTCTCTGCAAAGTTTTAGCTTCCAACTGTAATCAGGCTGAGTGAATTAAGTGTAGGAACATTCATATGTGAAGTGTGTTCACTGGTTCCTAAAACAGGCGCAGATTTCGAAGTTAATGTTTTGATCATTTCTCCTAGCACAGTTTAAAGTTTTGCATGAGTGAGGGCTTAATCTTTAAGTTGGAAGATAAGCTACTTATGTCTAGAAGCATTTTGTAAAACGGGTTCTATTCAAGGAGAACCAAGTCTTAAAAGTTACAGGTGTAAAGTCGACTGTTCTGAGTGACAGTTTCTGACATAGGTAACTTGAGAAGTTGATTTCTCAAGCTATACTTAATCTTTTGAAGAGATTCAACTTGGAGTAGATGCGCAATCTCTAGGAGATGCTTCGTACAAAGATTCATCAAAAACTTTACACGTTTGATAAGTCAATGTGAGGAAATAGTGCAGCAGATTTTTCTGTGTTTCATCTTCTTCACAGATTTGTTAATCTTTTGATAATTAGCAATTGATCCTCTAAATTAGTGGAGTGTTTGACTTACTCTTGGTATAGAGGTGCTCTAATCACAAGAGTAAGTTGTTCTTTTGGAGATTAACATTCTCCATCAGTGGTATCAGAGCAGGAGACATCAAATTGAGGAAAGAAGGATCCCGACTGCTGCAGATTCAAGAAATTCAACACTTGAAGGACTAAGAAGTGAAAGCTTGGAGTCAAAGCTTGAGGAGAAGACTATTTGACATCAAGAAAGGCAAAAGGAGTTCAATTCGAAGTAAAGGTACATACATTGTTTGTAAAGCTTGAAGATTTCAATACACAGGTGGATACAAGATGGGAGAAAGCTTGCAGATTGATAAGCTAGATAGGGAGAACTATCCAGCATGGTCCATGAGGATGGAAGCACACCTCATGAGCAAAGATCTTATATCATTTATTACAGGAGATGAAGAAAAACCTGAATTTGCAGATCCAAGTATTCCTACTAGGGAAGAGCTTGCAATGTTGAAGAATTGGATGAGAAAGGATGCTCAAGCAAGGAGCATCATCTACATGGCTGTAAATGATTACCTTCTACCTCACATCAGAGGTTTGGAAAGTGCCACAGATGTTTGGAATGCCTTGGAAGAGCATTTCCAAAATACAACTAAGTCAAGGAAGTCCTCACTATGGGCTGAGTTCACAACCTTCAAGAAGAAGAGCTCACAATCAATTTCAGATTATGTGGCAAGGATGAAAGATATTGCAGATAGCTTGGGAGCAGTGGATGAAGATATTGAAGAAGAAAAGTTGGTAAGACAAATACTTACAGGTTTGAGAGGAGATGAGAAGTGGAAGCCTTTTATATTGTCCATAGAATTGTCACTTGATCACTTTACTCCTGATCTTAATCAATTGCTAGGACACATGCTAACCTTTGAGCAGGATCTTAAAGGAGACAATGATAGAAGTACAAGTCAAGCTATGTACTCCAAGGACAAGAGAAAGAATGGCAAGGGAAAGCAATCAAATGATGATGAAGGGAATTCAAACCAAGCTAACTTCACAAAAGGGAAGACAAATTTCAGAGGTAAAGGAAGAGGAGGTAAGAACAAAGATAATGCTAAAGCTTGTTGGATTTGTGGCAGAACAAATCATTTGGCAAATGATTGTTGGTATAACAATCAAAATGGTGGAAACAATAATCAGAATTATAACCAAAGAGGTAGAGGAGGTAGAAACCAAAGAGGCAACTTCAGAGGAAGAGGTGGTAGGACATCATATGGTAGAGGAGGTGGAAGAAACTTCCAATCTCAGTCCTACAACAATAATTATTACAATTATGCATCAGATCAGAAGGATGACATGACTCTTATCTTGAATGCAACTCATGAATCAATGGGAGAAGATCAAAGAGTGTTTTATATTGACTCAGGGTGCAGCAACCATCTGAGTGGGAATCTATCCTTGATGACTGACATGGAAGCAAGAGTGAATGGACATACAGTTCAAACAGGTGATAATACCAAACATAAAGTGGAGAGCATTGGATCAGTGAAGACAAAGAGTGGAAGTACACTTCTGAGCAAGGTACTTTATGTTCCTACTATTCCTAAAAATCTGATAAGTGTAGGGCAAATTGTGGAGAAAGGATATGAGGTAAGATTCACAAATGATGGTGTTTATGTACAAGATCCAAATCAGGGATATAGAAACATAATTGCAGGTAAAAAGGAAGGAAGATTGTTCACTCTCAAAGTCCAAGGTAATGTGGGACATGCATTATTTACCTATGGAGGTCAAAAGGTGTCTGAATTAGAACTATGGCATAAAAGGCTAGGTCATTTCAATGAGAGAGCTATAAAGGAGATGTCAAAGAATCAGGTGGTGCTTGGATTGCCAAATATTGAAGGGCAACATATGGTGTACAAGTGTGAAGCTTGTCAATTAGGTAAAGCACATAAGAGTTCTTATAACAAATCAGGGTACAAGTATTCAAATATGCTTGAATTGGTTCATACAGATGTATGGGGTCCCTCAAGGGACTATAGCATAAATGGATCCAGATATTATGTGTTGTTTGTTGATGATGCAACCAGGTGGATTACTTTGTATGTAATCAAGGATAAATCAGAAGTTTTCAAGACATTCAAACATTTCCATGCCTATGCAGAAAGGATCACAGGGCAAAAGCTCAAGAGGTTAAGATCAGATGGAGGGGGAGAGTATTTCTCTAAAGAGTTTGATGATTATTTGTGGAATGCAGGTATCAAAAGAGAAGTAACTTGCAGGTACTCCCCTCAACAAAATGGAGTAGCAGAAAGGAGGAATAGGACTCTTGTAGAGTTTGCAAGAGCCATGATGAAGGAAAAGAATTGTCCAAATTACTTATGGGCAGAAGCTATTAACACTGCAACATACCTTGTGAATAGGTTGCCTTGCAAAGCTTTGGATGGAGGAACCCCTTATGAAGCATGGTGGGGTAAGAAGCCTAGTCTTGATCATTGTAAAGTATTTGGATGTATTGCATATGCTTATGTTCCTTCACAATTAAGACATAAGCTAGAACCAAAAGCAGAGAAGTATGTGTTTATTGGATATGATCATAGACAGATGGGTTACAGGTTGTGGAGTCCATCCACAAAGCAATTTCTTGTTACTAAAGATGTGACATTTGATGAGCAAAATATGTGGTATACAGGATCATCAAATGAGTATACAGGTGTTGAAGAAATTCAAAGGAAAGGAAAGGCAAAGGTAAAAGTATGTGAAGAAATTGTTGATGAAGTTGACTCTAGATGTAGAGTGCAGGATCATGTAGAAGAAGGGCCAAGATTTGATCCAGAATCAAATGAGGCTGAAACTTCAAGAAGTGCAGAAATCAGAAGATCTACAAGAGAAAGGAAAGAACCTATAAGGTATAGTTATGATACATCTTTCCTAACAACAAAAGATTATGCCTACATTGTTAAAACAGAAGAAGATCCAACCACTTATGAAGAAGCCAAAGGTAAACAGAATTGGGAGAAGGCAATGCAGGAAGAGTATGATGCTCTACTTGAAAATGAAACTTGGGAACTAGTACCAAGACCAAAGAATCAGAAGGTCATTGGATGTAAGTGGGTATATAAAACAAAGAGGTTTGGAGATGGTAAGGTGTCTAGATATAAGGCTAGACTTGTGGTCAAAGGTTATGCCCAAACTTATGGGGTAGATTATGATGAAACCTTTAGTCCTGTTGCTAAGATGTCTACAATTAGGACATTGATTGCTATTGCTGCTTGTAAGGGATGGAAATTATCACAATTGGATGTGAAAAATGCATTTCTAAATGGATACATTGCAGATGAAGTATATATGGAGCAACCAGAAGGCTTCATGGAATCAATTGGATCAGATTATGTGTGTAAGCTCAAGAGAGCTTTATATGGGTTGAAGCAAGCCCCAAGAGCTTGGAATTACAGATTGGTCAAGTTCTTGAATGAATGTGGATTTCAAGCATCAAAGGCAGATAGTAGCTTGCTAGTGAAGGCAAGTGAAAATGGATACATTTACATGTGTATTTATGTTGATGATATTATTGTTACAGGAACAGATGCTCAAGGAATCAATGAACTCAAGAAGCAAATAGAGAAGGAGTTTAAGATAAGTGACTTGGGAAACTTATCTTATTTTCTAGGAATGCAGATTGTGTATACTCAACATGGAGTATATGTTTCACAAGAGAGATACTTGAAGAATCTTCTAGTCAAGTTTAACATGGAAGATTGCAAGACCTCAACTACACCATTGGAGGTAAATCATAAATTAAGCAGGTATGGAGGTGAAGAATTCAATGACATGAAGAAATACCAGAGTTTGGTAGGTAGTCTAATCTATGCTACCTTGACAAGGCCAGATCTATCATATGCAGTAGGTGTGTTGTCACAATTTATGCATTGTCCAAAGAAGACTCATTGGATTGCAGCCCAAAGGGTACTCAGATATATCAAAGGAACCCTAAGTGAAGGTTTGTATTATGGTTTCACTTCTGACACAAGAATCAAAGTGTTTAGTGATGCAGATTGGGCAGGTGACTCAGATGATAGAAGGTCTACTCATGGGTATCTCTGTTATGTTGGAGATAAGTTAGTTTCTTGGTGTTCAAAGAAGCAACATACAGTTGCTTTATCATCCACAGAAGCTGAGTATAAGGGAATGGTAGAAGCTGCAAAGGAAGTGATATGGTTGAAGACCTTGATGAAAAGTTTTGAGACTGATCATAGTATTCCAATAATTTTTGGAGACAATATGAGTTCTTTGTATTTGGCAGCTAACCCTGTTTTTCATGCCAGGACTAAGCATATAGAGATTCAGTATCATTTCTTGAGGGAAAAGGTATTAGATAAAGAGATTGAAGTGATGTACACTCCAACAAAAGAACAAGTGGCAGATATGATGACAAAGAGTCTAGATGGACCTAAGTTACAAAGGTTCAAAGACATGGCAAATATAAAGAAGACAGAGAAAACCTCAATTGATGATTGAGGGGGAGCTGTTGGTGCAGACCAATCACCAATTGAAGGCTTGGAAGATCAAATGATGAAGGAAGAATCAATTCCTAAAGTGTGGAAGAAGATTACATTCAGAGGACAAGAGAAGTGTACACATATGTACATTAGTATAGTCATAGATGACTTAGATTTTTTGTTCAGTAAGAATCATGTACAAATTATCTATAAATACTTTGAGAAAAGTCGGGGCATGATGAGAGCATATGTGACAATAGTTAGAATCCAAGTTTGAGGAAGTTAGAAGTCATGAGATAGAGGAAAAGTTAGTTGAGTTAGCTCTCATCACTCAACTGTAATTCTTCTGAGTAAATGAAAATTTTTGCGCCCGATGTTTCTGCGTGTTCTCCTTCTACAGTAGATCAATTGTGAAATGCTTTTGTACAAGTCTAAGTTGAGAGTTGCTTGACCTCTGTGCAAAGTTTTAGCTTCCAATTGTAATCAGGCTGAGTGAATTAAGTGTAGGAACATTCATATGTGAAGTGTGTTCACTGGTTCCTAAAACAGGCGCAGATTTCGAAGTTAATGTTTTGATCATTTCTCCTAGCACAGTTTAAAGTTTTGCATGAGTGAGGGCTTAATCTTTAAGTTGGAAGATAAGCTACTTATGTCTAGAAGCATTTTGTAAAACGGGTTCTATTCAAGGAGAACCAAGTCTTAAAAGTTACAGGTGTAAAGTCGACTGTTCTGAGTGACAGTTTCTGACATAGGTAACTTGAGAAGTTGATTTCTCAAGCTATACTTAATCTTTTGAAGAGATTCAACTTGGAGTAGATGCGCAATCTCTAGGAGATGCTTCGTACAAAGATTCATCAAAGACTTTACACGTTTGATAAGTCAATGTGAGGAAATAGTGCAGCAGATTTTTCTGTGTTTCATCTTCTTCACAGATTTGTTAATCTTTTGATAATTAGCAATTGATCCT
Source organism: Ceratopteris richardii (assembly GCA_020310875.1). Classification (NCBI taxonomy): domain Eukaryota; kingdom Viridiplantae; phylum Streptophyta; class Polypodiopsida; order Polypodiales; family Pteridaceae; genus Ceratopteris; species Ceratopteris richardii. The sequence goes on along the minus strand of CM035411.1, from coordinate 159,118,918 downwards.
CTAAATTAGTGGAGTGTTTGACTTACTCTTGGTATAGAGGTGCTCTAATCACAAGAGTAAGTTGTTCTTTTGGAGATTAACATTCTCCATCATGTCCGCACATGCTTTAGAATTATTAATCCATTTTCCAAAATCATCTAGAGAAATTTTCTTTTCTTATTTTCAAACAACCTAATACCTCCATAGTTAACCGATACGTAATCCTTGTAAATAAATATGTAAGTCTTAGTTAGCAAGGCAGGTAATAGATTAAACAAATATGTAAGTCTTAGTTAGCAAGGCAGGTAATAGATTGACTATAAAATGGGAGACAGCCAAACAATTGAGTGGTCTAGATATGAAAGTCTGCAAACCACAATATACAAATAAAAAATTAAAAATGAAATCAAATATACATAGCTACACATGCATACATACATATACATACATACATACACATTCATACATACATACATACATACATACATACACATATATACACACATACACATACATATATGCATACACATACACATACGTATATATACATACATATACACATATAAAACACATATACACACATACATACATATACACATACGCATATGTATACACATGCACATGCATATACACATCCACATACACATACACATACACATAAACATACATATATATAAAATTATATGCATGTATATATGTATATTTATTTATTTATTTTTATTAATATGTCTTTTTTTTATGAATTTAAAGGTTATTATCTGAAAAGTTTTTACCAAGTCAGAATATTCTTCCTACCTTACATGATGAAATGAAGAAGATAATCAACAATCTTGGTATAGATTATCAATGTATCCATGCATGTCCTAATGATTGTATTTTATATAGAGGTGAATATGCAGACTCTTTGACATGCCCAAAATGTCAATCTCCTCGATATAAGGATGAAGAAGGTAAAATCCCAAAAAGGGTATTGAGACATTTTCCATTGGCTCCATGAATTAGACATATATTTCAAAGCCCCGAATTACCAAATCTTTTGACAAGGGGACATGATCATAAAAGTATTGATGGAATAATTAGAATTCCTCATGATAGTGTTGCTTTTCAGCATATTGGTTCTACATGGCCTGAATTTGCACAAAATCCACAGAATCTAAAAGTTAGGAGTTGCATTAGATGGGGTTAATCCATTCTCCATGAAATCCAATAAATGGTCAACATGGCCAGTGGTAGTCATAAACTACAATCTTCCACCATATCTTAGCATTAAAAAGGAACATTTAATGCTTTCACTTTTAATCCCATGAAAATGACAAGTTAAAGAAATGAATATATATCTTGCTCCTCTCATTGACGATCTCCAAGAGTTATGGAGAGGAATTAATGTCATTGATGTATCGAAAAACATCAATGAAAGATATATTATGGTTCGTGGTATTGTGGCTTATTCACGATTTTCCAAGATATGGTGTTTGTTCAAGTATTGATGTACTTTTTTTATTCAATATGCATACAAATCAATGTGAGTTAATCCAATTATATTGTTATCCTTTTCATGAATCAAGAATATCTACTAAGGGTTATAAAGCTTGTCCATATTGTGGTGATTGGTTGAGATCAATCTATAGTAATCTCAACAAAAATATTTATCTTCGATATTGATGATTCTTGCCTGATGATCATCCATTAAGATCTAAAAGAGAAGCGATACATTTTAATGGAAATCTTGAAACAGGTCAGTGTCCAAAACCTATGAAACCTATGGACTAGTATAAAAAATGAACAGATGGATCTTTGATAGATCCAAAATCAGAAATCTTCAATGATGATGAAGATAATGAGTATGTGAAGAGAGGTAAAGGAAAATTGGCACTCATAGAGAAGATATCAATATGGTATTCTTTGGAGTATTGGAAAGAGTTAAAAGTATGTCATCTTCTTGATCCTATGCATATATTCAAGAATATTGGTTATTCATTATGGCAACATCTTCTTGGACTAAAAGATACCATAGCATCAAGGAATGATTTGAAAGATCAAAACTCAAAACCAAAGTTATGGCCAGTTTTTTATAGGCATCGATAGGAAATGACTTATGCACCTACTCATTGGACAAAAGAGATACAGACTATCAACAATAGGATTCAATTGATTTGGACTCCTACAGGATATGGAGCATCTTTCCAAAACATGTTTACTATGGATGATAAGAGCTTATCTGTGTTAAAGACCGATGGTTGGCATAACTTTTTGAAACATATTTTACCTTTGGTTATCAATAGATGTACAACGAAAAGAGTACGAGATGTGATCTATCATCTTGGATTGCTTATAAGGTAATTATGATACTTTTATATTTAATATATATGAATATTTGATATCTTTTATTTTTGAATTAACTTCTTTATAATTTCTTTCATGATATGTATAGGTGGATTACATCAAAAGAGATTGACAAAAACTCGATCCCACAAAAAAAAAAAGGTGAATGCAAAGAGCTACTATATTTGATGGAGAAAGAGTTTCCTACTTCATTTTTTTATATTCAGTTTCATTTATTAGTCCATCTTGTAGATGAAATAGAGATTGCACGTGTTGTCAACACTCGATGGATGTTTTGGGTCGAGCCATTTATTGGGAATCTTAAAAGATTATGTGCGACAAAGAGCGAAACCAGAAGGATCCATGGCAAAGGGTTGGATGCTTGAAGAGTGCATGTATTCCCTTCAAAGAGTTCATGAAGAAGCTCCGCGTGCATGGAACAACGAGTCTTCTTAAAAAATAACAGATGAGGTATTATCAGGTAAGGGACTTCCATTTTTATTTACATTTCAAGAAAAAAATGATGTTTCTACTTTTGTAACATATAATAGCGAATTCATGCAAGCATTCCTTAGTGAGTACGAACAAGAACTTCAAAATCTCTGAAGTAAAAGACGAAGAAACAAAAGATATAGACATAATCTCGATAATAATGAGATTACAAATATAGCTTCTTTCACGGATTGGCTATATACTCGTTTGCAATGTGCCAAAGCAAATAATGAAGAAATCTCAGATGAGCAGAGAGAGTTAATGATAGGTTGTGAACGAAAGGTAATTTTGTTTTAATAATTTTTTTCATATATGTATATTAATTTCTATTTACTAATTTAATTTCTTTTACAGGCTCAAATGTTCACTAATATGTGGGCTTTTGGACAGCATATTAGAATCAAAGCCATTGATTGTTTACGTAAAACATAGGATTCTAGTATTGTTGCTTCTTTCAACTAACTATCACGTGCTAGCTCAAAAGACACGAACTTTATAGATGGCCAACTTGGTTACATGGGAATTGTTGTTGGTATCTACGAAATATCATTTTGTACATTCAAACAGGTAGAAAAAAGTTTATATTTTTTATGATAGAGTTTATTTTTTTTTTAAGCACCTAATAATGGGTTTTTGTTTTTATATTTTTTGATAGGTCATTTTGAAGGTTGACTGGTTTTGAGCCGAGTATAAAGGTAGTAATTCCACATTAAGAAAGGAATTATCTAGGTTTTGGGTAATTGATTCTTCCAAGGTAATGCGATCTACTAAAGAACCATATATTCTTCCTAGGCATATTGAACAAGAATTTTTTTATAAAAACCCAGATGCTCATCCTTGGTGGCAAGTCATTCATGTTCAACCTAGAGGTAGGTCATTGTTTGAACAGTTTATTGTTAGAGAGATCAAAGAAAGTCCTCTTGATGATTCACCATCAGATACTGATACATCAACATCTGAAAGAGAAATTAGAATCATTATACATGATAATGATACTAATCTTTTTGATGAAGAGGAATATAATAGACTACATGCTGATTCTATTGATAATGAAGAGGAATTACCAGAAATTGATATTAATCCATCAAAAAGATGATGTGTCTCATGAGAACATAGATTTAACAATAGAAGAGATAAATGAAATCAATAAAGATAATGAAGATGAGACTATATTGATGTCTTACCAAAATGATGGCAATAATGAAAACATATGAGCAGATTAGATAGTAAATTCTACTCTAGTTATCGATCAATAACTTGAAGCTTCTGAATGGATATCAGATAATAGATTCTTCTTTATTCAACTAAAATATCGATGAATCCTACTAGAAAGATGAAATCATGTTCTTTTAAGTTAGAACATGAAACTGGGGAGCATGCCTAATTATTTTATATATAGCTTTATCTTCGAGGAGCAAATTTTTCTCATGTATGTATGCATGTGTCTGTATTCATGTGTATTATATGTATACATGTGCTAGTATACATATATATATGTGTTTCATATATATGTATGTGTGTGCATGTGTGTGATATATGTATACATGTGTTAGTATGCACACGTGTATATATGCATATGCACTTGTGTAATATATGCAAGTGTTTATAATTGGGTATGCATGTATAAGTATACATGTGTGCATGTAGGCTTGTATATGTGATGTGTACATGTATATATGTATATATGTATATATGTATATATGTATATGTGTCTATGTGTAAATATGTACATGTAAATATGTATGCATGTATTATGTGTGCATATACACATGTATGTGTGATGCATAATGTATCTACTCCATTTTATATTTATGTATGTGTATCTACATGATGTGTATATATCTTTATATATATTATGATCCTCGTTGATTCAAGTAGCTATATATAGAGGCATAAGGTTGGAAGGAGAGATATCTCTCTAGTAGGACGTCAGACGAATAGATGCAATGTGTACATATGCTTCAATCATATGGCTAAAAGGTTGAATTAGAGTTTCTAAATTAGGGTTTGTAAAACCCTAATATCAAAATTAGTGTTTCTCAATTAGGATTTCTGAATTAGAATATTTATAATAGGGCTTTTGAATTAGGATATATATATATATATATATATATATATATATATATATATATATATATATATATATATATATATATATATATATATATATATATATATATATATATATATATATATATGTGTGTGTGTGTGTGTGTATGTATGTATGTATGTATGTATGTATGTATGTATGTATGTATGTATGTATGTATGTATGTATATATACATACATACATATCCTAATTCATATATATAATTCATATCGTAATTCATATATATATATATATATATATATATATATATATATATATATATATATATATATATATATATATATATATATATATATATATATATATATATATATATATATATATATATATATATATATATATATATATATATATATGTGTGTGTGTGTGTGTGTGTGTGTGTGTGTATATATGTATTGTTATAAAAAGATATATATATATATATATATGCATGTGTGTGTATGTATGTGTATCTATATGGCGTATGCATGTTGCTGGTGCAAATACCAAGCCTTCATACTTTGCTAGGCATTGAAGAAGTTATGTGCAAACGTTTGAAGGACCACATAAACCATTGCTTATGATTTTTGACCATTAACTAGTGTAAAAGTAATTTGACTTGGAGGAATATTGTAAGTCCACATATTTTGTGGAGTTTGGAGAACTAAAAGCTACGAATCTCATTTTGTAGAATCATTCCTAACATAGAGGAACACTTTTAGGTGGAGATCTATTTGAATTTAAAAATTCAAACTTGAAGAAAAGTCACTATATAAGAGACTTGAAAATCTCGCAGATCACACCCCTCCTAGAAGCTCATTTTCTGTTCATTTGTAGAGGTTGAGAGGCTTACACCATAGCCTACTCTTAGCTGCATCATTGGGCATCATATTCATGCCAATCATCATGTATATCATTGTTCTATAATACATTCATATAATTGAGTATATATGTCTATCTCGCTGCCATGACTACTCAAACTAGTGTATTTTTGATGGCCATATCTCAGTGATTTGTTATCCTTTTTTTTATGTTCTATAGCTTGTTGGAACCAGCTCAAGGTCTACTACAAGATATCCGAATTTGAAGAAGATTGATTCATCCAATTGAGAGAAAACTACCTCGAAGTGCTCACTAGTCATTCTCTGCATAGTCCCTAAAAAATCGGGGGTAAGCTTTTGATTGTTAAATTGATTGCTCAGTACATAGTGCATCATTTTTAGTGATTAAACTTGGAATAATTAGCTCTCTAAGATAATTAGATACCCTCAAAATGAAGTTTCCTAATTTCTACTGTGATATGAGCATTGAGCAAAATATCCAGTAGGTGTCAAGACCAAAATAGCAAGTTTTTTGTCACAAGCTAGTTGTAGAGTTATCTGCTTTGATCTAATTGTTTGAAGCATCATCTCCAAAGTACATAGGCACTTATTTACTTTCATTCGCAAGCTAAAGGGTTCTACAACACAACTCTAAAGTGAAAAAGGGTTGGTACAAAGGAGGGTTTGGTAGTACCAACTCATTTCTTGTGGTATCCATCCATCTTTCCCAACACTGGTATAAGAGCAATTGAGGTAAACTGGGAGATGGTTTCCCTTCTTTTATTGACAAATTGGACAGGAACAACTACCAAGCATGGTCCTTGAGGATGAAGAAATATCTACAAGGAAGGAGTCTCCATACATATCAATGGATAAGGAGATGCCCATTTTCAGAAGCAAAGGACAACCTACAAGAGAGTGAGAGACTCAACTCATGGTGTGCCAAAGATGCTTTAGCAAGGTCATATCTTCTTAACTCTATCTCTGACTTCCTTCTTCCACACATTAGGAATTGTAAAACATCCCAAGTGACTTGTGATACATTGTCTTCATACTTTTCTTCCAATACAAGAGCTAGGAAGAGTCAATTGTGGATCGAGTTTACCACTCAAAGGAAGCAACCCAAGAAAAGTGTTTCAGAGTATGTGACCAAAGTCAAAAATGTAGCTGACCAATTGGCAAGCATAGGAGAGGATATTGAAGAGGAGCAAATTGTGAGAGAAGTAATGAATGGCACCAAGGCAGATGGTAAGTGGGAAGCCTTCACAACTGCCATGGACCTTTACATGGATATGCAGATTCCAGATCTTACCACACTCATGGGACAACGCTTTACCAATGAAGCCAAGCTCAACAAAAATGGAGAATCATCAAGAGGTAAAAACTCTTCTGCCCTATACACAGATAAAGGAAAGTCTAAAGATAAAGGGAAGAACAAGAAAGTAGAGGATGAAAGTACTACTTCTCAAGCTAACTATGCAAGGAGAGGTAGAAACTCAAGAGGTAGGGGCAAAGGAGGTAAGCAAGGTAGGGGGAGACCTTTCAAATCTTCCCTATGCAACATATGTGGATTGTCTAGTCACACTACAGATGAGTGCTATAAGAACTTCAAGAATCAAAGAGGAAGAGGATATCAAAGAGGTGGCTACACACAATCAAGAGGAAGGTTCAACCATAATCAAGGCTATAACCATGGCTACAACAAACACTACAACAAAAATTACAATAACAACTATCAAGGAGGATACAAATCAAGGAAGGGCTACAAAAATTACACAGAGGATCAAGAGGATTCTCTCCTCATTGTGAATATGACATCAAAGCAAGGTATGAATGATGAGCACCTCTTCTATATTGACTCAGGTTGTTCAAACCATGTAGCAGGCAATGTAGCTCTTCTTTCTGATCTTGAGGAGCCCAAGGGAAAGCACCAAGTACAAACATGTGATAACATCAAGCATTCAGTGGTTAAGGTAGGAAATGTCAAAACTTCTTATGGGAATAGAAATCTGTTGAATAGGGTTCTTTATGTACCTACAATCACCAAGAATTTGACGAGTGTTGGACAGATAGTGGAAAAGGGTTTGCAGGTTAGGTTCAACAAATATGGAGCTTTTGTAGAGGACCCCCAACATGGATTCAAGAGAATTGCCATGGGAGAAAAAACAGGTAGACTATTTACATTTGAACTTGAGAACACTAGAAATATTGCACTTTATAATTACAAGGATCAAACATTGTCAGAGCTTGAAATTCGGCATAAAAGATTAGGGCACATTGGTGAGAGAACCTTGAAACAAATATGTAGAGATCAATGTGTGCTTGGGATACCTAATGTATCCAAGCAACATATGATCATTAAATGTGGTGCATGTCAGTTTGGTAAATCACACAGGTTACCCTTCTCAAAGAAAGGCTACATGCATGAGGATTACTTGGAACTTGTCCACATAGATGTGTGGGGACCAAGTAAGGACCCTTCAATTTCTGGCTAAAAGGTACTATGTATCTTTCATTGATGATTTCAGTAGGTGGACCATCTTTTACTTTATGAAGCATAAAGATGAAGTGTTCAATTGCTTTAAGAAGTATCTTGCACTTGTGGAAAATCAAACAGGAAGAAGTCTAAAGAGATTAAGCTCAGATGGACGGACAGAGGTATCAAAAGGGAGATTACTACAAGGTACACCCCTGAGCAAAATGGGGTAGCAGAGAGGAGAAATAGGTTAATTGTGGAAACAACTAGATCAATGCTTAATGAAAAAGATTACCTAATTATTTGTGGGCAAAAAGTGTATCTATTGCCACTTATCTTGTCAAAAGGTTGCCATCCAAATCTCTTGATGGGATGACCCCATATGAAGCTTGGAATGGTAGGAGGCCATCACTTGATCATTGTAGAATCTTTGGATGTGTTGTTTATGTACATGTTCCATCTCAGATCATAGGTAAACTAGACCCTAAGGTAGAGAAGTGCATCTTCATAGGGTATGATTTAAATCAGAAAGGATACAGGTTTTATAATCCATCCAACAAAGGTTTTATGGTCAATAGAGATGTTGTGTTTGATGAGCACGATTCTTGGTTTGAGAATGAATGTAGAAAGGTTAAGTTGCCATATGACTTGGAAGAGGAATTTCCAAGCCTCACCAAGGAGGAGCCAAGTCAAGTTGAAGACATCAAATCAAATGATGAGGACTCCATCAATTTGGAGGAATTCAAAGCATGGAAATCAAAGGGCAAGGTCAAGATGAGGAGATTGAAAGACATACCTGAATCATCCAACCAAGCAGTAAGAAGATCACAAAGGGAGAGCAAGAAGCCAATCAGATATGGGTATGGCACTTCTTTAATTACCAAGCATTCCATTTATCTTACTAAAGATTTACCACTTGAAGAACTTGCTTCATATGAAGAAGAAAAGACCAAGGCAAAATGGAAGGAACCTATGGATGAAGAAATATAAGCACTCCAAGAGAATGATACTTGGGAACTAGTACCCAAGAAGGCATCAATGAAGGTAATTGGTTCTAGATGGATTTACAAAATCAAGAGAAGCTCAGATGGATCCATAAACAGGTATAAAGCTAGACTTGTGGCTAATGGTTTTTCACAAACCCAAGGAGTTGATTATGAGGAAACATTCTCACCTGTGGCTAAAATGCCAACCATCAGAGTACTGCTAAGTGTGGATGCATCTAGGAATTGGAATATGTATCAATTGGATGTGAAAAATGCTTTTCTAAATGGTTGGATTTCAGAGGAGGTTTACATGGCTCAACCTCTTGGTTATGAAGACCCAAGCAAGGTAAATTATGTGTGCAAATTGAACAAAGCACTTTATGGTTAGAAGCATGCACTTAGGGCATGGAATCACTGGTTGACTACCTATCTTCAAGATCAAGGATTCATCATGAGCAAGGTAGATTCTTCTCTGTTTGTCAAGAGAAGCAACTCAGAATTGATATATCTATGTGTGTATGTTCGTGACATCATTCTTATAGGTAGTGATGCCAATGGCATCAAACAAATCAAGAACCTAATGATGCAAGAGTTCAAAATCAGTGACCTAGGGTTTCTAAAGCATTTTCTTGGACTTGAATTGGTCTATACAAATTTTGGAATTTACGTTACTCAAAGAAAGTATCTGCAAGACATGTTGAGGAAATTCCACTTGGAAAATGCCAAGATAGCTAGCACCCCTATGGAGGTAAACGAAAAATTGAGTGCTCATGAAGGTGATTTGCTTGAAGACATGCAAGATACCAAAGCATAGTTGGAAATTTGAATTATGCAACCTTGACAAGGATTGACATAGCCTATGGAGTAAGTGTTTTAATTCAATTCATGCATAAACCTAGAGCACCTCACTTGGAAGCTACCAAAAGGATTTTGAAGTATCTTGAGGCTACTCAAAATCAAGGTTTATACTTTCCATACACATCAGATTCGGACATCAAGCTTTACTCAGATGTAGATTGGGCAGGTTGTATGGATGACAGGAAAAGTACTTCTGGTTAGCTTTCTTTCGTAGGTGATAAGACCATTTCATGGTCTTCCAAGAAGCAACGAATTGTTGCTTTATCTTCAACAGAGGCTAAATATAGGGTCTTAGCCAATGGTGCACAAGAAGCCATATGGATCAGATTGCTATATACAAATTTGGGACTTCACACTCACTCACCTATGATATTTGGTGACAATAAAAGCTCTCTACATCTAGCAACCAATCCAATCTATCATGCTAGGACCAAGCATATAGAAGTACACTATCACTATGTTAGGGAGAAGCTATTGAGCAAGGAGATTCGATTGTCATATGTATCCACAAATATGCAATGTGCAAATTTATTGACCAAAGCACTTGATGGTACTAAACTTTGTAGGTTCAAAGCTATGATTGGATTGCAGGACATTCAAGAAGAATCATGAAGAAGACCAATCCAAGATGTTTGGCTTGAGGGGGCGCTGTTGGTGCAAATACCAAGCCTTCACACTTGGCTAGCCATTGAAGAAGTTATGTGTAAACATTTGAAGGACCACATGAACCATTGCTTATGATTTTTTACCATTAACTAGTGTAAAAGTCATTTGACTTGGAGGAATATTGTAAGTCCACATATTTCGTGGAGTTTGGAGAACTAAAAGCTATGAATCTCACTTTGTAGAATTATTCCTAACTTAGAGGAACTCTTTTAGGTGGAGATCTATTTGAATTTCAAAATTGAAACTTGAAGAAAATTCACTATATAAGAGACTTGAAAATGTCGCAGCTCATGTCTCTCCTAGAAGCTCATTTTCTCTTCATTTTTGTAGGTTGAGAGGCATACACCATAGCGTACTCTTATCACCATCATTGGGCATCATATTCATGCCAATGATCATGTATATTTGTGATGAACATATCTTAGTGCATTGTTATCCATTTTTTTATGTTCTATAGCTTGTTGGAACCAACTCAAGGTCTACTGCAAGCTAACCAAATTTGAAGAAGATTGATTCAACCAATTGGGAGAAAATGGCCTCGAAGTGATCACTGGTCATTCTCTACATAGTCCCTAAAAGATCGGGGGTAAGCTATTGATTGTTAAATTGATTGCTCTATACATAGTGAATCATTTTTAGTGATTCCACTTGGAATCATTAGCTCTCTAAGCCAATTAGATACCCTCAAAAGGAATTTTCCTAATTGCTACTGTAGTGTGAGCACTGAGCAAAATATCGAGCATGTTTCAAGACCAAAATAGCAAGTTTTTGGTCACAAGCTAGTTGCAAAGTTATTTGTTTTGATATAATTGTTTGAAGCATCATCTCCAAAGTACATACGCACTTATTTAGTGTCATTGGCAAGCTAAAGGGGTCTACAACATAACTCAGAAGTGAAAGAGGGCTAGTACAAAGCAGGGTTTGGCAGTACCAACTCATTTCTTGTGGTATCCATCCATCTTTCCCAACACATGTGTGTGTATGTATGTGTATCTATATGTGCGTATACATTTGTGTGTATGTATGTGTATCTATATGTGCATATGCATGTGTTGTGTGTGTGTATGAATGTGTATGTGTATATATGTATGTAAATATGATTATGTGAGTTTATGTGTGTGTACATATGATTATGTATGTGTATGTGTATGTGAGTATGTGTATGTGTATGTGAGTATGTGTATGTGTCTATGTGTGTATTCATTATATGTGTGTAATTGCATGCATGTGTATGTGTGTGTAAAAATGTGCATGTATGTGTGTGTATGTATAAATGTGCATGTATGTGTATATGTGTGTAAATGTGCATGTATGATGTATATGTGTGTGTACGCATGTATTTGTACCTCTAGTCTCACTCTTTTCTCTCTCTCTCTCATATACATACATAAACACACATACTCATATCCACATATATATACATAAAAGCAATGTGTACCATGCATTATTGCGATGATGAGCCATAAGTGTTTTCATCTCTTTTAGACACCACTTATGCAACCATCTTGTCCCAAACTCTGTCTCAAGTGAACTAAGTACGTATTTTTTATCCCTCTCATCATGCTCACTACAAAAAAAAAAAAAAACATGTAAATAAAACATAAGATATATATATTTCAATTTATATGTAAAATTTATACAAGTGGACAAGGTGCAGGTAAGAGTCGCACAATGCTCGGATTCTTCTCTTGAACTCCAATCCATTCCCTATGTACACAATGTTCCCGTCTGGCTCTATATCACACTCTAGCCCTAAGGTGCCTATGCATGTCCTCATAGGCACCTGTGGTCTGCTATCATGATCTGGAGGTGAGATAGGTGTCTTGAAAATAGATAGATAAAAATAAATAAAAATATGTGTTATAATATCATTAAAAAAAAATTTGAAAAAAAAAACATACCTATGAGCAGATAGTTGTCTTTCTGCATGTGGAGCCACAGAAGAGCCCTCTTTTGATCACTGGGTAAGCATCCGGATCGTAAAATCTAGCTCATCATCAGGCATCTCTGAGTACTCATGCATGATGATCCCTAGAGTATCAGGTGGAACTTTTGCTCTCATAAGACTTTTGATGAGAGTGAGTTTTGCCTTTCTCTCTCTACTAGGATGCATAATACCTGAACATATACCTGTACATATGTATGTGTGTATATGTGTATGTAGGTGTATATGTGAGTGTGTATGCATGTAAGGATGTATGTATGCATATGCATGTGCATTATGTATGCAAATGTATGCATGTGTGTGTATGTGTGTGTGTATGTGTGTATGCATGTAAGTATGTATGTGTGCATATGCATATGCATTATGTATGCATATGTATGCATGTGTGTGTATGTGTGTGTATGTGTCTCCATGTGTGTGTATGCATATATGTGTGTGTATGTCTCTATGTGTGTGTCTATGCATATATGTCTGTGCATGTGTCCATGTGTGTGTATGTGTGTGTGTGTGTGTCTATGTGTGTGTGTGTCTATGTGTATATATACATGTGTATTTGTATATATATGTCTATATGCATATGTATGTATGTGTGTAAATGTGTGTGGATGTGTATGTGTGTGTAAGTGTGTATGTGTCTATGTGTGTATGTGTGTGTATATGTGTGTGTCTATGTGTGTATATACATGTGTATCTGTATATATATGTCTATATGCATGTGTATGTGTCTATGTAAATGTGTGTGGATGTGTGTACATGTGTGTGTAAGTGTGTATTGTGTGTGTATCTATGTGTGTGTAAGTTTGTATGTTTCTATGTGTGTATGTGTGTGTGTCTATGTGTGTAAGTGTGTGTGTGTCTATGTGTGTATGTCTGTGTGTATGCATGTGTAAGTGTGTCTGTGTATGTGTGTGTGTGTGTATGTGTGTGTGTCTATGTGTGTGTGTGTCTATGTGTGCATGTAAATTTGTGTGTGTATGTATGTATATGTGTGTATGTTTCTATGTGTGTGTATGTGTCTATCTGTGTGTATGTGTCTATGTGTGTATGTGTATGCATGTAAGCATGTATCTATGCATATGCATATGCATTATGTATGCATGTCTGTGTATGTGTGTGTATGCATGTAAGTATGTATGTATACATATGCATATGCATTATGTACGCATATGTATGCATGTATGTATATGTGTGTGTATGTCTCTTTACATGTGTGTGTGTATGCATATATATGTGTGTATGTGTGTGTGTGTGTCTCTAGGTGTGTGTGTGTCTATGTGTGTATAGGTATGTGTGTGTATGTGTGTGTATGCATGTAAGCATGTATGTATGCATATGCATGTGCATTATGTATGCATGTGTGTGTGTATGCATGTAAGTATGTATGTTTGCATATGCATATGCATTATGTATGCATGTATGTGTATGTGTGTGTATGTCTCTCTACATGTGTGTGTATGCATATGTATGCATGTATGCATGTATGTGTATGTGTGTGTCTATCTCTACGTGTGTGTGTGTATAAACATATGTGTGTGTATGTTTCTATGTGTGTGTGTATGTGTGTATGTATGAGTGTCTATGTGTGTATGTGTGTGTGTCTATGTGTGTGTGTCTATGTGTGTATATACGTGTGTATCTATATATATGTGTCTGCATGCATGTGTATGTGTGTGTAAATGTGTCTGGATGTGTGTGTGTGTCTATGAGTGTGTATGTGTTTATGTGTGTGTATGTGTCTATGTGTGTGTATGTGTCTATGTGTGTATGTGTCTATGTGTATGTATGTGTCTATGTGTCTATGTGTGTATTTGTATGCTTGTAAGCATGTATCTATGCATATGCATGTGCATTATGTATGCATGTGTGTATGTGTGTGTATGCATGTAAGTATGTATGTATGCATATGCATATGCATATGCATTATGTATGCATATGTATGCATGTATGTGTATGTGTGTGTATGTCTCTTTACATGTGTGTGTATGCATATATATGTGTGTATGTGTGTGTGTCGCTCTCTACATGTGCATGTGTGTCTATGTGTGTATATGTATGTGTGTGTATGTGTGTGTATGCATGTAAGCATGTATATATGCATATGCATGTGCATTATGTATGCATATGTATGCATGCGTGTGTATGTGTGCGGATGCATGTAAGTATGTATGTATGCATATGCATATGCATTGTGTATGCATGTATGTGTATGTGTGTGTATGTCTCTCTACATGTGTGTGTGTGTATGCATATGTATGCATGTATGTGTATGTGTATGTATGTCTCTCTATGTGTGTGTGTATGCCTATATGTGTGTGTATGTGTTTATGTGTGTGTATGTGTGTGTGTATGTGTGTGTCTATGTGTGTATGTGTGTGTGTCTATGTGTGTATGTGTGTGTGTCTATGTGTGTATGTGTGTGTCTATGTGTGTATATGTGTGTGTATCTATATATATGTGTGTCTGTATGCATGTGTATGTGTGTGTGTGTAAATGTGTCTAGATGTGTGTGTGTGTGTGTGTGTAAATGTGTCTAGATGTGTGTGTGTGTGTAAGTGTATATGTGCCTATGAGTGTGTATGTGTTTATGTGTGTCTATGTGTGTGTATGTGTGTATGTGTGTATGTGTATATGTGTGTATGTGTGTATGTGTCTATGTGTGTATGTGTGTATGCATGTAAGCATGTATGTATGCATGTGCATTATGTATGCATATGTATGCATGTGTGTGTATGCATGTAAGTATGTATGTATGTATGCACATGCATGTGCATTATGTATGCATATGTATGCATATTTATGCATATGTATGCATGTATGTGTATGTGTGTGTGTATGTCTCTCTACCTGTGTGTGTGTGTGTATGCATATATGTGTGTGTATGTGTCTATATGTGTGTGTGTCTATGTGTGTATGTGTGTGTGTATGTGTGTATGTGTGTGTCTATGTGTGTATATAAGTGTGTATCTATATATATGTGTCTGTATGCATGTGTATGTGTGTGTGTAAATGTGTGTGGATGTGTGTGTGTATGTGTGTGTGTATGTGTCTATGTGTGTGTGTATATGCCTGTGTGTATGTGTATGTGTGTGTGTGTCTATGTGTGTATATGTGTGTGTCTATGTGTGTATGCATGTATCTATGTGTGTATATATGTGTGTGCGTATGCATGTGTATGTGTGTATGTAAATTAGTGTGTATATGTGTGTGTGTAAATCTATGTGTATGTGTGTGTATGTGTGTATGTGTGTGTATCTATGTGTGTATGTGTGTATGTGTGCATATATGTGTGTATGTGTATATATATGTGTGTATGCATGTGTATGTGTATGTGTGTGTGGAAATGTGTGTGTTTAAGTGTGTATGTGTCTATTATGTATGTGTGTGTGTGTGATTATGTGTGTGTGTCTATGTGTGTGTGTATGTGTGTGTATGTGTGTGTATGTGTGTGTATGTGTGTGTATGTGTGTGTGTCTATGTGTATGTGTGTGTGTGTGTGTGTGTCTATGTGTGTATATGTGTGTGTATGCATATGTACATGTTTGTAAATCTGTGTGTATATGTGTATGTGTGTGCGTACCTTACTTCCAAAGATGTGTGTGCTCAAACCATGTCGATCTCTCCCTCTCTCGCTCTCTCTCTCTCTCTCTCTCTCTCTCTCTCTCTCTCTCTCTCTCTCTCTCTCGTCCTAATTTGTGCCGGGAGAAATCGAATTTTTTTTTAACATTCAAGAGCATTGCTTATGCGATGCTCTAGAATACCAGGTCGTCATGTATGCAACGCTCCAGCATCACAGGAAGTTTGCCAACATCGTTAAAAGCATCGTTGGCTAGTGACACTCTTTGCGATGCATATTTTTAGCGTCGCATAAGTGACTCTATGCAATGCTTATGCGACGAGTCGTCTTTTTTTTTTAACAAAAAAATGTCTCGTCGCTTATGCGATGCTAGCATCGCATAAGCGACGAGACCCACTTTTTTTTCATTGGCCGATGCCCCCCTATTTGTAGTAGTGCTTGGACCATCCAAACATTTCCATGAACTGAACCAACAAATGGTAATTAAAAGTGCTGAAATAGACATGGTAAATACAAGCTCGTGAATGATAAGTGATGCTTCTTTGATAAAAAATTCATTCAGAAATCAAGTTTGTGTCACTTTTCTTCTTGTATGGCATTGGGCAAGTAACATGTATCCATCACGTATAGTGGTCAGCCCAACCATACATGCATGTGTTCCTTACAGTTTCTACTTCAAATAATAGCAAACTAACATCATTTCCTCTGTCAATATCCATCAGTTATTTTTTGGTATAGTATTTCAGCAATGATTAGTACTTGGCATTCAAAAATGCCAACTCTGTTCTCTGATTCTGTAGTACTTGACTTCTACAAGAACCTAAGCTCAACTGCTACTTGGATGTATAGCTTCTATGGGTGTCCTGTGTGAACCCACTGCTAGTGTTGTGCCAAACATCAAGAATGATGTACATTCATAAGAACTTCTGAACGACTGAGTGCTCATATTTACTGATGAGGGTTGATTCAAACCAGACAACATGCATTTTAGATGAAGTTTTTTGTGATAGTAATGAATTATAGTTATGATTGCCTGTCAACATAAAATGTTGTAAGCCTACATCATTTCATCCCACACCTTTCCAAACAAAAGAGTTCTATATTACATTGCAAACAAGTAAAATAAAACTTTTGCAAAGCCACATTGGGCTTATGTATCCTACTGACAAAAATTTCACTCTCAATTTCGGGTGTATGTGAATTTTTTGATCTAGGCATGCTCAACATTCCAAATGCGTCCAAGCCCATGTAGCCTAGTGATTTGACACCTTGAGCTTCTAGGAGGAAGTCCTGAGTTCAAGTCTTGACTAGACATATTTTTGAGTTCCTCAAAGATGGGTGCCTCTACCTTACAAGGTTGGATGTGTGAGTGTGTTTCCAATTCATTGTACTCTATAAAAAAACATTCCAAATGCAGGTGAAACCTGATAGGTTCTACACATATCACCCAGAACACTGTATGAGAAACACTTTACCTCAGAGTTCTAATTGTACAAGACTCCAGATATAGGCATACTAGGCACTTCACAAGTTGTACCTTTTAATCTGGGCTTAGTTACTTTAAGAGTAGGTTGTAGCACATTTTCAAAACACACCTTAGTCAAATCACTGATCATCCTAAAGGTATCTAACTCAACTGATCACTTAGTATTTGAAGAGCATCCAATTCCGATGCACATTGTCATATACATATCTCACAATCGTTTGATGAATCCTTCAAGTTCAATTCACATGAAACCAATACAAATATGGGATGACAAGGGGTAGATTCAGACACTTTCTCAGTCACAATTAGGCATCCAAAACAAATGTAAAATTTGGTACTTACAGGTTGGATGTTCCAATTCTTTTATCTCTAGATCATTCCTCATGCCATAAAATTCAAGCTTTGTTGGATTTATTAAGAAAAAGTTAAGGTGCTACGTTACTAATCCAACCATAACTGCACATCCAAAATATTATCATGATTGGGAAGGGAGGTTATATGGGGGCTTGAAAACAAGGAAGCACCTGTAGGACTCTCATTAAAGTTCACTACGTGCATTGATGGATGGATAAATAATGATCATAGATAATTAGGATCCTTCCAATTTTTATTCCTTAGCACATACACCAAAATGAAAATGAGCATAAAGTACACACAAGATAAATAAAGAGAAGCTTTAATGGACCTTTGCATTCTTTTTCATTTCCCCTTTATATTTATATCAGACCATGCCCCTCATTCAAAAGTATATAAATATGGGCGAAATTATCTACATATATAGCAGTATACTTAAAAATATTTTGGCAAATTTTCATGATACCATTCATTTAAAATATAAATATTTTGGTGAATTTCCATGATAACTACCATGGGAAATATAAACGACTTTGGTAAATTTTGACGATAGAATCAATTTGAAAGATCAAAATTTTGGGATTCACCCTTAAAACTATAAACATTTTTATGCATTTGAAACCATTGAACTTCATTTAAAAAGTTTCAAGACATCTGTTTATTCAACCATCTTGGACACTTTAATTGCTCTTTGCACACAATGAATCATCTTGAATGGATTTAATACTTCTTACCAATCCTATCAATATGATCAAATAGTCTAAATCAATAATTTTTTTACAAGGTTCGCAAATGGATAATAGGAACCACAATCCCTATGATAGTATAACATATATCGTTTAAGTTCTAGAATTAAGGATTAAGTTCCCTTGACTCTAGCTACGGGGATGATTATTTATAAGGTACTAAAAATCCATACTCAACCTGGATTTCATAGCAAAATCAATAATCCTTCCATAACATCCCTCAAAGCAACGAGAAACATAGCTAGCAACCACCCATAACAAAACATGGATGGAATATCCCAATGCATGATACCTCATTAACCACCCATATCAAACCATGGATGGAATATCCCAAGGCATGATACCTCATCAAATACGAACAAGGATCTACCCAACACTATCAAATAAAGAATGAAAACACACCTATCCCTTAGCAACAAATGGGTTCATTGTCATATTTTAGATAGGAAGCCATTGTCGTCAATTAATATTAGAATATGAGCTGTAAATGATGCAATCATGAGCAATTGCAACTCCTAGGAACTTTGGTTATCATTGGTATATACAAGAATCATAGTTGAAAGATCAAGATTGATGGTCTAAAAGAAGCATATGCTTTCTAGAAGATTGGACCATATATACCCTAGTAAATCAAGCAAGAGAAATAAAAAGTACATAAATCAGAAAAATCATGTGAAAACATTAAGCTGATGCATATACAACCATCTGCATGAGAAAGAAAGTATAGGATAGTGTTGTGCATTAGGTGGAAGCTTACAGATCAGCAAACCAGTTTGATGTATTACTGCCATATTAATAAGACAATGTTGAACTTGATATGATCAAGTAAGAAAGACAACTCAAGAATAAAGAGTAAAGTGCATTTAAAATCTACCTTGTTAATGCAAATAAAATCATCCGCATGGATTCACACAACACCAAGCATTCTGCACCTCCAAGTAATCATCAATAATTATACAAATGTGTTGAATAAATTATGCATCAAATGGGAAGTGTACAGATAAGAAAGGCAGATCTAATATATGATTGCCTACAGAATTAACAACGCACTCTAATGTATGATTAACTACAAAATCGATCACCTTATAACCTTATAAGTAGGATCGAAAGAGAGCTTGTGATAAATGAAGCACAAGAAAAAAAAACAATCAAAAACAAAATATCATGTACAAATAAAAACATCCAAAGAGCAACTACTGCCCAATCCAAATCTCATGTATGATTTGGATTGGGTAATCTTTGCAATCCAAATCTTATGGATGATTGTGTACATGTGTAACTGTTCCGAATCTGATTTATGATTGTGTAAGGGACGAATGATGGATTGGACCAAGATTAAAGTTAAGTGATCCAAATTCAATATATACTTGTCTACAAGATCAACGTATACCTTAATTAGATCCAGCAAAAGAGAAAGTGAAAGCTACTCCATGGGAGAAAAATTGCAAAAAATTAAAAAAAAAAACTGATGATGCAAATGGAGTCATCTGCATGAACTAGTAAAGTACCAAGAAATCCATAAATCCATAGCTCCAAGAAACATTTTATCGTTGTCTATATTCATTGTAATATCAGATAAAATCCTAGAAGTTAGCGAGCCAATTGTGTACAAGAGTGCTGACGTAATGGATACAATACTATAGATCAATGGGCCAAATTCAATACATATTTGCGCGGAAAACCTAAAAATACAATTTAATACGAAGCAAGAGAATAATTAAGAAACTAAACATATGATGTAGTACGAAGCAAGAGAATAATTAAGAAAATATCAAACATGAAGAACATTGCAAGCAAAAGAGATTCCATTGATGCAAATAAAACCTTCTTATTTGAGCTTATACACATTGAACAACCTATAGCTCTAGTTATTAGTAGAATTTATTGGAAGAATATTGCCGCATTGAGCACAAGTAAATTACATTCAATATATATGCTTGTTAATAGAATTTAGTCAGTTGATAACATGAAAAGTGCAAGTAAGAGAAAGAGAGATATATTCCACAACAAATAATGCAATAAAAACCAATTCCGTTAATGCAATGAAATCGTTTACATGAGGTAACAAAGCTTTTGACAATCTACAACTCCAAGGAAACTTTGACCACTATTTTACTGCATTGAATGTTTCAGGATACATGTATGCAGCCTTAAATCCTCGATTAGATGATTCTCGCATGAAAAAATCAAGTGAGAGAAAAGAGAGAGAGAGAGAGAGAGAGAGAAAGAGAGATTATTAAAATCAACAAATTGCATTCATTATTCATACAATCAACTACTCGTGCAGAGCACATTCCCAGGGCCATTCAAGCTTAGAACTTGAGAGAGAGAGAGAGTGAGAGAGAGGTTATCTACCATGGAGCATATGTGTGTACCTAAGTCAAGAAGACTTAAGGACTTGTGCCAAAGAGACTAAACCTGATTTGCAACACAAGTGCATATAGTGGGAAATTGACACACGCTTACTTGTCAATCAGATCAAATGACCTAACCAAGTGTATGAGGACATGTGCACACATGATGGAAAATGAAGTGGTTCAGCTTATATGTATGAGAAGAGGCTAATCCACCTCTCTAACTCACTCAAATACTGAAAGTGTCTGCCGTGATACCACTTACAGTAGTTTTTAGTAAATCGAGGATTTCTCCCAGCTCCAAACTCCAAATATAGTGAATAGCAGACTTATTTCGAAGCTCTCAACAAGACGCATCTATTGGAAGTGGCTTCACTCGATTCTGACAACCATGCTTCAAGTTATGAACAAAATAGTGAATGGTGGGAAACACTCACACTCACGCCACAACTCCTCCAAGCTCACGCACACACTACAGTAGCTCAAAAACAGTGGGGAGGGGTAGACAACAGTCCTACACACACATTCCAAGCATTACACACACACAAAAGATCAAAGAGAAGATGGAAATTAGCAAGAAAGAAGCAACTTCGAAAATCAGGAGCTCTCCTTCTTCACAATGGCAAAAAGTCTCTAAAAAGAGTCACAAAGTGACTTATATACATGTTCCCTAAATTTGGTCCTTTCACACAAGAGACCGGCACTTTGTTTCTAAAAAGTGAATTTCCTACTAATTTACAAGGGATATTCTACAACAAGTTGGGATTATGCAACTAGAGGACTCCTCTAGTGCATTTACATGGCTTTGAGGGAATTTCCTAAGACTTGAAGAAGAAAAAAAATGTGCCCATTAATTTGAAAATTTTGGGGCTCTTCTTTTGTGTTTCTCTGCTCAGCAACACTCTTCCCCTCTTTGTCTCTGTCATCCCTTGACAGGCTTTTGCTTCTTGTTTGTTGTCTATCTAGGCTTTCTGAATACACATACCCGGTGGTCGAAGAAGCGGTAAGCACTGTCAGAGAATTTGTTATTTTGTCTGAAGTATGTCCTTTGCTTCTGTTTGAGCTGATCTTCATACTTAGCCATCTTCTCCTCTAGTTCTTTGTTGTCTTTGTCCAGCCTTTCCTGCACATCTATGGATTGATCACTTAGGAGAGCTGTCATTAGCTCGTTATTTCGGTTCCTTAGGTTTTCTGCCTCCTCCATATATACCTTTATTTGTGATTCCATTATTTTACTCCGGGTGTGCATTCATGTCTTCTCAGCATCGCTAGCTTCATATTTCTTCGTTATATCCTGGAGTTGTTCTTTCAATTTTTCATTTTCCGTATCTATAGTTTTGTACTGCTTTGTGATCTCTTGAACTTCATTTTCTTTCTGTAAGATCTGCTCCTTCGCTATTTTTAACTCAGTAGAAAGATTCTTACCAATTTCTTGAAGTTCATTCTTGTCCTACATCGCTTGATTGTAATCTTCATCAGCCTCAAGCATTAATTGTTGTGTATCCATTGCAGTTCTAATCATGTCTGCACTACGAGCTTGAGCTGAGCGATGTCAACATTCAACCATGTCCGGGGTATACTTGGAGCTTCTCCTGTTTGTACATCTCTTCCTTGCTCTACATGGATGGTTTCATTGTGGGGTTGTCTAAATTGTAATTGCATTTTTGGCTCCGTCTTATCTTCATCCAGATCAATGACTTTTGTGGCACTCCCTTGAAAAGTGACATCCATGGGGGAGGGTTCTGCCACAACCCTTATCGGTCTGAAGGGTTCTGCTTCTTCGACTGTCTCTTCTTGAGGCTCTTTCTTTGGTATCTTGATTGACACCTCTCTCGTAGGTGTTGTCTCCTTGATATTAATTGTGGAAGTCTTATAGAGTTTGATTGCATGTGTCC
This sequence comes from Ceratopteris richardii, assembly GCA_020310875.1. Lineage (NCBI taxonomy): Eukaryota > Viridiplantae > Streptophyta > Polypodiopsida > Polypodiales > Pteridaceae > Ceratopteris > Ceratopteris richardii. The sequence continues at coordinate 159,095,874 of CM035411.1, read as the reverse complement.
CTTCTTGGTCTACCTCCTTGCTTGCATCGTCTTGAGTGGGGTGGATTGAGTTGACCTTCGTGCCTTCGTCTGCTTCCTCGTAGTTGACTGCATTCAACTCCTCCCATTGTCCATCATCCTTTGATTCACTTTGAATATCCACATTCAACAATGAAGTGTCGGGTTCTTCTTGTGCATCCGAAGACGAGCTTGAGTTATCCAACCCTAATTCTTGGTAGCGGTGACCTTTGGTGAGTTTCTTTTTTGCTTCCATCTCTTGGTGGGTCTGCTGGTAATGGTGTCCTTGCACTAGTAAATTGACTTGCCCTTCTATATATTGGTGTGTATCCTCCGGGGCTTTAGTTAAATCTTCTTCTGTGATAGGCCTTAGCTCTTCAATACTTGTCTTTGGAAGTACGTGTGCTCTTTTCGTGACTGGAACTTCCACTTCGACTTGTTTTGCTTCCCTTAATCTCTTTGTGCCTCTCATTCTGGGTTGAGAGCTAGTTTTGGCTTCTTCAACAATTTTGACTCCTCTTTCCTTTTTTGGTACTGTCGCGACTTTGACATACTTAGCCATAGCAGTTGATGATGGCATTTCTTGCAGGTGCTCTCTAATGCCTAAAGCGTGGTAAATCAATATTGTCAGAGCTATGCTGCCATTGAGGAACTTCTTGTTGTTCCATTGCTTCTTTGCCTCGAATAGTCTTTCCTGTATGTAAGGAGTCAGATTAATCTGATTTCCAATCTGCTTGATTGCATGTGAGAGCAGTTGGACAATTATCTTCTGAGGGGCCGTGTATCGATGCATATTGAGGAAGCAAAAGTGTTGATGAATGAGTCTGACTTCCTCTACTATGTCGACTCTGTTAATGTCAGTGAACGTTTTGGTTTTCGCCCCTCTACTCTCTTCTTTCACTACCGTATTGCCATCCTTTTCCCATCCAAAAGCTTCCTTAATCAAATCATGTGTGAATTGAATAACTACCCATTCACCTATTTTATCCATAACTCGAGCCTCGGGCACCAATGGATCATGTAATGCTGGCTGTAAGGTGTTCATGACTTGTGTGCACCTTTGAAAGTCAGGCTTATAGATTGGTAGTTCAAAATATTTGTGTATGCCCGCTTTTTTCATGATGTCTATTGTAGATAGGAGTTCATGCACTACTCTAAAATCTTGGGACATGATCGGAAATTGATGATCTGTATCCATGATTTTGATAGTCGCCAGGAAGAGATATTCCCCAACCGGTTGATCTTCTCTAAACCAATGTCCCTTTGCTTTGGTGATACTATGGAGAGGAAATTCCAATACTTCCTCTTGAACTGTTGCTTCAGAATCTTCAGAAGCCATCTGCACTTGTAAGGAAAAGTGCATTAGCTCTAATAGAAAGCATAACAACTGTGTAGTGCATTGCAGTGATATGTTGTCGTTCTGTCACTCCGTTTCCCTTGGTTCTATAAGTGAGATCTCTTACCACATCTTTTTATTTTTTTTCCTGAAAGAAAACAAGCATTAGAATAGCCGAAGCATTTATTTATTTACATAGTATGTCCATTCCTAAGGAAGTTGAAGCTATGACCTAATCCCCATTGGAGAATGTGCACCACTAACTTGTTTATGCACATCAAGTGCCGAATGCTTGGCCTTGTAATGTGGCTCCACTATGCATTAGGTGCACTTGATACTTCATGAGTGCAATTGAAATCCTTGTTGTTGTGGTGGTCCATTCCTTGCAGTTGCTTTGGCTTCCAAATCCACTTCGTGGTTATGTTGATGGCCCTTTTCTTCTCTTTGGTCCGTCGAACTTCATGTATTTCTTTTGATGTCCTATTAATTGAGTTTGTTTTCCTCATGTTTCCATGATGAGTCGGTCTTGGCTGCATTGTTTGAATGCCTCGATGTAATGCATCCGTCTGTTTGTTTATCTCTTGCTTAGCTGCTGGTCTGACCTTTTTGGGAATCCATATCTATTGTCGTGCCTTCTGAACTTGAATCAAAGGCTTGGGGAGCCATATTTGCAAGAGTCATTTTGTTTCAGATTTCAGTGATGCTGACTTCTTGTTCTCCTTTTTCTCCTCATGAGTTGGTGTTGGTGTCTCTGATTTCTGCACTTGATCCTTGCGTACCCATTTGAATTTGTTCTTCCCTTGATGTGAGTATCTGAATGTTGTCTTCCAGATTGGTAATCCTTCTGTCGTGTGAGAGACTCCATGAGAGTTGGTTTCCTTATTGTCTGGCCGTTCATCAACTGAATAGGATGATTTCACCTCTTCCTTGGACACATTAGGGTTTGAGCTTTCTACTTCTTCTAGATTGGTTTCTGAGGTATGGGGACTGGAATCATGTTCCACTAGCTCTTCTTTGCATTCTTCTGCACTCTCGATGGCTTTTGGTTGTTGTGAAGGCTTCTCCCCTAATAGGCTAAAAATTTCCTTGTGCCCTATCTTGGCTGAAATATAGCCTTGAGCTAGGTTGATCTTACTTCATTCTCAATGATCCAATCCTGTCCTAGGATCAAATCTTCTATTAAATCTTCATCTCTGCACACTAAGACTCATTGTTCCATGGAAGAATTTCCTAGGTGGAGGGATACTATCGTTGCCCCAATGCATTGTATGATTTGACCTCCAACTCCTATCATCTGAGCTTTTGTGGGAGTCATAATCATTTGAAGATCTTTTATGACCGTATTACCTATGCAACTAAGTCCTGCTCCTAAGTCTACCAATGCATCTATTAATTTGTACTTTGTCTTGCCAATCCCTAGGTTTAGATAAGGTCGTGACCTGTAAGCACTAGTCGTGTCAGACGTATGGACTTGGTAATTAGCCATAGGGATAGGTTCTTCTCCTTGGAGATATCGTTCGTCTCTTTGCCTAATCCATTCTTTCCTTTTCTTGATGGGTTCTAGGGCTTCTTGTCGTGCCTCCTCTCTAATCTGTTCTTCCTCTTTCTTCCTATTTTGAGCACCTACCAGACGTGCTAACATTTGATCCGTTAATGGCTCCATGAACCGTTTCACTCTGCATCCACTTATGTAGTTAGGAAGAATGTCTCCATCTAAAGTGGCTAGATTAACTGCTCCACTAGTAGATATCCTATTTATGATCAGAGGTCCATATCCGCATTTTTGTAACTTCTTGGCATGTTGCTTTAAGGTGTAAACCAGGACTAGGTCTCCTTCTTTAAGTCCTTTGTCTTTTATGTGAGCGTCGTAATATGCCTTTTGTCTTCTCTTGGCTGCATATATTCCTGCTACAGCTTGTAACCTAGTTTCATGCAACTTCTCGATTTGGTCTAGTTGTTGGGATAATTCATGTCTGGTCCATTCATATTGTTGGGCTACTCTCAGGGTGGGGATTAAAAAATCAATTGGCAAAATTGCATTCTGCCCGTACACTAAATTGAATGGGGTAGTTCCAATGGCAGTCTTGTATGCGACTCGAAAGGCCCAAATTGCATGATGCATTGCTTGTCCCAGTCAGACCTCCCATTATTGACAATCTTTGTCAATACCGTGCATAATACCTTATTGGAATTTTCCGCTTGACCATTGGCTTGGGGATGGTATGGGGCTGATTTTTTATGGATCACTAAAAACTCATTCATTAGAGACTCTATCACTTCATTAATGAAGTGCGTTCCTCGGTCACTCACAATCTCAATTGGTAATCCGAAATGGGTGAATATATGCTCAAAAAGAAACTTAGCCATGGTTTGAGCATCATTCTTTCTAGTAGCCTTTGCCTCTACCCATTTTGTCAAGTAATCTATGATACTATGATATATTCAGCATGTGATCCTCTAGCTGGTGGGTTGATGGGTCCTATGAAGTCAATACCCCATTTAGAGAATGCTCTCGCACAAACCATAGGTCTCAATGGCATGTCATCTCTTCGAATTGGGTATTTAGTCTTTTGGCAGGTCTCGCAGCTTTGTACATATGTTTCAGCATCCATATGTAAAGTTGGCCACCACAAGCCTGCGAAGAGGATCATTTTTATGGTTCTCTCAGCTGAAAAATGACCTCCTGCCGCACCTGAGTGTGCCATCTCTAATATGGGCAAATATTCTCCTTCATGCGCACATAATCGTAGTTGGTTGTCTTTTCCTCTTCTAAACAATTGTCTTCCCATAAGTACATAATCTTTGCTCATCTCTTCTAGGGATCGTTTTCTTGCCAAGCTAACTCCTTCCTCATGCTCTCTTGTCTTTAGGAATTTTACCAATGTTTTGCTCCAATTGGGTGCTATCGTTGAGAAAGGTATGGACACATGATCTTCGGGGATTGTCTCTTGACATTCTGCATAGTTACTTACGTAGTCATGGACATCCTTAGGCATGTCAGGCCAGTATACTCCTAATCGCTTTGATTCCCTAATGGTTTCATGAGTCCCTTTGAGTGTCCTCCATTTGTTCACATGAGCTTGTTCAATCAGCTTCAATTGTTCGTCTTCCTCAACACATCTTAGTAATACACCATTGGGTTCCTTATAGTACACACTTCCAACAATAATGTGCAAATTCCTTGATTGGAGAATTTCCTTTTTGATATCCTTATTGATTGAGTGTTGTGGGCCATGAGTGAGTATTGGAATTAGTTTCTCTGCCCACTTTGGACAAACTTCCAGATTAAACAAATAAGTGTCTGGTAGATCATCGGGTACTCCACTTGGTGGTTCTCCATGTGTTAACCTCGAAAGGTGATCTGCTCTTACATGCGTGTTTCCCTTTTTCACTATCATTTCAAAGTCGAACTCCATCAATAGTAGGAACCATCTTACCAATCTTCCCGAGTTACAAGGCTTATTGACTAGGTACAAAAGAGCCTGATGGTCTACGAAAAACTTGAATTTGTTGGCTAAGAGATAGTGTCTAAATTTCTTCATTGCATAGACCATTCCTAATCCTTCTCGCTTGGTAGTGGTATAATTTCTCTCCGCTTGGTTCAGTTGTCTACTTGCATAGGTAATTGGGTGATCTAACTTCCCTTCATCTGTTGGTTGGGCTAAGATACATCCTATTGCATAATTAGAAGCATCTACATGAATATGAAAGGGCTTGTTCCAATTCGGTGTTTTTAGAATTGGGGTTGTGCTAAGTCTCTTCTTTAACTCATTGAATGCCTTCTCACATTCCTCTATCCAAGTGAATTGAGTTAAGAGTCCATACAGGGGTTTGGCGATTATGGCATACATGTGGATGAATCGACGGTAGTATCCACAAAGTCCCATAAATGCTTGTACGTCTTTCACATTCTGTCTATTGTAAGGATATGTCTGATGTGCACCGGTCCCTCCTCACACACACATGTGTGTAGGGTGATCTCCTCCACATAAACTACATCTTTGTAACATGGGCACTCTTAATGCCGGGTGTTGGTAATTTCTATGTCCTTGGACTCCCAATTTCTTTGCTACCAACTCCGCTATTTCCTCCACATTACTGGAGTTGGATGTAACAGTACTCCGAGAGTCTTCTGATTTAGTGGGGCTGAGTGTGCTCTTGAGATCCTCAGCTAAATTTTCTTCTAGATCAATGCACTCTTGAAGACATTCACTCAGGGTTTGCAACCTTTTCACATAAACTAGCATCCTTAGGCTTCCATTCGTGAGTCCATCCAAAAATAGTGAAATCATCTTTTGTTGAGTGGGTCTCTCTGCAGTTGGACATCTATCCACATACTGGTTAAATCTTCGTGCGGCTTTTTTCACTGTCTCATTAGGGTTCTGTTTAAAGCTATGGATTAAAGAAGCAGAATTGTGTTTAATCCCTCACTTAGTGAATTCCCCAATGAATTCCTGAAAAAATTGTTCCATGTTTCCAAATTGGTTGGGGTCTAATGGCTGGAACCAAGTCAGAGCCGTTCCTGTGAGGGTGAGTCCGAAAGACTCATACTGCACGAAGAAGTCGTCTACTTGTTCTGCCCTTAGAACTTGTTTAAATTCAGCGATGTGATCGTAGGGTTCTCCTAATCCATCATAAGGATTTCTTATGCATTTGGCCACTTGGATAGGTCTCAGTCTTCTCATTGGTTCTGGCGGTCTAGGCATTACGGGGAAGGCAAGAACTGCTGGTCTAACTGGGGGTATTCCAGGCTGCCCTCCTACTGGTGGTCGTGGTCTTACTGGTGGATGGTACTGATTACCTATTCTTGGGTGGGTATGATTGTGTGTTTGCACTCCTGGAGTCGCAAATTGTACATGAGTACAGTTTAGAACACTCCATTGGCTAGTTTGTCCTGACATGGTGTGCTCTGCCTCTTGTTGGGTTCCAAAGGGGTTCTGAGAGGTGGTTGCCTGCTCTCTTTGAGGGAATACAGGCAAACCCATGTATTTCAGTTGAGCCCTGTCTGTGGCATCAACCAACCAATATCTTCTCTGATTTTTATCTAGGTATGTTATCCTAGTCTCGTCTTCTGGATCCTTTAGCTCATAAAATGTCATCGGGCTTTCTTCTCTTCCTCGGGCCGGTGAGTCTGCTTGAAGCAACAAGTCCATTCCATGGATCAAGTATACTTCCAATAGGTAGTCGTCTTGAGGTATCAAGTCTCCTCTCAAGACTCGTGTCACTTGGGATCTACCTCTAGGGGTCGTCACTAGCTCCTCAGGGTTTGGTCTTCCTGAGTTTTCCTATCCCACTAACTCTCCCCTTTCATTGATCAACTCGGGAAATTCGGTTACTATGTAGATGTGACCTATCTTGTCCATGTATGCTCCTCCTTCATACTTAACAGCCGGTCTGGGCACAATTGTTGCCTCTATTGCAGTCACCATTCTAGCGACGGATCTGTTTAAGCCATCCAGGTAGATGGGAATCTCCTGTGCATTAGTAGAAACGTATTGTAAGGAGGTACGGTACTCTCCTTCCACAGCGGTCATAAAGTTTCTACCTGGAGCGGGCCCCTGCATGTCTTCTGAGGCCATGGGTATCTCCTCCTCTGAATCACTAGAGGTGTCTGAATAGACTGAGTGGTGACTGACCTAAGCAGCACTTCCCACAGAAGATATGATGCTTCTTCGGCTACTTAGAACTCTCCTTGACCTCAAGTTCATTCACCCTCATGAGGCTCTCTAGGTCTCTAAAGCTCTCCCTAAGTGGTTCCTCCAATGCTTCAAGTTTGCCCTTCAAAATGATTTAAAAGCTCTGGACGATAGCACTCTAGATGATACTGCACCATGCGATACTGCCTTGGACGATACCAAACTGGCCACGATACGATACTTGATGTCCTAGCAATACGATACCTTCAGATCAGACAATACGATACTAAAAAGTCGGACGATACAATACTTATACTATGACGGATATGATACCAGGAACTCCTACGATACGATACTACAAAGTCGGACGATATGATACTGGAAACCCAGACGATATGATACCACTTTTTGGACAATACGATACCAAAAAGGGCACGATACAATACTGGAGTTTGCACCGATACGATACTTAGAACTCTCCCGATACGATATTGGATCTTGGCCCGATACGATACTACAACAAGTGATGATACGATACCAAAAGTGGTATCACGACACAACACCGAAAAAGAGACGATACAATACTTGGGGTTTGCACGATACAATACTGCTGTAGGTGGCGATACGATACCTCCGACCTGAGTGATACGATACCAGAGTCTCTGACGATACAATATTAAAGTGGGGAACGATACGATACCAGCAGTTATGTGATACGATACCGTTGAACTACACGATATGATACTAGTATGGTATCATGATACCAAACTGTACCAGGTGCGATACGATATCAATGCAAGTGGTGATATGATACCACCACATTGAACGATACGATACCAGCACGGTATTGCGATACGATACTAGACAGCAGAAGATACGATACCAAAAAGTGGTCCGCGATACGATACCACTTCGGTAAAGTGAGATCGCGATACCAACATTCCCAGGGCCATTCAAGCTTAGAACTTGAGAGAGAGAGAGAGAGTGAGAGAGAGAGGTTATCTACCATGGAGCATATGTTTGGTAGTTTTTATCTATAATACATCACCTTCACCTTCAATGGGATGATAGTGAATCACATTGTATATAATCTGCACAATCGCAAAGCCTATGAGCAGTGTCCTTTTGCCAGAAGTATGATTCTCGAGAATACGACTCAAGGTGACCCGGGCTTCCACTTCACACTCATCGAGTGCAACAAGCTGGTGTACTTACCCTAGGGCATCTGGGAGGGTTTCTGCTGCAATGAGGAACTCATGGAGTTTTATGCCATTCTTGCTCATTATCATTCTGAAAGGGAAAAGTCAGTGAAAAGGTTGTTCTTGCTTGTAGTACTTGTATCAGACCTAATGTTTTCTTTGCTCCTCTCTAATTCTAGTTTGAGTACAAAAAGTTTTATTGTGCACACGTTTCTTAGTTGTAATATGTCTTGTAGAAAGTGTTTGCAAAAGCTATCCTTATGAAAATGAAGATAATTATAGCTCTTCAAAAATATTGTAGGGTTTGTTAAGAATGTATATAGGAAGGTTCATTCTGATTGGCTTTTGCATATAGAAGCCAAAATAGATCTAAGGCAAAGATAATCTACGTGAGAGTGATTTTGTAGGTATCCATAAGATTCATGTTGCATTACAAGGCCAAATCCTCCATGATAGACCAAAGGGACTCTAAATCTTGCCAATAATAAATAAGAAAAAAACAATTTACTAGGGAGTTTTGGCAGAAATAAGAATTCCATATACTCAAACTAGAACTCATGGGGAACTCGAGAGCTTGGTAAGCTTCTAAGCTCATTTTGGAAGATTCTCAAACAATAGATAATTTTGGGAAGCACTTGAAGCAACGAACAACTATCCTCTCTCTATGTAAAACACTTGAGAAAGCAATGTAAAACTAGTATAAAAAGTCTCTTCCCTCTCTTTCTCAGTGACTCGTTGCAAGGTAAATCACTACTGATACATGCCCTTAGCTTAAATTATATGCGGATACTAAACTTCTAACAAATGCAAAGTTTGGGTTTTCAAATGGAAACCAAAGCATATTGTGACTATGATGCATTGGTTGCTCTGTATATGCTACACCCATATATTTGATATGTTAAGGGAAAATATCATTTTGATGAAAAAAATAGAGAGCTTATCAATGTTTTGTTTTTGGTTTTTCATTCCTTGTAAGGGAAAATGTTCTCACTAAAGTGTAGAAGCCCACCAACTCCACTTCTTCACTCATTGGAAGCAGATTTTGAATATTTTTTCTCAGACTAATTCTTAAGTTTTTGTTTTTATTGTGTTCACATTCTATTTAAATCCTTCTACTACATACATTGGGCAAGCGCACATTGATGCCAATATGTGATGTTAGGTCAATTGGTGGGGACCTTCGCCTAGCAAGGTTGGGGGTGATGGTTCAACCCCCTAAGGGCGACAATCAAACACCCGTCATCACTTCGTGGTGAGATGTGAAAAACTAGCCCTTTCAAGGGATCATTGGAACTTCAGACTACTCAATTTAAAATGAGTTATCTCATTTAATCTTTAAGTCATTCCTTTTGGATGTTTACCTAAGTGAAGGCTCTGGATCAATAGATATCTAACTCTTGCTTTGTGGGATTCGGTGCTTCCATGGATGCTATGCTTGGTTTTCATTATTATCTCTCTCTCTCTCTCTCTCTCTCTCTCTCTCTCTCTCTCGCATACACACACAGAAACAAAAAGAAATCAAGTGAGACACTAATGAAGCTTACGTGAAATGAAAACTAACCAGGAATATCCATCTTAATTGTATTTTTTTTAACTAATAAAACTAACACTAGCTCAACATGACTATGAAAATCACCAATACACGGGATGGAAATTAATATGTATAATCACATAAAGTATACATATACTCAGCTTTTTATATTTTCTTTTTGAAAGTATGATTCTCTTTTTTTCTAATCATCATGGGAATTTTCAAATTCTTCGATTAGATACACATGAAAATTCACAAGAGCATATCAGCACACATAAATGAAAACGTTACCAGAGTTTTTTTATCTTTCATCCTAATGCAAATAAATAGTGAGACATATTGACCTCATTTTAGAATTCAATCATCTTGAGTTCGGCACTGATTTTTGAAGAAGGCACCTCCACTGAACAACATTCGTAAAACACAAGGATACACACCGTACACTTACCTTTCGGAAAACAGTTGATTGTATCTCTTCTGACAATGACAAATTCATGTTCTTGCTTCATAGCTATATGCTTAAGCTTCTAAGATGCACCACAGGTATTCAAGTATCTCCATAAGGCTCTGGATTATCAACAAAGAGCAACTTCTTCATATGAAAGTGGTCCTCAATTATCTTAAAATCTCATTTTTTGTTAAAAAGAGTCCAATAGAGCATCCATAACAGCTAGCACAGAAGAGCTCACTTAATTAACTGGAAAATCACCTTCAAGAGTCGAACGCTATCTTAGCATTACACTCGTTTGCAATTTTTGTAGTTGCACTTTGCATATTTCTCTGTCAACAGCTACACCAAAATATTAGACAATTGTTAATATCCCCCAACTATTGATTCAATAGATTAAGGGACAAAAGGAGAACAAATATTGAAAAATATTCTCAGAAACAGAATTGAACTACAGAAACAATGATAGATATCATCGTTCACAAAGATTCTCAAAATACTATAGAGCACAATTGTCTAACCTTGCAACTGACACATGAGGGAAACCTGTTCATTTCAATGACTTGCAAAGAGCCTCCTGATAACAAAGAAAGTCTTCCTGCGTGTTGAGCAATTCCAAAATTTTATGAACATGGGAATGAAAAAGAAGAATTTTCATCTACTTTGGTAGTCTTATGCGGAAAATCACTAGGATTTCTTTTCTTTAGTTCATACGGTGCAGTGACAATGCTGAACGTTAGGGCTTGCAAGGTGATATATTTTTCAATCTCCTCATCACGCTTGTTATCCAGTCTTCTCATCAATTCAATGTTTTGCAACTTACAAAGGTTTCGATATTTTCCAAATTTCTTAAAACTTAACGTCCTTTCTACTAACTACTAAGCCTGATATGAAGGCCATAAGTATGGGATGCTCTCAACTGAAGGTATTTACTATTACCTATTGTTTGACATGACCTTGTGTGTGAGATGATGTGATATGTTCATAAGTATGGGATGCTCTCAACTCAAGGTATTTACTATTACCTATTGTTGACACGACCTTGTGTGTGAGATGATGTGATATGAAGGTCATAAGTATTGGGATGCTCTCAACTGAATGTATTTACTATTATCTATTGTTTGACATGACCTTGTGTGTTAGATGATGTGTCATGCTGTAGCTCCAACCACCGACTTGACCTGAAGGAGAGACATCAGTTGTCCAAACCATCTTGGTTTGTTACCTATCGTTTTACCTGAACTCCTGTGTGAGATGATGTGCCGTGCTATAGCTCCACAATCAGACTCGAGCTGAAGGTAAGACATGAGTTGTCCAATCCACCTTGGTTATAGTAGTGAGGGTGTATATTACCATACCTGAGAGCAACTCGTAGGAGAATCGAGGGCGAATACTACGATGGCCTTTGAGCAGCTCGTAGGATTTGTGGCAAAATGGAGCTACAATATTAGAGAATCAGATCATATTATTTGTGAAAAAATAAAAAAATGTGACCAAGCTTTGCAAGAATTTGGGCTATTTTTATATTCTCAAAGTTAACCACATATAGAAAAAATAAATTTATATCTTTTTCAATTCTCCTTTGGGCTAATTTTCGCCCTTATATTTTTCCCTGGAGATATGGTTGCAATGGAAAGTGGAATCAAGATGAATAGAAGATGGACTCAACTCAATTCAACCCAAACTCATAACTCTAATACAATGGAAATAAAACACTACACAAGATATAGATGGTTCTATCCATCCATGCACTCCGTACTATATGGAACTTAGATGGTGATCTAGATAGATGCTAAGTGAAGGGCTATAGGACAACATAATGGGTACTAAGATTGATACCCTAATGGTTCCAAACATTGCAAACTATGATCCTAGATGGGGGGGAGACCATCCATATAAGGCCCTCCACTATTGAAAGTCAATTTTTCATGTCCAATGTCAAATAGTGGTCATTAGAAAACCAAAAAACTTCACTCGTGAAAGTCCTTGTGCTACCAATGTCTCTTGATTGCATTCCAATATTCCTTCTATCATGTCCTTCATCTGCTACAAACACTTGGTGCTAGTGATCTCCCATGCTTCATTCTTCATTAATCTATCACTACAACATATCAAGGGTATACCGAGGCTGTTACCGAGGAGAATGAACGGGCATAATTTTTTCATGACGTCGGTGTCGCAGTCGGTATGTGCATCGAAAACATAATGTTGGTATAATCGCCAATATGAGTGTCGTTATAGACGCCGGTATGGGCATCGGTATAATCGTCGGTAATATCGGCGCTTATACCGACGACACTACTGGGTGTACCGAGGCTAATATCGACAATTCTCCTAGGTGTACCAATGCTAATACCGAGGACCATATCTGCACAAATTTTTTGGGCAGAGTGTGTTGTCTTTTGCTACAGCATGATGTTGTTTAGCAAAAGACAATACACTCTACCCAACTCCATACCGAGTACATGTGTTATGTACTCTAATGGCAACCAAAACATGATTTTATATGAGCAAAAGTGAACCATGAATCATGTACAAAAAGTTGTATATTTCATAAATGAAGGATGTACAAGAGTGGCAAAGCACTTCCATATAGGAACCGAATACAAAATGTGACAAAGCACTTCCATATAGGAATCGAATACAAAATTATGGTACATCATTGCCACATAGGAGTGTAATACAAAATTATGGCAATGTGACAAAGCACTTCCATATAGGAATCGGATACAAAATTATGGTACATCATTGCCACATAGGAGTGTAATACAAAATTGTGGCAAAGCACTACCATACATATATGCAAGGGGATCAAAACATTTGCACCTACAATCATGCAACAAAGCATATGCGTAAAATGAAAAAAATTGATATGAAATTTATAAACAACAACTAAAAATACGAAACCAAGCTAAAAGTTTACCTAATCATAGATTCTCCCATGAAATGATTGCACCGCGTCCCTCTAAGTCCTGCAACACTGCAGCCAATCCATGATGATATCCATAAGCTTCTTCGATTCGTGTCGAAGGACGACCCACTGCCAACTCCTATAATAAATATGCAAAATGTTAGATGAACATACATGATGTGCTTAACACAAACAAATTCAATAATTAAAATGATACTTACAAATTGGTAGCGCATACTATCATTAGGGGAAAAAATGAACCTTGCATGGGACTTTTAGATTAAGGAGGGATTAGGGATGGACCAATGAGAAGAGGGTGGTGGCCATAGTCTAGTCTCTTAATCACATAGGGTAGGCATAGGGGCTTTAAGTTTCAAATCCTCTTCCATTGGTAGAGAATAAAACTCCTCAAAGATCAAAGCTTGAGGCATCATCTGAATGCTGAGAGTAGCTACCTTTCCATCATACTTTGGTGGATAATTTTGGAGACACTTTTTAGATATCCCCTTACCAGTCTTCTCTATCCCTTAACAAGCCATTCCATCACATGGTTTCTTGATATGAGTAATGGATGCCTTAGTATTTTCTCCTTCTGCAAACCTCTATCCTTTGAATTGATTTTCTAAATTTTGAATGCATGTCTGGTTTTACACCTCATATTGACTCTTCAATATACTCCATGTCTACCTTTCATTGGATGTGTGCTGAATGAGAGGTAGAATAAAGTCCAAACAATTGACCATTATAGCATATAGTGCATTTGAATCCCTTATCTTCAAAGCTTGTAGAAGCTTTGTGTCTGGGAGAATCACCATACTCATATGTGATGGGTCAAAGGTAGGTTGTGGCTCTTGGTTACTTTCCATCACCATCTCCAAAGATCATGAGAATCAAGGATAATTGTAACCTTGAGCTTCCATACAAAATAAGTTGTACCATTTAACTTGCCTTCGCGAAAGGTTCATGGAGCGAACTCCATTGCACCAAATCCACTTAAACTACCACTTTTAGATGTTAACATCTTCATAATGTTGAAACCTTTCTATCCCATGAACTTGAAGCCTTTGTCTTCCCATGAACTCTAGTATTGAAGCCTTCAGCTCTTGACAGCTCTAACATTGAAGCCTTTTCCTACCATATGCTACAATATTGAAACCTTTGCCTCCAAATAACTCCAACATTGAAGCCTTTGCCTCTCAAAAGCTTGAATGTTGAATCCTTCCTTCCACAAACTCTAGAGATGATCCCTTGGCCTGAATGATCTCTACAATCTTATACATCATTATGTGTGTATGTGTCTATGTGTGTATGTGTGTATGTGTCTATGTGTGTATGTGTGTGTGTATATGTGTGTGTGTATGAGTGTGTGTCTATGTGTATGTGTGTGCATCTATGAGTGTGTATGTGTTTATGTGTGTGTATGTGTCTATGTGTGTCTATGTGTGTGTATGTGTCTATGTGTGTATGTGTATGCATGTACGTATGCATATGTGTGTATGTGTGTGTATGCATTATGTATGCATATGTGTGTGTATGCATTATGTATGTGTATGTATGCATGTATGTATGTATGCATGTATGTATGTATGCATATGCATATGCATTATGTATGTATATATATGCATGTATGTGTATGTGTGAGTATGTCTCTCTATGTGTGTGTATGCATATATGTGTGTGTATGCATATATGTGTGTATGTGTGTGTGTACATGCGTTTGTATGTGTGTATGCATGTGTATGTGTGTGTATGCATCATTATGTGTGTATGTGTCTATGTGTGTTTATGTGTGTGTGTATGTGTGTGTGTGTGTATATGTGTGTGTGTGTCTATGTGTATGTATGTGTGTCTGAGTGTGTATGTGTTTATGTGTATGTATGTATCTATGTGTGTGTATGTGTCTATGTGTGTATGTGTATGCATGTATGTATGCATATGTGTGTGTATGCATGTGTATGTGTGTATGCATAATTATGTGTGTATGTGTCTATGTGTGTAAGTGTGTGTCTATGTGTGTAAGTGTGTGTCTATGTGTGTGTATGTGTCTATGTGTGTATGTGTATGCATGTATGTATGCATATGTGTGTATGTGTGTGTATGCATTATGTATGCATATGTGTGTGTATGCATTATGTATGTGTATGTATGCATGTATGTATGTATGTATGCATATGCATATGCATTATGTATGTATATATATGCATGTATGTGTATGTGTGAGTATGTCTCTCTATGTGTGTGTATGCATATATGTGTGTGTATGCATATATGTGTGTATGTGTGTATGTGTGTATGTGTGTATGTGTGTATGTGTGTGTACATGTGTTTGTATGTGTGTATGCATGTGCATGTGTGTGTATGCATCATTATGTGTGTATGTGTCTATGTGTGTTTATGTGTGTGTGTATATGTGTGTGTGTATGTGTGTGTGTGTGTCTATGTGTATGTACGTGTGTCTATGAGTGTGTATGTGTTTATGTGTATGTATGTATCTATGTGTGTGTATGTGTCTATGTGTGTATGTGTATGCATGTATGTATGCATATGTGTGTGTATGCATGTGTATGTGTGTGTATGCATCATCATGTGTGTATGTGTCTATGTGTGTAAGTGTGTGTATATGTGTGTGTATGTGTGTGCACGTCTATGTGTATGTGTGTGTCTATGAGTGTTTATGTGTATGTATGTATCTATGTGTGTGTATGTGTTTATGTCTGTATGTGTATGCATGTATGTATGCATATGTGTGTATATGCATGTGTATGTGTGTGTATGCATCATTATGTGTGTATGTGTCTATGTGTGTAAGTGTGTGTATATGTGTGTGTATGTGTGTGCACGTCTATGTGTATGTGTGTGTCTATGAGTGTGTATGTGTTTATGTATATGCATGTATCTGTGTGTGTATGTGTCTATATGTGTATGTGTATGCATGTATGTATGCATATGTGTGTGTATGAATATGTATGTGTGTGTATGCATCATTATGTGTGTATGTGTCTATGTGTGTATGTTTGTGTGTGTGTATATGTGTGTGTATATGTGTGTGTGTATGTGTATGTGTCTATGTGTGTATGTTTGTGTGTGTTTGTATATGTGTGTGTATATGTGTGTGTGTATGTGTATGTGTCTATGTGTATGTGTCGATATGCGTCTATGAGTGTGTATGTGTTTATGTGTGTATGTCTGCCTATGTGTGTGTGTCTATGTGTGTGTGTCTATGTGTGTATGTGTATGCATGTATGTATGCATATGTGTGTATGTGTCTGTATGCATTATGTATGCATATGTGTGTGTATGCATTATGTATGTGTATGTAAGCATGTGCATTATGTATGTATGTAAATATGTATGTATGCATATGCATATGCATTATGTATGCATATGTGTGTATGTGTGTGTATGCATTATGTATGCATATGTGTGTGTATGCATTATGTATGTGTATGTAAGCATGTTCATTATGTATGCATGTAAGTATGTATGTATGCATATGCATATGCATTGCGTATGCATATGTATGCATGTATGTGTATGTGTGTGTATGTCTCTCTATGTGTGTGTATGCATATATGTGTGTGTATGTGTGTGTATATGTGTGTGTATGTGTGTATGCATGTGTAGTATGCATCATTATGTGTGTATGTGTGTGTATGTGTGTGTATGTGTGTGTGTGTCTATGTGTATATGTGTGTATCTATGAGTATGTATGTGTTTATGTGTGTTTATGTGTGTTTATGTGTGTTTATGTGTGTGTATGTGTCTATGTGTGTGTATGTATCTATGCATGTGCATTATGTATGCATATGTGTGTATGTGTGTGTATGCATTATGTATGCATATGTGTGTGTATGCATTACGTATGTGTACGTAAGCATGTGCATTATGTATGCATGTAAGTATGTATGTATGCATATGCATTATGTATGCATATGTATGCATATATGTGTATGTGTGTGTATGTCTCTCTATGTGTGTGTATGCATATATCTGTGTGTATGCATATATGTGTGTGTATGTGTGTGTATGTGTGTATATGTGTATGTATGTGTGTATGCATGTGTATTATGCATCATTATGTGTGTATGTGTGTGTATGTGTGTGTATATGTGTGTGTATGTGTGTGTGTGTTGTTAAATGTAAAACAGTAAGGCTGTGTTACTGACTAGCCGAAATCGTTACCGAACAAATATTAAACGTAAAACAGTGATTCACCGTAAACTGTGTTAAACTTTCAGTATCATTACCGAAAGGCGTTACCAGACTAACGTGGGTTCTTGGGAGTGGTAGGGGTCTGTTAGACAGAGGCCCTATACTCTTTTCCCAATTCTTAGTCACAACATCAAAAACATGAATGCGCGTCTTAGCTCAGTTACTAGCATTAACTAGACAATGCTTGATTTCTATATTCCTGTGTACCGAACTTCTCCAGACTAACCTGCTATAGGAACAGAGCAGTAGTCTAAGTTACAGACTCAACAGTAGTAATCAACCAGAGATAACACTTTAACCGACAGATTCGTTTGTCATAACGCTTTATAGCGATCTCAAATAAAAGTTCACGTTTACCGAAAGCAATAGTTCGTCCTCGTCACCGAATACAATAAGTTCAATAAAACAAACAGAACATATTCAACAATGCATCAGGTTGCCTATTCAACTCATACGGTAATATAACTACTCAACACGACTGTGAGTACGAAAATAACTGAAGAACACACAGTAATACAATACAATGACAGTACTCAGACACACAATCTGTCATTCAACTACTCGTTACGGTGAACTACAGTATGAACCGACGATGCAGAACATACTCAATCACCCAACAATACTCAAGACTTCACAATAATGTAAACAATAATCTCACAAATGTTCAGGCGAACAATCTGGCAATTCCAAAAAAGACGTCTCTCTGACCATTCTCCTTACATTGCTTTATATAGAATTTACAAGATGCACGTACCAACTTTTCGCGCATATTTTGAAAACTCCATTACATCCGGCAGTCATTACATTTGTCCGACTCCGGCAGCCGACTAACACTGGCATGCACGGTGGACTCGAACCCGCAAGTTATTTTGCTTACAAAACTATTGTTCATCGATGATTCCTTCTAGATACATATTTCTGGCTAATCTAAATGTTCGGGCTATCTTTTTCTTAAGAGTTTCTAATAGTTGCTTAAGGGTGTCTGGCTCTAATATTTGCGCATCTACTCTAACAGAACTAAGGGCGATGGCTTCAGTAAGTAAAATTTCGGCCTGTGTTTGCAAAAAGGCCTCCTGTAAGTAGAAGTCCTTGGATAGTGCCGCATCTCTGGCTGTCTTTATTTCACTTACTTGCTTCTGCATTTCACTAATTTGGTCTTTCTGGTTGCATACCTGATTATCTAGTCTTTCAAACTGTTGATTCTGGAACTGTATGGTTTTGTGATATGCATCTCGTTCTCTACGGGCATTCGCTAAGTATTTCTGATTTTTAGCTTCCCTGAGTAATTGATGTTTAAGTATAGAATTGACCTCGTCAAGAGATTCTTTCGTTCTTTGTAGTTGATCTTCTGCCAGCTTAGCTTCTTTCTGCTGCTCTTGGTACTTCTGTATGGCTTCCTGCAACTAGAGTCTGGTTTCTTCTAGTAGGTTTCCTAGCGCGATTCTTGTGTCTTCTGTATCTTTGATTGTTTGATTTAACTTTATTATCTCCGCGTCAGCAGCTATCAGCAATTCTTCTTTTGCAGCCAGTGCCTTATCTCGCTGGCTTGAGCTTTCTTCCTGTGCTTGGAGTGTAGCCTGTAGTTGCTTGATCTGCTCATGGAGTGCATGGTTTTCCGCTCTTGCTGCTTGTAACTCTTCCTGGAGGGGGGTGATATCTGCCTCCATCACTTCCAATTTTCGTTGGAATTCATCTCGTGCATTGTCTATGGCTTGCTTCAGGTGTTGTGGCAGTTGTTGGGATAGATTAATCAAGAGGCGACCCATAGATTCTAATTCAGAAAAGACTGGAATGGGGTGGGGTGGCAGAGGAGGGCGAGGTTGCAAAGAGGTTTCGGTGAGGAGTTGTTGGGAATTTGGTGGGGAGTAATTGAGGGAGGATGAAGAGGTTTCAGCAGTTTCGATGGGGTGACTGGGCTTGATGGGACTGCGGGGTGGTTCCGTTGGGGGAATGGGGTTAACTGCTGGTGGGTTGGGAAGGGCAGAGTCAGTGGTTGTTACCTTGTTTGTTTGTTCAGTTTCTGCATTGTTAGCCTCTGTGGATTCCACTGCCTTAAGTAGCTTGTCTAGTGCTTCCCTAGCGGATTCTTGCTCGTCTACCTGTTGCTCTGATTCTTTTTCGGTCGAAATTGTTTCTGTCTCTGTTGGATCTTGTTGTTCTTGTTGCTCAGCTGACGATTCATTCTGCATTGATGTGGCTGTATCATGAAATGTCTCCTCTTCGTTCTTCTCGTCTTCTTTATCATCTTCTTTATCTTTTCCGGCTGAGCCTTATGCTTCACTTTCGGATGAGCTGATCCTGATGCGTTTCCGGCGGAACAATTGGTTGAGCTCTTCTTCATCTTCTTCTTCATCTTCTTCTTCATCTTCTTCTTCCTCATCGTCTAGCAACTGTATCGACTCCTCATGTCTCAGGACGGGCCCCTGTGGTGGTGGTTGAGCTGCGAGTATGGTCGAAAAGAGAAAGGAGAGGATGTGGGGTAGTCTAGATCGAGGGGTAGTTCCTTATGACTTGTTTCACTATGGCTACACATTCCTTATGGATACGGTGAAAGAAAAAGGATGCGACGTTGACGGGTTCTTGTGCAGCAAGGTCGATGGCGGAGTAGAACGGTCGGGATATACCGTAGGTGCGTTTCTGGAGGTTTAAGATGGCGACTAAGAACTGGAGTGCAGTTCTTTCGGGTTCAGGGCGGCAGAGGATGGCGTACTCGTTTGATGAATAGCGGGGGAAGAGTGCTGTCATTCGGGCTACGGGGATGCTTGGGCCATTCTCGCGGCCTTGTGGGGTGAGGCGGAAGGCTTCGGCAAAGGCTTGGAAGGTTATTACGGTTCTAGATGGTAGGGAGAGGAAGATCCATTTTCGCTCAGTGATGGGGGATTGAGCGATGGCAGATATGATCTGCGCGAAAAAGGGATGGGCTTCCACTGAGTGCCAAGGCAGCTCAGCGAAGTTGGCCAACCCTCGGATGTGCAAGTATTCTCCTACCTCGGTAGGGATACCATCACAGAAAAGCTGCGTAGTTCGCCAATGCTTCCATGGCGCACACGAAAATAGAGCACAGCACACGGATACACAGAACACAGAAAACACAAGCACAATCACAAGAACAAAATAGCGTTTTTTGGCGCAACCGAAGAGATTAAGTAGAGACATTACGGTGGGGGGGTAGGAAGTGATGGTTATCATTGTCCAGTGGTGGAATGATACTACTTTCAATTTGGCGTGCATGCTCGAGTAATTAGTAAGGAGGGCGGCTTATGACAAAAACGTGGCTATTTAAAAAGAGAAAGAAAGAACAGAAGGAAAAGTAAAGTTAAAAAAATGCGGTCCACCGCCGAACGTTTTAATGCGGGCTAGCAGCGTGTTGATACGGTCGTAGCTTCGAACCGTTGATTGCTTTTGGAAGTGGATTTCCGGTCAACGTAGTCAACCAAAAAGTTGCTGGACCGATTTGCTCTGAGATCTTGTAAGGGCCGAACCACCGTAATTTGAATTTGCCTGCGGATCTATTTGACTTTGCATTATAGAAAAGTACAAGCTGACCCACCGAAAACACTGCAGTTTTCAGGTTTCCATCGTGCGTCCTTGCCTGTCTTAGTTGGACTTCGTGCATGGTTAAAAAACTGAGCCATCGGTGCTCGTCTAACTCTCTGAGTGTGTCCAACCTAAATGACAGTGAGTCTTCCGGTAGAAGTTTCTGAGCGATTGCTACGCGTAAACTTGGTATGACTATCTCCATTGGTGCTATTGCTTCTAATCCATAAGCTAATTTGAAAGGTGTCAATCCTGTTGTTACCTTGTATGTAGTCCGATATACCCATAATACTGCAGGTAGCAGTTGATCCCATCTTTCTGGTGCTTCCATGATCAATTTCCGAAGTATATTCAGTAGAGATTTGTTTGTACTTTCGGCCAAGCCATTAGACGAGGATAATAAGGAGAACTAAATTTATGTGTGACCTGGAACGACTGTGTAAGTGCCTTCATTAAATTGTTTACAAAATGAGTGCCTTGATCTGAGACAATTTCCAGTGGTAAGCCAAAACGTGGAAAGACATCGGTTAGTAGACACTTTGCTACCGTAACGGCTGTAGCAGACCGTAAAGCCTAGGCTTCTGCCCATCTGGTTGCATAGTCTGTACAGGTCAGTATGTAACGGTTGTTACTGAAGACTACTGGAGGTGTAATCGGACCGATAAAATCTAGACCCCATTTCTGGAAAGGTTCCAATGGTAAGATGGGTTGCAGAGGAAAAAGATGACGTTGCAAAGGCTGTCCGGATCTTTGACAAGTATCACATTGTTTGACAAACTGTGATATATCTATGTACATCGTTGGCCACCAGAGACCACTCTGCAGAATTTTCCGGTGAGTTAAATCTGCAGCAAAATGGCCACCGGAAGGAATTGAGTGAGCCAAAGTACTAACTGAATTAACTTCATGCGGTGGAATACAGCAAAGTAGGATTCCGGTGTGATCTACATAATATAATTCTCCAGCAATTAACCGAAATCAGCGGCTAAAGACTGCAATTTTCCTTCGTACTGCCCTAGAAGTCTGAGATGGAAGGCAACCATCAGTGAGAAAGGTCAAGATCTGATCATAATATGAAAATGGGATAGGTGGGTTTGCAGAATCTTCATTAATTGGTTCTGACACATAAATCGCGGGTGTCGTGTCATCTATGCCCACCGAAGCTTCACCGGAATCTAAGCGGGATAAGAAATCTGCTAAGGCATGTGAACTGCCTGGCCGGTGAATGACTTCGTAGTCGAATTCCTGTAAAAGTAAGACCCATCGCGCTAATCGACCACCTAGATGTTGTTGCCGAACTAGATAGACAAGTGCAGCATGATCTACATGAAATGTGAATTTACGGCCTAGCAAGTAATGTTTGAATTTCTTGACAGAATATACTAGCCCTAGACATTCTCTTTCTGTTATAGAGTAATTCTTCTCAACAGGAGCTAATCTTCGACTTGCATAATACACTGGTATGAACCATTTATCAATTTGTTGCATCAATACACTTCCTATTGCTATATCTGAAGCATCAACAAATACATGAAATGGGTGATCCCAGTCCGGTGGCTGTAAGATAGGAACTTGTGTTAATAAATGCTTTAAACGATCAAATGCTATCTGGCATTCCTGGGTCCATTCAAATTGTCAAGGTGTCTTGGAGATTAGCTTGTTTAGTGGTATAGCCAGATGAGCAAGCCACCGTAAGTGCCTTCCATGCCACCGTACTTGGCCCATAAAGCGCATAACTTCTTTTGGAGTAGCTGGCACCGGAGCTTCTAATACTGCCGAAATTTTATCTGGATCTACTTGGATACCTTGTGCAGATACAATGTGGCCAAGTAACTTGCCACATGAAACCGCAAACACAGATTTGTTTGGGTTCAAGCAGAGTCTATACTCTCTGCATTTCTGAAAGCAGCACCGTAAATGGCACAGGTGTGCTATCATCTTACCGAAAATTGAAAAGTCGTCGAGATATACCTGCATAAATGAAGTGAGATAAGGAGAAAATATCTCATGAATACATCTTTGAAATGTGCTTGGTGCGTTTCTCAATCCAAACCACATTACCGTACAAGCAAAGACACCCCAGTTGGTAATAAATGCAGTTTTTGGTATATCTTCTTCATCCATTCTCACTTGGTTGTAGCCACTGTATCCATCTAGGAATGAATACATCTCGTGGCCTGCTACTCTATCAAGCATGGTATCCAAAAAGGGAATTGGAAAGGGATCCGGTACTGTTGCTGCATTTAATTTCCGGTAATCTACACAGATTCTCAATTGCTTGTTTTTCTTTGGCACAATCACAATCGGAGAGATCCATTCAGCATGCTCTACTGGCACGATGAATCCAACTTTTAGTAACCTATCAAGTTCTGCCTTTACCTGAGATGCATAATGCGGATTCATCCGGTAGCTGGTTTGCTTTATCGGCCTTGCTTCTGGCTTCAGCATGACCCTGTGCTCGTAGATGCGGGGGTCCAATCCTTTCATGTCTTTGTAGTCCCATGCAAAGACATCGGTGAATTCTCGGAGTAGCTGGATTAAACCTGCTTGAAATGTTTCCGGTAAGTTTTGCTTTATCTTTACAGGACGCGGATGATCTTCATCTCCTAAATTGTAAGTGATCAGCTGATCTTCGGGGACATAGAACTGTTGATGTTTCTCTGTGTCGTCTGTTGGTTTAAGAAGTTGCTGCAATTCATCGTCATGTGTCGAAACAGTGTCTTCCTTCTTAGCTTCTTCTGTGATGGGTATTACTGTACATACTGAAGCGTTCCAATTATCTACAACGGACTGTAGATCAATAGTCCCTAAGGAAATTAAGTCAGTGTTATTCTTCAGAAACTCTTCTTCTTCATCATCTGATAATCCATCTAGCATATGGACTGGTTCAGCAAAATACGGTCTAGCGTGTAGCTCGCAAGGTTGTATCGCATCTAATTTTACCACATATCTACGATTGGCATCTTTAAACGTAAGCTCTTGTGCAGACCAGTCCTGTATTACCTTCGCATGCTTCAGCCAAGGTCGGCCGAAAAGAAGGTTGTAATCCAAAGTGGATTCCGACAGATCTAGTATAACAAAGGTCATTTTAAAGGTCGTACCTTGCAAAGTGATGGGTACATTCCGCACAAGTCATACGGGATGGACTCTTGATTGATCTGCCATTCTGACAAAAAATTGAACTAGTTCGATTTCGGTCCATCCTAACCTTTTGCATAATGCCGCAGTCGCAATGTTAACACCAGAGCCTCCATCAATTAATACCTGCGTAATCTTATGATTCTTATACCATACTGTAATCAAGGGAACTGAATGATCAACCGTAGAATCAGGTTCCAGTTGAACTGCTGCTATCGCTGGAATACAAGAAGGCACCGGACTGAACTGTTGTTGGAATTGTTGTCGAATTCCAGGTACTAATGCCAGTAGTTGGCCCAGAGGCAGAGTGATAGATGCCTTAGATAGGATTTCCCAAACCTGTTGAGATTGATTGACAGGCTCTACTAATGTTGAAGTTGATGCCTCTGCTGATGCGGAGGTGTCTACGGTTGGTAATGTATCTACTGCTGATGATGTTCCTGCTACTGACTCTCGTTGTTGTGTTCCTTCCTTTGTTAACGATGGCTGGGTTACCGGAATAGGCTCTGGGAAGACTGGTGGTTCTGCTGTGGTCCATTGACTAGCCTTGTTGTACATTCTGTGTTGTTCACGTATCCCTGGTTCAAATATTTCTGCTACCGGTTGCAGTTGTTTACCGGAACGGGTCTGGACTGTAGCAGCCTGTGTTTCCACCGGTGTGATTTGTACCATGTTGGCCATTGGATTTTGACGTTCCTTCTTCCTTTGATCATACTCAGCTGCATCCTTGCAAAATCTCCTAATATGTCCAAATTCGCCACAAAAATGGCAGTGTGGTGGTGGCAAATTGGGATTTTCCGGTGGTGGTCCGTGCTGCCAACGGTTTGTATTATAGTTGTTATTCCTCTGTCCTCGGTAATTTCGATATCCTTGTTGCTGGTTGTTTCTCATTTGTGGAGGCACATAGTGGTTGGCCGGCTGCCCTTGTTCCTGGATAATTGCATTGACAATCGTTGTTCCCTGTACTCTAGCGTTGTATGCGCAGTTTTTGGTGGTGTGTCCGGCAATGTTGCAGATAGCGCAGAATGTCTGATTAAGTGCGCAATTGGCACTAGTATGTCCTGAATTTTTGCATGTGATGCAGTATACTTGTCTGGTCATATCTTCGGCAACATTTTTGTTTGTTTTTAACCACTCCAAATCTTCTGTAAATCCACCGACTTTGTTTTCTAGTTGCAGAGTCATTGCAATGACTGCATCGAGGGTCATGGCTCCGACACATCTTATGATCATGATCTGCTTAAGTTGTGGAGTCAAGCCATTGATGAACCACTGAGTGATAACGTCATCTGGTAAGTTAGCATGGGCCGGTGGTAGCTGCCTTAAGTGTGTTCTGAAGAGAGTAGCATACTCCTGTATGGTTTGATTTACCTTCTGTCTATTGTTCTGCAGATAGTCAAAAATTTCGGCTGGATTCTTTTTTAGCCTGAATCGCTGTAGAAAAGCATCTCGTACTGCTTCATAGGTGCCGAAGTGATTAATATCATATTCTGTAAGCCATCTGGCTGCTTCATTGACAAGTGTAGATTGGAAGACAATGGCTTTGTAGGCATGATCCGGTGGATGGTTGAGAACTGCATAGCTTATCTCGAAAGTGCGTACGTGAGCATCCGGATCATCTCCTGGGAATCCACCAAACTTCGTGTACGTCACTCCTGTTGGAGTCGGCCTGGGTGGACATAAATGTTGTTGTTCGTTCATCGTGAGTGTATTATACCTTCCTTCTGTATCTCGGGGCTGAATATCTGAACTACCGGAATCTATATCGTCGGATGACACACTTTCCGGTGTGATGATCTTGCTTAATATGCTTCGAATCTCTGTTTCGAACAGCTTTCCTTCCTTCTTGATGTCCAGTGTATGGGAACTCGCTTCCAAGCATGGTGGTTGGGCTGAAGATTCAGCACAAAATGCTAAACCGTCACCGAAAAACTGTGATTCTCTTACCGAAATATCACCGAAATGAACCGAAATTATGCCCGAATACGGTGTTTTTTCGCCTTCGTCGATTTCTTTTGATGATAAGTGTATGGTTCATGATTTCAGCAATGGCGATGTTATCATGATGTCTGGTACATTATGTAATGGTTTGTATCGCATGGATATGTACAAGAGGGCTACCTCGAATGCCTTAGTTGCTCATACTTCTTCCATGGCTGAAATGGAGCTTTGGCATGCTCGTTTTGGTCATTTAAACTTCAAGAGTTTGCTCTACTTGCAAAAGAAGGACATGGTTATTGGCTTGCCTACACTTGAGTCCATTGAAAAGCATGCATGTGAAGGTTGCATTCTTGGAAAAATGCATCGTGCTTCTTTTCCAAAAGATAGTCATACACACACTACAAGAAAATTGCAACTTGTTCATAGTGATGTATGTGGTCCCGTCAAGACTCCATCTTTTGGGAAGCATGTATATTTTGTTACCTTCATTGATGATGCTACTCGCCATACATGGGTGTATCCTATGAAAGCAAAGAATGAGGTATTTTCTTACTTCAAAGCATTTTTAGCTATGGCTGAATTTTTTTTTTCACAAAAGCTTTTGACTCTACGCACGGATCGTGGTGGTGAATACATGTCACATGGGTTTAATGCTTTTCTTTGTGAAAGAGGTATTTCACACCAATGTATGGTGCCATATACACCTCAACAAAATGGTGTTGTCGAGCGTAAAAATAGAACTCTGCTTGAAATGGCACAATGTATGGTTAAAGAAAAGCATCTTCCTTATAAGTTTTGGATGGAAGCGGCCATGTGTGCAAACTATGTGTTGAATCGCTGCCCTACAAAAGCATTGAGAGTCATCACTCCTTATGAGGCTTGGAATGGTCATAAGCCTATGGTTAGTCATATGTGTGTGTTTGGTTGTTTGGCATATGCTCTTGTGCCATCACAACAACGTCACAAACTTGATGACAAGGCAAAGAAATGTATATTTGTTGGTTATAGTGCTGAAAGTAAGGGATATCGGTTGTATCATCCATTGACGAACACAATTATTGTGAGTCGAGATGTAGTATTTGTTGAAAATTTAGTTTTCCCTCTACTTGAATGCAAAAAACTGCCAACAATTAGCTCACAAGATGTGTTCGATACATTCATGCCTTTGTTCCAAAATGGTGTGCTTGACTATGGCCATGTAGACCAGCCAACTGAGGTTCAAAGGGCTAAAAAATTCCAGCCAAATATGGTTGAAAATGTAGAGAATTTCCAGCCAAACATGGCTGAAAATTTTCATTCAAAAAATGTCCAAATTGCTGGAAATTTCCAGCCACATATGGCTGAACATTTGCGTCAAAATATGGCTGAAACTGAGCATGAAATTCAGCCCACGCATGATGTACATATTGAAGATGTTTTACATAATGAACGCATGTCTATCAAGAGTGCACAATCTATGCCAAAGTGGCTGAAACAAACTTTGCAGGATAGCAAATTGAGTGCACCTTTACTTGGTAGAACAAGATCAAGCTCTCACCATGCACCAAGTAATTTTGTGGATTATTCTCTTATTGCTACAGCATGTAATGAAGAGCCACTTTCTTTTGAAGATGCATGTGAAGATCCACAATGGATGAGTGCTATGCAATCATAAATGGATTCCATACATAGGAATGGTACTTGGGAGTTATGTGAATTGCCAAAAGGAAAGAATGCCGTTGGTACAAAGTGGGTTTACAAGATTAAGAGAAAATCTGATGGTAGCATTGATCGCTACAAAGCTAGATTGGTTGCCAAAGGATATGCGCAACAATATGGCATTGACTATGAGGAAACTTTTGCACCTACTTCACGCATGAGTACCATTCGTATCGTGGTTGCATTGGCTGCCCATCGAGGTTGGAAAGTGCATCAGTTGGACATAAAAATAGCCTTCTTGAATGGTGATTTGCAAGAAGAGGTCTATGTGAAGCAACCTCCTGGATTTGCTATGAAAGGGAAAGAGCATATGGTTTGTCGCTTGCATAAAGCCTTGTATGGTCTCAAGCAAGCTCCACGTGCATGGTATGACAAAATACATAAGCACTTGATTGCTCTTGGCTTCACATGTAGTTCGATTGAAAGCACACTCTATGTACGCAAAAATGGGGCTGATCTTATAGTGCTTGTTCTTTATGTCGATGACATACTCTTGACTGGGTCATGTGATGCAAAACTTGACATTCTTATGGCTGATTTGCAGCATACTTTTGATGTCACTTATCTTGGTCTTTTGAGCTACTATCTTGGCATCCAGTTTGTATCCCTTGAGGGGGGAATTGTTATGCATCAAGCAAAGTATGTTGAAAAACTACTTCAGCGTTTTGACTTTGAGGATTGTAAGCCAGTTTCCACACCAGTTGCGACAAGATTCAGGTTCTCAGTTGAGGATTCTAGTGATGCATGCAACATAAGGCCGGATATACAATATGCGGTTTCCCAGTTGAGTCGATTCATGCATAGCCCTGGCACTAAGCATTGGCAAGCAGTGAAACGTGTGTTCAGATATCTTCGAGGCACTTTGAGCTTAGGTCTCTTTTATGTCAGAGATGTTAAGCCATGCTTGCATGCTTTTACTGATAGTGATTGGGCTGGTTGTTATGATACTCGCGTGTCCACTAGTGGTAATTGCTTTTTCCTTGGAGACTCATGCATATCTTGGTTGAGTAAGAAGCAACCTACAGTGGTGACATCAAGTTGTGAAGCTGAGTACAGGGCAGTTTTCACAGCTAGAGTGGAGTGTATATGGTTGAGATGCCTATTGATGGATCTTTGCATGGAGATTGATGCTGGTACACATATTCTCATAGATAGTCAAAGTGCTTTGGTTGTTGCACAAAACCCAGTGTTTCATGCATGTACCAAACATATTGAGGTGCATTATCACTATGTGAGAGAGCGCCTTCATGCACGAGATATTGATTTGGTATATGTGCCTACACAAGATAATGTGGCAAACATATTCACCAAAGCTCTTCCACGGGAAAAGTTTGAAGCTTTTCGCAAAGCTTTAGGCTTGTTACCTTGTGGGGGCTGATCTGTCACTCCCTGTATGTGTTCACATCATTCGCTCTAGGGGGGTTTGTTACACTTAGATGTTCCTCGAGTAGCTTTGATGTGAACCTTTTCCCTATACATGGGCACTTTTTACTCTAGTGTTGGCTAGAGGTTTTTTCCCCATGGTACCACATACTTGATACTCTCATATGTGGTGGTACTTTGTACTTAGGGATATCATTCAGCTCTTACTTCAGTTTAGTTTATTGATCAATAGAGAGAGCTATTCTAGCCATCATCTTCTCCGTGTGTCTTGCTGCATTTGTGCTCCTTGTGTGTGCTTCTTGTGTGTCTCTCGCACTTCTACAAACACCCAACAATTGTGGGCCTCCAGAAAGGAACTCCTAAACTTTGTAATATACCCTGAAAAGTTGCATGCATACTGAAAAGGCGTAGTGCAAAAGTTGTAACTTCTTACAAGTTAATGAAAGAGGAGTCGCGTGAAGCAGTAGGCATCGTGTCACCGGACTGTTTGTATGGGCGAGAGCCTGCAATGGAGCGCAATTTGCCTAAATTCCGTGTAATCTAAGTATTTCGTAAATTTCATTGATTAAGCTTAATAGTTAATTAAGTCTTAATGAAGTATTAAGATTAACGGGTTAACGTGATACGTGAAGAAGTTATAGAGTTAATTGTGCGGTAGTATTGAAGTGTTCTATAAACATATTCAAAACGGTGAATGCATTAAAGGTTGTGAAGTATCACACTTTAAGTCTGTAGATTTAGGAAAATACAAACAGGGCCTCTGTTTACAGATCCCTAACCATCCCAAGAACCCAGATTCGAATTAGCTTTAAGCCGTTAAGGTTCAACACTGGCGCCGTCTGTGGGAAATGGAGTAGTTAGTGAAGAAGAAAGTTAAGGCTCGAAGAAGCATCCTTTAATATATGCCGGTAACACGTTCCAGTGAATCTTATCCCAAATATCAAAGTGACCCACATCCCTAGGCAGTTCCGAATCTGTTAGGGTCACCCTCTGGTGGTAGAAGTGAAGAACAATTAGGTTCCGTTGTAGAAGGTTCAATTCAACAAGCAAGTGGCAATTGCAGTGGAAGTTCGGTGCTGTGCAAAAGCAGTTTGCCAGAGTGCAGTGATAATCCGATGTGTTTCGACGACAGTCCAGTACATTTTGAAGACAGTACGTTGGTTCCTGGTGGTATTTCGGTGTTGTCCAGTGACAATTCAGCATTGTCTGGGGACAATTCGGTGATCTTCGGTGACAGTTCGGTATTGTCCGATGAAAATTCGGTGCTCTCCGACGACAATTCGGTGCTTTTTGGTGATACTATGGTTCTGTTTGGCAGGAATTTACTGCATTCACCGTTTTTAGGTGCAAGTCTAACCAATTTCGATACTAAGGTTGAGAAAGGGATGTTCGATGTTGAGTTAAGCAATCGGTTTAGAGACATTTTTGGACTGGAAGGTTGGCAAAGTGACCATACGGTCCAAGCATAGCCAGGAAGTCGCTCCCAAAGTCCAGGCAACATGAGTAGTTCACATCAACAACAATAGCAACAACAGCAGTAGCAGCAACAACAACAGCAACAACAGCAACATCATCAACAACAACAACAACAACAACAACAACAACAGCAACAGATTATTCCACCGCATCCAGTGCCAGCAGGAGTCACGTACACAAAATTTGGAGGTTTTCCAGGAGATAATCCCGATGCGCATGTGCGGACATTTGAAATTGATTATGCAGTTTTGAATTACCCAGCAGACCCTGCGTATAAGGCCATCGTGTTCTAGTCAACTCTGGTTAATGAAGCTACTCGTTGGTTAACCGAATATGATTTGAACCACTTCTGGTAGTACGGCGATGTGAAGGATGCATTTCTGCAACGATTCCGGTTAAAGAAGAACCCAGCAGAAATTTTTTATTACCTGCAGAATAATAGGCAGAAGCCGCATCAGAATGTACAAGATTATGCCACACTCTTTCAGAGCCATCTATGGCAGTTACCATCAGTGCATGCCAATTTATCGGATGACGTTATAAACAGACTAAATCCCCAATTGAAACAGATCATGATTATCCGTTGTGTGGGAGGAATGACCCTGGATGCCGTAATTGCAATGGCTTTACAGTTAGAAAATAAAGTGGGTGGATTCACTAAAGATTTAGAATGGCTGAAAGCGTCCAGGCAATCCAGCGAGGATCCTTTGAAACAGATTTACCGTACCAAATGCAAAAATCCAGGGCACAGCAGCTCAGTATGTGCTCTGAATCAATTATATTGCACTATTTGTCACACAACGAACCACACTACAGAGACTTGTCCGTATAATGCAAAGATGCAGAGCAGAGCAGCTGTTAATGCCATAATTCAAGAACGGGGGCAACCGGCCAGTCATTATGTACCACCGTAGATGAGGAATACCCCCTACCAGGGATACAAGAATTATCGAGGAGGACGGACAAATAATTTTGGACAGACTCGGTGAAATGCAGGACCATAAGGTGAAGGTGCATCTCTTCCACCACCTAAATGTCATTTTTGTTGTGAAATGGGGCATATTCGTCGATACTGTAAAGATGCGGCCGAGTACGATAAGAAGAAAAAGGAATGACAACATCCGATGGCGAACATGGTGTACATTTTGGTAGTCAGCACTCAAACAGAAGCAGTGCAACACGCTCAGGAAAGGAATTGCAGCCAGCTATAGAGATTTTTGAACCTGGAATTTGTGAATAGCAGAAGGTGTTTACTAAAGCAAGTAAGTGGGAAATCCATGAACAAGCTATTTTCCCTGATCCAGTTTCGGTGATGCAACAAAGTATACCATAGACAGTACCGAAAGGTAGAAATCTAACCCAAAGAGTCCCGGAATCCCCACCGGACACTGTACCGAAAATAGCAAAAATTGATCCGGTGTGGGATGTCTTATCCAAAGCATCAATTACACTACCATTGGGACAACTATTGGCTTTAGTCCCTGGTGTGCGTCAACAGTTCCAGCAACAGGTCAACCCAGGACCTTCATGTGCTCCTGCGATAGCCACAATCCAGCCGGAACTTGATCTGATAGTGGATCATATGGTACCCTTGATTACAGTTTGGTATAAGAATCATAAAATCACGCGTGTTAATTGATGGCGGTTGCGGTGTAAACATTGCAACAACAGCACTCTGTCAATGGATGGGATGGACACAAATTGAACCTGTTCAATTTTTTGTGCGAATGGCTGATCAATCCAACGTTCATCCGGTGGGATTAGTACGTGTTATTCCTATTACTCTTCAAGGAGTTGTATTTAAAATGACCTTTGTTGTTCTAGAATTACCCGAATCTAGCCTTGACTATAACCTGCTCTTTGGCCACCCATGGCCAAAGCAAGCGAAGGTAGTTCAGGATTGGTCAGTGCATGAATTAGTTTCTAAAAATAACCACCGGAAATATGTTGTTCCACTGACGATATGAAACCTTGTGACTAACATGCACGACCATATGTAGCCGAACCTGTACACATGTTGGATGGTCTTTCAGATGATGAAGAGGAAGCTTTTCTTAAAGCCAACGATCTGATGGCACTTGGCATTGTGGATTTACAAACGGTAGCTGATAACTGGAGTCCAACAACCTGTACGGTGGTACCACTGACTAGTGAGTACGGATCACGTACAACACAGACCTTGGATGATACAATGCTTCAACAATTGCTCCAATCAGGGGACGATTTGGAGATGCCCTGGCAGTTCTACGTATCGGAAGATTAATTGGTTACCTGCAATTTAGGTGATCACACCAACCCACGACCAATAAAAATTAAGTCGGGACTATCCGAGACCTTCCAGGATAACTTGTTGTAGTTGCTATGAGAGTTCTCTGATGTGTTTGCATGGGATTACCGGGATATGAAGGGGTTGGACCCGTGGATTTATCAACACAGGGTGGTGTTGAAACTAGATGCCCAACCTATTAACAGTCAAGCTATAGGATGAATCCTAGCTATGCGGCCCAGGTTAAAGCAGAATTGGATCGATTGTTGATAGTTGGGTTTATTGTCCCTATCGAACATGCGGAATGGATTTCCCCTATTGTCATAGTTCCTAAGAAGAATAAGCTGCAAATTAAATGCCGCAACCGTACCTGATCCATTCCCTCTACTGTTTTTGGACACAATGCTAGATGATGTGGCCGGACGAGAAATGTACTCCTTTTTAGATGCATATAGTGGCTATAACCAAGTCCGAATGGCAGAACAGGATATTCCAAAGACAACATTTATAACCAATTGGGGTGTCTATGTGTGTACAGTAATGTGGTTTGGTCTACCCAATGCTCGAAGCACGTTCCAGTGTTGCATGCAGGAAATTTTCTCTCCCTATCTCACTACATTCATGAGGGTTTACTTGGATGACTTCTCCTTATCCGGTGATACTTCGGTGCATATGTACCATTTACTGTGTTGTTTTTCCAAGTGTCGAGAATACCGTTTGTGCTTAAACCCAAATAAATCAGTGTTCTCGGTGTCTTGTGGCAAGTTGCTGGGGCACATATCTCAAAACAAGGAATTCAAGTTGATCCAAATAAGGTGAAGCCCGTACTGGAGGCACCTGCTCTGAAGCCACCCAAAGAAGTGATGTATTTCTTGGGACAAATCCGGTGGCATGGGCGACATTTGCAGTGGCTTGCTCATCTGGCCACACCCCTCAATCGACTGATCACTAGTACTCCTCGCCAATTTGAATGGACCGAAGCCTGTCAGTTGTCTTTTGACCGCTTGGATCGCTGTTAATGTAGGCACCTATTCTCCAAGCGTCGAATTGGGAAATTCCATTTCATGTCTTTGTGGATGCTTCCGACATTGTCATTGGCAGCGTGCTGATGCAGCAAACAGAGAAGTGGTTCCATCTCGTGTATTATGCGAGTCGTAAATTAGCCCTGAGAGAGCGCGATTACTCCGTCATTGAACAGGAATGTCGTGGATTAGTGTATTCGGTGAAGAAATTCTGACATTATTTGCTGGAATGACGCTTCACCTTCCACGTAGATCATGCAGCATTGGTGTACCTTGTGCGGCAACAGCATTTGGGAGGAAGGTTAGCATGATGGGTATTACTACTCCAAGAGTTTGATTATTCAGTAGTACATCGCCCGGGGTCAGCACACACACTTGCGACTTTCTCTCGCCGTTGGATTCCGATGAACTTTCGGAAGGAGTTGATGATACAACACCCGCTATTTATGCAACAGAGACAATATAGGATGATCAACAGGAATTGCCGGTACCCTCCTCTTATTATGACACCTTGCTTCTTTTCTTGACCAGTGGATGTCCGCCTGGTACGATCCCTTTAGCTGCTCGACGAAGGCTAGCTACGAATAGTCGATGATTTTGGCTAATTGTAGGGTAATTATATTATAAGGATCACTCGGGCATGTTGCTCAGATGTGTTCCCCCACATGAAATTGCTTCAGTAATTACAATGGCTCATTCTGCCCCAACCGGAGGACATTTTGCGGTTGACCTGACACATCGGAAGATCCTACAGAGTGGTTTATGGTGGCCTACGATGTACCGTGAGGTAAACCAATACGTGCGGTAGTGTGATGTGTGTCAGCATTCCTATCAGCCCTTACAGCAACATCTCTTTCCACTCCAACCAGTTGTGCCTCTTGAACCCTTTCAGAAATGGGGTTTGGACTTTATTGGCCCTATTACTCCTCCTGCGACAGTTACCAGCAGTCGATACATTCTGACATGCACGGATTATGCGACTCGATGGGCCGAAGCTTGGGCTCTTCGATCAGCTATAGTTGTTGCGGTAGCTAAATGTTTGATGAAGGATATTTTTCCATGCTATGGGTTACCCTTGGAGATAGTAACTGATCAAGGTACACACTTTGCAAATACATTAATGCAAGTGCTGACTAAAACCTTCCAGATTGTGCATAAGTTCAGTTCTCCCTACTATCCATGAGCAAATGGACTCGCTGAGAGCACCAACAAATCTATGTTGAACATCTTAAAGAAACTGGTATTAGATTGTCCAAAGAGATGGACCAATTCCTACTAGTTGTACTATGGGCTTACTGTACAACATATAAAGTGGCGACCGGAATCACCCCTTTCAAGTTGGCTTATGGATTGGAGGCGATTGCTCCTATGGAACTGGTGGTTCCTAGTCTGCGGGTGGCATTAGAGCAGAAATTACTACCGGAAGAATCATTTCCTTTTCGACTGGAGGCTTTAAGGTCTGTGGATGAAAAGCGTCTTGAAAGTTTCATGGTGCCGCAGGAAGTACAGCTTCGACAAGCCAAAACCCATGATCGTTTCCTCAAAACCCCCGTGTTTATGATAAACCAATTAGAACTCTTTTATAATGTTAAGTCTAATAGATCTGCCGAAAAATTTAAGCTGCGCTGGTTCGGTCCCTATCGTATTGCTGAACAAGTGGGACCCGTAACTTTTCGGTTATCCACCCTAACTGGAACCCTTCTTCCTAAAGTGATTAATGGCTCAAAGCTTCGTCCCTATATCCATCGTCTACGCCCTCATGATATGTGATCGGTATTTTTACTCCTTTCCTTTTGCCATTTTTCTCACTCGACTTTCTTTTCTCATTTTCGTGTTTCGATAGACCGACAGACCGTAATAGTTATGTTTTCCTACCTAATCATGATTAGTGGCCACCTTCTGTGTCTTTGATTATGTTAATGCCTGCATGTCATCATTATGTCAGTATATTTCCAATACTGCATTATGATTAGGGTTCTTACCGCCCGATTTTTCTAGCGTTTCTACTTAATCTTGTTCTTCTCGCTATTAGTCGGTATTGTGTCTTTGTGTGTTTGCGACCCTTGTGTGATTTGTGTTATTGTCTGTTTCTGAGTGTGCCATGGAAGCTCTTGCGAACATCGTGACCTTCCGTGTGGGTCTCACTCTGGATGTGAGTGAGTTCCTGCGTGCTCGAGGGCTCTTGGCCTTCGCTGAATCGCCTTGGCATTCAGTGGAGTGTCATCCCTTCTGTGCGTAGATTATATCTGCCATAGCCACCATGCCTGCTACCGAGCAATGCTGGCCATTAACATGCTTAAACCCTCGTGTTGTCGTTACGCTTAGCACTGTTGCTGAGGGGTTTCGTCTCCCTCAATAGGGGTTGGTTGATGGACCGCTTCTGCCCATGGCGACAATGAAAGAACTTTTCCTCCGACACTCATCTAATGAGTTTGCCATTCTTTGTCATCCTGAACCCGAGCGGACCGCATTGCAATTTCTCGTAGCTGCCTTAAATCTCTAGAAACGTACTTACGGTATCTCCCGTCCATTCTACTCCATGATAGATGTTGCCTCTAGAGAAACCATCAATTTCATTTCCTTTTTCTTCCGGCGCATTCACTGTGAATGCTTAGCAGTTACCAAACAACTAGCCAAGCATGAGATTCCTCATACCCGATTGCCGCATCTCCTCACGTTTCTTCTTTCGGTGATACAAGCAACGCAACCACCTCCAATGAATACCATGCTTTTACATGAGGAGTCTACGCAGATGCTGGAGGAGGATGATGATGATGATGAAGACCTGCTACACTTCTTCCAGTGCAAACGCAGACGTATTAGCCCATCGCAAAGCCAAGTGCAGGATTCAACCGTAGTTCAAGAGGTTGAACTCTTTCATGATATATCCACGACTTCACAGGGCACATCGGCATCCTCTTCTCCTAGCAAGCAACAAGAGCCAGATGAAATTATGGAAGATGTCATTGCAGTCCAACTGCAGGATGAACCAAAACAATTGGATGTTGCGCCTCTGCAGGACACAGTGGAAGATACTACTGTTAGTGAGTATCATCCTTCTTCTCCACCAGCTGTAGGCAATCAAGCAAACACAACCACACAACCGACCGGTAATGAAGACGTGGTTACCGAAGTGGTTCTATCTGTGCCTCAAAATGAAACCGGAATTGTCTTAGTCCCGACCTCTCTTCTTCCCCTTCCTCCTCCAACCACCATTCTTGTTGCTGCTAAAGTTCCTCCCTCTTTGCCTTCAACTGCCATTTGTGAGGCATCGACCAATCTCCTATCCTCTCCCGACTACTCTCTGCCATCATCACCTCACCTGCAGTCTGTCCCACCATCGCAACCTGTTTTTTCTTTTCCCATCCCGGTGATGTTCGCTAAATTGGCATCCATGGGCCAATTACTCATTCAACTCTCCCAGCAGTTGCCTCTTTAGATGAAGACGGCCACCCACACTATTCAACAAGAGCTGCAGAGCAAAGTTGATCTTCTAGAAGCATACATTGCCCCCCTCCAAGAAGAAGTACTTGAAGCCAAAGCCGAAATTCACTCTCTACATACTCAAATCCAGCAACTGCAAGAACAGTTAACAGAAAAAGACAGTATCATTGCTCAACAGGACATAGAAATCAAAGGATTGGAGCAAGTTGCAGATAAGACGGACGCTATGACAGCATTAGGCAATGAGCTCCATAATATGTGGGATGCACTTAGTGTTTTAGAAGAAGCTTCGCAGTCGCTAGCGGCCAATGTCCTTAAAGAGGAAGCTGAATTGCATAAAGTCACTGATCAGCAGCTGTTTCAGAAAGATCAAGAATTATCTACCGAAATTGCCAAGACTATCCGGTTGAAGAAGGAACTTGCAGGTGTGCAAAAGGAAAGAGAAGATTTCTACAAAACGATGCAGTTTCAAGCTCAGGAACTCGAGCGATGAGAAAAGCAATTAAGAGTTCAGGCTGACCGACTCTCTCGCATTGATGCAAACATAGCCGAAATAAAACTGTGCAGAGATGTTGTTGTAGCCAATGAATTCTATTTACAGAAATCATTTTTGCAGATGCAGACGGAGTCATTAATAAGCCAGGTCATAACTTCCAGTTCAGTTAGAATTGATGCACAGTTGATTGAGCCTGAAATTTTGAAGCACATGTTAGATTCACTAAAGCAGAAGATCACTCGTACATTTAAACTAGCTCGCTCTATGTATGTACAGGGTATCGTAGATGAACCTAGACTGTGTAATTACCAATTTTGGGTTCGAGTCCACCGTGCGTGCCAGTGTGAGCCGCCGGAAAGGAACTCCTAAACTTTGCAATATACCCTAAAAAGTCGCACGCATACTGAAAAGGCATAGCGCAAAAGTTGTAACTTTTTACAAATTAATGAAAGAGGATTCGCGTGATGCAGTAGGCATCGTGTCGTCGGACTGTTCCTCTAGGCGAGAGCCTGCAGTGGATCGTAGTTTGCCTAAATTCCGTGTAGTTTGAATATTTCTTCAATTCTATTGATTAATCTTAATAGTTAATTAAGTCTTAATGAAGTATTAAGATTAACGGGTTAATGCGATACGTGAAGAAGTTATACAGTTAATTGTGCGGTAGTATTGAAGTGTTCTGTAAACATATTCAAAATAGTGAATGCATTAAAGGCTGTGAAGTAGCATACTTTAAGTCTATAGATTTGGGAAAATACAAACAGGGCCTCTGTTTACAGACCCCTAACCATCCCAAGAACCCAGATTTGAATTAACTTTAAACCGTTAAGATTTAACATAATACATTTAGTATTGTGTGTTGTGCTCCAAGATTCTCCTTCTTCCTTGTGTTGTTTGTGTGCTTCCACAGACTTTTAACTCCAACAACTTAATGAGAAAGAAAAACAGCTTGAAGATAATCAAGAAGTTAAATTTGCAGAAGAAGAGAGTTTCAAAGTCACTTTACAAGATATAGTCCAAGAAAGGGAGGAAGAATTTGTGAGCAATAAAAAAGATCAAGGATAAATAAAAGTACTAGATCAGGATGTAGAGCAATTACGGATGTCAAGAAAGTAGTAGAGGTCCAATCAAGGAAGAATATAAAGACCAATTAGAAACTAAGGAGGATCAGCTCATAGTTAAAGTATCACCAGAAGTACAAGAACAAAAAGTAATAACAATACCGTAGTCTAATGACGTCAAAGAAGTGATCCAAATTTATCAAAAAATGTTGAAGTATAATGAAAAAAAATGTTTCACATATCATAAATCTGAAAGAGATGCTAAAAAGCTATCTACATTGTTTCTCGAAAGGATCCAGAATGGCAATTATATCAGCGATCATAATGGAAGAAGAAAATATAAGGCATATAAAAGATAGTCTCCAAAGCTAGGAACAAGTAACCAAGGCATAGGAAGAAAACAAGATTCTCTTGGAGGATAACTCACCTCTCTAAGATGAAATTATGAAGATGAATCAGGAAGTAGTAGGAATCTCAAATCAATTAAGGACATTCTCAGAGGACAAGACAACCTGGGAGAAAGAAGTAGAAGATAGAAATCATGAAATAGAAAACAAAGAGGAGAGTAGTCAAAAGCAAAGAGAACACATTCAAAGTAAAGAGGAAACCATTCAAAAGCAAAGAGGGCTGCTCCATTCAAAAGAAGAGGTGATTAAACAAAAGGATAAAGAGATAGAGAATCAAAAAAGAAAATATAGTTTATTATATTTTTCTTTCAAAAAAGTTAAAGAGCACAATGAGGAGTTACTATCCATGCTAGATCCTGATAGTAGCACTACTATTCGGAGCAATGAGGAAGCTACAAGGATGAAGGAGCTAGAGAAGGAGATAGATGATTTGAGAAAACAATCGGATATTATGAAGTAAATGCATCATTTGGCTCATGAATATCAGAAGTTCGAGAGAGAAATAAGAAAAAGAGAAATGGAAATATATGTAAAAGATATGAGTAGTATACAAGAACTGGATGTCATTTAGCTCATGAATATCAGAAGTTCGAGAGAGAAATAAAAAGAGAAATGGAAATATATGCAAAAGATATGAGTAGTATACAAGAATCGGATGCGACCTTGAAAAAGGAACAAAACAAGCTTGAGGGTCATATTCGAAACTTGCTGCAACAAATCAAAGAACAGCTTCAGGAAGAAGCATGTGAATATGAAGAAGAAAGGATCAATCCAATAAGGGATACAATAATTGGAGTTGAAGAAGCAGTAATGCATGATCAATGTGATAATGAAGATAAGACTCAGGATATACCAGTTTGTACATTAATGACAGATAGAAATCATAGGATAAAATATCTCAAGGAATTGTATGATAGATATGAGGCTAGTCAAGTTTTTGGTACATAAGATAAAGAAGCCTCTCACGACATTATCCAGTTTTGTTGTCTTGGATGTGCCCTTAACTTATTTGTGAGAATATATAAAAGAATATCAGACCAGCATACCTAGCAAAGAACCTGATCAAGTTTTGGAGTATTCTTTGGTCAGTTTGTTCTTACCAAAGAATTTTTTCATAAAGTAAATTGTAGATGGAGGAAATTTTTGGTAGATCACAAAAAATGTAGGCACATGTGGATAGAGGCACCCATTAGTTTATAACTCAATCCAGCATACTATCCATGTTCTCACAGGAGAAATTGGCCCAAATTTTGGGAAAGAAGAAGTGGAAAGATTCCCAAGACATGGGCTAAATTTTGCCAAGTTAGTAGGTCCACCAAGGGGAGGATGGCCAACAAAGTCACACATGTATCTATGATACCTTCATAAATGATATGAAGGATGTACAATATTACACCATAATAACATAGATTAGAATCCTCAAGTTGATAAAAGCATACTTGGAAATTTTCTCATATGTTAACGTAGGGACCATTAAATTTTTGGGTTTTCATTCAGAGATAGATACATTGCTTTTTGACATGAGTGAATCATTGGATAGGAAATGCCTAATTCGATACTTCACCCGAGTAATATTTATGCAAAGCACATTTCTTCAAACATTTGAAGATGCTTTTGCTACCAAATTTTTTGAACAAGAATCAGAATTTTTTTGTAGAGTTTCTCTGGGATTTGAGGCAAGAAAAATAGCCCATGAAAACATTTTTTTGGAATATCATATTATGAATCTAGAAGCATCAGTAAACTGGAGAAAATCTATGATAGATCTTATCAATGACATCGAGTCTGAAGAAAGAAAAAAATATATAAAGCTTCGATAGGTGCACAATAGAAAACAAAAACAATAAAAAGGATAGACAAAGCTTTTACAAGAATTTGATTAGGACATCAAAAGGATTAGGAGGGGGGATGTTGAAGGAATATATTTCACAAAACTTTTATGTTGATACTTTTAGATACTTTGTCTTTGTAAGTAGCCCAAAAAGTAGAGTTAAAAAGCCCTAAATTTTATAAGACTTAGGAAGAATCTTCCTTGAGTTTTCATTATTGCTACAATGTGATAGATGTTCTATTAATTGAGTGGTGAAAACATGGGTTTATCCATTGAAAGCAAAGTTTGAAGTGTTCATTACTTTAAATAGTTTTTGGTTAATGACTGAAAGTCTGCCAACACATAAAGTGGGCGCTCTTCGTTTTGATTGAGGGGAGGAGCCTATGTCTTCCAATTTTAATGCATTCCTGATTGAGCATGGGATAAAACATTAGTGTGTAGTGCCATATACATCTTAGGAAAATAAAGTAATTGAGAGGAAGAACATGTCTCTGATGGAAATGGCAAGGTGTATTGTCAAAAGTCAAGCTTTACCACATAGCTTTTAGCTTGAGGTTATTATGTGTGTAGCATATGTATTTAACAGGTGTCCACCAAAGCATTAGAGTCTATCACTCCATATAAGGGTTGTCATGGTCTCAAGCCATCTATTGCTCATTTATGTGTTTTTGGTTATCTAGCATATGCATTATTGCCTAAACAACAATGCAAAAAATTGGATCATAAGGTTATGAAATGTATTCTCATTGGGTATAGTTCTAAAAGCAAAGGCTATCATCTATATCATGCATATACTGAATGCATTCTCATTAGTTAAGGTGTTTTTTTTTGTGGAAAGTGCAATTTAGCCCTTACTTTCATGTGCCAAGGAGACATTGGTCAGTTGAAAGGACATGTATGAAACTTTGTTGCCTCTTTTTATAGAAGAACACTTAGATGTACTCCTAATGAGGCAATTTCTCAGCCTTACAAGTTTTAGATGATAATGATGTGGATCATTCTATTTTTTATGTAGATTTACATGATGCACTTATTGATGAGAGAGATGATATTGAAGAGGCAAAAACTATGCCTAATTGGCTTGTGAATACTTTGAGAGATCGCAAGTTAGATGTAACTCTATCATATCATACTCGTTCATACTCTCATAGTGCTTCTTTTGCATCAAATTGTTATGCAACAATTGTCTGTAGTCTTTTTTATGAGAATGAGCGCATTTCTTATGATGAAACATAGAAATAAGAAAACTAGATGGATACTATGCAATGAGAATTTGATGTTATTATGAAGAATGATACTTGTTCATTATGTAATTTTCCACCTATAAAAAAAGGCCATTGGAACTAAGTGGGTATACATGGTGAAATGTAAGCATGATGGAACAATTGATAGGCATAACGCAAGGTTTGTTGCCAAAGGTTGAGCTGAAGAGAAGGGCATTGATTTCGATGAGATCTTTGCTCCCACATGTGGAATGACAATTGTTCCTAGCATCTATGCACTTGTAGCTCATCATGGTTTGAATTTACATCATTATTTGCATGAAGAAGTGTGTTCAACCCCATGATTTTGTGCAAAAATGGCATGAAAATGAAGTTTGAAGGTCGAAGAAGATATTGTGCGGATTCAAGCATGCAAGGCATGCCTGGTATGAAAAGATACATGCCTACCTGATAGCACATGGATTTGTAAACAATCCAATAGATAGAATTGTGGATATATTTTGATAGCGGCACACTAGGACCACCAGGGCACTTTTTTTCATGTTTAGGAGGTCCTCCTCCCCGCATCTTGTATATATGCCTATAAGCCTAAAATGTCACTTATCTTTGTACATTCTCTTGGTAATACATTCACTATTGATTGTGTGTTGTGCTCCAAGCTTCTTCTTCTTCCTTGTGTTGTTCCCATGCTTTTGCATACCTCAAACTCTAACAATTAGTACTAAAGCAGGTCACCATTTCATTTAGGGCGTCGACCACACCCTTCTGGTCACAGTCTCAAAATCACACGAAAATTGGTGAGCATACTCAGGGCGATTAGCAGTCTAAAATAGCTTTGCTTTGTCGTGTCAAAATCGCAATCTGAGCTTGAACACATTATCATAGTGCATGTTAGGCAATTTCATCTTTTTGTGTCAAAGATATATACAAGTTACGGTTCTCCAATACAAGCGCCTCAAAGTCTACTACACGTTTAGTAGAACTCGACAACATAGTTCTGTTCAACTTTTTGAGATACAATCATTTTTTTGCATCAGGGTATTTTAGTCACTAGCCATGGTTGAAAGTAGTGATGTATTCCGTATGTTCACTATTGAGGATAAGTTGGACGGCACTAATTACCCATTATGGGCATATATGATGCGTCATCTATTGGTCGCAAAAGGATTATGGAATATTGTGCAGGGTGTTGAAAAACGTCCTACTACACCTGCAAATACAATTACTGAAGGTGATGCAGATGGCACATGCATTAATAGCCTTATGTATCAAACATACTATTATTCCTCACATTCACTCCTGCAAAATAGCAAAGGATTCTTGGGATACTCTTACCACTTTATACCAGGCAAGGAATGATGCTCGTGTTATTTACCTCCAAAAATAGTTGGAGAGTGAGCAAATGAACGAAGCAGATTCCATGCAAAATTTTTTAATAAAGATCAAAGATTTGAAGGACCAGCTGATTTCTACTGGTAACGTCTTACCAGACAGTTCACTTGTGCAGACTGTTCTGAACGGTCTTCTAGATTCATATAAGAGTAATGCTTCTACTCTTTGATTGATGATGAAAGGCAATCCAAATGCCTTAACATTTGAGGAGCTAGCCTTGTTCTATTGAAAGAAGATCAGTCTAGGCAAAACGGATCCATTATGCATGTTGCAGTTACTTTCCTGTCTAGTCAAAAGGGCAAAGGTAAATGGAGTTGATCTACTAGTAAGAAAAAATTTACTAATTTTGCACAATAAAAGAAGGATGACAAAGACGAGAAGAAAACAAAAAAGCAAAAATTGCTATGCAAACACTTTAAAGGAAATGATCATGTCATAAAGAGTTGTCCAAAACTGGCTACAAAAGAGGCAAAGAAGAAAGAGGTTGGAATGGTTGTTGTGGAGGCCCTTACACCCAAAATAGATTCTGTTAATCTTGTGCAGAATGAACAATGGGCATT
This sequence comes from Ceratopteris richardii, assembly GCA_020310875.1. Lineage (NCBI taxonomy): Eukaryota > Viridiplantae > Streptophyta > Polypodiopsida > Polypodiales > Pteridaceae > Ceratopteris > Ceratopteris richardii. The sequence continues at coordinate 159,051,732 of CM035411.1, read as the reverse complement.
TACTACTATTTGCAGTTATGAGCCACATAGTGATGTGTGTGAACACACTAGGACCGCTGGGGCACTTTTTTCCCTCTTTAGGAGTTTTTTTCCCCGGTTTGTATACATGTATATTGCCCTAATGGGTCACTCATCTTTGTACATTCTAGTGGTAATACAGTCAATATTGTGTGTTGAGCTCCAAGCTTCTTCTTCCTCCTCGTGTTGTTCGTGTGCTTCCACAGACCTCGAACTCCAACAAGGTTGAGATAAAAAAACACACCATGGTTGCCTATTTCAAGAATACTAGTCTAGTATTTGAGAATTCATCTAAAGAGGATTGCGCCAGTCTTGAGAGAGGAATCCTCAAAGTAATGAACGAAAACATCTAAGGTAGTGAATTGTCAAGCGGCTAGTCCATTGGGGGTTTTCTCAGGTGCCTCATGTTTGTTCCATATGTTTTTTTTTATTGCACTCAAGTATGAATGATATGGGGCTACATTACAATGCCATGCATAGAAAACTTCTTTTTAATGCCATTCACAACACAATATCAATATCCAAAATTTGATCACGTAGCATTAGTCGTTGCTATTCATGTGGAGTTCAAGGGAAGAAACCTCACAATGACATCTAGTGTTGTAGGGATGCTCAAAGAAGATCAATAACTTGAGGACATCAACATAGAAAATGCCAAGATGCTCATAAAAAACTCAATCATCACTCCAACCACACTACCAAAAGAAGTAGAAAAGATCTCCATAGAGATCACATGTACAAAAAGAACACTACATATAGGTTCCAACCTATCAAGGCAATCAACATCGATGCCCATATTTGGCAAATGAAACATGGTCTATGTGGATGAACAAAACAGGAGGGAAGAGTTTTTGGAAAGAGCAAAAAAGGATCAAACCAATGGCATAAGAATCTCAACAAAAAGACTGAAGAAGGTGAGTTATAGATAAAAAAAGTGGTTAAGTAAGGAGCTTATCAAAGGATGAAGAATAGAAAGCAAGTATGAAGATTAAGATGAAAAGGATCCAAAATGTTTTCAAATTAGTTCACTTTTTTTGTTTATTTTTTAACATAAAAAGCGTCCTAATTTGTAATTTTTAGGAGAGTAAGTTGACAAGAATTTTGTAATAATTTTCAAATCTCAAAGTAGGAGTGTTTTGAAGCTCCTATACTATTTTCTAGTTTAGACAAACATTAAAGTGTAAATAAGGTCACTTCAAAAAGTACAAAAGACAATGGCCATGAGTTGTAAAGGAAAACTTGGACTTCATTTTTCATGACGAAGCTCATAATTTTGTGCCCACTTTTTTATATGTGTTCCATGACATATGTTCTTTTTTCTTCATGCATATGAGATTGGATTATGAAAACCTACCCCTTGACACACTTTAGAGGTGATTTTATTTTATATCTTACATGTTTCATTACCAATTTTCTGTCCATTCCTTGCCATCTTTTGGTTTGCGTCTTTATACATCTTTGTAGAGAGGTTAGATACACAGATTGATTTTGTAGAATGATCCATCACATTTGATATCGATAAGACATCATGTTGGTTTATGTGCAAAAACCTCATTCTCAAGTCGTCTTACCATCAACTAGGACCCCCATAGTTGTCATGATCCTCGACAAAGAGTTGTTAAAAACCTACAATCGTGATGTCTTGTCCATATAAAGCATGATGGATCACTCTACAAAGTCAATTTGTATCGGCCTCTCTATAGGGATTATGAAGACACAAACCAAGAGATGTCAAGCAATGGAGAGAAAAGTCAAAATCCTTGTAATGAAACCACAAGAAACAAGAGGATATGACTCTTCGATGGTGGAAAAGGTTTAAGCGTGTCACAATTCACTCACATGCATGAAGGGAAAATAAAGTAGGTAGTAAAACACATCGAAAAAGGATGAACACAAACATTTTAGCTTGATTCATGCAAAATGAAGTACAATTTTTTCCTTATAACTCATGCTAATTGTGCTTTATACCTTAACTCATGCTAATTGTGCTTTATACCTTTTTTGCTTCGCCTTATCCACATCAAGTGATCATTTCGACTTAAAAATAGTCGTGGAAACTCAAACACCTTTGTTTTATAATTTGAAAGATGTGTTAAAATTATGGAACATAATACTCTTTTGTGCAAAGGCTTGAAGACTCTTGAGCCTTTACAAATTGGAGTTAAATTCATCTCGGAAATATGTGTGAGGGTGATTTTATGTACATAATTGACTTAGATATAGAAAATAACTGCAAAAAATTATGTTTTTTGTTACTATTCATTGGCTATGTTTGCTTACTTCTTGATGCTTTTCGAGTTTTCTACTAACACTCTTTTTCTACTTAAGCCTCCATATGTAGCATAGTCATGGCCTATGCAATGTGAAAGGCTCTTTCAAGTTAACGAGAGAGCTCGGTAATCCCTTCTTGGAAGTCATATACAATGATCAATCGTGCACATTAATTTATACAATGATCAATCGTGCACATTTTAAGAAAATAATCACAGCGAAATTTCTCCAAACCTCAATATCAAAATTCTTGCCCTCATGTGTACTACGTGTCCAAAGGCGAATCAATTTTACGTGTTTTTAAACTTTTGATTGTAGTCAATAAAAAATTGAAGGTAATACCTTCATTGTAATTGTAAAAAAGCAAGCTGGACGACTTACATATACTCTTTCAAATTAACTTGAATTAGTCATAAATACAATGAAAGGCGAGCTTAATAGTTGTGGGATTTTTTGAATCTCAAAGAAGAGAGGTTGTGGGATTTTTTGAATCTCAAAGAAAAGAGGTTAGATGCTTAACAACTACTAAGATATAGAACCAAAGACTCCCTAAAATAAACACTAAATAGAGGCGACCCTAAGGTCAAACAAGATGATTAATTCGAATTGGATAGGGTCAAGATCCAACGATCCAAGAAGAACCTGACTTTAAGAGCTCACCATCCGAATGCTAATGGGCATCTAGTCCCAACCACATGGGATCAAGCCCCACCCGAAGGCGAAAGACCTCACCAAGTGAGTTTTTTTATTTTTTCATTTTATTATTTTATTATTATTATTTTTAATGGGGGTTCAATCGCAACCTACTCCTCCAAGTTTTAACTTTTAGATTACAACTCTACAAGGTGAATGGCATAGTACCTGAGAGACCTTTTTATTCTACAAGCGCCGGGGTTATATTGATTTGACACAGATTTACAACTGCCTGAAGACGACCATACAACTGGTTTTAGATTCATCACACATGCTTGAAAACATGGTTATCTCTCCTACCGGTGGGGAGGGTCGAGCCCTCGCCCCCACCTCAAAAGGCAAGGGACTCAACCAATTGACCCATCACCCGCATACACAAAATGAGCTTTTTTTTTTTTAGATAGAACAATGAATTGGAAATACAACCTCTTAAGGTAGAGGCACCCCTCATGAAAGACTCATGGACGTGTCCAGCCAGGACTTGAACTCAGGACATCCTCCTACAACTTCAAGGCGTCAGCCACTAGGCTACGCGGGCTTGGAGATACAGCACGGAGATACATACATATAAATTGATTGTTCCGCGCTCCAATCTGAATCTGAATAGCTAAGGGTGGCTTTAGACTGGGGCTTCGGAACTGCAGCAGGAAAACGCATTGTTCTGCCTGAAACAATCTAAAACTTTAAGAGTCCACTGCTATCTATTCACACAGATCCCGGAACAAAAAGAGGCAAAAACAATATAAAAGCTGAGTTGGCAACTCAAAATACCCCCGGGCTAAGGGGGAGGGTCAGAATAGTGCATAGCTAAAAGTTGCATGACGTGGCTGGAGTTACTACAGAGGCTTCCGATCAATGTGAAGAGAGAACTCATGGAAATGTATAATTGGCAGAAAATAATTGGATTGTTATCGTTGAGGTTGAAGAACTCATGGAAATGTCATTGTTATCGTTGAGGTTGAAGAGCTGCCGCGCAGTCTGAAAACGCCTCTAAGTGACGAGATACATTTTTTTTCTTATTATTTCCGGGAGGAATACAATAATTTTTCATGACGATTTCGTCGGTATTATGTGAACTCTAAAGCCGGGATCGCCACTTGAACTCCACCTAACTCCGCACATGGCCATGGAAACACCAGTATTCGTTATATCTACATCGAGGGCGTTTCACGGGCTTTCAGATTTCCAAAGCTTCAATTATGACCACTTCAAAGCTTCTGCTTGTGTATCGATGTTTAAATTCCCAAAGCTTCAATGAGGACCACTTCAGTCTTCGAAGATCTTTCGCGTCGTACTGTGTGCGTATGCTGGATCCTCCATGCCTTGTCGAGCTCGAACTCGTAGTCGGCAATGAACACCAACTTTCTTGAATAGCTGCTTTATCTTATCCAAGGTAAGTGCATCGATGTGCGTACTGATGTTTCCATGTCTAGATCTTCTGTTCACCTCGCTTTCATTCACGTGCTGTACATTCTGCAATATTTATACCGTTCATAGTGTATCCTCAATCGCACTAGAACGTATATAAAGAAGCAGTTACGTAGGATCATCGTTTTTGATACTTGCGCTTATCTTTCATTTCTACTGCATGATTGCACTGCGTGCACCTAGGAATGGCATTGCATATCATGAACCGGGAATCGTTTTAGTGTTATCACAAATTGCAGTGTCCGTCTAATAATCTAGCCCGAATCGCGAAGGGCACACACAACGTTTCGAGCGAGAGATGGACGAAATGAGATACAAGTTCCTGAAGCAATGACAGTTTAACTTTCGGAAGACTAGAGAACCGCAATTCATCTAACACATATAGATTTTGATGTTCAAAAGCTACGCAAATTTCACGGAAAGATCTGAAATCTCGTTGAGAAAGAGCAAATACTTCAACATATTTACCATTGCGCTCGATCCTGCCAGAAACAGCTGGAGTAGTTTTCGATACTACAAGACTTAACTTTTCTTTCTTATTTTTCTCCGATGCTAAGATTAAATATGTTGTTGGATGTAGAGATTTGTAAAAAATGCCGCGTCGCCCAGCAAATGTAGCTCCCATACGCCTAGCAGAAGCTGGCATAAAGGATTCATTTACCTCAGTGGCAACTCCCTCGAAGTCGAAAACATCACCACTAGTATCTGCGTGCTTGGTGGTATTGGTAAGTTGATATCTTTCAGCTGTCAAACATGGAAAGCTACCGTTTGAGCTGAGATATGAGCCTATGCTGATTTCACAGGGAATAATCATACTTCTGGCATATGCATTTTCGAACTCGAGTAAGTTTACCACGAGATTCAGTTTCTTCTAAGTGCTTTAAAAGGTGCTCTACTGTTCATGTTTGATTTGCATGGAAGGATGCAGGTAAGTTTGAAAGGGAGGGTTCCATCTTTGGAGGCTTGTCAATCAAATTCGAGGATGAAACAGGTATACCAGGCTGTTTGCTTTCATCTATATGGAGGGTGAAACCTTTATCTAAGCGAACGATTGTCCGTGTCTTGTTTTTGTTTTCTCAGAAGAGTTTGCTTCACGACCAGAGTGTAGAACTGCTGTCTGCCAACTCCTCCCATATCTTCGACGAATTTATGGAGAATCTATGAATCATGTGCTTCATGTTGGGCCTTCCACATGTGGTGTGGTATTGAAGCTTCTCAAAGAGGAAGATCTTGAAGCATGGGGGATTTTGCCGTTCGATCCTAAACCTCCAGTTCACAGCATTTGCGAGAATCTATTCCGAAAGGGCTTGATACGTGTGGCTGATGTGGCCTATCCTCTAAGTTACAGATCACAATCCTTTCCTCTCGTTCTGGCTAACGATATTGTGGACGTAATGACTCAGAGGCAGCTAAATATCACTTTGAGAGAGTTGGCAAGGGTTTCCTCAGAATATGTAGTTCTTCTTATAAGTCAGTTCTTGTCTGTTGTTCTAATGTTTCATTTCTTTTTTTACCCCTCAATCTAATTATTGATAGAGCCACTATCGTAACTTGTTGAACTCCATTTTCTTATTTATCCGAGCAATGGTATTTTGAAGCATGAGTTTGCGAAAGTTGCTTAATGGTTACATTTTTCCTCTTGTTTTCACTTTCCTAAACTCGTCCTGGTTGTTTTTTTACCCAGATACACAAGCCATTCCAAGGTTGCAGGACGTTTCTGGAGATGGTATTAAACCTGTGAAAGTGGTAAATAACCTTTTCCTTTATCTAAGGAAGTTAAGCAAACTTCTTTGAAATATGCATGCTCTGATTTGTAATTTTGTATGTTAGTATGCATCTATTGAGAAGAAGAAATGCAATTTTTTTTTGACATTCATCATAGAACCAGATATGGTATAAGTTGACGAGAGGTAACAGTATCCTGTACCCTTACTTGAAGGTGATACTAGGGTATGCTTCTGCCCTGCTCCAGATCTTGGAGAGGGCCTTTATTGTAATTTGTAATACCACCAAAGTGGCAGTTTGTGCATAACATCTATACCATTACTCTGTTTTAGTCATTATTTGGGATGTAATAAACTCTGAAGTACATTCTTTGGCTTATGCAGCACAAACCACGTAACAGGCTCTGGTGGCAACAACGTTTTCCAATGTTTGGACTGAAGGAAAATGAGGTGGCGACTGAAAAATTTGATGCTCTCGTGGGACGTGGATCTTTTGAGTCAGCATACCACATTTTCCACCTGACACCATTAGAAGTCAAAGGGTATGCTTCATGCTAGTACATAACAATTCCGAGTGCACACTCCATATGTGTGTATGCCCATTTCTTATTTTTTGTGGAAATACTATGACTTGTCACTGGTACTTGGGGAAACTGCTGTTTTACAAGAGGGAACTTGTACTTCACAAATTTCTGGCTAGTTTCTGTGCTGGATTTTGGCAGTCAGTTTCATTCTGCAAATATCAAGAATGCCACCTTAGAAATGTGCAGTGCAGCAGTGATGATACAGAGCGACATTAACAATCATTTTTTATTTTTCATGATGTTGCTGTTGTTTCAAATCAAAAGGCCACATACATTTGATCATTCAAATGATTTTTTTCCCAATAGAGAGGAGTTGGATCCCTTTCTAGCTGTAAAGGGCCTCATAGTGCTGACACAAAAGTTTCTGACATTGTGGCAAATCTTCTGCACGGGCACATATTTTGTTTAGTAGTCAGGGAAGGCTCTATGGCTCTGCATTGCAGGAGTGCACTTGAGCGGGTACTTGAAATTTTGGCTTGTCTTTGTTCTATTCAAGTCCCTCGAGTTTAAATGTAATTAAGGTGGGGCTCCTTTCATTCTTATAATAAACTGTTTAAGAACCAGGAATGGGCTATATCCTGCAGCTTCAAGAAATTCTGGAGTACCTCCTGTTCTTTCAAGTAGTGAACTGTAGGAAGGTAGGCCTTACTGAGGAGTACAATCATTAGTTGGATCACATGTGTAAGCCCTGAACTATTACTTGTAGGGTTTCTGAACTTAACAACTGTTGTAAGTGCATTTTGCTTCCTTCAGAGGGTAAGTTTATTCCTCATCAAGTACATCCATGAGGACAAAACTATGTCCTATCCTTTGATGAACGGGCACTTCCTTTATTATTTTGATAGATCTTTTTGAACAATCATATGCTATATTGAAGTGTTCTGTTGTTCTGTATGTCAGATGTTGAGCATGTCACATTTCACAATTTATGAACTCTTGTGTAGTGTTATTATTCACTGCATCCACTGACATACGCTTAGTTACATGGCTGTTTCTTTTTTGCAGTTCATCTGGATAAAGTATGTAGAGCCAGGGCTTATACTCTCATAGAAAGACATGAAGAGTCTGTTGGGGTTCTCTAAGAGCTTATATCGACAAATGTATATTTTTCGCGGTGAAGGAAAGCATGGCAGTAGGCACAATTGTTCATGCTATGTTTCTTTGCAAAAAGGGTATGTAATAAACCTTGTTCATATTACATAACAAGGAAAATTGTGTACTTTGTGCTGATATATTGTCAGCTTACTTTCTGCCCCGTTTTTTGAGACATTTGTTTTGTAGTAATTTTTTGTTTCTTGCGGCTTGACTAGTTTTGAATGTAGTGACAAAGATACTTGTTTATAATAAGGAAAATTGTGTACTTTGTGCTGATATATTGTCAGCTTACTTTCTGGCCCGTTTTTTTGAGATATTTGTATTTCACAGAAGGTAGTAAATTTTTGTTTTCTGCCAGTTCTGATGCCAATATACACAACAGAAGCCCGAGTAGAATCCTTTGCTACTTCTGTTGTGAATGTATGATGAATCATTCCATCCTGGACTCTAATATGTCCTGTCCATTCTGGAAAAAGATTGAGTCCACAACGAAACTGGGTCTACATACAGTGCAATGTGTGCACTTTCATGATATTTTTGATGCGCGGATTCAGAGGTCTTACGTCTTTGCATCTGTACAGGGAAAAGAAACATGAACGGAGGCAGTTACTTGTAAAAAGTAATTAGGTGACTGCAGCTTATAAAGATGTGAGGTCTCTGCATCTGTACAAGGAATCATGAACAGATGCAGTTACTGGTGAGAAGTATTTAGGTGACTGTGGCTAATATAGATGTTAGGTCTTTGCATCTGTACAGGAAAGCATGAACAGATGCAGTTACTTGTGAAACATATTTTGGTGACTCCAGCTACTAAAGATGTCAGGTCTTTGCATCTGTGGAAGCGAACAGATGCAGTTACTTGTGAAACGTATTTAGATGAGTGCGGCTAATAAATCTGTTTCCTGTTTCCATGCTCGTTTTGAGATATGGCCTACTGGCTATTATCAATGATGTTCGAGTGATTCGGATGGTCTTTGATCCAAGGTGAAGCATGCGAAGTAATGAAGCAATCACAAGTTTAGGATCGTTCGTCGTATGTGATATATAACACATGCAGTTGTACCATACTTGGCATCCATGGACCCATGCCTCATCCAGTCCCATTATGAGCATACTGAGTTTTTACTTTGAACATGTTGATTAATCCATCTTGAATACCATTACCCTAGCACTATTTCACCTAACGAGCATTATCTGATATTGGAACCTAGTGTGGGATGGGCAATGGGAAAAAAATCCTAATATATAAGGCACAAAATACGTTTTTCTAAGTGGTCTTCTCAAATTCAATAACCTCGTTTTCGGAAGAACTCTTTGGATTAAGACAAGCCTTTTGGCAATGATTATGATTGTTCAATGTGTGTATCTACTTGTAACCCACTTGATAGCCACATGTAAGTGATGTTACATTCTGCACAAGAGTATCTTGCTCGAGTGTGTAACTTTGTATTTTACCTCACTAAACGTATATGTTGATTTTGCTATATATGTGTGAGAGAAAATAATGGAGATTATAAGCATTAGATGCTCTTTGAGAACTTGACCATTCATTCGTGATTATGTCATGATACATCAAAGTTGCAAGAGCAGAGAAGTCTTGCATCATCTCCTTGCCAAGAACATAAATTGGATTTGCAAAAATTTGCTTGTGTCTAACTTTCATCCTCCATTTAGTGATAATAGATAATTGATTTCATTGATATTACCATTTCCATAACTAAGACATGGGAAAATAAAATAGATTTTTCAAGGCTCAACAAAGATAATACCACATCATTTGATCTTACTAAAATTATGAGAAGCTTTTTTCATATTGCTATTGATATTCACAAAGCTCTTCCAATTGCCACTTAAAGAATATGACCTCAATCAATCATAAATATAAATGAAACCACACACTTATCCAACAAAACAAACCACAATGTGGATATATATAAGCATGAAATAAAAGGATACTATGAACATTACATTCCAATGAACAAAGTATTACGTAGATGGAAGTTTATAAAGATGGGTAGGTTTTCTACAATAGAAGTAGATCGTATGCCTGCTTGGCCTCATGCGTAACATCATCCTCAAGCATTTGAGTAGTCTTAGTAATCTTTTTTTGATCTAGAATTGGCTCTTCAAGGTGAACCATGTTTTTGGGCTCATCTGCTAATGGTGGCACCGGTTTCCTTGAGACAGGCTAGAATCTTTTTGTGTCATCAATATGCTTTTTTCTTACCTCTTGGTCCTCGTTTGGGCACTCATTATGATCATTGATTTGGATTCTAATGAAACTAACTTAAGTTTCATCTTTCTTTATAGTTATGCGATGCCTGAACAATTTGAGCGCACATGCTAGTGTCGTCCCTAAAAACAAATAGATCAATTAGAGGTGATCACAAAAGAGATGTGGCTGAGCAAAATAACATTAGAGAACAACTAGGTCAACCTCATTATAAGCTTTTGTGGTTTTTGATAAGGATTAACCAATGTCTTGTCCCCTCCCACATAATGAAGCTTCTTGGTAATTGTAGGAAACATTAGTACATTTGAAATTCCATTCTCATTGCAATGCTCCTTGACCCTCCTTTTATTTACTTCATCATAGTAACCTATTGTCAAGCACTCGATTGCAGTGAAAAACCTATGGTTTGGGGTGTGACTTATGTTTGTCTTTATCTTGCAAATATTATTGTAATTAAAAGTGTACATGTGAACAAAAAGGAAAAAGTCATAATAGAATGAAGATCAAAGAAAATACCGTAAAAGCCGCTCTAGTGCATGACACTGTGACTTCAATGTTGTTGAAATAGAGAAGGATTGGTCTCTAATATGGAAAATAACGATCCTCCACAATGGTGACAGGGTCAATATGGATCATCATCATTAATTGATCCACTCATCCTAAAACCATATGAGATATCTGCTACTAAAAGGGATAAATAGTTCCTTGGAACTACTATACAAATGTTAGTTACATCCTCACAAGATACACTGTAATAGTGTCTGAAGAGGATCTATTGGGTTTAAAAAATATTTTAGTCTAGAGGACACATCTTTGATCTCCATCTCCTTAGCCTTTACTCTAGACTTCTCATGCCTTGCCCTTTGGATATGTGCAAGGAAGGAAGTAAGACAATCCTCAGTGGTCTCACCACTCTTCTTATTTCGTGGTTTCTACAAAGAAGCGAAGAGTATTAGTTCTGTGGTTCATTCAAAGTGCAACATACATGAATCATGGCGATGCTTGGCATCAAATACATGGATAAATTCTGTGATAGGTATTGAACTCAGAACAAAACATGACCAAGAGTGCTGGAAGGCGATGCTAGCCATCGACTACTTTTGAAAAGTATTGCCTGACAACGACTTTCTACTGAAACTTGATGACTAGCATCAAAATTATGTTTAAAATCGATGCCCAACATCGAGCTTCAACATGACTATGCACATATATCAATGTCAAGCATAGGAGAGCACCAACTACATAGAGCCACAAGATGCCTAGCATTTGATTTGGTCAAACTAATAAAAGGGGTTCAACATGACTATGCACAGAATCAAGTCTCCTCATCATGACCTCCTAAATCTTCATGTAAACCTTATGATTGCAAATAAATTTTTGAAATCACATGGTCAATTATTGAAGAATCAATGGAAAACACCTCTTAAGTCAACTGTACCTACTTGTTTAGCTCCACGACCATCTTCTCAAGGCTCAGTTCTTTTGAAATAACCCTTGATCCTTGATGCCTTCAAGAGCTCTCGAAGGGGTGAGCTTCATGTCCTTAACAACTTCTTCAATAGAGAGTTTGGACCTCTTTCATTTTCCCTTTACATCCACCTAAGCGTCTAGCTTTGCCTTCTTTTGTTTTTGACCTTTCACCTCCTTGTTCTCTCACATGGTGAATATCTTGTCTTGGAGCTCCCAAACTTCTCGTGTCCTAAAGGCAAGTTGGAACCACGAGTCAAACGTCCTAAGTGCATATAACTTCATATTATCATCTGTAGCAATCCCAATCTCTATTAGACACTGCTTTCTCAGGTTAGGATGTATCCTACCACCATCTACTCTAAGTGCATCAACATAATCATGATGGAAAAAATGTACACGCTTAATGGAGGACATCTTTTGCCTTTAGTCATTGTCATTGTTGTGGTCCCAAGCTAGGAGCTTTGCCTCCTCAAAAGTTAAACCAACATAGATCTTACACTTTGCATACTTGAAGAAGTATGTAGTGGGGTGCTCTTTAACCAGCTATCTTCGGGCCTCTGCAAAGTGTGATCCTCCAATAACATAGCTGTAGTCCTCATATAAGCTTTCATTGAACTCCTCAACTGAACTGCACTCATTTGTATCAACCATTACCAAAAATGGCACAACAGTTGCATGTGAGTTGATTTTTCATTTTCTTTTTGAGATTCTTCACATGGAGGTTATGGGGCTCCCTTATCTCAAGAGGCGTCCTTGTGAGTGGGTCTATGGGTGGTCTATGGATGATGGTAATTGGAAGGTGGAAAAGCTGCCCCTTCCTCAAAAGCTTTCACTTAACAATATCCTCCCTAATTTTATTTTGCTTAGTTAACAATGTTTTGGATGTAAGTTCACCACCAGGGGCAATAATCTCATCTTGTGAGTTGGATCTTTTTGTGGATTCTATGTCTGTGTGCTTGCTCATCTTCTTCTGGGGTTTCTTCTATATCGCCTACTTAACCTTTGACTTCATAGGTGTTGACTTCAACTATTGCATCGGCATGAGGTTTCCTTGTATCCAACCCAATAGGTCGACAATAAGATTCTCGGATTGTGTGCACATTTGTGCAAGCCTCTCTGGCACACAACAACTTGGGCAAAGCATTTCCATTTTGCAAATAGCATTCCTTAATTCTTTTGTTGTCTCTACCATAAACAAAGGGTTATCTGAGTCCTCATCCTCATAATCAAATTCGAATACCAAACCGTATTGAAACATCTGTGTGCTTGTCATCTTTCCCCTCCCATAGGCACTGGCAAATACAAGCATAGTGGCATTTTTCTCCTCTATGTACTAGAGGCACCACTCAAGGTTTGTCATATCATGTAGGGGCTTCTTTTTCCTCACAACTTCAATCTCTCTACACTTATCCTTTCTCACTACCTCTTCCTCAATTGGTCTAACAATGCTATGGCCACCTTATGAGTGACCCATTGGATTACTGGCATGTTTAGAGGACACAGTCATGATGGTCCTTTTTGATTTCACCCCTAGTTCACTGGGTGCTTCTCTGGCTTCCTCACTCGAGCTAAGCTTCACCTTCAACTTCTTTACAAACTTCTCCTCGCGCTTATCAATGTCCCTAGTATATGGGCCAAAAAGGTTAGCCAAGGACATGTTTCCATTGGGTCGATGCCAGGCATCGACTTTATGTGAGAGCCAAATCACTGCTCGACATTGCCCGTAACGACCAAGTCGATGCCAAGCATGGATTTTATGTGAGAAGTCGATGCCTAGCATCAATTTACTACATAAATTTGATGCCTAGCATCGAGTTGGTCCTTAAGGGCGATGCCTAGCATTGACTTGGCCCTCAAGGGTGATGCCTGACATTGACTTTCTCCTTAAGGGTGATGTCTAGCATCGGCTTGGCCCTCAAAGGCGATGCTTGGTATCGACCCCTTGCAAAATAGGATTGCATAAATATTCATGAAACGGACCTAAAAATCAAATTCATTTACAAAAAAATTATAAAAATTGCATTAATTAAATATTGAAATCTTTTTTTCTCGATAGATTTGTGTTACCTATGAGACATTCTACTATCACCCTTCTTCTCCATTGTCGAACTTTTTTCTTTTTTTGTGCTTTCTCACTTTGATGTATTTGCTCTCTGTGCTCTCTCTCAACTCACGGCTTAGTGCAAAATGAGACTCAACTTCTCTCATCTATTTATAGAGATTTGATTGAGTTGAACCAAGATCTAAGCAAGATCAACTAGATCAAACTAGTTGTAACTTGATGGCGCAATTGGACTATAAAGTTGAACAAAGATGTAACTGACCTCAACCAGATCAAACTTGGCGTAACTTTATGGTACAAAGTCAAAATAAATTTGTTCTTCATTTTTATTCCGAACGTGCAAAAAAAGTCATTGATATTAGTGTCGATGTTATTTCATGATACACGAAGCCATGATCATGCAAGTAAATGTGGTGGAAGTTGTTTGAGCTAGCATCTAAAACAAATTTCACCAAAATTTGGGGAAATGAATATTTTGGAGATGAAGTTTGGGTGCATTTTCCAAGTAATATTCGATTATCAAACATACAAACAATGGTTTTGATCAGGGATGATGTATTTCTTTTATCAGACAATTGAAAGGATGCCATGAAGATCTCCAACAACATGATGAAGAGTAGGGTCAAAGTGATGGATGTAGAATCAAAGAAAGGGAATCAAGCCAACAGTAGGAGGATGACAACCAAAGACACGTTGAGGTAGAGGAGCATCAAAGAAGAGAGGAAGTAAATTGTCTATTGGAAGAAGAAAGATGAAGGAAGGTTAAAGAAGGGGAAAAGTAGAGGAGCAGTACCAAGCAAGAGCAGCAACAATAGCACGAAGAACGTACCAAATAACAGTAACAATAGCAACAACAAAAACAATGATAGTAAGGTGAATATGAGCATTTGAATTGCTTTAGCCTCAGAAGAAGGAATTTATTGAATTGTCTATCTCTCACTCGATCTTCTTTAACAACTTTGTGTTTCCATCTATGACTTGGATCAATGAACTCCACGGGCACAATAACTTCTAACCCATACACCAAATGAACAGGTATCATGCTTGTAATTATCTTATACCATGCGTCTCATGATGCAAATCAATACTTTATTTATTGAATTCATTTATATGTTAGTTTGCGGGTAATAAGTAGTGATTTTTAAATTTAAAATCAATACTTTATTTATTGAATTCACTTATATGTTAGTTTGCGGGTAATAAGGAGTGATTTTTAAATTTAAGACCATATGTAAGTCTGTTAGGAACCTAATTACATGACTGATCAAATGGAAACCCTCATGTGATGCAACTCCAATCGACATTTAAATTTGGTCATAATATCCCTACGGAAAATTTTTCACACTAGAGGCTTTATTGTCCTTCATTTCTTATGCTTCCATCCATTTCATGCAATATTATGTTTTAACAAGAATGTACTAATTTCATTTTTGCTTTAATCTAATACCTGCAAAATTAATTCTTGCAAAATTTAATACCTTCAAAATTTAATTCTTGCAAAATTTAATACCCACATAATTTAATCCCCACTTGATAAATGATTCCATCAATAACATTGATTGTAAGGCATTCTGCTCTTGTCCAATTATTAATTAGTAGTCAAGTCGTACCTCCTAATCATTGTTGATAATAAAGTCAAGACATGACCATTCACTTGTAAAATGCATAATAATGGGCACAATCCATCTTCATAATTATCTAGAAACGTGATTGGGAGATATAATAACTTGATGTTACATTTCCACTGCTTACATTATAAAGGGAATGCTTCAACATTACCATAAACATTGCACCCTTCAATTACAAAGATGAAACCCTATTTGAACTAGAGATATGGCATAAAAGGCTAGGTCATATAGGAGAAACAACACTAAAGCAAATATGCAGGGATCAGAGTGTGCTTGGCATTCCAAATGTGTCCAAGTAACACATGATATACAAATGTGGAGCACGCCAATTCAGCAAAGCTCACAGGCAACCATTCAACAGAAAGGTGTACATGTATGAAGACTACTTGGAGCTTGTGCACACTAATGTGTGGGGTCCTAGCAATGAGCTATCAATCTCATGTTCAAGGTACTATGTTTCATTTATAGATGATTATAGTAGATGGAAAATTCTTTACTTCATGAAGCATAAAGATGAAGTATTTACATGTTTCAAAAAGTATTTAGAATTGGTTGAGAACCAAACAGGTAGAAGCTTGAAGAGGTGGTGAGTATTTCTCACATGAATTTGATTCATTCTTATAGGATAGAGGTATAAAGAGAGACTTCACAACAAGATATACTCATGAACTAAATGGAGTGGCAGAGAGGAGGAATAGATTGATAGTGTAGGCTGAAAGATCAATGTTGAATGAGAAGAAACTACCCAATTACCTATGGGTAGAGGTTGTTTCCATAGCCACATACTTGGTTAATAGGCTCCCATCCAAATCCTTGGATGGAATGACACCCTATGAGGCATGGAATGGTAGAAGAACCTCATTGGACCATTGCAAAATCTTTGGATGCATTGTTTATGCACATATTCCTTCACATATTAGAGGGAATCTTGATCCAAAAGCTAAAAAGTGTATATTCATTGGCAATGACCAAAATCAGAAGGGATATAGGCAATAAAATCCGACTAACAAAGGGTTTATAGTTAGTAGGGATGTAGTTTTTTATGAAAATAATTCATGGTTTGAAGATGATTGTAGGAAGATCAAGTTATATTATGACTTGGAAAGTGATTTTTCAACTCTCAATCAAGAAGATCAACAATTAACTCACAGGATGAAGAGCGAATTGACTTCAAGGCTTGGAAGTCAAAAGGCAAGACCAAGCTCAAGCAATTGGAAGACATTCCAGATTCCTCCAATCAAGCACTCAGGAGATCTCAAATGGAGAGTAAAAAGCCCATAAGGTATGGCTATGACACATCATTAGTCACCAAGCATTCTGTGTACATCACTAAAGACTCTATGATCAAAGAACCTTCTTCATTTGAAGAAGCTAATGAGAAGGAATGGAGAGAAGCCATGTAGGAAGAAGTTGAAGCACTTCAGGAAAATAATACTTGGGATTTGATTGCATTACTACTTTTGGTGTAATACCAATAGACTATCAAGGCCTCTATTAAACTTTGATCAATATCTTTAATGACCTCTAAAACTTTCGCAATCCATAATGGTTTGGTCAACTCATCGTCATCATCAAGGACTACAATAAGTGTTTTATTTCTTTCAAATTTCCATGCCATTGTGCTTCAACCTATTTTTTCATCCTTGGGCCTACATAAATATTCCTTTCTCCTGGATGAATAAATCTTTGAAGTTTATCTCCATTACATGCTTGGTTCACATTTATTGATCTTTGTGTGCTACAATCCCATGTGAATGAAATATCAATTGGCCAATGGCTTGCAGTGTTATTATTTATAATCTCTTCTTGATGGTCAAAAAAATTATCCCACTAAGATACATCTTGATCCCCATGATCATATTTTTTTGCCTGCTCAATTTGTCTCTTCTTTTCAATAAGTACATGCATCCATCTTTTACTTTGCTCAAGCACATTTAAACATCTTTCCATAATGCTTTTATCTTCATACGGTGTTTGTTTTACACCATAAATAGTCAAATTAGGAACATACAACAAAAATCTACATCCATCTTTAGGCTGCCACCCAAGAGAACATGAATACTACTTTGCAAATAAAAGAATTATGTCATCAAGCCTTCTCATCAAGAATACATGGTTTAAACTACTATTGTGTAACGGAGCCAAAACCTTAGTACTGTTATCAAGACATATTGATCATAACTACTTAAATTCATAAATCTGTGTCAGATGTTGAACATCAGGTTTTGGAGTATATGTTTCAAAAATAAAGGTAAAAGCATTATGGTGTGCCAACCTCTTAGAGATAGTACTGAACATTTGATCAATGTGATCATGAGTGTGCCCAACTAAAAGCAAATTTACCTTAACCTTCTGAAATACTTGTTCATCAACAAGCATGCATGACTATCCAAAGGGTGTAGAATTTTTATTATCTCTTGCAATATTATCAAGATGCAAATATAGAGTTGGTGGCAAAAGACCCTCCCATGATTGCAAAACTTTATGAATCACAGTGACCATAAGGTTTGGATCATTATGCACATTGGGATATGTGAAAAAAAACCTTAGAATTTATGGTCCCATAGTATACCAAAGCACCAACCAAATGCATTCACACAAGTAATTTATCTCGAATATCCTTAGGGATGCAAGAAAAATAGGGTATACATGTTTTCGTTCAATTCATACCATCGATCAACAAACATATATAATGCTATGGATTTTTTAGTGCTTTACTTTGATTATGAATTGCCTTCTTTGTTTCTAAAGCTTGACTTTCATGATGGTTTTGGAGAAGACTTTTAAAATTATATTTTTCTTGCATGTTGTGGCCCTCTTTGCCATGTTTTTCAAGGTGGTAACATTTGCCCATCCTAACTTTACGAGAAATACTCACTTTGTTAAACTCTTCTTTCCATAATCAAGTAAAATGTGAATACAGCATATACTTCTCATTTTTACTCTCCATCTCTTCTATATAGACTTGAAATACTTATTGACATGTAAAGTTATCTGGCAAGTGTAACCTTCCAATTGTACGCATAAATTTACAATGCAAACTAAAATAGTTAATCATCCAACTCATTGGATGACGATCAAAAGATCCTTTGGTTGCAATTCCATAAGATGTATCAAAAATGAGATCTCCATTGATAATCCCTTGTTGAATCTTATGTATTCTCAAATTCCCAAGGCCCATCGCAATTTTAAATAAAGCCTTACAACATCGGATCCCTTGACTAAAGTAATATTCAAAAGCAACATGTGTTAGTGACATGTTATCCTCAATCATTTGCATTTGGGCACCAAGGTATATATCTTGCCTCTCACTATCTTAATTGAAGAATTTCTCTCTTAGTTGCCTTAGTTTCTTCATTCCTAATTTATACAAATATTTCAAACCACTGCATTCAATCTCAAATGTAAAGATTCTACTCGATTTCTCACCTTTTGCAATCCTCTTGAAGCCTTGTTGAGGGTCTTCCACATATGCTCCATGCCTTGTGAATCTGACCTGTAAGCCTTTCTCAACAATCTGTCCAACACCGATTAGGTTTTTGTTATGGTTGGCACATATAAAACCTTACTTAAGAGGTTCATGTTACCATCAGACGCCTTGATATTTCCAATTTTCTTAACAGAGTGTCTAGTGTCATCACCTATCTGCACTTCATTCTTCCCTTTAGGTTCTTCAAGATCAGATAGCAATGCTACATTTCCAACCACATGATTGGAACAACTAGAATCAATATAGAAAAGATACTCATCATCTTTACCTTTCTTGGATGTCATGTTCATGATGAGTAGAGAATCCTATTGGTCTATTGTGTAGTTGTTATAATCTCTTCTTCCTCTGAAAACTCTTTGATAATTGTTGTTGTTGTAGCCTTGGTTGTAGTTGTGATTGTAATTGGTTCCTCCATTGTTGAACCTGCCTCTGGATTGTCCATAGCTCCCTCTATGGAAGCCTCTTTCCCTTTGATTCCTTGTGTTCTTGAAGCATTTTTCTGTGGTGTGGTTGGTTAGGCCACAAATGTTGCACGGTGGAGTGTTGTAGGATCTCCCCCTACCTTGCTTTCCTCCTTTGCCCCTTCTTCTAGTACCTCTTCCTCTACCTGTGTAGTTCACTTGAGAGGTACTAGCCTCTTCTTCATTCTTCTTGCCTTTACTTTTATCCTTACTTTTATTTCTATCTGGATAAAGGGCACAAGATTGATTACCTCTAGAGTTGTCTCCGTTCTTGTTGAGCTTTGTCTCATGGGCGAAAAGTTGCCCCATCAATGTGTTTGAGGTCAGGTATTTGCATATCCATATAAAGGTCCATTGTTGTGGTGAAGGACTCCCACTTATCATCAACTTTGATACCATTTATGATCTGCCTTACTATATGTTCTTCTTCTATCTCCTCCCCAATGCTTGCAAGTTGGTCAGCCACATCCTTCATCTTGGTCACATAATCAGCTACACTTTGCTTTGGTTGCTTTTTTAGGGTTATGAACTCCATCCATAGCTGGTTCTTCCTAGCTCTTGTATTTGATGAGAAGTATGAAGAAAGTACTTCCCAAGTCTCTTAGGAGGTCTTGCAATTCCTAATGTGAGGTAATAAGAAATCAGATATTGAGTTTTGTAGATAAGACTTGGCAAGAGCATCCTTTGCACACCATGTGGTCAGCCTTTCTTGTTCCTCCCTTGTGGGTTGATGTTTGCTCCTGAATGTTGGCATTTCTTCATCTCTTGAGATGTATCCATATAAACTTCTTCCTTGGAGGTAGGCTTGCATCCTTAGTGACCATGCTGGGTAGTTGCTTCTATCCAATTTGTCAATGAATGATGGAAATCCATCTCCCATCTTGCTTGTTG
Source organism: Ceratopteris richardii (assembly GCA_020310875.1). Classification (NCBI taxonomy): domain Eukaryota; kingdom Viridiplantae; phylum Streptophyta; class Polypodiopsida; order Polypodiales; family Pteridaceae; genus Ceratopteris; species Ceratopteris richardii. Next base: position 159,031,684 of record CM035411.1, on the reverse strand, counting down.
TTGCTCTAATACCACCGTTGGAGGAGATGGTGGATAGTCTTTGAGAGATGAAGTGGTACTGCAACAACCTGCTTGACACCAGCCAAGAACAAGTGGTGGAGAGTGTAGTGGGCTTCTTTAGCTTCCTAATGATCATAAATAATCCCCTTTGTGATTTGGAACATGATCCACTAATCAATGGATCGAAATAAATGAGTAGGAAATTGATACAAGGTCATAAACTTGTTATTTTAGCCTTTGCACATGTTCAGTATAATGAGTAGTGCTCTTAGCCAAATTCCTTTTGGTGGTATCTAATTAACTTAGACAGCTACCAATCATGAGTGATTTCAATAAAAAAAGATAAACTACACACTAAGTATGATGTTTATCAAATCATAGGACTTGCCTGATATTTTTGGGATGCATCAGAGTGTAGACCAGAGAGTAAAGATATGATGATATCTCATGATTGAGAGAACCAATGATGTTTAGCAAATCATAGGACTTGCCCGACATTTTCGAGATGCATCTAGACCAGAGAGTAAAGATATGATGATATCTCACTATAAACTAGACAATATAATGAATCCATGGTGCTTTAAATCACATGAAATGATCAACCATGCACTGAGAACAAGCTATGAGAATATCACTATTCTGAAGTAGTCATAGCAGAGAAGTGAAGTAGATATATAATCAAAATGTATGTATTAGATCACATAGAAATACAATATCATTGGAAATATTCTATTGCACAATGTGAGGGTAGTGAGTGAGCTATGGAGTGAGCTCTCAAATAACATAGGGTCCCTCTCTATTGCTCTCCAAAATCGGGGCATATCACATATCTTTTGAACTACTTTATAGTTGAGTTTGGATCCAAGCTTTGAATTCAAAATTCAAATTCTCACCAAAAAGTGAGTCCTAAACTATAGGATATATTCTCTCATCAATCATCTACCAAATAACTCAAAATTTAATGCTTCCTAACTCCACGTGGAAGGAATGCACTTTTACAAAGGTAAAAGGTAATTGATTTTACAAGGGATTGATCATATATGACTATATGAGATATATGCTAATTATCCAAGTATGTGGGCTTGGATTCTCTTGCAACAATAGCTATGACATTCATGTGTCCACCAGTGGTTTTTGCTTCATGCTTGGTAGCTCATGCATATCTTGTTTGAGCAAGAAGCAGCTTACTATGGCCACTTCTAGTTGTGAGGCTGAGTATAGGGCAGTTTTCATATCGACCGTTGAGTGTGTGTGGCTCAGATGCCTTATGACTGATTTGGGTGTTGGTCAGTCTTTTGCCACCACCTGGCACCATATCTCTATGATAAAAAACCCACTCATATATTGACATAAAAACATCCAATGGACATGAAAATCGAAAAGAAGATAAATCTTATTGAATAGAAACTCGTTGTAAAGGAGTTAGCTTTCACATAAAAAACACATGGGATCTTCATTTTCCATTTAAAAAACAATAATTGAGCTATAAAATGAGAAGAATGATAAGTTCTACTTATGAACATGGCTCCTTTTGTGGATCCAGACAATTATCTTTAGCTGTAATGTCTCTATAATTCTTCAAAATAAACGTGTCACATTGATAAAAGATTCAGTATCTTAGAATGATGCGAAACATGTTATGGTAGACCCATGGAGGTAGAAATGGCCTCACGTCAAATTCAAGTGGTTGAATCGGACAATTTTCTAATTCTCAAATCTAATTGTGGACTCATTGAGGCATGAAGACCATGATGGCACATGAGTCCTGATTTCAAACAAGGAAAAGGTGAAAACGTTGAAATGGAATCTAGTTCATGTAGGAACGGCTATCAATATATAGAGAAAACCCCCTTGTTGCATATTGTCAAAATTGCATTAAAGAAGGCTAGGCATCTTGATAAAAACAACACAAATCTCACACCCTTGTGTATAGATATTCAATTGTGCACATGTTGAAATGTTGAAAGAAAATAGTTGTAACACAAAAATGAAACCAGCATGTGGCTGAGAAGAGGTGCTCCATGCATTTAAAACACCTTGAGACAATGAATTTTCAACAATAAATAGAAAACTTGAAGCATGAAGGAGAGAGAGGAGAGCACATACAACAATTTTCCAAGAGCTTCATGCTAATTGAGTGACAACTCTATAAACGGAGGTCTTCATTGAGGTGTATACAAAAAGAACATGACCATATTCACATCCAAGTGGCTTCTTGTAGTTAAAAATAGTTCTCTAATGATATTTGGGATATTTCCTCAAGATAACAAAAATGGTTGCTCGAGCTCTCAAGGATAACAAAACTGGAAATTTTGCAAGAAGATTAGAAATTAATGCAGAAAAATCCAAATAAAAATTGGGTGTCTGGTTCCTTCCATACGTCTTACATTTTCTCTTGCTGTTATTCAAATTAATCTTTTTAGGTTTATTTGTTCACTTCTTATGTCCTTCAAGCTACACTTTTTAAACAACATTTTCTTAGGCCTATACGTTTGTTTTGTAGAAAGTTTCTACAATCTTTGGATATTTATGCATGCTTGTTGATAGACAAGTGTTTCAAAAGGTTAAGGTAAATTTCCTTTTAGTTGGGCACACTCATGATCACATTGATCAAATGTTCATTACATTCTCTAAGAGGTTGGCATGCCATAATTCTTTTACTCTTCCAATATTATTTGTGTTAATTTCTGAAACATATACTCCAAAACTTGATGTTCAACATCTTACATAGATTTATGACTTTAAATGGTTATGTTCAGCAGGTCTTGATAATGGTACTAAGGTTTTGGATCTGTTGCACAATATTAGTTTCAATCATGTATTCTTGATGAGGAGGCTTGATGACATAGCTCTTTTATTTGCAAAGGAGTATTCATGTTCTCCTAGGTGGAAGCCTAAACATGGATGCAAATTTTTTTTGTATGTTCCTATTTGATTGTTTATGGTGTAGAACAAACACAATGTGAAGATAGAAGCAAATGGAAAGATGTGGAAATGTGGTTGAGCAAACTAAAAGGTGGATGCATTACTTATTGAAAAGAAGAGACAGATTGAGCATGCAAGAAAATATGATGGGGATCAAGATGTATCTTTGTGGAATGATTTTCTTAACCATCAAGAAGAGATTATAAAGAATAACGATGTAGGCCATTGGCCAATTGATATTCCATTTGCATGGGATTAGCACACAAAGATCAATGAATGTGGACCAAGCATGTAATGCAAATAAACTTCAAAGATTTATTCATCCACGAGAAAGGAATATTTATGTAGGCCCAAGGATGACAAAACAGGCTAAAGCACATGGCATCCAAATAGAAATTGGGTGTCTCGTTCCTTCCATACGTCTTACATTTTCTCTTTTTGTTATTCAAAAAGATCTCTTTAGATTTATTTCTTCATTTCTTATGTCGTTCAAGCTACACTTTTCAAACAAAATTTTCTTAGGCCTATACGTCTTTTTGTAGAAAGTTTGGGCATGAAGCAAGAAATCACTTCTATTTCATGCATAGGATGAAACCCCTCTATTAAGCCCACCAATATCTTCCACAACCCCTACCTAGACCACATTTGATGTTGAACCATGGAAAACAACAAAAGGCCTTAGTCCTCTCAAGAGAATAGGCCAATCATATGCTATTGGTGTGATGAATGGGCACATCCAAAGCTAGTCTCCCACAACTAAAGGATCTTCCTCCCATTTAAATTATTTAGATGCTAAGGAAAACTATACAAGCACTTGCATCAAGCATCATTTGACCCCCATTCATCTTTGCCAATAACTACATAACCCTTTGGTTGCTCCATATAGATCTCATTTGTAAGATCTTCATGCAAGAAAGCAGTTTTCACATCCATTTGGACTAGGTTTAAGTCCTCCATTCCATGAATCCAAGAAACATGCACAGGGTAGTCATCTTGACCACTAGAGAGAAGGTTTCCTCGAAATTAACACCATGTTGCTCCGTAAAATCCTTTGCAACAAGTCATGCTTTATACTTTGGGCACTATGTGATGTGAATTTCAGCCCATATACCCATTTACATGGTAAATCTTTCATGTCCTTTGGCAAAGGTACTGAATCCCAAGTACCATTCTTGTGAATAGAATCCAACTCACTCTTCATGGCACAACCCACTTGACATAATCCTCTATTTGCATAGCCTCTTTGTAGCAAGAAGGCTCACCAACATTTATTAGCATAACAAAATCCAACCCTAGAGCATATCTATCAGATGTATGTGAAACACGTGCAGAGCATCTAGGTTGTTGAACAAGAACATTTGCAAACTCATATGATTGGATGTTCTCTTGAACATCCTTGTGTGTAGCATTTTTTATGCATGCTAACTAGAGGACTAGTATCCTCAAACACCACTCTTCTCACTGGTTTGTTTATGCATCTTAGAGTCATTGAAAATGACATCACTACTTATGATCACTAACCATGCTCTAGGATCCCATAAGCGATATCCAAATTGGCCGTCTCGAACATATCCAAGAAAAATGCATTTCTTTGACTTATGGTCCAGCTTTTGTCTAAGGTTATTGGGTATATGAACATATGTCTCACACCCAAAAACTTGAAGATGATCATAATATGGTGACTTCCCTGTCCATAACTCTTGTGCCACTTTCATACATTTGGAAGTACTAGGTGAAAGGTTAATCACATGAACTATAGTCAATACTGCTTTTGCCCAAAAGCCTTGTGAAAGGTTTGCATGATGCAACATAGAAACTACTCTATCCTAAATATTTATATTCATCCCTTTAGCTACACCATTTTTTACTTTGGGTATAAGGAATTGTAAACTCTCTATGAGTTCCTCTATATTGACCAAAAAAATTGAATTCATGTGAGGTATACTCATCCCCATTATTTGAATGTAAAGCCTTGAGCTTAGTTCCTTTTTCAGTATCAACTGAAGAAAGCCATTTTTTGAAAGTAGGGATTACCGCATCCTTCAATTTGGTAGAATATACTGAGACTTTTCTAGTAGCATCATCCATGAAAGTGACAAAGTAAAGAGAATCACCTAATGACCTTGTGGGCATAGGATTGCACACATCTCTATGAATGAGATATAAATGCTGAATTGAAGAGTCAATGTGCATCTCATGCACATTCCTGGTTTGCTTTCCATATGGAAAATTCGCACAAAATGAAAAATGAGAGAAAGATAATGTAGGTAAGTAGCCAGAAAGAGAGATTTTCCATTCCATTATGAGACATATGGCCCAAATAGCCATTCCAAATACAAGACATAGGTTGTTCAGTAATATCTAACAAGTGTTCTTACTGTGATACAAATAAAGGATAAAGTGAGCTAACTTCGCTTACTGTTGCAATAACCATATTGCCCTTTGATATGCAAAAGGATTGAGCATAGAAAACCACCTTGTAACCAAGGTCATCGAGTTGACCAATTGACATCAAACCACATGATAATTGAGTTACATGGAATACATTATGCATAGTAAAATTTGAACCATCAATGAGCTACATAGCCACATCTCTAATCCTAACAGTGTCACACAGGTAAGAGTCACCAAGTCTCACAGTACCATGAGACTTTGTTGTATATCAAGAGAACCATTCTACATGTGGTGACACATGGAAAGAAGTACTATAATCTAGCAACCATGTGTGAGAAAGAGAATCAGCCATAATAGCCTCAATGGACAAAGTACTATCAAGTGTCAACACATCAATATCATCAGAAATAACATTAATTTCTTCAATCTTCACAGTCAAAGAAGATGGCGCAAGTAATTGTTTAACATGCCATCAACATTTTGTCCTTTACCTCTAGCATTCTTTAACGCATAGGACTCTGTCTTCATGTGCGACAATAATGGCTTTCGATATCTCTCTTCCTTGATTTACTTTTACTCTTATTCCGATGACCATTCTTTTCCTTGTTCTTGCTCCTACCATGTTGCTGATTCTTTCATTGGTAAGAATCATGAACATCTGCACTGTGAGTGCCAACCATGGATTTTCTACAATTCTCCTCACTCAAGAGTGCTCCACATGTGTTATCATAGACCAGTTTACCCCCAGGTGTACTGTTGCAAATAGCTCTATAGAGCATATGACATGATGATATCAAGGTGCATAACAACAATACTACTTTCATTTCATTATCCATCTCCATTTTTTGAGTCTATAACTGAGAGAATATAGCGTCAAACTCATTTAGATGAGTAACAACACTGTTTGTGTCCTTCATGCAAAGATCATATCACTTTCTCATCAAGTACACTTTATTTGATGTCATTTCTTTTTCATATGTATTGCATAACTTCTTCCAAAGTTACTTTGCACTTTTACAGTCCTATAATTGTTAGTGTCCATGTGAAAGGTCAAATGGGCACCGGGCACTTCTGTATATGTTCTTTAATAAAACATATAGTGGTCTGGTTACCCACTTCTGACTCTTACCTGTGTCTTTTCTATATATTTTGTAGGTCATGTGTGGAGTACTGGGTGCAACATGCAGAGGTCAATTTTCTAATGTGAGAGTATCATCGTGGAGCTCTTGAAAGTGAGAGTCCACCATGGTGCATGGGCATCACATCATTTCAATGGTATCAGAGCATTCTGACACAAAAGCTTTGTTGCTTTTGTGCAAGCGAAGCAAGCACCCACCCACCAACCCATTACTTTCTCCAAGGCTTATGAACAAGGCATAGAACTTAGCATACCTTGTCATCCAATTCACCAAATTCATCATTGATGCCATTGTGTGCAAGGAAGGACCTCGATGATTAAGGAAGACAGAGGTTCCCATTACTTTTCGGGAGGTCACCCATCCCAGTTTGTTCCCCCCAAAGCTCACTTAACTGACAATCTCTTTCCACTAAGTTACACTCTTGTGGTGCTTGAGGAAGGGGAAAGAGTAAGGTTCACAGTATCTTGAACATATTTTGGGCCCTCAAAGCTTCATTCTTTGCTTTCAAAGCCTATTTTAATGTATTTTTGGGGTGATTCTTGGGGCCATTTTGGAGTACTTTCATGCATGGTTCTCTTTACACAGGTTCAAGAACATGAAGAAGAGTGTTTTTTGTACCTCTCCAACAATAAATATTGAGCTTTGGGGCTGTGTTTTCAGCCATACTATAAATCTACAGGTTTCTTGAAAGGTTTTCAGTTGTGGTGGGAGCAGCCACTGCAAGTTTATGCAAGTTTTTGGGCCTAAAAAGTAGAGTTGATAGACACTTGCACATGTTTTTGGGTAGTGTTTGGGCTATGAATTCAGCCTTTTAGTGCCATTTTACTGCATATATTGAGCACATACACACTATGTACACTTCAATGGATACCGCTTATGTAATAAATTAAGTTTATGATCTAAGGGTCGGATCGGTTCAGACAGATCTGAAATCGGATATAGTTTGGTCACCCGTGTGTATGACCAAAGATCTCAAGTCTAGACTTACTAGAAGGACGTGGTCTTCTAGAAAAGTGATCCGCTTAGCTTAGTGGTTAAGTCTCAAGGATGTGAAGGAGGAGGTCTTGGGTTCAATCCCCATAGGCTACATGGGGAGAGTATTTTGCCCAAAGAGATCTAGAGCCTTCTAGAAGCATCCACTAGAGCTAATTCGAGCTAAACTAGGACACTTGGCTCACATGTAGTTACATGGATGAAGAGTCATCTCTCTAGCACATGGTGGTCATAATAGTCATTCTCATGCATTGGTATCAGAGCTAGGCATGCTTTCATGGAAACCTTGCATCTTGTATCATCATCTTCTCCATATTCTTATGCTTCTATGCTCACATGTGCTTTATTGTTCTTGGACCTAGAATTCATGCTTTGCCGAGATTTCATGCTTTGCATATCTTTTTTCTTGCATTGGTAATTTATGAGGAAAAAACAAGTTCAAAATCTGAATACTCAGAATAGCAAGACTCGAACCCGAGTCGCAAGTCTAGGAATACCTTGGCTATCAACTCAATGTAGATTAATTCTGCTAACTACAACTGCAAAAAACGTATTTCATTGTTCCTCCAGAGTTCGTTTCCGAACTCATCACAAGGTCTCACATTTACTCAAGTTTGATCGAGACATAACCTCTTCCCAAAGACCCGGTAGTAAAACATGTCACTGTGGAGTATCTTCAGAAGATTATTATCCAGCATATCAAGTGCTGCAAGTCCGTTTCAAACACAAGGCGACTAAAGATCCACGGAGGCAATGAGCTCACATGGCTACACCATATTGGGCAAGAGATGCAGCATACGAGCAAAATTCATATGCTCTTTCACCTGCGGATTCGATGCCGTAATCTCCGCATGAGAGGAAATATATGTCTATTGCACAACTATTTTGCCGTTGTACTAAAGTACAAAAGAGCTGAAGAATTTGTTCTAATCATGTTCTCTTATTTATCAAACATCGATCAGATTTTATCTCACCTTAAATTCAAGTGCTTTTCTATCTCGATGAACTCTTCTGATGTAACAACCTTTGTTGTCTTATTTGCATAAAACAGTAGCACAAAAGGAAGTATCGACCCCGCGATGTGACGGTCAGAAAAATAGGATGAAACTTTAAGTATGTTGTGGTGCCTTGGGAAAGGCTAAGGATCGATCCTAAGATCTTTGTCAGAGAGGTAGCTACTATATCCAAGCTGAGTGATCGCATTCGTGTGACACTCTGATAAGCAATATTGAGTGTTGTGAAGGAGTATCAAACCCATAAGCTCTCGGGAAGCTATTGTTGACGTTGAAAGCTATCTATATTTCTTCTCATCCCAAATCTAAAAGATTAAGAGATTCAAACCCATATCCTCAACTAAAGATAGGCATACTCTATATAGAAACCAATCAAACCTGATAATTTTTGTTCTTTGTTCAATTAAGAGAGGAGAAGGAAAATATTATGCTTTGGAGTAATTCCTTCATCAACTATTCGATGAAGAACATGTAAAGATTTAAGGAAAAAAACATCTTCAAAATGGAGTATATGGCTCTTCCCTTGAAACAATGGAATGATGTAGCTAATTGGGAGATAAGTATTTTCCAAGTTAATGATTGGTTTCAATATTTGTTTTTGCTCTATGCTTTCATGTAGGATGCATTTTATTATCATTGAAGTATGGTAGCAAACTTCATTTTTTATAATATTGATGTAAATTAATGAAAGCTAAATCAAGGAGCACAAAAATATTGAAACACTCATTAAGCACAAGCATGCATCTATATATCACCGCATGGGAATGAAAGAATGTTAGTGCTTGTCTCCTAAACTTCTTTATTGCTTGAAAAAGATATAAGATGCACTCAACTTTGCGCATATGTATGTTTATATCTTTTTGAAAGGTAGCAAATAGATTGTTTGTGCATGGATGCTTCGATGCATGCATCACAAGCTCAAGAATTGCTTGATTTAAGTTTGTTGCATGAAAAGGAACAAACATGCAAACACATGAATGCACTCACATGCATTTGCATGCAAGAACATGCATTGGCATATGATGAAGCATGGTTTTTTGCTAATTTTTGTTAAGTAGTTGAAAAAATATACTTTCCTAATCCTTACCTAATTTTTTTAGCTCGAGTTAGACAATTAGGGAAAATAGCAAACTAGTTACTTGCAAAGCTTTTAGCTCCTATGCAACTCAAGTAGCTAGTTCATTTTTTTTCCTAAAAGTGATACTTAGATATCACGTACTAGGGGTCTTGTTTCGAAAAAGTAGGCATGTCAAAAGTAAGTAAAGCGTTCAATTTTCTTGTCGTTTGGATAAGCAACAAAATAGAACTACTTGCAAACTTCCATGATACGCTAAGTCTAGAAAAAAACTTAGAGAATCCTAAAGACAAACTTGGATGTAAAAAATTCATGCCTCCAAGTAGGATGATTGGGATTGTTTTTATTTGATTCTATCCCAATCCATGATAGCCATCAAATAAAATTAAATGGAACTTAAACTAATTGAACTTTAAAAGTTCAAAAGATGGTAGAGATGTTCCAAACTTGTAAAACCCATAGACTTTTTAGAAGTTTTCACTTTGATTTCATCCTAAGGAGTGACACAACTCAAAGAAGTGAGTAAACCTTAGCATCAATTGAACTTTAGTATTCAATAGATGGATGCTAGGTTCCAGGCCGGCATCTCTGGTAATGATGCATAGACTTATGAAAATAGGAAAAACTTAAAAAAGAACTCTTTCGAGGATTAAAGAAAATTATTATTGGTTTCATTTAAGCTAAGTATGGCTTAAGAAGAAACCTAAGAATCAAGATACTTCCTAAAGATAAGCCAATAAACAAAATAGATTGGTTAACTACTTCATTGGTTAAAAAGAAATATCTTTTGGACAAGCTATTTTCAAAGATTTGAATCTTGTCCAAAAGTCAAGAAGTTCTTTTAAAGGATCATTATAGTAACGCAAAAGATTCCAAGAATGAATCATTTGCTTAGTATTATTGATTCCTTTGATAAAATCTCATGTTCACGATAGAATAAATTCTCCCTAGATGTGAGAATGGAATTCTTCAAGTAAGTTTAATAGCAAGTAGTTCCCAAGAAATCCCAAACCACTAATAGTGGTACTTAAGTCCAAAGATTGATAACTTAAAGGTATATCAAAGGTTCTTAGCTTTGGAATCTGAGAGGCATTAGCATATGCGCGGACTTGAGTTGAGGGAAAGATCTCTAAAACCCCTTAGGTAAGCAAAAACACTTTTGTTAGTTTATGAGATCTTAATGATAAAGATTAATTCATTATTCTTGTCACAAGATCAACCAGACTTGATCAAACTTGGCTGTGATTGTCCAAGAACTTGCGATTGAAACTACTTTGAAGTATTGGCAATAAAATTCATTTTGGGAATTTTTCACTGAGGTTCCATTTATCCAATGGAAAAGTAAGAAAAATAATAAGTTGTTCCAAGTCTGAACAGAGTGAATAAATTCCAAGAATGTAGTCTGCAATCGTGAAGACAATAATTAAGTCTATAGAAGGTACAATCTAAGGTTGACCTATCATTAAAGGGATTTTGGTACAATCCAAAAGCATGAGCGGATGCTTAGACTTAAGCAGTAGAGAGATTCCTATAAAGTCCCAATCGGGATAGATACTTGAAGCATCAATAAGAAAGGAATCTAAAGACAAGAAGTAAAAATCTCTTGTCACTACAAATTGGTCAAGAATAAACCAATTGAACTTGAGTCTATGAAAATTCAAGTACTTGGAATTCTAATTGGTTTTCATTTGAAAATCCTAGAAAGGAAGAATGAATATTCTATCAAGAGGTTTTCAGTTTCCAAAGTAAAGCATGAGATTGTGAAATGATCATGCAAAGGAAAACCTAGAATATCAGCTTAAAAGTAATGCTTGAAACTTAAAAATTCTTGAAGTGAGAAGGTACTCTATCAAGACAGGTTTATACTTCAGGATAAATATCACTCACACATCAATGTGAATATAAAATAAGATGGTATGGGACACCGAATTTTATACTCAGATTGTTGTTAAAAAAATAGTATGGGACATCGAACTGTGGATGATAATTATCCTGTAGTCCTAGAATGAATCTTGAAGTTAGATTTGATCCTCAAGGGAATTTAAATTTCAAAGGCGAAGTTTAAATTCAAAAAGGATAGAAACATGATCTCAATATACTTTAAGATCAAGAAAGTACAAAGATATGAACTAAATAACTTCCAAGATCTTCTTTTTCAAAAGGAAAAATTCTTATTTGAATTATGAAACACTTCAAGATAAAGTGTTATGGATTTAAAAATATTTGATAAATTTCTGACGCAGTAGGAATTTGATTTTAAAAAGATCCTTTCAACTAAGGAAAAGACTGACTAAGTCAAGGATCCTTTGACTCAAAGCAATGCTCAAGAATTGCATTCCTAGTAAATAGTCATAAAGATTGAATATACGCATGAACTTAGTCTCAAGTGAAGCATTATTTGAGTAAGAAACTCATCAATAGAACCTCATTGGGTCGACACACTGATGTTAGATACCACACTAGTATCTTGTGGTTGGATGATGTTCTAGATTTGCTCTGAATCTTTTTGAGAATCCATTTTATTTCTCTTAAAGATTGAAAAATTGCTTCAATACCTTGTTGAAACAGATCTTTGCAAAGTTAAAGTCATAAGTCATCTAGAATTTGACTTGTAGAAAGAATACGTATCTTTGAAGTTTGAATTAATTGTACAGAGTTTTAGTTCTCTCTTTCCACTTTCCAAATCTTTGGGATTTAACTTAGATATGGTATCTGATTCTTTTCACAAAAGTCGAGTGTTAGCCATTTAGAACCAAGTAACTAAATTAAACATCTCAAATAGATGTTCTATACAAGAACCTTTTCAACCTTTAGAAGACAATAAGTCTAAGTTGACTAATTTATTTGAGTATGCTTCTAGTTATAGCATAAATGATTTCCTAGAGTCCAATATACTCTAGAATAGAGAAGTTCGGAATTGCGCATCAGATTGACAATTCCCAAGAACTTTTAGCTCAAGTCTTTGAGAAAAGTGTCCTAAGTTGGATAATTTTTCATTTTGGATTTGAATTGGTCAAGTTATAGTACGGTTGACTCAAAGTAATGGTAAACTTTCTCCTACAATTTACGTAGAGTTTTTTAAGCCCATTAGGACAAAGTAGTCCTCCAGTTGGGTGAGAAAAAATCAAGTAACTGTTGTTTGGGAGTAAAACCATTCTAAAAACATCCAAGTTAGATGTTTGAGCCAACCAAACTTCAAGTTTTCCAAATCAAATTCAAGTGAGTCAAGGGTTCTCGAAGTCTTGATTGGGATAAGAATCCCACCTTCATTACTAAGTCCATGCCCTAGTCATGCCTAGAAATGTACTAATAATCTGAATCCATCCAGTTCACATATTTGTGCCTAGGTGCACATCGAGAAACTGTGAATTGGCCAAGGATGTTATTACATCCACCTTTATTTTTCATTCACTACTTTATACTTTGACCAGTTTATCAAAAGTGCAAAGCGAGATAGTGTTTTGAATAATTTGGGCAGGGATCCCACCACAGAGATGAGACATGCTCTTCCGGTTTTAGAACATGACCATGTTCTTTTAGTTTTAGAACATGAGTCTCGGGGGTCGCCTAAAGTATTGATATACCTCTATTTTCGAGGATGAAAATATTTTTCCAAGGGGGAATGTAATAAAGTAAGTCTATGATCTATGGGTCCGGTTGGTTTAGACAGACTTGAAATCAGATACCGTCTGGTCACACGTGTGTATGACCAAAGATCTCGGGTCTAGACTTACTAGAAGGTCATGTGCTCTTGTAGACAACTGATCCACTTAGCTTACTGGTCAAGTCTCAAGGATTTGTTGCAGGATGTCTTGGTTTCAATCCCCATAGGGTACATGGGGGAGTATTTTGCCTAAAGAGATCTAGAGCCTTCTAGAAGCATCCACTTGGGTTACCTCAAGTTAAACTAGGACACTTGGCTCACATGCAGTTACATGGCTGACACATGGAAGACAGTCCCCTGGAGAGAGCTATATATAGAGGCATATGGTTGGGAGTAAGTCATCTCTCTAGCACGTGGTGGTCATAATAGTCCTTCTCTTGTAGCTTATGTACATCCATGTGGTCATTGATATAGTGGTTATGTTTTTGCATAAAGCCTTTGACATTGATAAAGAGGATCATGGTTAGGTTTCCTTAACTGGGAGACACCCAAATGTTGGGGTCTCTTCGGTGATGCAAGTGGAAGACTTACCCGACCTCTCTACAGGAGATGTATGCTAGTTGTTCATAGGTACTCGATAAGCCTAGTTGGCTTCTTCTTATTAACTGTTTATATGCAATGGAGTTAGTGATTCACTATGTAGTTTTACATGTTAGTATTTGCAATTTTATGAGATTCTAACACTGGTCATATGCTCATTTTTCAAAGAGGGCTCTGGCAAAAATTTTCCAGATATTTTGGTTTTGTCAACTATACAATAGTTGATTTATTCCTTGATACACTTATTGGTGTGAGCACATTTATTCTCATTTAATCCTTTTGGTTGGTCATTTTTGTTCATCCATTTTTCTAGGAAGACTTTTTTGAAGTTTTCCTAGAATCTGACACTTGGTCATACTTTTTTTTAGCCTTAGTGGTGTTTGGACTCTTCTAGCTCCATTATCATTCTAGTAAGTTCTCTATCATCATGACATCAGAGATCTTAGGCACATGTGTTGGATCAGGTTCTAGTGCCAGTGTTCTCGAGAGGAGCTATAACTTGCAAGGCAAAGACCATTTTGAGATCCAAAAAATTGATGAAACAAACTTTGCTCTATGGAAAAATCAGATTAAAGATGTGCTAATTCAAAGGAGATAATGGAAGGAATAAATGGAATCTCAAAGAAGCTTATTGACATGGATGAAGATGATTGGGATGAGTTGGATGAAATGGCTAGGTTTACATTTCAATTGCACCTCGCGGATAATGTTTACTTTATAGTATTGGACTTTGAAAGTGTAGAGGAGCCTTGGAAGAAGTTATGCATTACATATGAAAAAGAAATGGCATCAAATAAGGTTTACTTGATGAGAAAATTATATGACCTTTGCATGAAAGACATAGATAGTGTTGCTGCTCATCTAAATGAGTCTAATACTATATTCTCTTAGTTACATGCTTAAAAAATGGAGATGGAAAATGAAATGAAAGCAGTCTTGTTGTTATACACCTTGCCATCATCATGGGATACGTTTTGCACAGATATTAGCAATAGTGCACTTGGTGGTATATTGGTCTATAATGAAATATGTGGAACACTCTTGAGTGAGGAGATTCATAGAAAAGCTATGGTTGGCACTTAGAGTGGACATGCATATAATGTTCGTGATTCATACCAAGGAAAGAATCAACAACATGGCAGGAGCAAGAAAAAGGAAAAGAATGGCCAACGAAATAAGAGTAGAAGTAAATCAAGTAAGAGGGATATCGAATGCCATTATTTTCATAACAAAGGACACATGAAGAAAGACTACTATGCATTAAACAATGTTAAAGATAAAGGGAAAAATGTTGATGGGCATGTTAAAGTATTACATGTACCATCTTCTTCGACTATGAAGATTGAAGAAATTAATGCTATTTATGATGATGTTGAAACCACATAGAGAATGGTTCTCTACTCATGCAGCAAAGTCTTTTGGTACTGTGAGACTTGGTGATTCTTACTAATGTGATGTTGTCAGGATTGGAGATGTGGTCGTGCAACTCATTGATGGTTCAAAATTTGCTATGCATAATGTATGCCACATACCTCAGTTATCACGTAGTTTCATGTTAGTTGCTCAACTTGATGACCTTGGTTACAAGGTGATTTTCTATACTCAATCCTTTCCCATATCAAAGGGAAATATGATAATTATGAAAGGAAGCAAAGTTGCTTCACTTTATCCTTTATTTTTATGACAAAAGGACCACTTGTTAGCTATTATTGAACAACCTATGGCTTGTATTTTGCATGGTTGTTTGGGCCACATATCTCATAGTAGAATGGAAAATCTTTCTCACTCTGGCTACTTACCTCTATTATCTTCTACGAATGTGGATTTTATTTAGCATAATTCAAGAACATGTGAATCTAATGGGCTACCATGGCCAGTTGGCCCCATCATCATTATTCTTATGTTCTTTTGAAGTCAAATCATACTTAATAAAATTAGTCTCTCTCTTATCCCAAGAACCAATGCAATACATTTCAAATGCATACATACTATATGCCAACAATATTCACATATTCATGGGAAGAGGTGTAGCATCCAATTTGAAACTTTCTTTGTTTTAAGAAATGGTGCAAATTTCCATGGCTCTTGCCAAAATGCATCAAATGCATTCATTCTGAACCATGAACATGGTTATGCACAATCCAATATTTGTTTTCTTAAACCATACACATGAATTTGATGCATTAATTGAATGTTTCCATGATTAATTGTATATGTATCCTAACAAATTAGGCCATGAATGGTTTTGTATCCATTTCCAAATTCATGTCTACACATTGCATGTTCTATAATTTTGTAAAAAAAAAAGAAATTGGCATAAAACTTATCGATGGAGGATGTTGAAGAAATTTATTAGAAAATAAAGACCAAAAAATCCCTTCAAATTTTGTAGCAAGAAGAGTTGTATACATTCAAGGCTTTGCTAAAATTTCTTTGTAATTGTAGGGAAGATTCTTCCCTAAAAAATCCCCCACGAGAAAGAAGAGTTTTAGAGTTTTACCTTTTATTTTTTAGGACCTTTTCCAAATAAAAAAGGAAGGGTCTTGGGGAAGCTTATATAAAGGAAAAGCCCTCACTTGTCAAGATACTTTTTGCTAGTGTGAGTAAGAGAACTCTTCTTCTTGCAAAATCTATGCACAAGGGTTGATGGCTTCTTGGTAACTTTATCTTGCTCAATTTCTATGTATGACACTTGGTACTTGCTTCATTTGATGTCTACTACCATTAGCTTAAGTGTTTTTCGTTTCTTCTTGCAACTACAAGTTGATTTCTGCTATTTTTTTGTGCCTGTTGATAGCTTGTAGCCATTTTTGGCTTTATATAGATCTGTGTTGGAGTTTTAGGTCTATAGAAGCACACAAAAAGCACAAGGAAGAAGAAGAAGAAGCTTGGAGCACAACACAAAACTGAATGAATTACCAAGTGAATGTATAGAGATAAGTGACCCATTAGGGTTAAAGTCATATATACAAGCCGAGGGGGGGGGACCTCCTAAAGAGGGAAAAAAGTGCCCTTGCAGTCCTAAGTGTGTTCACACACATCACTATCAAAATATATCAACAAATCCCCCTAAGACTGATGCAGTGAACAAGGAGCTGGCACTCATGTATAAGGAAGTGAGAAGCTATGTGGAAAAAGATCAATCCACAAAAGGAAGTATGCCCAAAGCTTTACGAAAGCTTCAAACTTCTCCCTAGGCAGGGCCTTTGTGAAAAGGTCTCCAATGTTATCTTGTGTGGGCACATATGCCAAATTGATCTCTCTAGCAGAAAACCTCTCCTTGACATAATGATAGTGCACCTCAACGTGATTAGTGTGGGCATGAGACATAGGGTTCCCTCGCAACTACCAATGTGCTCTAGTTGTCTATGAAGATGGTGGTGGCAGAAGATTGATCAACACCCAAATCAGCCAAAAGGTGTCTGAGATACACACACTCAACAATCATTGTGAAAGCTACCCTATACTCAGCTTCACAACTAGAAGTGGCCACAGTAGGCTACTTCTTTCTCAACCAAGATATGCATGAGCTTCCAAGCATGAAACAAAAACCACTATGGGACACACAATTGTCATAGCAACTAGCCAAGTTTGAGTCAAAAAACCATGTAGATGTGGTGATAGGGATCTCGATTGGGATAAAACAATCCAAGTAGCCGGGTACCACTCAAGTGGCGAAAGATGCGCTTAATCACATGTCAATGCTTGACACCTGGGCAATGCATAAACTTTCTCGTCTGAGAGATAGCAAACTAAAATCGGGTCGAGTTATGCATAAGTAAATCAAGCATCCAATAGCTAGCTGATAGAGAACAACATCAAATGCATCCCTAGCATCATGAAGACTCAATTGTAAACCTATTTCCATAGGAGTGGCAATAGGCTTGCAATCTTCAAGGCCAAAACACTGCAATAATGTGTCAACATATTCGGTTTGACACAGAGCTATTCCCCCATCAACTTGCATAAATTGAATGCCCAAATAATGATGCGAATGCCCCAAATCTAACATCTCAAAAGAGGCATGCAAATTAGCCTTAAGTCCAGAGATATGCTTCTCATTAGGATCGATGAGCCGCATGTCATCAACATACACAATGATGATTAGAAGTACATCATCTACACGCTTAACATATAAGGTGCTCTTAGTTGGACTATTCTCAAAACCATGTGCAATCAGGTAGGCATGTATCTTTTTCATACCAAGCATTTGGTGCTTGCTTTAAGCCATATAATGCCTTTTTCAGCTTGCATAGTTTGTTTTCATGCCCTTTCAGCACAAAATCATGGGGCTGAAATACATACACTTCTTCATGTAAATCACCATTCAAAAATGCATTTTTAATGTCCAACTCATGTACATTCCGACCATGATAAGGTGAAAGTGCACATATGCTATGAATTGTGATACTCAGCTAAAATCACTCTTCAAACTTGGAAAATTAAGACTTGTGAATGATGTGTGTGCCACTCTCCCCCCATCCAATATATCCTCTTGCATCCAAAATAGTAATGCTCTAGAATGGTCTAGTGTCACCATGTGGCCATCATGTAGCACTCATCCCCATTACCATTGAATACCTTAGGATATCCCTCAAGCTTGGTCATCATGCAACACTCATCCCCATTACCATTGAATCTTGGGGTATCCCCTAAGCTTGGGACCTTGGATAAGGATGATCCTTGTCCCACACACACATGAAATGGTCTCTGTAGACCAATGTTTGACAGGCATGGTGGCCATTTGGCATGTGGGAGCCAAGGTCTCATCAAAATCAATGCATCTCTCTTGAGCATAACCTTTTGCAAGAAGCCTAGTCTTATACCTGTCAACTCTTCCATTAGGTTTACGTTTCAGCTTATATACCCATTTAGTGCCAATGGCCTTTTTTCTTGGAGGCAAATCACATAAAGAATAGGTACCATTCTTCATAATAGCATCATATTTTGATTGCATTGAAGCCATCCAATTTTTTGAATTTTGTGCTTCATCAAAAGAAACGGGCTCCTTCTCATCACACATACTAGAGGCACCCATTTCATAGCAATCTGATGCAAAAAGAAGCACTATGAGAGCCTGAACAAGTATGATATGATAGATGTGTGTCTAATTTTCTATCTCTCAAAGTATACACCAGCCATTTAGGCACAGTTTTTGCCTCCTCTATATTAGGCCTCTCATCAACAAGTGCATCATGTAAATGTGCATAAGAAATTGAATGATTTGCATCATCATGTGGAACTTGTAAAGGTTGAGAAATTACCTCATTTGGGCCAACACTTGACTGTTCAATTATAAAAAGAGGTAACAAAGTGTCATACACACCTTTGCAGCTGATTGATTTCTCCTCTGTACATGAGAGTAACGACTGAATTGCATCTTCCACAAAAACAACATCACAGATAACCAAAATGCATTGTCTATGGATGATATAGAAAATAGACTTTGCTTTCAGAACTATACCCAATAAAAATACATTTCACTACTTTATTATCCAATTTCCTACGTTGTTGTTGTTCAAGCATTAATGCATATGCTAAACAACTAAAGACACACAAATGAGCAACATATGGATTTTGACCATGCCAAGCCTCATATGGAGTGATAGATTGCAGTGCTTTGGTGGGATACCTGCTAAATGCATATGTTGCACACATAACAGCCTCAAGCCAAAAGCTATGTGGTAAGGCCTGACTTTTGACCATACATCTTGCCATCTCCATGAGAGACCTATTCTTTCTTTTTCCAAATCCATTTTTTTGAGGTGAATATGGCATTGTACACTGATGTTTCATCCCACGCTCAGGCATAAATGCATTAAAATCAGAATACATGTATCTCCCCGATCAGAATAGAGGGTGCCCAATTTACATGCTAATAGATTTTCAACCATAACCAGAAATAGTTTGAAGCACATAAATACATCGGTCTTTGCTTTCAATGGATACACTCATGCATGCCTGTAATAATCATCAATAAAAGTCACGCAGTAAAGGTAGTTCCCAAAAGAAGGTGTCTGCATAGAACCACAAACATCACTATGAACAAGCTGCAATTTATGAGAAACTCAAACTAAACCATGTTTAGGCAAGGAAGAATGTTGTGCTTTGCCCAAAATATAGCATTCACATACATATTTACAAGGTGACTCAAGTTTGGGCAGAGAGGACAACATTTCAGATTTTTGAAGGCATAACAAACTAGCATAATTCAAATGACCAAAGCATGCATGCTAATGCTTTGCATATGAGATAGCTTGAGAATCTTGTATTGCACATGTTGAATCATTCACAAATTTTGCATAATTTATGAGCTGATACATCCCATGACATAAAATGCTAGAAGCAATAATAACATCACCATTTGATAGATCATGAAGGCTAATGTTGAAATTAAAAACATATTTTTCTTGATCCCTGGCACAAACAAAGCATCTAACAATGTGAAAGAACTACCATCAATAGTAGTCAGAATGATCTTACCAACTCCCATTACAGGATAAGAGGGTTTGTTAGCACATATGACAATATTCCTTGTGGGGCATGCTCAAGTGAATTGAAGAAATTGCATTGCAGGGTTATATGTTTGGTTTCACCACTATCAAAGTACCAAACATTTGAATATGTCATAGACATGCACTACTCATGAGAAGATGGTCCATGGCTGCATACAATAGTAAATGCCCAGTCTTCATTCTGAACAAGATTAGCAAACTTTGTTTTAGGTGTAGAGGCCTCTACAACCATTCTAGCCTTTTTCTTCTTTGCCTCTTTTACAACAAGTTTTGGAAATCTCTTTATGACATGATCATTTCCGTTACAATATTTGCAAAATTATTTTTGCTTTTGTTTTCTTTTCATCTTTGTCTTCCTTCTTCACCTGTGCAACATTAGCATATTCCTTCTTACTAGTAGATAAGCTCCATTTACCTTTGCCCTTCTGACTAGCTAAGAAAGCTTGATTTGCAACATGCATAATAGACCTGTTCTGCCTGGACTGATCTTCTTGCAACAAAACAAAGACTAACTCCTCAAATTTTAAGGCATTTGGATTTCTTTTCATAGTCAATAGAAGGTACAAGCAAAGCTCTAATATGAATCTAGAAGACCATTAAGAATAGTTTGCACAAGTGAACTATCTAATAAAACTTCATAAGAAGAAATAAGCTGACCTTTCAAATCTTTGTCAAAAAAATTTCCAAGGAATCTCCTTCATTCATGTGCTTACTCTCCAAATATTTTCGGAGGTAAGCAACACGAGCCTAATGTATTTCTTGGTATAAGGTGGTAAGTGTATCCCAAGCATCCTTTGTTGTCTTACAAGAACGAATGTGAGAGATAATAACATGTTTGATAGACAAAGTTATCAATGCATGCAGCGGAGCATCTCTACCATCCCAAATAACGAGGAAGATACAACCATTTGGGATTAGTTGCCTTTTTGAATCACCTGTGTGAGTTTGCCTTTTTACATTTAATTTATCGAAATAACGAGGAAGATACAACCATTTTTTCGATTAGTTGCCTTTTTAGATCACCTATGTGAGTTTGCCTTGGATTGGGAGATAGTGATGAAAATGATCCATCTTTGTGATCATAGGGAGTGATCAAGACCATTTTTTATCATGGTGTATGATCATTTCCTTGTTGGTCATTTTTCCTACTACTTGTTTTTTCATAGTTGGATGATCAGGGAAGATAAAAGTTGACATAAGAAGATTGGTGAGACATCTATCCATCTCATCTGCTTACGCTATCGATTGGAAATAGGAAAAATCTATAGTTTGAATGTGCCACGTACTCCATGTTGACACTTTGATTCTATTTCTTTTATGTCCAAATGAGCTAATGCAACAAAATGAAATTTGTTGGATACAATCTCATAGAACTAATGCTATACAATATCTTTGAACCAATTCTATTCAAGTCAAGGATTATATGATAGAGATGTTGGTTTCCATTATTTATTGAATAACTAGACAATCAAGGTGTATCCTATTGATCACTTAAGATTATTTCATGACTTGTACTCTTTAGGATTTGCGATTATACAATTGAGAATTGAAAAAAATGAATCAATCATATAGGTTTTAACATGGCATGTGTGATTAAGATTATTGAACAATACTATAAATGTCAACCTTCTCATTAAAGATCCTACAAGGATGGTACTAAATAGGATTTTGTAGAGTTTTACTCATTAATTATTGGAAAGGAGAAATAGATTGTATATCCAATCGAATTCTATCTATTCTCTGAGATGAAGTGACGATTGGCAAATTATGATGAGATCATGCTTTGCTAAGCTTCTATTCTTGGTTAACCTCATAAAGGCTATGATCCAAATGGAAGCATATTATTCTCATGAGACTTCAAGATAGTAATGTGATTGGAAATTTGTTAGCCTTACATTAAGAGTTTGGATACTAATTGTATTTGGTCTTGTTCATTTGAATTGCTTGACGTGATCATTTATTATAATGCAAAGTTTCAAAAGGTTATGAAGATAGTTCCTTTGCCCAAGTTTAAAGTTGATTGGAGGAAAAATTATATGTTGACCCCAATCCCTCTCCTTGATAAGTTTTTTTTACCTTTTTTTTTAAAAGAAAGATACCCTTTTTACTAAGAATTTCTTATGTTGCCTCTAGTGGTCAAAAGGTTGAATGATTAAGTTTTCTAAAAACGATGAAACATTGAGCAAGTAGATTTTATATTAATTTCATGTTACCTTTACATGTATGTTCTACATGGTGGATATATGAAGTATGCATCTTTAAACTCTTGAAGCATGCACATAATGCCAAGATGGACGTGGGCACTCGTTGATAGACATGGAGATGATATCCACAAGCTTGGTCGTTATGGTTCTTTGAGCCTTCCATATATTCCACATGGTCAATGGTGTCCTCATGGAATATTATATGTGACAAAAGATGTTTTAATGACATAAAAAGAAGTGATAGGGATTTTTGCTTTTTTTTAGAGAAATAAAATGACTAAATATGTTTTGTCTCTTCTTCATTAGCACTCCAGATCCTTTGTAACATTGCTAGCCTAGCACTTGTACAATCATACAACACACGGTCTACATAATTATGATAGTATGCCTCATCGACATGACTAAATAATAGATTTGATTGGTATTTTGAGTCATAAAGATGTACGATGATCAAGAAATTGACATACAAACTTGGTTGTTTGACAAATTGAAGTCCTTAGATGGTCTCATAGCTCAATTAGATATTAGATTAAAATAGTTCAAATGTTAAATGCTAAAATAATCATACATTTCTATCAAATAGATAGTAGTTAAAATAGTTCAATTGTCAAATGCTAAAATAATCATACATTTCCAATCACATGGAGTAATCCTTACATTTTTGAAATTGAAACTATAATGGAGACATAATATGTTGATGCATTAAATTTTTATTTTAAGCAAAATGTTGGATTCAAAATTCCAAACACATGTTTCTATCTATAACTCAATATGAACGATTTTATTATGTAAGAACTTGAAAAAGTTTTATGATGTTTTCAGATGCTTATGTGGTATATTTGCACAGATATATAGTTATTGTCAATCTAAAAAGCTTTTATTAGGTTGAAACAAATTCTGGAGTTAAAACAATTTAAATAGGATGAGTTTAGATTTTGTGATGTGGACAAATATCATATGAAAAATATCCACATTTATTTCAATACAACAAAGTACATCTACCATAATACAATGGTGTAGGCATACTTATATTATATATATATGTATGTATGTATGCATGTATATATATTAACAACAAATCACTTTCCCACTCATGGTGTAACATTAGTAACTCATTATTTTTTAATCACAAGTACCTAAATTTGTTCTGATAATTTTTTTTGGACAGAAGATCAATGATTTTTTAGAAAATCATTTAGCTTTTCTACATACAAGATTATTTAGATCAAGCACGCTTTCTCAAAGCTTTAAAGATACCTTGTTTTCTTGCTATATCCTGTTTTATCCATTCAAATAAAGGATTCAACAAGTTTACATCCCTACCTTGAAGCTTCAATCCCTTGCTCATAAGAAGAATTAGTTCAAAATTATATGCTACAATTGCACTTTATGAATGACAAAATTTTCAATTTATAGGTCAAACTTTCCCCTTCTTTGTCACTCCTTAAATAGCTTCCTAGATATGGATCTCTAAGGCCTCTCATAATACTTACTATTCCCTTTATGCTATTATTTAGCACCATTTAATCAATAAGATCAAGCACTTGGATTGCCATGCAATCCTTCCAAACCAAAGGTTATGTTTTTTCCATTGAGCGGCATACCATAATGTCTTGCTTTGGGGTCTCCATCACATTCTTCCTTATCGAGTTTCCATCTACAACTAACTTACTCTTAATTTTATCCATGATATTGTCTTACATGTCTTTGAACACTCTAGAGATAGTTCTGAAGTTATTCTTCATTATTCTATGGTCCATTTTCAGAGAAGTAGATTTAATCTTGCTAAAGATCTTTGAAAAGGCCAAGGAACTGAACGGTACTCCAAGCCACCAAAATCTCACAATCAATAGTATTAACTGAACCTGCTAAGACTTACAATCTACTAAGCTTCTCAAAGCCTCCAAGAAGTTATGAGGATTCAAGAGGATTTAGAGCCATGCTACTCTTGGCATGGCTCTAAATATAGAAACAAACAAGCATACATGATTGTGTCTTGTACCACGGATCATATTTTTCCAGCAATTCATTTGAAATAACCCATTTGTCATTTGAAATAACCCATTTGTTTGCATTTTTCTGATCTTATGTTTAGTCATCCACTTATTTCTCATTATGTGTTTCACTCTTCTCATGTTCATAGACATGACCCCTTTCTTTCCTTTTCAGATAGATCAGAATTCGCTTCCGAGGATTTCTTTCCATTTAACGTCTCCAAGCCGTGAGGAATACATCATCCCTGTTCAACAAAATGAGAAGAAAGTTGTAAACATTCTGTTACCATAACGGAGTTATCCCTTCACCTGAAAATACATTGGGAAACTGACAAGCAAGTTCAACTCACCAGAGAAGAACTTCAAGGCTCCTTTATCACATTTTCATCACGATTCACGAAGCAGATGACACATTCAGGATATGGACACATTTTCGTTCGGGCAGCGATCTGCAATAGTTTGTGGGTCTCATATCATAGACCGGCATAGCTTGTGGGTCTTTAGCTTCATGCACCATTTCAGCCAAAAGCGCCTGAATCTTGAGTAAAGTTTTTCCTCCTCGAGTTGGACGTTTCCTTCTTGAAGGCAAAGCTTTGTATCATGGATTCCACCAGCCTATATTGCCTTTCTTATAGAGAAGCACGTCGGTTGCACTTGTATTTCATTAGTAGTGTTCGGAAACAAGGTGGGAGAGAAAGAGAGCTCGACTTCAGTCTAGAGATGAATTCTTAAGTCCAGATGAATTCTTAAGTCCAAACAGAGATCCAATTCTCCTCAGAGAATGAAGGAGCTCTGTTTGTCGCATTCGTATCCAATTCGGAGACTTTCAATCCAACAGATATTTTCTTCCCCAAGTAACATAATGCATCTGGGCTCTGTGCCGTATTCGTATTGCGAAGGCTTTTGAGGGAACATTTGTACCAACACACACTAATGGCTAAGCCGTCCAGAGGTAGAAGCAGTAGCCGCACTGCAAGCAATAGTGTCCTCGATAAATTCCTTTTGTGCTCGTGTCGGCTGTTCAGGAAGTTCTTTCAAGGACTCCTTTGCCTCTCTGCCCTTGTTCTTGGATATCGCTTATCGGGGGAAGCAGTTTTTTTCTTAGGCGCGTCCTCTAGAGGTGCCCTCTTCCTCAGAAGGACCAACAGTAATAGCTTGCGCACCGATGGCATTGATGTGGCTCTAAAGTTCCCTTACGTTACGGAAGCTACACGAGGTAACACGCATTCGCATTTCATTGTTTCGGCAGATCTTATGTTGCAGGATGCTTACCAACTGAGCGTTATAGGCAAGCAAGCAGGATTGCAGCAGTCTCTACCAGAAGGAAAGAGTACGCGCGTCCATGTCGGACGGCACGAGATTCTGATTCGACCCCAACCTCATCCTGATCCAGTGCAGATCATGAAAGCCCACAATCTTCTGAATATTGTCCAACGTCAGCAAACGCTTCTTTACGATTCCGACGAACAGAAACAGCAGCTTCTTATCATCACACCTACATTTGCACGCACATTCCAAGCACTTCACCTCACATGTTTGATTCACACCCTTCGCAATGTTCCGTTTCCTTTAACTTGGATAGTTGTGGAGGCAGATGGATTGTCGAATGAGACTGCAGATCTATTGGCACACTCACAGTTACCTTTCCATCATCTGACCTTCTCAGAGAGGATGCCAGCGCCTTTTGATCAGCGTTGGCAGCTAGAAATACGGCTTAGGATTGAAGGATTAAGGTCATTAGTGAAGAAGTTTGGTCTCTATTGTGTTTTCTTCATCCAACTGAAAGAACCCGTGATTTATTTGCTTCTTCATACAGATTTATTCGAACAAATCGGCTCGACGGGATTGTTCTTTTTGTTGACGATAGTAACACGTACAGCTTGGATTTTTTCAAGGAGGCACAAAGGACGAAATGGATGGGAGGGTTTTCAATTGGTCTTCTGCCAGATTTTGGAGGAGAGGAGGGAAAGTCTAGCACAATCATGCCTGTACTGCATTTACAAGGTCCAGTTTGTGATGCAAGTGGACAGATTTCTGGCTGGTACACACCATTTAAGGTACGAAATGACCTGCATATATCCGATCAGAGTGCTTTGGATTGGGCAGGCTTTTCTTTGAATGCCAAGCTGCTCTGGGAAGGCTTTGAGTCACCCGCAGGTTTTATAAAGTGGAATAGGCTTTTTCAAGAGAAACCAAACCTGTTTGTGAGTCCTCTGAATTTTGTGAGGAACTATACGCTTGTCCAACCACTTGGAGATTGTGGGTGCAGCATCCTTCTATGGAGGTCACGAGTAGAAGCTCGGGCTGACAGCAAGTTTCCTTCAAGGTGATTGAATCTCCTTGCATCTAATGAGCATTTAGTTATTTCTTTTTCTCTTATCTTGAATGATTCAATCAATAATCATTTTTCCACCCTCCTCCCTCTCACTCCCTCTTTACCTCGGAACTAGCCAACTAAAGTAAGTGCACTTACAATTCCATGTGCCAATTGTACAAGCAACCACAATTTTAAGATTCAGAGGAAGTGAATGGATATTCAAGAAGTAAAGTATTCCTTTGTAACATGAACATATGACATCATTGGGCTCAAGCTTGTTGCCTCTTTCAATACTTGTTCTTATATTGACCTTTTCAAATACAATTCTGAAATAGGGAAATGCTTCTTATACACGTGGTGACATCCAAAAACTGGGAAAACTGTATGAATATGTTCCTCTGACCAGGAGCTTTCTCGTGGGAATTCGAGAATCTTCCTAAATCAACCATAATTTTTTAGCAGCCTTTTCAAGCAAACTAAGTCACTAATTCGCATGAAAAAATTAATATAGTTATTTGGCATGCTTCCCAACACTTGTGAAACTGATTTTGTTTTTAGGTCCAAAACCTTAGACCTGCATTAAACCACAGTAGGCTGTATTTTCATTATTTTGGGGTCCAAGTCATAGGGCAAATGTTCCTACACATAACTTGCTTCTTCTTCTCTTTGTAGCTTGTTATGCAAATCTAGCAAGGTTTGTTGCCCAAAATCCCACCAGAAACAGTCCAACAGCTGTAATATCTGCTTGCAATCAGCAATTAGTTGTTGTGATACCTAGATAACAGGCTCTTGCCTTGGACATCAAAGATAGAGCAATACAATAGCACGGTAAATTCAAAGAGCCCTTAATGTGGGGTATTATCAGTGAATTAGAACTTAGAAGGTGTTAAAGAGAGTTATGTGAGAGGGGATCATCACACTACATTGAGAAAGAGAGAAGAGAGCATTTCAAGATCTTGGAACTTGAGAATCTATCATGATATGAGTTATAACAGCCCTATGCCACAACAAAATGCTCTCTTGCAATTCTTTGATGTAAGATCATGCAAACAATACCATTTAGCACGCAAGCTTACTTAAGAGTGCCTTTTGGCATTCATTAAAAGCTTGACCGTGCCAAAAATTGTGTTTAAACATATATCGCAACAATAATCATGTTTTATACTATTGGTGGCATTGTGCTTAGAATTAAAAAGAGACTGCCATCTAGTGGATAGTTGAAATTGATGGGTACACCACTATTTCTAGTGAGGGGTATTTAAAATTCGTCCAAGGTGGTATGCTGGTTATAAAAGGTATTGACATAACACTTTAATGTTTGTATTGCATGGTAGGTTTGTTGATAGTGAGAGATTTGTTCTCACTTGGAGCTTTCATAGAAGAGATTGGGCCTTATGAGCCAAAAAGACTTTGATGCTCTTTCATGTTTGAAAAGTGTTGGTGTCAAAGGCATAAAATCAGATTTTTGTAAATGATTGTCAATATGGTGAACAAATGATTAATTCCTTCATTCTAGTGGTGTTTCTTGATCTTAGGTGTTTTGTTGTGTGTAATATGATTGTTAAGACTATGGGTATCACATATTTTCTCTCTTTATTTTTTCAATGATGATTCATCATTGCTCCAAAAGATTATTCATTGAAAAATACAAGTGATACATTTATGCATTTATGACTATTTAAACATGTAGAAAACTAAAATGCTAACATATAGACAATGAGGGCGAGTTCATGTCGCCTGATTTCAAGCCAATCTGATTTCCATGGTATTAGGAAGGAATTAATAACCCCATATAGCCTTTCATCCATGGTTGTTCGGGTACGATTCGTACGATCTATACGATACGTTAAGATATGGTACTACATATATACCTTCAGATTTGGAGCTTATTGTATGGTATTTGGTACATTTTTTTTTTTTGGTTCAAAATTAAGAGATTTTAAATACATATTATTAATTTTATGAAATGTACACGAATTTACTATAATATAGCATATATTTTATATAAATTATACACATAAACACATACATATCATCATATTTAAGTATCATGGATGTGTAAACACTATATCATAGTACATGCACATTGCATGCAATTTACATAATACATGTTACAAGTTACAATTTACAATACAATATATAAAGCTATAAGTTTTAACTTTTAATTTCACTTCTAAGTTTTCAGCTTGGAAACTTGCAATAAGTGATGCCACATGATCAATATTCACAATTTCACATCATAGACCTGAAACCATAATGTATTGCACACATCATTCCAAATTCATCATTCATGTGCATTGTGAATAGTGACATGAACATTGAAAATTGAGATTTGAGTCATAAACCATAAAATCCCATAAGAGATAGCTCATAGAAGTTAGAACTTAGAACATTCCACAAAATTTCAAACTTCATATATGATCATTGATTACTCATTACAAAGTTCAAATTACAATGCTTCAAGTCTAGACTCTAGACTTTGATTCTTGAAGGCGGAACTTATTCTTCACTAACAAGTTACAAGCTATAACTACAGTCTTGCCCTCGGGCCTCATCATCAAAATGGGGCTCCCTTCCAAGTTCCCACGGGTGACTATAACATCTTTTCGTGCTGGCTCCATCTCCTGATGCCAATTC
>CM035411.1:158907274-158982274 GCA_020310875.1 Ceratopteris richardii | reverse complement strand
CAATGTTGACCTGTCGCACATCTGCTGTATGACCTCCGCTCTCCAAAAGGCGCAAGTTGCAGTGGCAATATACTAGCCGCTCCAACTGTGCAGTAGATAAGCGATTCCTATTCTTTGTGTGGAAGAGGGCCCAAGTGCTCCAATTTCTTTCACATGGACTAGCGCTACAGTCCTGTGAAAGAACGCGGATGGCAACTGATCTCTGCATGTTCCATAAAAAGTATGCATTATTTGCTTGAATTATGAGTTCAAAATTATGAATTAAAATTTAAATGAAACTTAGAAGTTTGTACTTACTACTTACCAACTCAGGTGCAGATAGGCCATATTTCTCCCACCAAGACACAGGTGACAACTGACTAGACCGGAGCATGGCGGTATCTTTCCCAAAACTACCCCCATAGTTCCGGAATAGTAGGAGCTGATCCTCAAGTGTCAAGCGCATATCAATATCATCAGGATATAATCTACCTATGTATGAAGTCCATGCACTGTCAAGCTCATGATCCAACATCTGCCTCTCAGTTCTCCATAATGGGTGTAGAATGTGAGCCATACCATGAATGGGTCGATGGAACCAACCCCATCGATCCCTCCATATAGATCTAATCTCATCAAGCCTATTTATCCAAGAGTCAAGAATCAAGAATCAATGTGAATGCAGGTGACATGTCATTGATGATTGGTAATATAAATAAGAATAATAAAATTTGAATGTAACATTATCAAAATGCATATGGCATACCTGTCTGAAGAAATAGAAGTGCATCGACCAAGGGACTCCCCAACACGGTCCATATACTCGTAAACGAGGCCTATAGTACTCCCCTCCATGTCAACAATGCGTAGCATGGAGTATAGAGGCTGCATCACTCCCACCAAAGCCTCTACCTCTCTCCAAAAACTGTCACTCAAACATGTAATGCGTACTGACTCTGCTTTACTGCATGTATGGCCACTCCATGCAAGCCACTCCTGAGAAACAACTGTCTGCATAAGTGATTGCCTCACTCGAAGCAATCTCTCCATCACAATGCACATATAAGCAAATCTGGTCTTTGCTGGCCTAAGAAGCTCCAAATCACTGTATGATCTGAAAATGGAAAGCAACTTTGGCCTCTTCGTGAACAAGGTGACCACTCTCTGACATGTGGAAAAAATCTCATGTATCCAAGGGACCTTCCCAACATCCTCAATCAATAAGTCTATGCTATGAGCTGCACATGGAGTCCATACAATGGATGGGAACTCCTGCTCTAACATCCGCCCCATGGAAACACAATTACTTCCGTTGTCCGTTATGACTTGGACAACATTCTGCACTCCAATCTCCAAGACTGCCTGTCTGATATGTCCAAAAATGTACTCCCCTGTGATGGATAGGCCTGGAGTAGATGCATCAATGGCACGTAGGAACATGGTACCTTTGCAACAATGAACAAGTATATTATATACATTTCTTTTCCTAATGTCTGTCCATCCATCACACATCAAAGTGCAGCCATATTTCTTCCAGGTCTCCGCCATAGGTTCCAATTGCTTTTGCACAATTTCTTTTGTTCTTCTCAGCTCACTTCCTCTTAGCTCTTCATAAGAAGGCCCTTCCCACTCAACCCCAAGCCTACTCACCATTTTCATGGCCTCTTTCCATGCGGGAGTGCGCACCACATTAAAACTTAAACCACATTTAATGAAGAGCCTCATAATACCTTGGGTGGCCTCCTGCTTCCCTTGCTTTTGCAAACTAGCCCGTATGGATGATGCATGTAGGCTGCCACGACCTGTAGCAATGCTCTGACTCTCCCGTGGTCTCTTTTACTTCTGCTCTGATGCATGTGCTACCTCCTCTGTCTCCAAGTCCTCAACAAGAGGGGCTGAAGGAAACTCCCCTTGAGATGCATGGGATGAATGTCCTGGAGGAATAGAGCTATGTGCACTACTATGTGTTTCTGTTGATGCTCTAACCCCTCTTCTCATTTCCCGTGCTGCAACCCATTCCAAAAGCTCTTCTTTCATCTTCTCTGGCATTGGTTTAGAGCAAAGACCAACTCCTATACCTCCAAAACGTGCTAAATGTGCTTTTATTCTATCTGCCCCTCCTGTCCCTTTGTACCCACACAAATTGCAGGTCCATCTCTCACTACCTCCTGTTCCAAACTTTCCTTGGCTCGTGACATATTGCCAACAGCCTTGTTTAGCTCTAGGCATGATGGTTCAATGACTGCTGTAAACTCTCTCTCTCTCTCTCTCTCTCTCTCTCTCTCTCTCTCGACTTGTCTCTGGAGTCTGCCCGCAGCGCTGCTGAGTGCTCTGGAGTCTGGAATGAAATGAGAAAGGGCCCTCCAGCGGGCCGTTTTCGGCCCGCTGGAAGGGCCCTTTTTTTTTTAAATTTATACGCAACACGTTGCGAACGCGTACGCAACGCGACGTTGCGTTGCGTACGTTGCGAAGGTTCGCAACGCGTTGCGTATGCAACACTGCTCCATACCTACATATGCACATATGCAATATGGGCCTAAAAAATTTTTAGATGGAACAAGCTTTGATTGTCAAAGGTTAGGAGGGAAAGCACCCTATACCTACATGGGTGTGTATATGCTCCTTTGGAAGCAACTGTAGAAGGAACCATTGACACGATGTGGAAAGCAATTAGTATTGGCGCTTCTTAGTGAAGTGCTTCTCAATATCAAGGGAAACAAACTTTGTTGTTTAACACTACTTGAAGGCTACATGTGAGTTTGGAAGAATGGTAAACAAGGTCAATTTGATGAGTAGGTCATGTCTTCTTGCTTTGAAGAGTCAAAATAAACAACTAAACACATTGTAGGCTTCCATAATTTATTTAACCAATTGCAAGATCGTGGGCTTCATGCTTTTGATGACAAGTTAAAAGGAAATTCTCTTGTTGATGACCTTACTGAGTTCATGGGATAATTTGTGTTACTTTCCGAACCTCATTGGACATCGTGATGGGTGCCTGCAGTTATGAGCATGTGTTTGCCAATGTGAATTGTGTAGTTGGGCAAATGCAATGACTCTTATAAATAGGAATGTTGGGCCTCATTTCAAGCATAGGCTCCCAAGCTCGAGGGTGGGTAAAAAGTGGACCCTATGGCTGGAGGTGATTCTAATGTCTGATTCTCTGTGTTGTGAATGTGGCTTGTGCTATTTTTTTGTTGTAGGGTGATCCTAGAGGTATCTAACCTTAGTATGAGAGCCTAATCTTGCAAGGAGGAATGAGGCATCTGGACATGCACGAATCCTCTAGAGCTCATGGAGTTGGGATGGCAGCATGACATGTTCTCTAATCCCTTGCATGGGGTGGTATGGGATGCCTCTAGCAAGAGTCAAGGACAAGGGGGACACATGTAAGCTAGTGGTTGGAAGACTCTTTCTTTTATATAACGTGCAATGTTAAGCTAGGTCCTAATACATGATAACAAATGTTCTCTCATGAAATTGTGATCCGTACTAATTTGTCCATCATTCATGCATGTTGAACTAAATTCATTTGATTATTAATTGAATGCACCTTACATACCTTACCTTGGGAGTAAAGTGTAGTAGGCGAACCTTACACAATTGAACCTTGCACGTCAGATAACTTTGTCGTAGAGTCAATCATTGAGCTTGATGCCTATTTAAGGCACACAAGTGGTGGAAGTTATTGTTGGAAAATAGGCAACTTTCCATATGGAGGTTCATAAAAACAAAAAAGAGAGCAATCAACAGATGGTCAACGGCATCAAAGCCTGGTCAAAGTTGGTCAAAATGGTAAAAAATTATAGAAATTCTTTATTGCATATTTGGAAAGTACTCATTAAGAGCTATCCAATCATATATAAGACTTGTATATTTGATAGCATATTAGGGCAGAAAAGTCAAACCCTACTTTGAGGGCAAAAAGTCAAAACGTCAAAATCAGATAAAAACTGGTCAAAATCAATGACAAGTGACAAAAACTGACTGGCTATGAATTATATATGAAAAAATGACATAAAATAACCAAAGTGTAAAAAAACTCAAGCCTGTAAATCACAGCAGATTTTCTACTGTGATTTACGGAACTTAGTTTTCTGTGCTTTTCAGGCTTGGCTTTTTAACTCGGACCAAAAACTATATAAAGAGAACCTTGTTAACTTTATCAATTATCACATCTTGGAAAGCAAGCCTTGAGCTTGGCTAGGAGGAGGTCGCTCTTCAACCTTGGAGGAGTTGTGGTTATGGTTTTGTTCATGTTCAACAAGTAGGACAGCAGCTAGGGTTTATGATTCTTCTTCAACATTAAGGAGGACATGAGCTTGGAGCTTATCTATAGATCATCTTCACTTTATGAAGATTGTGAAGGTATGAAGATATGCTGCAGATTTGCTTTACTTCAATTTCATCATGGGAAGTCACATCTAAGAGAGCTTTTCATTGTTCTACTGCCCTTGGTTAATATTGCAAAATTTTAAGCTCCAACAAAAGCGTAGGTATTTTCTGCTTTGCTTTTAAGCAAGTGCTTTTCAACATGTACTGAATTTGTTGTACTGCTATTTTTTTCTGTATATGCCTTTTTGAACCGATTTTGTCTGTAAGACGAAGAAGTTTGAGGTATTTTTCACAAAAAGTTTGGGAATTTTTCATTTGTCTATTTTTTGTCCTCATTTTGCGTGACCAAATCTTTGGGGTTCTTCGATTATGGGAACAAAATCATGGAAACATCTTCAGCTCTTTTTTGCCCAGAAAAATGAAAAGATTTTGAAAATGTGGGAATTTTTTGAAGACTTCAACACCTGTGTGCATCGCTTTTGCAAAATTTGGTGGAGATTCAAAAATCATTTTTATTCGGAAAAAGAATTGGTTCTTTCCTTTTTGCATTTTTGGTAGATTCCATTGTCCTCTATAACTGCAAAAAGCTTCTCTTGAATTAAGAAGTTTGAAGGCATGCTTTAAAAGCATTTTTCTCATTTGGGTCCTATATTATAAGCAATTTTCTCATATTTTTATGTCCTTTTGTGAATTGCGAAGTGCATTTCCAAATTTTTTCTGTGCGTTGCCCTCATCTCTAGCTGAAATTTGTGTGTTACAGCTTTTTCTCTTTCTACAAATGTCTATCTATTTGGTGTGTGTCTCCTTGAATCATTGGCATCATCGCAAAGCTCTTTGGGAGCTTTATCAACTCTCTCTCTCTCTCTCTCTCTCTGTGCAGCTTTCATTCCGTTGTTTCTTAAGCTTTATGTACAATAACCCTAGACAAACTCCAAGATCCAAAAGCTTTCACTTAACTACTTAGTGCATATCAAGAATGGCTTTCATGGAGTTGTAATTGTGCCTTTATGTATTCACAGAATGCTTTACCATTACCACAAAACTACTATAAATGATCTACATACCATTACCACAAAACTACTATAAATGATCTATTTGTATTCTGATTGAAGGTTAGTTTTCATTCAACTTGTGTTTGTCCTGGCAGGTGGGAAATAAATCCAGGCTTAGAGATAGTGGTCCCATCAAAACGAACCCCCTGGGTAGATCACCATCTTCAAAGGCATCGCTCTACAAGGCATTCAGATCTCACAGATTTGAATCAAAAGCACAGAGGCAGAGTCAGGAGGAAGCTTAAGGTTCCTGTGTGAAAGTGTTTGGAAATCATTCAGGCTGATTTTGGAGTTCTCAATTTCAGATGGCACCTGAGTACATTGTTGTGCATAATTCTTTGTGAGGGTACATAAGGGAAGTCCTACAAGTGAGCAGCAATGCGGCTGTCAGATAATTGTGGCATCCTACCGGACTTATCCCCCTTGAGAGTACATTTGGCAGTTGTATTCGGACAAGGAGATTATGTGAACGTATAAATTCAGAATTACTACATGGCCTTGTGAAATATGACTAAATTATTGTGAAGCATAAGCAGATCTGAGTCCCTTCATTTGCGGGAGGCTCAAGGATTATCCACCCTAATCTGGTGAAGCATTACAAAATGATCTATATTTGTCTGGAGCATAGATAGGACATCATGAAAATTTGATCATGAATGTTCAAACTTCATACAGACTGTCTGGGATTGTATTGTTTCAAGGGTCTTCTAACTTTCTGTTATGGCTGAGCACATTTTTTCTCCCCGCCTGTGATTTATAATCTCAAAGGACTCATGGTATCGGTTGCAGTGCAGCGTTTAGACGAATTTGCTTAGAGGAAGTGTAGTGTTGCTATTATGGGGCCATATTTTGGTTATATGTTTAGCTTATTAATTGTAAAGCATATATAACGATTTCCTTGAGTCATGATGAGGTGAAAGTACAACAATGAGAACCTCGTTTTTGTTTCTTGATTCAGTCAACAGAGCTTGATGCTGATCTTCGCTCATATATTATGTGACAATCATGATGGAACTAATATTTATTCTGCTCTACACTCTAAAATCTTTTTAAATTGAGGTATTCACAAGCAGGGAGCAATCACATAGAGTGGGCCGTTGTGCTACTTTTTTAACTCACTTTGTGGAGGGGGTGTGTTGCCAATTAAAATAATTGAGTCATAGCTACCTTGTTGTAACTTGTCTGCAGAGCATAATTGTCCAAAGTTTGTGTTGGCTTGGGGAATGTTCATATTGCCTGGTCAATTTTTGCTCTGTATAATTTTGAAAGACATGAAGTATCAATAGTTTGACCTGCCTATCTTTCCCAAAAATGCCTCAATAAAGAGAAAATGTTTATTTCTTGAGACATTTTATCACACCATTAGAAGAAAGAGCAAGTTCCAGCTTGAAAGATAGCAGTGTGGTAACACCTGAACTTAAATTTAATGAGCTATGTTTTCTGCTTTACTGGGATTTATTGAATACAATAGAATATCATGGGGTTTTGCACTTTGATTTTTGCTGGCATGGGCGTCTTTTACTTGGTTCACTTGAGCTTGATGCATTAGCCAAATCTGTCCGTTCCTTAAATTTTAGATGGACTTCAGGGCACTTCCAGAGTTTCATGAGTGATTCTCTTTCACTTATAACACATAGTTCAATGAGTAAATGTCATATAGTTACATAAACTTCCCTTAGTTGGGTACCATTTATATGGAGAGGTTGGGCTGATCAATGAGCTTCTGGATAATAATTACAAGTACATATACACATGCAAGGTTGAGAGTAATTACTCTTGAACTTCTTAATTTAAGTAAATTCTTATAGTGTTCATGCACAATATCGTAAATTCTTATAATGTTCATGCACAATATCTTAAGACTGATGATTTGGATGACTTCTTATCACACGTGTGAGAGTTACCTTGCTTTTTGATGATTTCATCTAGAGATGAATTGTACATCTATGTGACTAACAATGTGATACATTTGGTGGTGATAGAATGGTCATATTGCATATGATTATTCACCAATATAAATGAAGTTGTTGTGATTGGCTTTGTTGTTTCATTTTCTATATTTCGATAGTGATGTGTGTGAACACACTTAGGACTCCTGGGGCACTTTTTTCCCTCTTTAGGAGGTTTTTTTCCCTGGCTTGTATATACGCTTATTAGCCTAATGGGTCACTTAACTTTGTACATTTCACTTCGTAATACATTCAATATTGTGTGTCGTGCGCCAAGCTTCTTCTTCTTCCTTGTGTTTGTGTGCTTCCACAGACCTCAAAACTCCAACAATTGGTATCGGAGTAGGTCGTCGCTTCATCTAGGGCATGACCAACACCCCTCTGGTCACAGCTTGAGAATAGCACGAAAATTGGTGAGTATACTCAAGGCGATTAGGAGCTAAAAATGGCTTTGCTATGTGGTGTTGAAATTTCGATATGAGCTTGTTTTGGCCTCCGAATGCACGAGTGCATCACTTGTGTAGGCAATTTCCTCCTTTTGTGCCAAACATATATACATGTTTCTATTCACTAGTATAAGTGCCTTGAAGTCTCTTATAGGTTTAGCAGAGCTAGATAGGATAGTTTTGTTCAACTTTTTGAGATACATTCATTTTTTTGCATTAGGGTATTTTAGTAAGTGGTTATAGCTAAAAGCAATGATGTATTCAGTATGTTGGTTGTTGAGGACAAGTTGGATGGTGCTAATTACCCATTATGGGCATATATGATGCGTCATCTATTGGTAGCAAAAGGGAAATGACATATTGTGCAGGGTATTGGAAAACGTCCTACTACACCTACAAATATATTTATTGAAGGTGATGTAGATGTCGTCAAAGACAACGATCTTCAAATTCCTGTTTGTGCTTCGATTCCTGTTGCACCTAGTGTAGAGAAATTTCGTTGGGATGGAAGATATGCTCAGGCACATGCATTGATAGCTTTGTTTGTTAAATATGCCATTATCCCCCACATTCGCTATTGCAAAACAACAAAGGATGCTTGGGATACACTTACCACTTTATACCAGGTAAGAAATGAGGTTGGTGTTGTCTACGTCCGAAAACAATTGGAGAGTGAGCACATAAATGAACGAGATATGATGGATAGTTTTTTGACAAAGATCAAAGATATGAAGGAATAATTGTTTTTTGTTGATGAAGTCTTATCAAATATTTCACTTCTGCATATTGTTTTTAATGGTCTTCCAGATTCATATAAGAGTTTTGCTTCTACTCTTGGATTGATAATGAAAGGCAATCAAATGCCTCAAAATTTGAGGAGTTAGTCTCTATTTTGTTGTAGGAAGACCCATCTAGGTAGAATAGGTTTATTATGATTGTTGCATATCAAACTTTCTTAGCTAGTCAAAAGGGCAAAGGTAAATGGAGCTATCCATTAGTAAGCAAAAATTTGCTAATGTTGCGCAAGTGAAGAAGGAAGACAAAGATGAGAATAAAAGAGAAAAGAAGAAATAGTGTTGCAAATACTATAAAGGAAATTATAATATCATAAAGAGTTTTCCAAAATTGGTTGCAAAAGAGGCAAAGAATAAAGAGGCTAGAATGGTTGTTGTAGATGCCTCTACACCTAAAACAGAGTATGCTAATCTCAGGCACATACATTGATGGCTTTGTTTGTTAAATGTACCATTATCCCCCACATTCGCTATTGCAAAACAACAAAGGATGCTTGGGATACACTTACCACTTTATACCAGGTAAGAAATGAGGCTCGTGTTGTTTACGTCCGAAAACAGTTGGAGAGTGAGCACATAAATGAACGAGATATGATGGATAGTTTTTTGACAAAGATCAAAGATATGAAGGAACAATTGTTTTTTGTTGATGAAGTCTTATCAAATATTTCACTTCTGCATATTGTTTTTAATGGTCTTCCAGATTCATATCAAAGTTTTGCTTCTACTCTTGGATTGATAATGAAAGGCAATCCAAATGCCTCAAAATTTGAGGAGTTAGTCTCTATTTTGTTGCAGGAAGACCCATCTAGGTAGAATAGGTTTATTATGATTGTTGCAGATCAAGCTTTCTTAGCTAGTCAAAAGGGCAAAGGTAAATGGAGCTATCCACTAGTAAGCAAAAATTTGCTAATGTTATGCGGTGAAGAAGGAAGACAAAGATGAGAATAAAAGAGAAAAGAAGAAATAGTGTTGCAAATACTATAAAGGAAATTATAATGTCATAAAGAGTTTTCCAAAATTGGCTGCAAAAGAGGCAAAGAATAAAGAGGTTAGAATGGTTGTTGTAGAGGCCTCTACACCTAAAACAGAGTATGCTAATCTTGTGCAGGATGAAGAATGGGCATTTACCACTATATGCAACTATGACCCATCTTCTCATGAGCAGTGTATGTCTGCAGTAGAATAAGATGTTTGGTGTTTTGATAGTTGGGCAACCAAACATATTACTTCTTAGCGCAAGTTCTTTAGTTCACTAGAGCTTCCTCTTATAGGGAATATTGTCACATGCGCTAACAAATCCTATTATCCTATAATGGGAGTTGGTAAGATCATTTTGACTACTGTTGATGATAGTTCTTTCACATTATCAAATGCTTTGTTTGTATCAGGGATCAAGAAAAGTTTGTTATCAGTTTCAACATTAGCCAAGATTAGCTTGGTTATCAAATTTATTGATGGTAGATGTATAGTTCATGATCTGTTAAATGGTGATGTTATTATTGCTTCTGATATTTTATGTCATGGGCTATATAAGCTCAATGACTATGCAAAATTTTTGAATGATTCAGGATGTGCAATACAAGATTCTCAAGCTATCTCAGGTGCAAAGCCTTGGTATGCATGCTTTGGTTATCTGAATTATGCTAGTTTGCTACACTTACAAAAATCTAAAATGGTGTCCTCCCTGCCCAAACTTGAGGCACCTTGCAAACATGCTTATGAAGGTTGTATTTTCAGCAAAATGCAGCATTCCTCATTCCCCAAAGATGGTTAAGTTAGAGCTGCTCATAAATTGTAGCTCGTTCATAATGATATCTGTGGTCCTATGCAGACACCTTCTTTTTGTCATGGACAAAGGAAACCATCCTAAACCTCAGATTCCATGTGAATCCCATATCTCATGATTGGTTTGAAATTTTGAGAAACCAATGCTTCCATTGCGTCTGAAACATGCCAAAACCCCAAGATTAGCTGTCGATTTACTAAATTCTGACATTTGAAGATCTTGTTCGGATTGCTGATATCACTGATGACATCATCAGCTCGCAACTGCCCATTGGGAACCACCCTTGAAATCCTATATAAGGAGGCCTTGGCCACATATATACTCAGTCTTGCCAATGCTAGTCTTGGGAGCTGAAGGAGTCCTGATCACCAAGTAAGTGCTTTCAAGTTCCAGTTCGAGTTCTAGTCTTGTCTCTTGCTCTAGTCTTGTCTCTTGCTCTAGTCTTGTCTAGTCTTGTATCCTAGATATCTAGCCTTGTCCTCTTGTAATCTCGTAGTAGTACGAGATCTTTTTGAGTTCTTTCTTGTATCTAGTTCATCTCCCAGAAGGAAGTTCTTGCATATGAAATCTTGTTCCATACCTATGATCTCGAGTTGTGGGATCTCCTGTATCATCTCTAGCTGAGTTATCTATACCTATCAATCCCGGGTTGTAGGACTTCTTGTATCATCTACATATTCTTGTACTATATTCCCTACGTGGGTGTTCTTGTAATCAGAAGCATATTTTTGAAATCTTGTCTACTGTAGTCAGAGCACAATCTAGTGCTCCCCTGACATTTTGGCAAGACTAGCTTTTATCCGAGACTCGGTACCATGGAGAATGCTTATGAATAGATTGTGGCATCACTTCAGAGGCTTCAACAACAAATGAAGGATTTAACTCATAGGCAGACACAAGAAGTATATATTTGAAATCTTGTCTACTGTAGTCAGAGAGCACAATCTAGTGCTCCCCCTGACATTTTGGCAAGACTAGCTTTTTTCCAAGACTCAGCACCATGGAGAACGCTTATGAACTGATTGTGGCATCACTTCAGAGTCTTCAACAAATGATGGAACATCCGGTGCATATGGGAGCCCTCATCCAGGAACTACAAGAACGAGTTGGGAATCTTTAAGCAAATCAAGGGAGCATTCAGGTGAACCAACGTCCTAATTCATCCTTCATGAAGGAACCCAAGATTTGCATGCCATAAAAGTTTGATGGTGATCGCACGAAGTTCGGAGGATTCTTGCAACAAGTCAAGTTGTGCATCCATATGTAGCCTGATAGATACCCTAATGATGCATATAAGGTCAGTTTTATTGGAACCTTGCTCTATGGTCGAGCATTATCATGGTTCGCTCCAATCTTGGAGAAGGATATGGAAGTACTTCATGACTATGAGGGGTTTCTTGGAGAACTCACCGCCACATTTGGAGATGCAGACACGAGTCGAGTGGCAGAAACAAAACTTCGGAAGCTGCTTCAAGGTAACTGCCTTGCCTCTACCTATGCATCAGAATTTAGGCAATTGATATGTGACCTCACTTGGCACGAAGATTATTTCATAAGACAATTTAGATGGGGCTTAAGAGATGATGTGAAGGACCTTCTACTCACGATGCCAAAGGGCCATAAAACTTCAAGAGGGATCACAACCACCCTTCGGGCCAATCTATAGACTATCCCCAGAGGAACTTATAGAATTACGTATGAATGTTGATAAGAGTCTAGCCAAGGGGTCTATCAAACATTCAAAGTCTTCTACAGAAGCCCCTATCCTATTTGTAAAGAAGAAGGATGGAACTCTTCAAATGTGTGTGGACTATCATGGTTTGAATAAAGTCACAATAAAGAACATATATCCTCTACCACTTATATAAGAGCTATTGGAATGCCTCGAAAAAGCAAATTTCTTCATGAAGATTAACCTACGAGGAGCATACAATCTTGTCAGGACCAAAGAACGAGATGAATGGAAGATAACATTCCGAACAAGGCGTGGATACTTTGAATATGTAGTTAATCCATTTGGTCTCACAAATGCTTGAGCAGTCTTTCAACATAGGATGAATGATATCTTTTGAGAGTAATTAGATGATTTTGTGGTAATATATCTCGATGATATCTTGATATTCTCTACATCCAATTGCATATCATTCAAGGAAATTTTCCCCTCCAAAAATTAATTATGAAATCCATGATAAAGAACTTCTTGCCATAGTAGATGCATTTGATACCTAGCGTCATCATCTAGAAGGAGAAGCTCACAAAGTTACTGTGTATACATATCACAAGAGCTTAGAGTATTTTATGACCACCCGCATCCTCAATAGAAGGCAATCTCGATGGAGTAACTTTCTATCTAGATTTGACTTTGTCATCACATACTGTCCAAGTCAACAATGTCAGTCGGATGCCTTGTCCAGAAGATCTTACCTTGCACCAAAGGAGGGTGAAGAGGCCTTTGATCAACAAGAGAGTGTATTACTCAAGCATGAGCATCTCGAGTTAGCAGCTATCTCTTCAAGCCATCATGAAGATTCAGCCTTGAATCATTTGATCCGTGAGAGTATACCACAAGATTAAGCAAAAAGCTCAAGAAGGAAAAGTCTAAGAAGTAAATGAATTTCAGGAAAAGGATGGGTTATTACTCTATAAGAACCTATTGTATATCCCTCTAAGAAAGCCCAGGATCCAAGTACTTCAACAACGCCATGACAACCTTGTAGCAGGACATTTTGGAGTGAATAAAACAATAGAACTCATATCAAGGGATTTTTGGTGGCCTCAAATGTGGAAGGAAGTCAAAGAATATATCCGAAC
Organism: Ceratopteris richardii; assembly: GCA_020310875.1. Classification (NCBI taxonomy): domain Eukaryota; kingdom Viridiplantae; phylum Streptophyta; class Polypodiopsida; order Polypodiales; family Pteridaceae; genus Ceratopteris; species Ceratopteris richardii. The sequence continues at coordinate 158,969,119 of CM035411.1, read as the reverse complement.
CTGTGATACTTGCAATAGATCTAAGGTACCCCGACATAAACCTCATGGCCTCTTACAACCTTTACCTATTCTAGAAAGGCCATGGGCTTCCTTGTCTATGGATTCATCACAGATCTACCAAAGTCAGATAAGTATGATGCCATTTTTGTTATTGTGGATAGATTTACAAAGATGGCACACTTCATTCCAACTACCAAGGCAATTATAGGTGCAACCACTGCTAGACTTTTTCTAAGATACATCTTTAGGCTTCATGGATTGCCTGATGATATTGTCAGTGATCGAGGTCCACAATTCATATCCAGCTTTTGGAACAGTCTTTACAAGCTCCTTGGTGTTCAAGTTAAAGTATCTACAACAAATCATCCACAGACTGATGGACAAACAGAATGGTGAATCAAGTGCTAGAGCAATATCTCCATTGCACCAACAACTATCATCAAAATGTCTGGTTTGAGTTGTTATCCTTTGCAGAGTTTGCATATAACAATAGTGTTCATGCATCTACTAAGCAGACTCCCTTCTTTGCAAATTATGGACAACATTCAAGGATGGATATACAACTCTCAAATCATGTCAAGAACCCAAAGAACTCAAGGAAGAACTCAAGGAAGAGATCCATAAAGCTCAAGGAAGACATTCACAAAGAACTCAAAAAAGAGATCCATAAAGCTCAAGAACAATATAAGTATTATGCAGATCAACATCGTGTTCAGGATCCATCATATCAAATTGGGGATAAAGTATGGTTACTCAAAAACAATTTGCAAACTTCAAGGCCTTGTTCAAAGTTAGAGCATCAAAGATTTGATCAATTCACCATCTTGGCCAATATTAATCTAGTCACCTTCAAGCTCTAGCTACCAAGAAAACATCTAGTTTTCCATGTATCCATGTAGGAACCATATCAGATTTCACCATTGAGGGGGGAGAGATCTAGTCCTTCACCACCTATTGAGGTTGATGATCATGAAGAATTCGAAGTCAAGCATGTCCTAGATTCGAGAATATCCCAAGGAAGATTGGAGTACCTTATTCATTGGAAAGGGTATGACATTAGTGATCGTACATGGGAACCTACAAGAAACCTTCAGAGAGCACCAATCAAGGTTTGAGAATTCCATAAGAGAAATCCAATGAAGCCAAGACCAAAGAACATGACCGCTCCTCGTGGAACTCATTGCTTGAGGGGGAGGTGATGTCATGGACAAAGGAAACCATTGTGAACCTTAGATTCCATGTGAATCCTATATCTCATGATTGGTTCAAAATTTGGAGAAACCAATGCTTCCTTTGCGTTCGAAACATGACAAAACCCTAAGATCGATTGTCTATTTGTTATATTCTGACATCCAAAGATCCTATTCGGATTGCTGACATCATCAACTTGCAACCGCCCTTGAAATCCTATATAAGAAGGCCTTGGCCACATACATACTTAGTCTTGCCAATGCCAGTCTTTGGAGCTCAAGGATTCCTGATCACCAAGTAAGTAGTTTCAAGTTCTAGTTCAAGTTCTAGTCTTGTCTTTTGCTCTAGTCTTGTCTAGTCTTGTATCCTAGAGATCTAGCCTTGTGCTCTTGTAATCTCATAGTACGAGATCTTGTCGAGTTCTTTCTTGTATCTAGTTCATCTCCTAGAAGGGAGTTCTTGTCATCTAGAGATCTTGTTCCATACCTATGATCCCGGGTTGTGGGATCTCCTATATCATCTCTAGCTGAGTTATCTATACCTATCAGTCCCGGGTTGTGGGTATCATCTACATATTCTTGTACTATATTCCCTATGTGGGTATTCTTGTAATCAGAAGCATATTTCTGAAATCTTGTCTACTGTAGTCAGAGAGCACAATCTAGTGCTCCCCTAACACTTTTGGGAACTACCTGTACTTCGTGACTTTCATTGATGTTTTTTCGAGGCATGCATGGGTGTATCCGTTGAAAGCAAAATTCGAAGCTTTTATGTGCTTCAAAAAGTTTCTACTTATGGATGGAAATCTATGAGCATGTAAATTGGGCACCTCCATTCTGATCGAGGGGGCAATACATGTCTTCTAATTTTAATGCCTTTCTGGTTGAGCATGGGATAAAACATTAGTGTACAGTCCATGTACACCTCAGAATGGAGTTGTAGAAAGAAAGAACAAGTCTCTCATGGAGATGGCAAGGTGTATGATCAAACGTCAAGCTTTACCACAAAGATTTTGGCTTGAGGCCGTTATGTGTGCATCATATGTACTTAACAAGTATCCCACCAGAACACTGCAAGCTATCACTCCATATAAGGCTTGGCATGGTTGCAAGCCATCTATTGCTAATCTGCTTGTCTTTGGTTGTTTGGCATATGCATTAGTGCTTGAACAACAACATAGGAAATTACATGATAAAGCAGTGAAATGTATTTTTGTTGGATACAATTCTGAAATCAAAGGCTATCATCTATATCATCCACACATTAAATGCATGTGGGTTAGCCGTGATGTTCATTTTGTGGAAGATGTAGTTCAACCATCAATTTTATGTACTAAGGAGAAATCAATTAGCTCCAAAGATAAGTATGACACTTTGCTTCCTCTTTTCTAGAGATGGATAGTCAAGTGCCAGTCCAAATGAGGCAATTTCTCAGCCTTTACAGGTTCCACACGATGATGCATATTATTTCATTTTTTTAATGAAAATTTACATGATGCATTTGTTGATGGCAGGGCCGATATAGAGGAGGCAAAAACTATGCCTAAATGGCTGATGCAAGCTTTGCAAGACAACAAATTAGATGCACCTCATTCATATCATACTCATTTAGCTCTCATAGTGCTTCTTTTGCATTTGACTACTTTGCTGTGGCTACCTCTAGTCTTTGTGATGAGAATGAGCCTACTTCTTTTGATGAAGCATAAAATTTAGAAAATTGGATGGCTACTATGCAATCAGAATATGATGCTATTATGAAGAATGGTACCTGGTATTTATGTAATTTGCCTCCATGCAAAAAGGCCATCGGCACTTAATGGATATACAAGCTAAAACATAAACATGATGGAATAATTGACAGGTATAAGGCTAGGCTTTTGCAAAAGGTTATGCTCAAGAGAGAGGCATTACGACATTGATTTTGATGAGACCTTTGCACCTACTTGCTGAATGACCACCGTTCATAGCATGTGTGCACTTGAATCTCATCATGGTTTGAATGTATATAAGTTGGACATTAAAACTGCATTTCTGGATGGTGACTTACATGAAGAAGTGTATGTATTTCAGCCCATGGTTTTGTGTAGAAAAGGGCATGAAAATAAAGTGTGCAGGTTGAAAATAGCATTATATGGTTTGAAGCAAGCACCACGTGCTTGGTATGAAAAGATACATGCCTACTTGATTGCACATGGTTTTGAGAATAGTCCAACTGAGAGCACCTTATATGTTAAGTGTGCAAATGATTTACTTCTGATCATTGTTGTGTATGTTAATGACATGCTGCTCACTAGTCCTAATGAGAAGGATATTGTTGAATTTAAGGATGATTTGCATGCCTCTTTTGAAATGTTAGATTTGGGGGATTCAGTTTAATCAAGTTAATGGATTCATTGCCACTCTTATGGATTCTTGAGACAAGTTTACGGTTGAGTTTCCATGATGCTAGAGATGCATTTGATGTTGTTTTCTATCAGAAGACTATTGGACGCTTGATTTAAATATTTATTTTGTTGTCTCTCACATGATGAGCACATTTATCAATTGCCTAGATGTCACACATTGGAAGGCGGTTTACGTGCATCTTTTGCCAGATTTACATGTTTTTTTTTTTACTTGGACTAGGCTGGTTGTTATGATACTTGTGTGTCCACTAGTGGTTTTTTCTTCATGATTGGTAGCTCACGTATACCTTGGTTGAGCAAGAAGAAGCCTACTATGGACACTTCTAGTTATGAGGTTGAGTGTAGGGCAACTTTCACAACCACTATTGAGTGTGAGTAGCTCACACATGTTTTGGCTTATTTGGTTGTTGGTCAGTCTTTACCTACCACGATCTTCACTAGAGCGCATTAGAAGTTGTGAGGAACCCATGTTCCATGTTCGCACAAAACACATTGAGGTGCACTATCATTATGTGAGGGAGAGGTTCTCTATTGGAGAAATCAGTTTGGCATATGTGCCCACACAGGAGAATGTTGCAGACCTTTTTACAAAGGTTCTACCAAGGAAGAAGTTTGAAGCTTTCTGCAAAGCTTTGGGCTTACTTCTTTTTGTGGACTGATCTGTTTTCACATAGCTTGACACTTCCTTATACATGAGTGTTGGAGTTTGAGGTCTGTGGAAGCACACAAACAACACAAGGAACAAGAAGAAGCTTGGGGCACAACACACAATAATGAATGTATTACTAAGTGAATGGACAAAGATAAGTCACCCATTAGGGTTATAGGCTTATAAACAGGCCGAGGGAAAAAAACCTCCTAGATAGGGAAAAAGTGCCCTAGCAGTCCTAGTGTGTTCATGCACATCACTACCGAAATATATCAACAACCCCCCCTCGGAGTGATGCGGTGAACAAGGAGCTGGCACTTATGTATAAGGAAGTGCCAAGCTATGTGAAAAAGATCAATCCACAAGAGGGAGTAAGCCCAAAGCTTTGTGGAAAGCTTCAAACTTTTCCCAAGGTAGAGCCTTTGTGAAAAGTTCTTCAATGTTATCTTGTGGGCACATATTCCAAACTGATCTCCCCAGCATAGAACCTCTCCCTAACATAATGATAATGCAACTCAATGTGCTTTGTGTGAGCAAGGAACACATGGTTCTTCACAACTGCCAATGCACTCTGACTGTCAGTGAAGATGGTGGTGGCAAAAGACTAACAAACACATAAATCAACCAAAAGGCATATGAGCCACACACACTCAATGGTCACTATGAAATCTTCCCTATACTCATCCTCACAACTAGAAGTGGTCATAGTTGTCTGCTTCTTGCTCAACCAAGATATGCATGAGCTACCAAGTATGAAGCAAAAAGTGCTAGTGGACACACAAGTGTCATAGAAACCAACCCAGTTAGAGTCAGAAAAAACATGTAAATCTAGCGGTTGTGATCCCCCATCTCAAAATCATGTGCAATCAAGTAGGCAAGTATCTTTTCATACCAAGCATGTGGTGCTTGCTTCAAACCATATAATGCCTTTTTCAGCCCACATACTTTGTTTTCATGCTCTTTCTGCACAAAACTATGGGGTTGAAATACATACACTTCTTCGTGTAACTCACCATTCAGAAATGCAGTTTTAATATCCAAATCATGTACATTCCAACCATGATGAGCTGCAAGTGCATAAATGCTACTAATGGTGGTCATTCGACATGATGGAGCAAAGGTCTCATCAAAATCATTGCCTCTCTCTTGAGCATATCCTTTTGCAACAAGCCTAGCCTTATACTTGTCAATTGTTCCATCAGGCTTACACTTCAACTTGTATACCCATTTAGTGCCAATGGCCTTTTTGCCTGATGGCAAATCACATAAAGACCAAGTACCATTCTTCATAATAGCATCATATTTTGACTGCATAGTAGCGATCCAATTTTTTGAATTTTGTGCTTCATCAAAAGAAATAGGCTCATTCTCATCACAAAGACTAGAGGTAGCCATTGCATAGAAATTTGATGCAATACAATCTCCATGAGAGTCTAGACGAGTATGATCATCTAATTCTCTATCTTGTAAAGTCTACACCGGCCATTTGGCCACAGTTTGTGCCAACTCTATATCAATCCTCTCATAAACAAGTGCATCATGTAAATTTGCATTAGAAATGGAATGATCTGTATCATCATGTGAAACTTGTAAAGGCTGAGAAATTGCCTCATTTGAACTAGCACTTGAATGTCCACCTATGAAAAGAGGAAGAAAATTGTCATACACATCTTTGGAGCTAGCTGATGTCTCCTTAGTACATGGAAGTAATGGATGAATTGCATCTTCCACAAAAAGAACATCACGACTAACCAAAATGCATTTAGTATGTGGATGATACAGACAATAGCCTTTGCTTTAAAAATTGTAGCCAACAAAAATATATTTTACTTCTTTATCATCCAGTTTTTTGCATTGTTGTTCATGCACTAATGCATGTGCTAGACAACCAAGACATGTAGATGAGCAATAGATGGCTTGCGACCATGCCAAGCCTCACATGGAGTGATAGACTGTAGTATACGCTCCATACATAACAACCTCAAGCCAGAGGCTATGTGATAAAGCCAGATTTTTGACCATTCACCTCGCCATCTCCACGAGAAACCTGTTCTTTTCTTTCAGCAACTCCACTCTATTGAGGTGTATACGGCAATGTACATTGATGTTTTGTCCCACGTTCATCTAGAAATGCATTAAAATGAGAAGACAATATTCCCCCGCTCGATCTGGATGGAAGGTTCCCATTTTAGAATGTCATGAAGTAAAGTTAGTTCCTGAAAGAAGGTGTCTACATAGGACCATAGACATCAATGTGAACAAGCTGCAATTTTTGACTAGCTTGTACTAAACCATTTTTTGGGAAGGAGGAACATTGCATTTTTTCCGAAACTACATCCTTCATAGACATGTTTCCCAAGTGCCTCAAGTTTAGTCAAAGAGGATACCATTTTTGATTTTGTAGGCATATCAAACTAGCAAAATTTACATGACCAAAGCATGCATGAAAAAGCTTTGCATCTGAGATAGCATGAGAATCTTGAACTGCACGTGCTGAATCATTCATTGATTTTGCATATTTTCTATGATCTTATATAGCCCACAATATAAAATGCCAAAAGCAATAATAATATCGCCTTGATAGATCATGAACTGAGGCAATCTTGACTAATGTTGAAATTGAGAAGAGATTTTTCTTGATCGCTAGCACAAACAAAGCATCTGAAAATGTGAAAGAGCTACCATCACCAATATTCAAAATGATCTTGTCAACTCCCATTATAGGATAAGAGGAGTTGTTAGGGAATGTGATAGTATTCCCTGTAGGGGAAGGTTCAAGAGAACTAAAGAAACTACGTTGCAAGGTAATATGCTTGGTTGCCCCACTGTCAAAGTACCAAACATCTGAGTCTATTGCAAATTTCATACACTATTCATGAGAACATGGGTCATAGCTACAAACAGTAGTAAATTTCCATTCTTCATTTTGCACAAGATTAGTAGATTCTATTTTAGGTGTAGAGGCCTCTGCAACAACCATTCCATCCTCTTTATTCTTTGCCTCTTTTGCTGCAAGTTTTGGACAACTCTTTATGACATGATAATTTCCTTTACAATATTTTTAGAACTATTTTTACTTTTTTGTTTTCTTCTCGTTTTTTTTTCCCTTTTTGATTGTGCAAAATTATGGAACCAATCTCTAGTCTGCCTGATGATCCTCCTAATGGTCATCTATTCCAAGTCAATGCCAAAGCCCATGGTATGCCAATTTGGTAAACTTCTTGTGCACGGCCAAGTACCCTTCGAAAGCAAGCAAAAGAGATAAGCAAAAATTGTTAGCATTGGCAAAACACCATAGTATCATTGTTGGACAACTCTATCGATACTTTGTTCACGAAAGCATCTATGAAAGGTGTCTAGAGGAAGAAGAAGCAACCATGGTTGTAAGAGCATTGCATGATGAACCTTGTGGTGGGCATTTTGCAAAGTGATCTAATGGCTAGAAAGGTCCTATTGGAAGGATATTGGTGGGCAACACTATTCAAGGATTGTCACACTTGTTGTAAGAAATGTGAAAAGTGTCAAAGGATGGGTAAACCCACATTGATACCTGCAGCTCCTCTCATACCTGTATTGGCTCTAAAACCTTTCGAGAAATGGGGGATTGACTTCATGGGACCCATTGATCCTCCTTCCAGACATAGGTCCAATAGGTATATCTTGGTCTACATTGATTATGTTACCAAGTGGATGGAAGCAAAAGCTCTGAAGATGAATCGAGCCATTGACGTAGCAAAGTTCTTGTATGAATAAATTATCACTCGGTTTGAATGCCCGTTGGAGATAGTGAGCGATAGAGGATTGGATTTTGTCAATGAACTGAGCGAGGAATTGATGGGGCTATAAAGAATCAAACAGAGAAAGAGCACACCGTATTATCCAAGGGAAAATGGTCAAGCTAAAGTCATCAATAAGATATTTGAACATATCTTGACAAAGATAGGGGTTGTACACAGGCGAGACTGGGATGAACAACTTTTAGAGGCCTTGTGGGTGTATCAAACATCCTATAGAGTAACGAATAAGTGCACTTTGTTTTCACTAGTATATGGCGAAGAGCCCAAAAAGAAATCCCAATGTTGAGGGTGGCCATCGAGGTCAGGTTGGGAGAGGAAGAATCAATGAAGGAAAGATACGTCCAACTAGTCAAGTTAGAGGAAAAGAGACTTCTTGTGCAACAAAGTTTAGACGCCATTCAGAGAAGACCGAAAGACAAGCATGATAAAAATCTCAAAACCTACACAATTCAAGAAGGTGATTTAGTATTAGTTTACGATACCAAGTACTACAAGTTTCCTGGGAAATTGCAAACAAGATGGGTGGGACCGTTCAAGGTGGAGGAAGTAAACCCAAAAGGTTCTTTGCAAATACAGGATGTAGGCGGGGAATGCACTTCAGTGAAAATCAACTTACTTCATGTCAAACCATACTTTAATTAGTAGATGGGGATAAAAAAAAAAGAGCTATAAGTAGAAAATGAAGAAACAGGGTCCAAGTGGAGGATTTGCACATATGTATACATATCGGTCTTGTTATTTCTTTTTAATTAGCATTGTTTCTTTCTATTTCACTAAAGCAAAAAATTATTGATGTGAAAGGTTATTAGAAATAAGGTGACATATGGCAAATCACATAACTCAAATGTACTTGTACAATCAAGTGGTATACTTTGGAAAAGGCACTAGCCAGTATGGACATAGATGTTGAGAACTTGGAGACGGAGTACAATGTAGAAGAAGCTCATTGATTGGTATGTCTTCTAAACCAATACTTAGATATTAGTTTTCACATTCCATGGTTCGAGAGATATTTGCTTGAATGCACATGATGCATAGAGGGTAGATATTATTATTTTGACTCCACTCAAGAAATGCCCAATGAAGAAAATGACATCGGTTGGGATCGGGCTGATATGCTAGTAATTCACAGTGATGATGAGGCTCCTAAAATGGAAACTGACTAACCTCTTGGAGAACACTGATCCTATGAAACGGGGCTAAGTAGAGATTTTTTGAGTTATCTTATACAACATTGCCACCTTAGGAAGGACTTTAAAATAAAATGAGGGAAATCCGGATTGGTAAGTGTGGTTTCAATTAATCAATTATACCATATAATCTTTATACCTTAGTGGGTAATGGCAAGAGAAGATCGACCTATTAGCTTTCATAGGAGTATCTTTTTGTTTTTTGTGTATGCATGACGTGCAATAAGGGTGGGATAGATGCTCCTTTCTATCTCTCCCTAACTCTTCGGACATTGAAAATGAAAAAAAAGCAACAAAAACAAAAAAAAATCATACATATATGTGTGCTTATGCGCTATGATAGGTTAGTAGGTGAGTGGAGTCATCCTAGCTGGGTGGTTAGGACCATGAGTTGTAGCTAGCTTTGTCCTAGTCTTGGACAGTGACATGTGTATATATGTTTTGTGCTACATGCCATAGCACATTGATAGGTAAGTGGAACCATCTTGGCCGGGCAGTCGAGATCATGAGCCGCACCCAGCTTCACTATGGGCTAGCATGTGTATATGTGTGAATACATCATGTATATGTTTGTTGCATGCTATGTATTGTTGGTAGACGTGTGGAATAGACTTGGCCGAGTGGCCAAGGCCACGAGTCGCATCAAATTGCAACATAGGCCAACTCGTGAATTAAAAATAAACAAAAAGAAAAGGAAAAAAATGATGAAAAATATTCCCACTCGTGAGGGGGAGACATAGAGAGGAGGAGGGCAACAACCATCCAGAAAGATGTGTTTTTGCATGCACGTGTCTACAAGGATGGGATGATGACAACTGATAGATCGATCCGCTCAAGAACAATACCAACGAAAGGTATAATTATTATATGTATGAGTGGTTGGTTCATAATCCATTTTCCAGATCTATTTTTTCTCATTTTATTGGTGAGTTCGTTCCAAAGGTCGATAATGTTATATATGATTTCTTTATTTATGTCTCGCTTCATTTGTTGGTGGTCTGTTTTTTGGGATATGAGGCAAGGCTGCGCTTTAGGAAATCTTGTTTTTGCTTGTATGTACATAGCCTGCATAAAAAAGGATAACAAATTTTTATGTGCGATATGATTATGTGATATTTTGGGTTTTTATTTATTTTCTTCTTATTGCATGTCTTTTTTTGTCTAATATCTTTTGATGAGTAAGTAGATAAGAAAGCACACAAAATCAAGAAGGTTTCAGCAAGGTAGGGAATTTGTTTTGGTGAAAAACAATAACAAATGATGTTGGGTCAATACTTCATCGAGGGCAAAATCATGTGTTCATCTTGAAATCATTTTTGAGTCAAATGCAAAAAACTATTTTCATCAACTGCAATCATGTTTTGGAATGGGACATATGCATGCATTCCATTGCAGTGGTTTTTTTCGCATGAGGGTATGATATGAGAAGGATGGAGAGTCTTACATGAGCATGTAAGGAAGAATGTGATCACTGAAATAATGGGTGTATGAAAATGAATGTCTTGATGCATGTTTTTGTGAAATTGGATGGCATGATGAAAAATGAAGAGGCTCCTGCTCAGTGTTTTACTCAATTCTTTGAGTACAACAACAATTAGTAAAACTCCTTTTGGGGAACTTCAATTAGCTTACTAAGCTATCATTCATGGTGGAATCATCTAAAATGATAGACTATATGCAAGGAATTATGTTTAGCAAGTTAAGAAACTACCTCGACTTTTATGGGCCTTGATAGTCACAAACCAGTGAGCATTACTCGAATGATATCCAACAATTGCGAGAACCAATATCAATGAAACTTTGTAGGATCAAAGTAGATATTATGTTAAAGATTTCATGCTTTAAATCATGCAGAATGATGTAGTATACAGTGAGAACCAACTCAGATAAAGTCACTATTCTCATAGAGTATGATAGAGATATGAGAGTAGGAAGTAATGAACATTGCTCAATGAGTGAGGAATGAGAGAGCTATGGTATAAGCTCATCTTCTCAATGAAGGTACATGGAAATGATGTCTAAATCTCGAGATACACATGGGATTTTCATCTCATCTTTTATAGCTTTTGTTGGATCCAAGGATTTGAATTTGAATTCAAATCTCCACCTAAAAGTAATCCTAAAGTAGAGGATTGATTCTCTCTTGACTTCAACTACCAAATGATACAAGTTAGATGCTTCCTAACTCCTCGTGGGTTAATTGGCCTTTTACAATGGGTAATTAAACTCAAAGTTACAAGAGGTTGTACATATGAGCTTCCCAAATGATATGCTAATACATAAAGCTTATGTGTATTCATCAAGTATGTAGGCTTGGGCTTAATTGCACCAACATAGATGATAGAGGGTATTATTCTATGAAGGCATTTTTACTTCTTCTAGCTTTGAAGTTTTGATGTCTAGATTGTATAACACTTATTCGGGGCAACCATGAAAGCAGACAGATTACACAAGTGTATGGATTCTATGATGAATGTCTTTGCAAATATGGCTTAATAAATGTGTGCCGATATTGCATAGATATTTTTGATTACATCATCCTTTCAACATTGATTGAAAATTGGATATTCAATGTTCATGGTGGTCTTTCACCACAGATTCTGATTATCTTGGCGATGTAGATAATTGGAATTCTACATCAGGGTACATTTTTCATTTTGATGGAGGTGCTATCTTTTGGAGATCTCATCTTCAAGAATGTACAATTGTTTCCACCACAAAAATAGAGTATGTTATCCTGCGGGCGTGGTTTAGCGAATGTGCCTTGTACTCCTAGGAAGATGGCTAGGGTTCAAGTCCCACTTGAGGCTGGATGCTTCAGAGTTCCCCAAGATGGGTGCCTCTACCTTACGAGGTTGGGTGTGTGTGTCTTTCCAATTCATTGTACTCTTTCAAAAAAAAAAAAAGAGTATGTTGTAGCAAGTGAGGCATATGAGGGAAGCATTGTGGCTTTTCTCGTCTTGCTTGTGATATGGGTTTACCTCAACATGTACCTCGTTTGCTTAGTGATAGTCAAAGTGGTATTGCTTTGGCTAGGAATCTAGTCTATCATGCAAAGACCAAGCACATTGAGGTAAGTATCACTTCATTCAAGACTGCTTAGCCACTGAGTGCATTATTCTTGAGAAGGTTCATACTCAAGATAATGTTGTACATGCTTTGACTAAAGATCTAACACATGATTGCATTCAAGACTGCTTAGCCACTGAGTGCATTATTCTTGAGAAGGTTCATACTCAAGATAATGTTGTACATGCTTTGACTAAAGATCTATCACTTCATTCAAGACTGCTTAGCCACTGAGTGCATTATTCTTGAGAAGGTTCATACTCAAGATAATGTTGTACATGCTTTGACTAAAGATCTAACACATGATAGTTTTTTGCATTGTTGTCACTTGATGGGGGTTACTTGATTCATGATCTTAAATAGTTACATGTATATTGTGTAACATGTCCATCACATGGGAGATATTGTTTGTATACTTACACTCAAGTATTCTTTATCATTCCTTTCTCTCTTATTCACTTTGGCCATATTGGCCTTTAGTGGGAGATCGCTACAATTAATGTCCATGTGAAAGGCAAAATGGTTGTTAGACACTTTTGTATATGTTCTTTAATAAAACATATAGTGGGCTAGTCAGCCATAGAGTGAAAGCTCAATTGCATTTGTAACACCCGGGAAATATGTATTCATGCTCTCTATGTCTCATGTGTTTTCTGCATATTTTGCAGCCTCTATGTGGAGTACTATGTGCAGTGTCTGGAGCTCTCTTTTCTAATACAAGGGTATCATCATGGAGCTCTTGAAAAGGAAAATGACTGTGGTGCATTTCCAACACACCACTTCATCTCTCTTGTGTACTATGTGTTGTCAACATATTATGCAGCCCCCATGTAGAGTACTGTGTGCAGCATCTAGAGATTGATTTCCACTGCAAAGATATCCTTGTGGAGCTCTCGAGAAGGAGAATCCACCATGGTGCATCACCATTGTAATACTTTAGTTCTCACAAAAAGAGAACTCCTTTTAAGGGAGAGATTGTTACTTTGAAAAGATGATATCTTTATTGTCCTTTCATTCATCAATTGAAAGGATCTTTGAATATAAGCTATGATGATTCATAGGGCATTGATTTTGTCATTTTCAAAGACTAGTTGAAATTCTTTTATTCCTTATTTCTCCTTCCTTAGAGTTTGATAATAGTTACTCTTTACGACACTTGCATTGTGGTTTAGGAAGAGAAATTTGATCTATTATTTAAGTTCTTGGCCTTGTTGATTAGGCATATCATGGGTTTTTATGGAATTTAGAATTCCATAAGAGGGAGTTTAAACTTAATGCTTGATTTTTCATTTTGTGAGCATTTTCAATATGGAAAGAAAACTAGGAATGTGCATAAGACGCACATTGAGTCTTCAATTTAGTCTCTATATCTCATTCATACAGATGTGTTTGTCCTATGCTTACAAGGTCATTAGCTGATTCTCTTTACTCTATTACTTTCATAGATGATGCTATTAGAAAAGTCTGGGTATATCCTATCAAATCGAAGAATGAGGTATTCCCTACCTTCAAAAAAAGGTTTGCTTTAGTTGAGAGTGAAAAAGGAATTAAGCACAAAGCTTTACATTCAGATGATGGGGGTGAGTATACCTCACATGAATTCAACAATTTTGTTATGATATGGGTCTACCTCAGCATGAACCTCATTTAATCAATGATAGTCAGAATGCCATTGCTTTGGCTAAGAATCTAGTCTATCATGCAAAGACCAAGCACATTGAGGTGATGCATCACTTCATTAGAGATTGCTTAGCCATTGAGCACATTATTCTTGAGAAGGTTCACACTCAAGATAATGTTGTAGATGCTTTGAACAAAGCTCTACCACACGATATCTTTTGACACTATTTTCACTTGCTTGGGGTTACTTGATTCATGATCTTACACAACTACTTGTATATTGTGTAACATGCCCATTAGATGGGAGGTATAGTCTCTATACTTACACTCATGTATTATTTATCATTCTTTATTTTTCTCCCATAGCCACTTTGGCCATATTGGCCTTTAATGGGAGATTGTTACCATTAGTGTCCATGTGAAAGATCAAATGGTCACCGAACACTTTTGTATATGTTCTTTGAACAAAACATATACTATCTTAGTTAGCCATAGACTAGAAGTTCGACCACATTTGTAACATCTAAGCAATCTGTGTTCGTGCTCTCTGTGTACTATGTGTTTTTTTTGCATATTCTATGCGCCATGTGTAGAGTGTGTGGCATCTAGAGCTCAATTTTCTACTAGGAGAATATTGTCGTGGAGCTCTCAAGAAGGAGATTCCACCATGGTGCATCAACATTGTATCATTTCAAGTCTAATAATATAAAGTAAACATTATCTACCAGGTGCAATCAAATGGTAGACCTAGCCATTTCATCCAACTCATCCCAATCATTTCATCCATGTGAGTAGGCTTCTTTGAGATTCCATTTAATTGCTTCCATTTCCTCCTCTAGATAAGCACATCTTTAATCTGATTCTTCTATAGAGAAAATTTTGTTCCATTAAATTTTGGGATCTCAAAATGGTCATTTCTTTGCAAGTGATATATCCTCTTGGGAACATTGGCAATAAACCTTGATCCACTAGATGTGCCTGAGATCTCTAATGCCATGATGATAGAGAACTCACTAGAATGATAATGGAGATAGAAGAGTCCAAACAGACAGTAAGGCTCGAAAAAGGATGACCAAGTGTCAGATTCTAGGAAAAGTTCTAGTCTCCCCCAAAAAAGGATTAATGAACAACAATGATTGGCCAAAAGGATTATGTGAGAATCTATATGATCACACCAATAAGTGTTTCAAGGAGTAAATCAACCACTGTATAGTTGAAAAGAAAACTAGAAACATTTTGCCAAAGTTGCCTTTGCAAAATGAGCATGTGAACAGTGTCAGAAGCTCATAAAACTACAAGCTCGTAGAATTGGAGACTCTTTCAACTTGATGCAAAAAATGCATTTTTTAATGGTTGGATAAGTGAAGAGGTATACATGTCACAACCTCCAGGTTTTGAAAACCCTAATCATACATCTTATGTTTGGAGTCTTTAGAAAGCATTATATGGATTGAAACAAGCTCCTATAGTTTGAAATTATAGGTTGATTACATACCTCCAAGATCAAGGGTTCAGAACTAGCAACTCATATCCTTCTTTGTTCATCAAAAGGGATCACAATGAGGTTATCTACCTATGTGTATATGTAGATAACATGATTGTGATAGGTGATGACTTGAATGGCATTCAAAGGATCAAAAGACATATGCAAGAGGAGTTCAAGTTCAATGACTTAGGTGAGCTCACATATTTCTTAGGTATGCAAGTGATTTATACAAATGAAGGATGTATCTAACTCAAAGAAGATACATTCAAGATCTACTTCTTAAGTTCAAAATGGAGAACACTAAGCTTGTAGGTAGACCTTTGGAAATGAATCATAAACTAAGTCTTTATGAAGGTGAACAAATTGATGATTCTAAAGAGTATCAAAGCTTAATTGGTAGCTTGATATATGCTACTCACTAAACACCATATATATCCTATAGTGTGGGAGTACTTAGCTAGTTCATGCACTCACCTAGAAAACCACACATGGATGCTGCAAAGAGAGTACTCAAGTACTAGCACTCAAGGTTAGGAACGAGGTGCAAGAACATGTCAAAGAAGGGGACACACAAGAAAAAGGAGCAAGTAGGGAGCTCCAAGAAGTACATGTCAAATTTTCAGAAGGAATCCCTATAAAAATAGTGATTTTCATCACTTAAATCCATTCTAAATACCATTTCGTATTTTTGTAACTCCATTATGTTCAAGCCAAGGAGTCCTCGAGCTTGAGGAGTATTAGAAGTATCATCCTACTAGTTTTCATAATTTTCAGACTCTGTTTGAGCCCTCAAATAAGCCCTCGAACCTAATTTTTGACTAGGCCAAACACTAGGTTTGGACAGGGACAAAACTAGTCAAAAAACTATAAAAAGAGCTAGAGAGATAATTTTTGGGGTTAGCATCTTTGTGGTTAGCTTGTTAGAGAGTTAGCTTGTTAGAGATTGAAGCTTTGTAAGTGAGTTCTTTGTAATAGAAGCTTTCCATTGTTCCTCTCTTTGCTCTTATCGTGTGCGTGTGTGTGTTGTGTACGTGTGTGCATGCTTGTGTGTGCTTCACTCATGCACTT
Source organism: Ceratopteris richardii (assembly GCA_020310875.1). Classification (NCBI taxonomy): domain Eukaryota; kingdom Viridiplantae; phylum Streptophyta; class Polypodiopsida; order Polypodiales; family Pteridaceae; genus Ceratopteris; species Ceratopteris richardii. Next base: position 158,952,645 of record CM035411.1, on the reverse strand, counting down.
GTGCCTTCACTTGCTCATGGTCTTCATACCACTCCTCACATCTCTACGGATTGACAAGTAAAGGAGGTGGTACTCATACTTGAGCTACACCAAACTTTGGTGCCGTTACTGGGGAAAGAGCTTCGAGGACGAGCATTGTGATGGTAATATCATAGATTTGCGATGTTGGAAGGTAAAAACTAGTCATTTTTTGTTATTTTTTTTATTTTTCTTCTCCGTCTTCATCATCATCACCATCTCCATCTTGTTCCATTTTCATCTTCATAGAAATTTTTCATTTTTCACTAGATTTTCCATGTTTTCACCTCATTTTCCATTCGTGGGTGTGCAAGAAGGGAAGAGAGAGAGGCAAGGTGCTTGTGTGTGCAAGTTTCTATGATTTCCATGACCCTATGCTTGATGCACAAGCCTCAACATTGAAATTCGTTCTCAACAAAAATCTCAGAAAATCACGATTCTGTGGTGAAAATCGCGATTCAGTGAAAAATTCAAAATTTTTGAAAATCGAGATTTTCTCACTTTTGGAATTTCTTGCCTAAAAGCATTGTAAAAAAGAACACAATTCTGAGGTCATTCTCAGAATCATGATTCTCTGGTTGTGCTAAAAATTGTGATTCTCTAAGTTTCTCAAAAACAGAATTCTCTGGTCATTCTCGATTCTCAAAAACATGATTTTCAGTCAAAATCGTGATTTTCAGCTCCAAAACACGATTTTCAGTCCAAAATTGCGACTTTTTGGTCATAGTCAAAATCTCGATTGGCACAAAACAAAGCTTTGCATTTGACATAGCCTGAGAATCATGTATTGCACATGCTGAATCATTCACAGATCTTTCATAGTCTACGAGCTTATACATCCCACGACATAAAATGCCAAAAGCAAGTGTATCCATGCCTATCATGCTCTATCACCAAGAACATTCTCTCCGATGTGTCATCTAGATAGAAAACTTTGCCTAGTGTCTCTGGGTCTTTGAATTTGTAGATCGTGATTATTGGGTTAGGTTGATCTGGTTTGAATCTCCAAAAGGCTTTCTCCGTTTCTCTATTCAAGAATAGTTATATGCTTTTGTTGTCTTGAGGGATCCACTTTGGAGTGATCACTCTGGTCAAAACTAACTTGCCTCTAGGAGTCTTAGGTTCTCATCCTAGGTCCCCTTGCTCTAGGTCTCCTATCTCATTCTCAGGAATGATATTTCCAAACTCATCTGTCCTGTCTGATAAGCTCATAACCACATACATGGTTTCTCGTTTATCAATATATGAACCATCTTCGAACTTAACCACTAGGTGTTCAAGTCCAAAGGGTTGATTCGAATTTTTGAGTTGGACAACTAATCACCTTAGATCATCCTCATAGATGTGTGCACCTAATTGGTTGGTCCTTCTGTATTCCAATTGCGTTTTATAGGGACCTTCTGGTGTTTGTAAATAGGCATTGTTTGAGCTACCTACATGTCTTTCCATGTTGAAAGACATTTCTGAGTCACTTGTGTCTGAACTTAGCACGTAAGGATAACCACTTAGTTATTGAGCCCAAGACTTAGCTATATGTTTGACACTAGCCTTAGAAGATCTAATGCTTTTTCTATCCTTGCCTAAGTATCTACTAGATCTAAGGTTCATAAGCCTTGGTTAAGAGTCCAAAATTTCCCCTTTATACTGCTCAAAATCCTTTGGAGCCCTCTTTGCTTTCCAATCCCACTTGAGGGTCAACTTCAAATTAGCTTATCTGAAAATCAACTGGGACTTTTGATAAAAAAGTTATGTCAAATCAAGCTCCTGTGGGTCAAAACAAGCAAACATGAAGTTATGAGAAAATCATCATTTTGAGTGAGAATCGCGATCCTGAGCAATCTTGAAAACCACGATTTCCACTAAGAACTGCGATCTTGAAACATCCAAAAAATCATGATTTTGAGCGAAAATTGTAATGCTGAGACACCTTAAAAAATCACAATCCTGACTCAGAATCGGGATGCTAAGCAACCCCAAAAAAAACGCATTCCTGATAGAGAATCGTGAAAAACGCGATCCTAGCAAAGAATCGTGAAAAATGCGATCCTGACAAAGAATTGTGAAAAACGCGATCCTGACAGAGAATTGTGAAAAACGCAATCCTGATAGAGAATCGTGGAAAACGTGATTCTGACAGAGAATTGTGAAAAACGCGACCTGATAGAGAATCGTGAAAAACGTGATCCTGACAGAGAATCGTGAAAAACATGATCTTGATGCCCAAACTTGAGGCACCCAATAAACGTGTTTTTGAAAGCTATATTTTGTGCAAAATGCAGCGTTCATCGTTCCCAATAGATGGTTCAGTTCGAGCTACTCAGAAATCGCAGCTTGTACATAGTGATGTTTGTGGTCCTATGTAGACACCTTCTTTTGGAAACAATCTTTACTTTGTGACCTTGATTGATGATTTTTGGAGGCATGCATGGGTATATCCATTGAAAGCAAAGTCCAAAGTGTTTATGTGCTTCAAAGAGTTTCTTGTCTTGGCTAAAAATTATTCAACATGTAAAATGCGCACCCTCTGTTCTAATCAGGGGGGAATATATGTCTTCTGACTTTAATGCATTTCTGGCTGAATGTGCGATAAAACATCAGAGTACAGTGTTGTATACACCTCAACAGAATGGAGTTGCTAAATGGAAGAACAGGTCACTCATGGAGATGGCGAGGTGTATGGTCAAGAGTCAGGCTTTACCACATAGTTTTTGGCTTGAGGCCGTTATGTGTGCAGCATATGTACTTAACGGATGTCCCACTAAAGCATTGCAGTCTATCACTCCATATGAGGCTTGGCATGGTCGTAAGCCATGTGTTGCCCACCTGCATGTCTTTGGTTGTCTGTCATATGCATTAGTGCTTGAACAACATCATACGAAATTGGATGATAAAGCAATAAAATGTATTTTTGTTGGGTATAGTTCTGAACGCAAAGCCTATCCTCTAAATCATCCACAGACTAAACACATTTTGGTTAGCCGTGATATTGTTTTTGTGGAAGATGCTATTCAGCCTTTACTTTCATGTATGAAGCAGACATCTGTTAGCTCCAAAGACATGTATGATAGTTTGGTGCCTCTTTTTATAGGTGGATGGTCTAGTGCTGGTCCTAATGAGGCAACTTCTCAACCTTTGCAGATTTCATGTGATGATGCAAATCATTCCATTTCTGATGCAGATTTACATGATGCACTTGTTGATGAGAGAGCTGATATTGAGGAGGCAAAAACTATGCCAAAGTGGCTAATGCAAACTTTGCATGACAACAAATTAGATGCAACTCTATCATATCCTACTCTGTCAAGCTCTCATAGTGCCTCTTTTGCATCAAATTGCTATGCTATGGCTGCCTCTAGTCTTTGTGATGAGAATGAGCATGTTTTGTTTGATGAAGCACAAAACTCTGAAAATTGGATGGCTATTATGCAATCTGAATATGATGCTATAATGAAGAATGGTACTTGGTCTTTATGTGACTTGCCTCCTGGCAAGAAGGCCATTGGCATCGTGGGTATACAAGCTGAAGCGTACGCCTAATGGCATAGTTGATACGTATAAGGCTAGGCTTGTTGCAAAGGGTTATGCATAGGAAAGAGACATTGATTTTGATGAAACCTTTGCACCTACATGCCGAATGACTACTGTTCGTGGCATCTGTGCACTTGCAACTCATTGTGGTTGGAATGGACATTAGTTGGACATTAAAACAACATTTCTAAATGGTGAGTTGCATGAAGAAGTGTATGTTTTTCAACCCCATGGCTTTGTGTAGAAAGGGCATGAAAACCAGGTGTGCAGGTTAAAGAAGGCATTATATGGTTTAAAGCAAGCACCACGTGCTTGGTATGAAAAGGTACATGCCTATCTAATTGCACATGGTTTTGGGAACAGTCCCACTTACAGTACCTTATATGTTAGGCATGCAAATGATGTGCTTCTGATCATTGTTGTGTATGTTGATGACATGCTGCTCACTAGTCCTCATGTGCTTTTGATCATTGTTGTGTATGTTGATAACATGCTACTCACTAGTCCTCATGTGCTCACTAGTCCTCATGAGAAGCATATTGCTGATTTTAAGGTTGATTTGCATGCCTCATTTGAGATGTCTGATTTGGGGCATTTACGTCATTATTTGGGCATTCAATTCATGCAAGTTGATTGCGGAATAGCTTTGTGTTAAACAAAATATATTGACACATTATTGCAACATTTTGGGCTTGAGGACTATAAGCCTATAACCACTCCTATGGAGATAGGTTTATGATTGAGTCTTCATGATGCTGGAGATGCATTTGATGTTGTTCTCTATCAGCATGTTGTTGGATGCTTGATTTACTTATGCATTACTCGACCAAATATTTAGTTTGTTGTCTCACAGATGAGCAGGTTTATGCATTTCCCAGGTGTCAAGCATTGGCAGGCGGTTAAGCGCATCTTTCGCTACTTGAGTGGTACTCGGCTACTTGGATTGTTTTATCCCAAGGGGGGATCACTACCGCTAGATTTGCATGATTTTTTTGATAGTGATTGGGTTGATTGCTATGACACTCGTGTGTCCACTAGTGGCTTTTGCTTCATGCTTGGTACCTCATGTATATCTTGGTTGAGCAAGAAGCAGCCTAGTGTGGCCACTTCTAGTTGTGAGGCTGAGTATAGGGCATCCTTCACAGCAGCAACTATTGTGTGTGTGTGTGGCTCAGACGCCTTATGGCTGATTTGGATGTTGGTCAGTCTTCTCCCACCACCATCTTCACTCACAATCAGAGCACATTGGTAGTTGCAAGGAACCCTGTGTTCCATGATCGCACTAAGCACATTGAGGTGCATTATCATTATGCAAAGGAGAGGTTCTCTGCTGGAGAGATCAGCTTGGCATATGTGCCCATGTAGGGGAACATTGCAAACCTTTTCACGAAGGCTCTACCTAGGGAGAAGTTTGAAGCTTTCCTCAAAGCTTTGGGCTTACTTCCTTTTGTGGATTGATTCTACATAGCTTGGAACTTCCTTATACATGAGTGCTAGCTCCTTGTTCACCACATCACTCCCAAGGGGGACTTGTTGATATATTTAGGTAGTGATGTGTGTGAACACACTAGGACCGCCGGGGCACTTTTTTCCCTCTTTAGGAGGTTTTTTCCCCAGTTTGTATATATTTCTATAGCCCTCGCGGGTTACTTATCTTTGTACATTCTAGTGGTAATACATTCAGTATCGTGTGTTGTGCTCCAAGCTTCTCCTACTTCCTTGTGCTGTTCATGTGCTTCCGCAGATGTCTAACCCAATAGGAAGGAGCTTCCCTAGCCTCAATTCTAGATATCTTATACCTGGACTTCGCATGTAGTACAAACAAGGGTTCTTACAATCTGCACCCCACCCCCCCCCCCCCCCCCCCCCTTATACCAAACAAGCATTTTAGATTCTTTAAGTCTCCATTCAAATGTCACTCAATTTTAAACATTCCACATTGCTGAACAGTTAGGGATTCTCTGGAATGTTGCCTTTGGATAAGATTTGGAATGTCTGTCTTTAAGAACAACTACTTTAGTGTGTTATTATTCTCAAATGGAACTTAAGCACACCCAACCCACCATAACTCTATTTCTGATTATACTTTGAGAAATGCAATATCAAATTTCCCAAGGCTATAGTCCAAAGCTCTATTCATTAGTGCAATGCTTATTCTCTCCATCTTTTGAGTTTTTTTTTAAATTTCATATTCATCAAGTTTTATTACAAATTTTAAAAGGCCAAAACATTCATGTTCTTTTATATCATAGAAATGAACCATGTATGTTTGTAGTCTTATAACATCTATCCATATATTGTTAAATGCATTGTAAGTGAAATGTAAAGTTTGTTTTCCTACCTCATAAGGCATGTTACCATGAATTTGTTTATGATCACCAAATATAGATGTGATTTGCTTATTCAAGCGGAGGCAATACTTTCCTACATGATGAGGCAATCCAAAGCGGAGGCAATACTTTCCTACATGATGAGGCAATCCAAAGCTTTTTACTTTATTAAATTTAAGAAATTCACACCAAACTTTTGAAATTCCTCTATAAACCTTTCTACTCACTCCAACACCATCACAAACCTCTTGAATTTGAGATGGTCCTAAAAAAAAATTCATTTCTTTCATGAGTTTTTGAAAAATAAACCATTTTAAGCATGCATTCTCATTCAATCAACAATTTTAAAACATCATGCAAACTCATAATTTCATTACAAAAACTTGCACGTACTCAAAACTTCTCAACATGTTTAAACCTAGCACATTTGTTACATAATGTCTTGCAATTTTCATTCTCTTTTTCTTCTAGATAGATTTTTTAGTCAAATCTAAAAAAGGCTTTATTTGTTTTGAATGCATTCTCAATCCTATAGAAGTTTCTTTGATTTTGTTTGAAAGCTTCTAACTCAGAAGTCAAGTGCAAAAACTTTTTTTCTAGATCCTTCTTATGTAAATCCCTCTAATGTAATATATTTTGTAGATAATTTATGTACTGCATATAGTTCTTTGAAAACTCATAGAGCCTTGAACAATATCCATATAAACCTTCATCACCATCTCGTACAAATCTAATCAGATCATGAAGATTATGAAAAGGTGGATACCTTTCAGTTTGTGGACAATTGGATAAACAACTCCATCTGTCCATATGTGAATATGCTTTTTGCCTTCTTTGTGTAATGCATCAACTTCACAAGGTTTTAGATCTCTTTGGAATACCTTTCTTGTTGTTGCATGCTCATGTCTGATTGCAATATTGGTATGGAACTTACCATGCAGAGTACGGCTAGATGAAAGTGTTTTGGATTGAGGTTCTCCATGGAAAAACATCTAAAATTATGAGATAGAGAGAAGCCGATCTACTTTGGAGAGTAGAGTAAAAAAGTGAGGAATGTCCTAAACACACAACATATAGGTCAAAGAACTAGAAGAAAAAGTTCAAAATTCATTGAACACCCGATGGGCACAAACTTTGAGGCATATCACTTTCCATGATTTTCACACAAACTTTTTCTCTCTTCCAAAACTAAAATATTCACATAAGATACATTTTAAATGGAGACACATGGAATCGTTTAAGATAACTTGACAACATTTATCTAGATTAAGCACAAGTAATTGAAATCCTTACATGACCCTTTTTTTGCCGTTTTCTCCCTAATGATATAATCAGTTTTGTGTTATTCTCCTAAATTCTTGTTCTTCCTTGTGATGTTCATATGCTTCCACAATCCTCAAAATTCAAAAATTAGCATTAGAGTAGGTTGCTACTTGTTGAGATATCAAGCTCAACATGTTATAATCCAGGGTGAGATGTATCAGTTTTTCATTTTTCTGACATGTATAGTGGTCACACCAGTATATGTCAGGGATACTTCATTGAGCTTTATTAGATTTATCTACCAAGAGTGATGGCACATTTGTTCCTTGCCAGCTCACTCATTCGCGGACATTAGGTTTTTCCTTATGTACTGGTCTTTATATATTGCACTTCTTGTATTCTTGTTTTAGGTCATTCTTGTACATTCCTTTTTATGTAATAGAAGAAGGAGAAGAAGATTAGTCTTCCTTGCCTCAATCTGTGTGTGCTTCTCCTTGAGAGTGAGTGTGTGTGAGCTCTCTTCCTTATCTCCTTCCTCGTGACATGGTATCAGAGCTAGTGTGGCTGTAGAGAGCTCGTGGAGAAGGCGATGGTGAAGACTTTGCGGTAAGGTGTGGAGAAAATGCAATTCACAAACGACATCGTCAGATCAAAGTTTCGGAGCCATCTCGACCTCCGTTTTGAGCCCACAAGGTAGGGCCCACAAAAAAACCAGGTCAGTTTCAGAAATTCTAACTTGTGCTGTGTTTGACAACACTCATATATTCCAGATCCAGAATTTCAAGCGATTCCATGTATTGTTGATACACAAAAACTGTGTTTTTCTGAGATCGAATTGTCACATCATAGTGCAACAGTGTTCAAGCATAAGTGCTGCTTGTAGTGTTTTGCAGTGTTGTGAATTGCTGCAAAAATGGCAAACACAGATGGAATGAGTCGGCTTATGAGCGATAAGATAGACAAGAACAACTTCCATGCTTGGAGATTCAGAATGACGAATTTCTTGATGGGAAAAGGCTACTGGAAGTACATTGAAGGAGAGAATGAAAATGCTCCGCAGTTACCTGAGAGGAATCGGACTGCGGACCAGTTAAGAGCATATGAGGAATGGAATCAAGGAGCATGAAAGGTAATGTATTGGCTATCTGTTAGCATACATGATAGCATGATTGGGCACATACAGGATGCCAAGACACCGAAAGAGGCTTGGAACAGTTTGATCACTTTTTATGAGACTAATAGAAAGACACAAAAATTGCAACTCAAGAACGAGCTGCATACATTGGAAAAGAAGAGCATGTCGGTAAGTGACTACACTCTAAAAATCAAAAGCATATGTGAGTCACTTGCATCTATTGGCATGAATGTAGATGATGATGATAAGGTGGAAGTGTGCCTTCGTGGTTTAGGAGCTGCATATAAGCAGTTCAGAACGTCTATACAGACTAGAGAAAATATTCCGAATTTTACTGATTTGGTATCCATGCTGATTATTGAAGAAAAGAATCTTGGTGAGGATTCAAACTCCCAAGGAAAGCCCAGTTCTGAGAAGGTATTCTACTATGGCAGAGGAAGAGGCAGAGGTAGAGGTTTCGGAAGTGGAAGAGGAAACAGTAACCAAGAGTAAGGTGAACAACATAATCATCCAGGAGGAAGAGGACAGTTTCGAGGCAGGGGGAGGCAAAGAGGTCGCAAAAATTTCCAAAGAAATGATTCAGGTAATGATAGTAAAGGATGCTAGAATTGTGGTAAACCTGACACTTTGAATGTGATTGCAGGTTGAAGAATCAAAATAACTGAAGGTAGCAAAACAATTATGCATCCACAAGTGCAGATGATTCTGAGAAGCTATTCATGGTTCAACATCACATGATGAATATGATGTCTACTGGTATTTCAAAATCGAATGATAATGTCTGGTATGTTGATTCAGGTGCTTCAAATCACATGACGAGTCATACAGAATTGTTTAGTAGTTTGCAGAAAATGCCAGTTCCTAGATATGTTGAAATAGGTGATGATACATCACATCCTATTGAGCATACATGAAACATAGCATTGTCTATGGAGGATGGGAAGGTAAAACATCTTGCTGATGTGCTGCATGTTCCAAACATAACAAAGAATCTGGTTTCTATTGGACAAATGGTTGACTAGGGATTACAAGTCAGGCTCAATGTTGATGGGTTATATGTAGAAGAATACAAACATGGTGGACGATTGATCTCCAAAGGAAACAAAGTGGGTAGGATGTTCACCTTAAATGTGAAAGTTCCTGAAATGAATGCAGCCATGTTTGCAAAAGGTGCATGAGTTATTGTTGTATAGAGATCTGGCACAAACAAATTGGACATGCAAATCTGCAAAGGCTGAAACTGATGCAGTCAAAGGAGATCGTTCATGGACTACCAGATTTCAAGGTTTCAGAGATGCAAAATGTATGTGCAGCATGTCAATTTGGTAAACAGTCAAGATCATTGTCTCCACATGACAAGCATGTTAGTGAGAATGTGCTAGAAATAGTACATACAGATGTTTGGGGTCCTGCAAAGACCACATCTATGGGTGGTTGCAAGTTTTATGTTACTTTCATTGATGACCATACATGAAAAGTGTATGTATATTTCATGAAAGAGAAGAGTGAGGTATTCACTCACTTCCAGAATTTTAGAGCTATGGTGGAAAAGTAGACAGGGAAGTATATTCAGACATTAAGATCTGATGGAGGAGGTGAATACATGTCAAATGAGTTTTGCAATCTTCTTAAAAGTCATGGAATTCGACGTTAGTTTTCATGCAGGTACACACCACAACAGAACGATGTTTGCTGATATAAAAAATGGACATATTGTAGAAATAGCAAGAGCCTTGATGGAAGAAAAGAATATGCCTCATGGTTATTGGGCAGAAGCTGTGCATAAGGCTGTATACATCATGAACAGAACTCCAACTACTGTTGTACATCAAGTTACACCTGAAGAGAAGTTCATAGGTAAAAAGCCAAACTTATCACATATGAAGGTTTTTGGTTGTATTGCATATGTACATGTTCCAGATGAGTTGAGGATGAAGCTTGATCCAAAAGCAAAAAGATGTGTCTTCATTGGATACTCCCTTGAGCAAAAGGAATATAAATGTTATAACCCACTCACACAATAGGTGAAGGTGAGCAGAGATGTGGTATTTGATGAAATGTCAAGCTTCTATGAAGATGCCAAAGAAGGACTGAGTTTTGAACCAAATGACAAAGAAAATGCTGAAAAATCAAGTATAGAATCTCAGGTTTTGAGTGGACCGGATGCATCACCAAGCAAAAGTTCCAACTCAATCCATGGAGTGGAAGATTATGTGGAAATTTAAGTCCAGAAAATTCATCAAATACATCCAAGAAAGGTAAAGAAAAGCTTTCTACTGGTCATAAAACATGTGCAAGTTTTGAAGATGTTGATGGAGATTCAAGCGATTCAAAAAAGAGTCTTGATGAGGAACTTAGGTTGCCCTCTCTGAAGACTCTAAGAGTAAGAAATGCATATGCAGATGATACAAGGAGAAGTGACCCAGGATCAAGAAGATCTTGGAGGATGCGGGATTTAGTGCAACGATTGACATATGATAGTTACATGGCTCGTCATTGTGCCTACATGACAAAGGTAATACAAGATGTTGAACCTTCTTGCTTTGAAGATGCAATTGGAAATGCAGATTGGGAAAAAGCTATGGATGAGGAGATGGCTTCACTTTATGGGAATGATACATGGAAATTGGTTCCATTGTCACAAGGAAAGAAACCCATAGGATGCAAATGGGTTTACAAGGTAAAGCATAATGCTGATGGTAGCATAAGCAGGTATAAAGCATGGTTGGTAGCTAAAGGATATGCACAGACATATGGCATTGATTATGAGGAAATTTTCAACCCTGTAGCTAAAATTTCTACTGTGAGAACACTTTTTGCATTAGCTATAGCAAAACGATGGACCTTGCATCAGATGGATGTGAAGAATGCTTTCCTACATGGTGAGTTACAGGAAGAAGTATATATGGACCAACCACAAGGATATGAAGATTCAAATCATCCAGAATATGTTTGCAGGTTGCAAAAGGCTTTGTATGGGCTGAAGCAAGCTCCACGTGCATGGCATGCAAGGATTGTTGATTACTTAACCAACATTGGGTTCTCTATGTGTGATGTAGATCATTCACTATATGCAAGGAAGGCTGATGATGGCATCATGATTGTGGCTATTTATGTTGATGACCTGATTGTAGATGGTGATAATGAAGAAAGCATCAAAGAGGTAAAGCAACTTCTTATGCAAGAATTCGACATGAAAGATCTTGGTGTGCTGCACTATTTCTTGGGCATTGAGTTTATTCATACAGAAACAGGTATATGGATGTCACAAAGGCAATATGCCTTGAATATGTTGCAAAAGTATGGTATGGCTGATTGTAAGCCAATTTCTATGCCATTAGATCAGAATTTGAAGTTAGATACTACGTCAGGTGAACCATTGGAAAATGCCACTATGTATAGGAAAATTGTGGGAAGCTTGATATATCTCACAATTACGAGGCCTGATCTTAGCTACACTGTTGGACTTGAAAGTCAGTTTATGCAAGTTCCGAGGAAGCCACATTTGGATGCTTTGAGGCACACTCTACGTTATGTGGGTGCTACTTTGGATTATGCCTTGTTTTATGAAGCTGGTCTAGATTTGCAGGTTCATGGATACACCGATGCAGATTGGGCTGGTAGTACTCCAGATAGAAGATTTACTAGTGGCTTTCTATTCTCACTTGGAGGTGCAGCTATTACATGGAGTAGCAAAAAGCAACCCACTGTTGCTTTGTTGAGTACAGAGGCTGAGTATAGAGGTGCTGCAATGGCAGCATGTGAAGCATCATGGCTAGAGATGCTACTTGCAGATTTAGGTTTGGAAGTGCAAAAGCCTATCACTATCTATTGTGATAATCTCAGTAGAATATAGTTAGCACGGAACCCTGTTTTTCATGCTAGAACAAAGCATATCAAGGTACATTATCACTTCATCAGACAGAAGGTATTAGCAGGTGATACTGATCTTGTTTATGTGAGAACAGATGAGCAGGCTGCTGATATTTTCACTAAAGCACTTGGAACAGAGAAGCTGAAGAAGTTTCGGAAGATGCTTGGATTAGAGGACATGACGTTGAGCTTGAGGGGAGTGTTGAGATATCAAGCTCAACATGTGATAATCCAGGGTGACACGTATTAGTTTTTTGTTTCTCTGACATGTATAGTGGTCACACCGGTATATGTCAGGGATACTTCATTGAGCTTTATTAGATTTATCTACCAAGAGTAATGGCACATTTGTTCCTTGCAAGCTCACTCATTCGCAGATATTAGGTTTTTCCTTATATATTGGTCTTTATATATTGCACTTGTTGTATTCTTGTTTTAGGTCATTCTTGTACATTCCTTTTTATGTAATAGAAAAAGGAGAAGAAGATTAGACTTCCTTGCCTCAATCTGTGTGTGTGCTTCTCCTTGAGAGTGAGAGAGTGTGTGTGAGCTCTCTTCCTTATCTCCTTCCTTGTGACACCACTTTCTTTATGGCATCATTGACACCCTTCCTATCATAGTCTTGTAATTGCACCAATGAGCATAGTTGGCATTATTAGGATTCAAAATTTTTTCATTGTATGCCATAAAAATTTTGATTTGAGATCATTTCTCCCTTTAAACACACTTTTGCAGAAACTATGCTAGCCATTTTGTCCTTTTTTGCCAATCATATGTATAGTTTTTGTTTCTCCAATACAAGCGCCTTGGTCTATTTGGTGGCCTTGCCTACTATTGGGGGATTCTTGTGCAGAAAGGGATTTGAGTATTTGTAGGAGAATGGAGAAAGATAAGAAGCAAAATACTGACATTGGAAGCTTCTGTAGATTGATTATAAGTGGAAAAGTACAATGGTAATGCTCAATACAATCCAATGTTGTCTGTGCAAAATACCAAAGAGTGCACAATCACAAAAATACAAAATACCCAAGGTTTTGGTTGTTGCCGACCTTCTCTGCACCAGACCTCCACCTTCTCCAAGCTTGCACTTGTGCACACATTGCACTTCACTTCTCTACGTCGCACATTGCATGTCTCTTGCACTTCTCTTGCTTAGTATAGCCTATGCTCTCCTTGCTTAGTCCCTCAAGAATAATGCCTTGCCTTGATTTGAGTGTCGGTTCACGCACGCTCCTAACTGCTAGAGTATCTTGGTGCTCACTTTGATGTCCCAAGATTGTCTCCAAAAGTGGGCAGCCAATGAATCGTTGTTTTGTCTTGTAGTGACTTTAGATTAAAACAAAAAAATTTAATTGGGGGCCATACTTTTACTTCTGTGTACGCTGCCGCTTCACATACCTTCACATTTTGCCTTTTAATTCTTCAAATGTGCACCTAAGAGAGGGTTCACCTGAACCTTCAAAACACTTTTAAAAACACTTTGAACCTTAGAGAAATTACAGAAAGACCCTCTGCAACCTGCAACCAACTTTCTGCAATTTTACCCTTTGTGAACAATTAATTGTGCACTACCTGTGCACCTTGATACCCGACTTTGAATGCTTTGACTTCACCCATGTTGACCTTTGATCTTGAATATGTTAACTTTTGATTAGTTTGACTTTGACCTTTTGACTTTGACTATGGTTGACTTTGACCAATATGACTTTTATGGGTTCAACAGTTGCCCACCACCTAATGGGCTCTCCGTCCCGGAGAGCTACAGCCAAAACTCTAAGGAGAGATAACACCATGAGTCCTATGCTGCAAAAGCTCTAAAAGGATACTTGAGCAGCTATCAAGTCCACCAGAAGTAGTAGAGAACAGACACCAGAGAAGAACCAAAAGTGGAAATGTTGCATAGAAAAGCAAAGGATGGTGAATGGAGGGGGAAGGGAGGGCTAAGGGGGCTGAGATGGATAGGGCAAGGAGGGGTAAGGATGGGGCTGAGTAGAAGGGTAAAGGGAGGGTGAGGGAGTAGGAGTATGGGGTCTAGAGAGGGCCAAAATGATAAAACAAGAAAGCTTTAGAGGGTGCAAATGGGAAAATGGGAAACATATGGCAAAATGAGGTGAGAACAGACCATGTGGACCATGTGCATAATGAAAAACACATGATAAATGTGCTCAAAACATATGGGTTTGGACCAAAAGTCAGAGAAAAGGTGGAATTTTGGAAAAATTAAGTCAAAAAATGAGTCCAGAGGTGCCAAAATACTTGAAAATGACCCCAAGTTTGAAAAAAAAGGGCCATCCGAGTCACAATCTAGAGCCAAAAGAATTGGATCATGAAAAGTAAAAAAAAATATATTGTTTAATATTCATATATATATATATATATATATATATATATATATATATATATATATATATATATATATATATATATATATATATATATATATATATATATATATATATATATATATATATATATATATATATATATATATATATATATATATATATATATATATATATATATATATATATATATATATATAATTTTGAGAACGCACACATTGTAGGCCAGCTTAATTAAAAGAAAATAGAAAAATAAAATAAAATAAAAGGAAATAAAAATAAATCAATAAATAATAAAAATAAAGTAAAAAAATCAATAAAAAGAAAATAAAATAAAAAATAATAAAAAAAAGAAAATAGTAAAAAAAATTAAGGGGCAGGGGGGCGGGAGAGAGAGAGAGAGAGAGAGAGAGAGAGAGTTTTTTGAAAAATAATTTTAGCTTGAAAGGGGCTCTTTTTGTTTTTGGAAAAAAATTACCCTGAAAATTAAAAAATTGCTAATAAAATCCAAAAAAATGCAAAAAAATCAGGAAAAATTCTCAAAAACTTTTCCCAGCATTTTTAAGCCACTTTCCCACTCAAAACCATAGAGATCTTCCTTTATTCTTCCATTTTATCAAGAAAATGGCATTGAAAACAATGAAAAAAATGCTAAAAATGCCTTAAAAATTCCCAAAAATTTCCTAAATTTTTTTTCTTAGACTTAGGTTGTGAAATGGCTTCTAAGTTGCATAAAAATCAAGGAACAAACATGAAAATAGATAAAAACTACTAAAACTTGAGCAAAAATGAAATGAGAAGGCTATGTACAACTTGGACAGATTTTGCAAGTTCCAGGTGATCCATAAATCTTCAGTTGTGCTGATGATAGGCCTTGAGCCTTGATATGATGACTAAGGGAAACTCCTCCATAATCTCCAATTGTACTGCACTTCATTAGTTTTGTCTTCTTTTTAGGCATACTGACCATCTGATAGGGGTACCCTAAATCCTTCGTTTATCTCCTCCATACTGCATCTTTTGTATCTTTGTTTCAGCTACTTTATAACTTAATCTGCAAAATTTCATTTTTACTATTCCAGCTTCTTCATGCAATGGAACCCTCTGTTTCCAAAGACTTGCAGGTACTCCTTCCACATCCTTGTAAAGCCCTACACTTACTATCATAAAAATTGACATAACAGATGATATCCATACCAGTATCCATAACAAAGTGGTCATTGATATATGATTTGAAGTAGCTTCATCACTGCTGCACTTAAGGGCTTTTCTTTTCTTCTCTCTTCTATGGCCTTTGATTGAGAGTGTCTCACTCGAATTAGTAACCTGAATGATGTCCTCTTTTTCTTCATAGGCTTCCTCTCTACTTGAGTTTGGAAAAATTCCATAGGAGGAAGATGGGTCTTGTGCATGGAGCCAAGCCAACATGTTTTCTTCTTCATATAAATTTGCTTCTTCAAATAGATCCGCTTCTAGTTTGTCCAACAATAATTCTTCCATACAAATACCAATTGTCTGCATCATGCTGGTATGTCTTTGATTGTCTTGTCCTTCTTGTAAAAATATCTGCTGCAACTCTTTTCCCTCTTTCTTTACCCACATTGTGTCCTTTCCCCAGTCATGCAACACATTGGCATGCCTTAACCAAGGTCGCCCAATCAACAAGGGGAAACTTCCTTCTACCTGTGGTAGCCTTAGAACAACAAAGCCCAAGTTAAAGATGGTACCTTGTATCTAGACTAGGACTCCAAGAACCACTCCCGTAGGCCTTACTATGCTTTGGTCTACCAGTGTTACAGTGAAGTTGGCAGGTCTCGAAGGGTGTAGGCCAATCTTTTTCATGGTATATTCAGGCATCAAGTTAATGCCAGAACCACCATCTATAATGACTCCTTGGAACTCATGACCCTTGATTGAGACTGTTAACCGAGGGCTCTTACAATCTATGATGGGTGCTTCCCCACAATTTTATTTTTATGCATAACAACAGCCTTTGCCACTAAACTTGTTGTGGAAGCCTCATCAATTATCTGCAAGAGTTCTTCCTTGAATTTCCCATCCATCTTTATTAAATCAAAAATACTGACCTCCTTTTTTAGTCGCTGTTTTTTCCTGTAGTGACTTTAGATTGAAACAAAAAATTTTAATTGGGGACCATACTTTTACTTCTGTGTACGCTACCGCTTCACATACCTTCACATTTTGCCTTTTTAATTCTTCAAATGTGCACCTTAGAGAGGGTTCACCTGAACCTTCAAAACACTTTTAAAAACACTTTGAACCTTAGAGAAATTACAAAAAGACCCTCTGCAACCTGCAAGCAACTTTCTGCAATTTTACCTTTTGTGAACAATTAATTGTGCACTACCTGTGCACCTTGATACCCGAATTTGAATGCTTTGACTTCACCATGTTGACCTTTGACTTTGAACGGTTTGACTTTGACATTTTGACTTTGAATGCGATCGACTTTGACCAATATGACTTTTATGGGCTCAACACCTACACAACGACTTTCTATGCTCAATCCTTCTGCATATCAAAGGCAATATGGTTATTGATAAAGGAAGCAAACTTGGCTCATTTTTCCCTTTGTTTATATATCGAAAAGAACACTTGTTAGTTTTTTGAATAGCCTATGGCATGTATATGTCACAGCCAGTTGGGTCACATATCTCATATTAGAATAAAAAGTCTCTCTCGTTCTCTTTACTTGTGTGTGTTATTTCTTTTGTTAGCATTGTAAATATTGAGAGAGAAATAGGTGTAGAAGCTCCAATGGCATCTTCTAAAGGCTTAGAGAAGGATGTAAAAGAAGTCTCCTCACAATTGTTTTTGGTATACCCTTCCTATACGACTCACCCTCCAACTTGTGTGATGTAAGTGCTCCAATTGTGCCATAGGTCCATGCCATCACCCTCTTTGAAAGTATTCTTCTCCCTCTCCTATCCTCCATCCACACAATCTCTCTCTCTCTCTCTCTCTGTCTATCTATCTCTATCTCTATCTCTCTCTCTCTCTCTCCCTAAACTATCTCCTTCTCGTGTAGGTGTTGTACACTCCCCCAAGGGCATATCTGAGGCAATTCCAAAAGCACTCATGTAACATTACCCCTCTCTCTCTCTTGCATGTAATGATAGTTCCCCAATCCCTTCTTCTAGTTTTTGTGTACTAAGGATCTTAAAGAGGGCTCTCTCCAATGTGTCATGATGGAAGGGCAAGGTAAGCTCATCGGTGACCCCAATAGGCTCATCTCCTCCTGTTCTATAAAGACAAGATAGAACCACACATGGGGGAAAAACAAGTAGAAGAGGAAGATAGTCACACACTAGGAGATCAACTATTTAGTAGGCATTAGAACTTGTACTATCTCTTAGAACCCATAAGTTGTGCAAATCTTGCACTCGGAAGGAGTGGTGCAAGGAGTCTCTATGTGAAGCGTGGTAAGGATTTGGTGCTCCTATGGATAGGTGCCCACATTAACTGCATAAGGGAGTCTCTTGGTGCCTTCCCCATTCTTGGTTTTACTGAAGACAATTCATGTAATCAACTCTTTTTTGTCTTTTCCCTTTGTGCATACTTCCTTACACTTGAGTATACTTCTCTCTGTAGTTGTCTCTACTTGTTTGGGGCCACATTGTTAGTAGTTATTGTGACTAATTACTCTTGAGCAGTGCTCGCTACCCCTTAAGATTGACCCACAACCATCTACATTTTTGCACTCTTGGTGGGACTATAGGATCACACATAGTCATACTTATATATTCTTTATCATTTTTTCTTCTTCTCCCTTCAGTATATAAGCCATATTGGCCTCTCGTGAAAGATTGTTATTGATTGTTAACATTAACGTCTTGTGAGACACTACAAGAAATAGGGGGCCGTAGCGATGCCCCCGAATTGAAAAAAAAAACGAGAATCATCACTTATGCGACGCTAGTGTCGCATAAGCGACGGGTGTATTTTTTGGATTTTTTTTTTTAGGGACCTTCGTCGCATAAGCGATGCTAGCATCGCTTATGCGACGCTAAAAGTGTGCATCACAAATAGCATCGCTAACTAGCGACATTATTTGCGACGTTGGCAAACTAGATGGTGTCCCATAAGCGACGTCTTGTGTTCTAGAGTGTCGCATAAGACTCTAGAATGTAAAAAAAAAAATCGATTTCTCTCAGCACATTTGTGCCAGGATTTGGACGCGAGAGAGCAAGAGAACGAGAGAGAGAGAGAGAGAGAGAGAGAGAGAGAGAGAGAGAGAGCAAGAGAGAGAGAGAGAAAGAGAGACACACGCATATCATCATTGAAGCCAGGTATGCACACACACACACTTACACACACATACATATGCATACACACACATATACACACATAGACACACACACACATACACATAGACATACACACACATACACACACATATACACACATACACACATAATGTTGCATACACACACATATACATGCATACACACATACATATACATGCACACACACATATATGCATACACACACATATGCATACATAATGCACATGCAGACATACAAATACATAATGCATACACATACACACACACATACACACACGCATATACACACACATACACACACATACACACACATACACACACATACACACACACATACACACACACATACACACACACATACACACATACACACACATATATGCATACACACACACACATAGAGAGACATGCACACACATACACATACATGCATACATATGCATACATAATGCATATGCATATGCATACATACATACTTACATGCATACACACACATATGCATACATAACGCACATGCATACATACACATACATAATGCATATGCATACATAATGCACATGCATACATACACATACATAATGCATACAGACACATACACACACATATGCATACATACATGCATAAACATACACACATAGACACATACACACACATAGACACATACACACACATAAACACATACACACTCATAGACACACACACATACACACACATATACACACACACATACACACATAGACACATACACACATACACACATAATGATGCATACACACACATACACATGCATACACACACACATACACACATACACACATACACACATACACACACATATATGCATACACACACACACATAGAGAGACATACACACACATACACATACATGCATACATAATGCATATGCATATGCATACATAATGCATACATACATACTTACATGCATACATAATGCACATGCATACATACACATACATAATGCATACACACACATACGCACACATAATGCATACACACACATACACACACATATGCATACATACATGCATACACATACACACATAGACACATACACACACATAGACACAAACACATACACACACATAGACACATACACACACATAAACACATACACACTCATAGATGCACACACAACACATAGACACACACACATACACACACACATATACACACACACATACACACATAGACACATACACACATAATGATGCATACACACACATACACATGCATACACACATACACACACACACATACACGCAGACACATACACACACAGACACACACACACATACACACATACACACATACACACATACACACATACACACATACACACACATATATGCATACACACACATAGAGAGACATACAAACACATACACATACATGCATACATATGCATACATAATGCATATGCATATGCATACATAAATACTTACATGCATACACACACATATGCATACATAATGCACATGCATACATACACATACTTAATGCATACACACATATGCATACATAATGCATACACACATACACACACATATGCATACATAATGCACATGCATATGCATACATACATGCATACACATACACACATAGACACATACACACACATAGACACATACACACACATAGACACATACACACACATAAACACATACACACTCATAGACGCACACACATACACATAGACACACACACATACACACACACACATATACACACACATACACACATAGACACATACACACATAGACACATACACACATAATGATGCATACACACACATACACATGCATACACACATACACACACATACACACACATACACACACATACACACACATACACACACATACACACACACACATACACACATACACGCACATACACACATACACGCACATACATACACATACATACACACATACACACACATATATGCATACACACACATAGAGAGACATACACACACATACACATACATGCATACATAAAGCGTATGCATATGCATACATACATACTTACATGCATACACACACATATGCATACATAATGCACATGCATACATACACATACTTAATGCATACACACACATATGCATACATAATGCACATGCATGCATAATGCACATGCATGCATAATGCACATGCATACATACACATACTTAATGCATACACACACATATGCATACATAATGCATACATAATGCATACACACACATACACACATATGCATACATACATGCATACACATACACACAAAGACACATACACACACTTAGACACATACACAGGCATAAACACATACACTCTCATAGACGCACACACATACACATAGACACACACACATACACACAGATATACACGCACACATACACACATAGACACATACACACATAATGATGCATACACACACATACACATGCATACACACATACACACACACATACATGCACACACATACACACATACATGCACATACATACACACACACCTACACACACATATATGCATACACACACATAGAGAGACATACACATACATGCATAGATAATGCATATGCATATGCATACATACATACTTACATGCATACACACACATATGCATACATAATGCAAATGCATACATACACATACTTAATGCATACGCATACATATGCATACATAATGCATACACACACATACACACACATATGCATACATAATGCACATGCATATGCATACATACATGCATACACATACACACATAGACACATACACACACATAGACACATACACACGCATAAAGACATACACACTCATAGACGCACATAGATACACATAGACACACACACATACACACACATATATACACACACACACACATACACACATAGACACATACACACATAATGATGCATACACACACATACACATGCATACACACATACACACACATACACACACACATACACGCACATACATACACACACATACACACACATATATGCATACACACACATAGAGAGACATACACACACATACACATACATGCATACATATGCATACATAATGCATATGCATACATACATACTTACATGCATACACACACATATGCATACATAATGCACATGCATACATACACATACATAATGCATACACACACATATGCATACATAATGCATACACACACATATGCATACATAATGCACATGCATATGCATACATACATGCATACACATACACACATAGACACATACACACATAGACACATACACAAATGAACACATACACACTCATAGACGCACACACATACACATAGACACACACACATACACACACATATACACACACACATAGACACATAGACACATACACACATAATGATGCATACATACACATACACATGCATACACACACATACACGCACACACATACACACACATACACACATACACACACATATATGCATACACACACATAGAGAGACATACACACACATACACATACATGCATACATATGCATACACACACATATGCATACATAATGCACATGCATACATACACATACATATCGCATACACACACATATGCATACATACATGCATACACATACACACATAGACACATACACACACATAGACACATACACATGCATAAACACAACACACTCATAGACGCACACGCATACACATAGACACACACACGTCATCTCTCTCTAGTAGGATTCATCGTTGTTCAAGTTAATGAAAAACTATTATCTGATATCCATTCAGAAGCTTCAAGTTATTGATCGACAACTAGAGTAGAATTTACTATCTAATCTGCTCATATGTTTTCATTATTGCCATCATTTTGGTAAGACATCAATATAGTCTCATCTTCATTATCCTTATTGATTTCATTTATTTCTTCTATTGTTAAATCTATGTTGTCATGAGTCACATCATCTATTGATGGATTAATATCTATTTCTGGTAATTCCTCTTCCTCATCAGTAGAATCAGCATGTAGAGAATTATCCTCTTCATCAAAAAGATTAGTATCATTATCACGTATAATGATTCTAATTTCTCTTTCAAATGTTGATGTATCAGTATCTGATGTTGAATCATCAAGAAGACTTTCTTCGATCTTGCTAACAATAAACTGTTCAAACAATGACCTACCTCTAGGTTGCACATGAATGACTTGCCACCAAGGATGAGCATCTGGGTTTTTATAAAAAAATGTTTGTTCAATATGCCTAGGAAGAATATATGGTTCTTTATTAGATCGCATTACCTTGGAAGAATCAATTGGCCGAAACCCAGATAATTCCTTTCTTAATGTGAAATTACTACCTTTATACTCGGCTCGAAACCAATCAACCTTCAAAATGACCTATCAAAATATATAACAACAAAAACCCATTATTAGGTGCTTAAAAAAATAACTAACTCTATCATTAAAAATATAAACTTTTTTCTACCTGTTTGAATGTATGAAATGAAATTTCATAGATAGCAACAATAGTTCCTACGTAACCAAGTTCACCATCTATAAGGTTGGTGTCTTTTGAGTTAGCATGTGATAGTTGCTAGAAAGAAGCAACAATACTAGAATCCTCTGTTTTACGTAAAGAATCAATGGCTTTGATTCTAATATGTTGTCCAAAAGCCCACATATTAGTGAACATTCGAGCCTGCAAAAGAAATTCAATTAGTAAATAGAAGCTAATATACATATATGAAAAAAATAAAATATTATTAAAACAAAATTTCCTTTCGTTCACAACATATCATTAACTCTCTCTGCTCATATGAGATTTCTTCATTATTTGCGTTGGCACGTTGCAAACGACTATATAGCCAATCCGTGAAAGAAGATATATCTGTAATCTCATTATTATCGAGATTATGTCTATATCTTTTGTTTTTTTGCCTTTTACTTCGGAGATTTTGAAGCTCCTATTCGTACTTGCTAAGGAATGCTTGCATGCATTCGGTATTATATGCTACAAAAGTAGAAACATCATTTTTTTCTTGAAATGTAAGTAAGAATGAAACTCCCTTACCTGATAATATCTCATCTGTTATTTTTGAAGAAGACTCGTTGGTCCATGCACGTGGAGCTTCTTCATGAAATCTTTCAAGGTACTCACTAACGTAATACATGCACTCTTCAAGCATCCAACCCTTTGCCATGGATCCTTCTGGTTTCGCTCTTTGTCGCACATAACCTTTTAATATTCCCATAAATCGCTCGACCCCAAACATCCATTGAGTGTTTACAACACCTGCAATCTCTATTTCATCTACAAGATGGACTAATAAATGAACCTGAATATCAAAAAATGAAGTAGGAAGTTCTTTCTCCATCAAACATAGTAGCTCTTTGCATTCACATTTTTTTTGTGGGATCGAGTTTTTGTCAATCTCTTTGGATGTAATCCACCTATACATATCATAAAAATAATTATAAAGAAGTTAATTAAAAAATAAAAGATATCCAATATTCATACATATTAAATATAAAAGTATCATAATTACATTATAAGTGATCCAAGATGATAGATCACATCTCGTACTCCTTTTGTTGTACATCCATCGATAACCAAAGGTAAAATATGTTTCAAAAAGGTATGCCAGTCATGGGTCTTTAACCCAGATAAGCTCTTATCATCCATAGTAAACATGTTTTGAAAAGATGCTCCATATCCTGTAGGAGTCTTAATCAATTGAATTCGATTGTTGATAATCTATATCTCTTTTGTTGTAAGTACCCAAGGAGCAGGTGCATAAGTTGTTTCTTGTCGATGTCTATCAAAAACTGGCCATAACTTTGGTTTGGATTTTTGATCGTTCAAATCATTCCTTGATGCTATGGTATCTTTTAGTCCAAGAAGATGTTGCCATAGTGAATAACCAATATTTTTGAATATATGCATAGGATCAAGAAGATGACATACTTTTAACTCTTTCCAATACTCCAAAGAATACCAGATTGATATGTTCTCTGCGAGTGCCAATTTTCCTTTACCTCTCTTCACATACTCATTATCTGAATCGTCACTGAAGATTTCTGATTCTAGATCTCTATCAGAGGTCCATCTGTCCATTTTTTATACCAATCCATAGGCGTCATAGGTTTTGGACACTGATCTGTTTCAAGCTTTCCATTAAAATGTATCGCTTCTCTTTTAGATCTTAATGGATGATCATCAGGCAAGAATCGTCGATGTCGAAGATAAATATTTTTGTTGAGATTCTTACTATAGATTGATCTCAACCAATCACCACAATATGGACAAGCTTTATAACCCTTAGTAGATATTTTTGCATCATGAAAATGATAAAAATATAATTAGATTAAATCATATTTATTTACATGCATATTGAATAAAAAAATTACATCAATACCTGAACAAACACCATATCTTGGAAAATCGTGAATAGTCCAAACCACAATACCACGAACTGTAATATGTCTTTCATTGATGCTTTTCAATACATCAATGACATTAATACCTCTCCATAACTCTTGGAGATCGTCAATGAGAGGAGCAAGATATATATTCATATCTTTAACTTGTCTTTTGCCTGGGATTAAAAGTGAAAGCATTTAATGTTCCTTTTTAATGCTAAGATATGGTGGAAGATTGTAGTTTATGACTACCACTGGCCATGTTGACCATTTACTAGATTTCATGGAGAATGGATTAATCCCATCTAATGCAACTCCTAACTTTAGATTTTGTGGATTTTGTGCAAATTCAGGCCATGTAGAATCAATATGCGGAAAAGCAACACTATCATGAGGAATTCTGATTATTCCATCAGTACTTTTATTATCATGTCCCCAAGTCAAAAGCTTTGATAATTCGGGGCTTTGAAACATATGTCTAATCCGTGGAGCCAATGGAAAATGTCTCAATACCTTTTTTGGGGATTTTACCTTCTTCGCCCTTATATCGAGGAGATTGACATTTGGGACATGTCAAAGAGTCTTCATATTCACCTCTATATAAAATACAATGGTTAGGACATGCATGTATACATTGATAATCTATACCAAGATTGTTGATTATCTTCTTCATTTCATCATGTGAGGTAGGAAGAATATTCTGACTTGGTAAAAACTTTTCAGATAATAACCTGTAAGTTCATAAAAAAAAGATATATTAAAAAAGTAAATAAATAAATATACATATATATATGCATATAATTTTATATATGTGTATTGTGGATGTGAATATGCATGTGCATGCGTATACATATGTGTGTGCATATATCTATATATGTATGTATATGTGTTTTATAGGTGTATATGTATGTATATATACGTATGCGTATATGTATGCATATATGTATATGTATGTGTGTATACATGTGTATGTATGTATGTATGTGTATGTATGAATGTGTATATATGTATGTATATGTATGTATGCATGTGTAGCTATGTATATTTGATTTCGTTTTTAATTGTTTTTTGTATATTGTGGTCTGCAGATTTTCATATCTAGACCATTGAATCGTCTGGCAGTTTCCCATTTTATAGTCAATCTATTATCTGTCTTGCTAAGCTGTTTACAGATATTAAATAGTGGTTACCAAAGAAGGTATTTAGTCATATGTAAAATGGGAGGATCAATTTTTTTGCGAATATTTTGAAAGATGCATTAATAGTTTTAAAAGATGGGCGGACAAAAAGTGTCCATTCAATTCAAGTTCTTGTTCTTACCTTATCTAAAGTAAGAATAAAAACCTACATTGAATGGACACTTTTTGTTCGCCCATCCTTTAAATTGAATTATTTTTCCATCCTTCAAAATCTTCAAGATAAATTTGTTCCTCCCATTTTACATGTGGCTTAATACCTTCCTTGGTAACTGCTATTTAATATTTGTATAATTAGCAGCACATGTATTAAGTCGACTAAAATAGGAGAAACATATGTGTCAAGAAGATTCTAAAGGTTGGGTGGACAATTCTAAAGGCTAGATGGACAAACCATCTTCATTCGATACATGTATGTATAATTTGACCTTACTCTCATAACACGTGTATGTGTGTATATGTGTGTGTATGTTTATATGTGTGTGTATGTTTATATATGCATGTATTTATATATAAATATTTATGCACACACACACACACACACACACACACATATATATATATATATATATATATATATATATATATATATATATATATATATATATATATATATATATATATATATATATATATATATATATATATATATATATATATATATATATATATATATATATATATATATATATATATATATATATATATATATATAAATTGAAAATTATACCTTAATAGTGTCAAAACAGATACATTACTCCATCCAAAATGATTTTGAAGATTGAGAATAAGTAAGCTCGCACTTAGTCATGTCAAACGAATTCCTTCATATACATGCTTTAGACATTCCTCTCGAAGATATTTCTCATTTTTAGAAATATCAATGCTCTCACTGTCATTTTGATACCAATCCTCAATAAAATCTGCCATGCCATCATCTTCATCATTGTCACACAAATCTTGTACTTTATTGTCTTTTGAATATAGATCTTTCAACCTTGCATATTCCACAAGATTACTTTTGCGTAGCCTCCTCATAGAAGCTTCTGATAAATGAGGTATTACTGGCAATTGTGAATGGTGTGGAGGAATATCATCAACATCATACGTTGGAATCTACATATATAAATAAAATTCATTAGTATTCCATAAATGAATAAAAAGTAAACTTTAAATATAAAATTAAGTATACAAGTTATTAAATATGGATAGAAAATTTTTATTCTCTCTAGCTAAAAGGTGCTCTTGGAGGTCTACGCCATCCATAATTCACTAATAGTTCATCACCAGCATGTAATGTAGTAATTGCATTGACATTGACTATGTATGTGATTCATGACTATTTTCACGCTCCTCAAATGTGCAAGTAGTCCTTGAACTATTACGTAACCCTCGACTACTACTTATTAAACCTGCTATATTTCCATGTGTGTAAGGTCTTCCATCAATATATAATCTTTCATTTTCTGCATGTAAAATCCTTCTACTAGTAAGGGATGTTGCGTTCAAGCATATTCCATAAGCACTCATGCTTTGAACACAACGTGAAAGTCGATGCCAATCTCCCCATCCATATATAGGACCACAAAATGACATAAGAGTGACTTCAGAGTTTGGAGGCACATACAAATCCTCTACAATAAAGAGACCACGACCAACATTAGTAATAGTGGATGGAGCAATCATATAGTGATTACCTCAAAAGTTGAAAACCTCTCCATCTAAAGGAAGTGGTCCTCTATTCCATCCTCCATATTTTCTTCTATCATATGTTCGTACTAAAGAACGATCACGATCTGGCAATGGATAATCTCCAGTCATTTCAGTCTCTAAACCAGGAGGTAGAGGATTTCTAGAAACCTCTGCTTGTAATTGATGAACAACAAGTCCATGACGTGTACGAGGTATATTAACATTATGAGAAAAAGTATCATCGTCATCATCATCGAGCAAGTATTCCTGTATATGAACACTAATTTGATTTTGTATATGGTTTTTAAATAAAATAATGACATTGATTTATATAAAAAATACATACCCAAGCATTAGCACGTTGACCAGGTGATGGTGCATGCTCAAAAGTACCATATTCTGCCTCATGTTCAATACATTCCAACCGTGGTCTTCGATACGTGCCATAACAAGAGTTACACCAACATATAATATGCTCTTGATAGTAAAATTCATCATAATTCCTATCCGAGGACACATGTGAAGTCATTGCATGGGTACAAGGTGGTGGAGTACCCTCTGATTGATCAGAATCTGCACATAATAAGAAACAAGAAAATATATAAGTTATGTATCCATCAAATATATTTAAAATTAAATGTTTGATATACTTACAGTATATAGTCATTGCACAATGAGGAGACGGTGGTGGAGTTCCATCTGATTGATCAGAATCTACAAATAATGGTATTTGATATTAATAATCTGATTATTTACATACACAAAAAATTCACATATACATATTTACACATACACACATATTCACATATACACATTTACACATACACACATATTCACATATACACAAAGACACATTATTGTGGGATAAATGCATGTATTTTGTATGAATGAGTGTATATGCATGCATGTGTGTGTACATATATATGTGGATACGTATATGTGTGTTTATGTTATATGTATGTATATGTGTATATGTATACATATATGTATGCATATATGTTTGCATGTATATGTGTATGTGGGTATGTGTGTGTGTATGTGTGTGTATATATGTGTATGTATTCTGATTTTTTTTTTCTGTTTGAGATTAAATTAACAGGAGATATTGTATGGTGGAAAAAAATAAGAGGCCACCTAACATGCCACCTAACATACCACCTGAGACGTGGCAATTTTTTCGTAGACAGCTACATCTTCAGGAGTCATTTCCT
The DNA here is from genome assembly GCA_020310875.1 of Ceratopteris richardii. Lineage (NCBI taxonomy): Eukaryota > Viridiplantae > Streptophyta > Polypodiopsida > Polypodiales > Pteridaceae > Ceratopteris > Ceratopteris richardii. Next base: position 158,923,341 of record CM035411.1, on the reverse strand, counting down.
CAGCAGAAGGTACACAAATTAATAGTTTATATTTATAATTTTTTTCTATTTTAGTAATTTTTTACATTTAATTTATGTATTTCTTTTTTCTTAAATAAGCACGCTGCTGCAAAGAAGAGAGTGGAGTCGGGCCATACATCGCACCTAGGCCAAATGGGCCATAATGGTTTTGTAGCTACATTTGTAAGTATATGTGTTATTGTGAGTATATTTTTTATTTTAGTTAAAATGCAAGCAATTAATCTTTTTTATTTGTTTCAATGCAGCGAAAGGATTATGGCCAATATCCTACGAAACATGAGATCGAGTATGCTACACATTTTGGATATCAACGTTTGAGAGAGTATATGCGAGATCATCCTGATGCCTTTGTGAGTATTATTAAATTTTATATAATTATTTTATTTTTATGAATGGTTTAATTGTTTTACTTATTTATGTTTGTTATATGTAATACAGGAGTATTATGGAGAGATAGATATGGATGAGGTGGAGAGACAGACACAGGAGAGACGATCTCGATCGTCACAGGGTGATCATGATGATGAGGATGAGGATGATCAGGATGATCATGATGCTGCTGCTGATGATGATGATGATCATGATGATGATGATTAGGATTCTAGTTGATTATGACATTGGATTATATGTATTTACATTGATATATATATATATATATATATATATATATATATATATATATATATATATATATATATATATATATATATATATATATATATATATATATATATATATATATATATATATAATCTATATATTTTTCATTTCAGTTATGTTTTGAATTGTGTGTATGGTATTAAGTAATGAAGAGTTTTGTTCTATTGATTGTTACTATTGTTTATATTAAGCATGTGTTTTAATACTTTAATTATATAATTCATTCATATGTGTGTACGTAAGTGTATATGTATGTGTGTGTATATGTATGTATGTGCATGTGCATGTGCATGTGTAAGTGTATATGTGTGTATGAGTATGTGCATGTGCATGTGTATGTGTGTGTATATGTATGTGCATGTATATGTGTAACTCTATGTGTATATGCGTGTATGTGCATGTATATGTGTATATGTAGGTATGTGCATGGGTGTGTGCATGTGTATATGTGTGTGTACGTATGTGCATATATATGTGTATAATGTATGTATATGTATGAAACATGCATGTGTATGTGGATGCATTTCCATTTGCATCCATGTGCATGCATGTGGATGTGCATATACATGTATTTACGTATATGTTAATGTGTGTGTGTGTATATATATATATATATATATATATATATATATATATATATATATATATATATATATATATATATATATATATATATATATATATATATATATATATATATATATATATATATATATATATATATATATATATATATATATATATATATATATGTATGCAATAATGAATGCATGTAAGTCTTTTTATGTGGTTGTAGAAATGTTTGTGCATATGCATGTGTATATGTGTGTATGTCTAAGTGTATGTGCACATGTATCTGTGTGTATATATGTGTGTGTATGTGCATGTGTATATGTGTATATGTGTGAAAGTGCATCTTCATCATGTGTAAGTGTATAAGTGCATATCAATAAGTGTGAGTATGCTATCTAATGAAAATAACACAATTCAAATGATATACAAAGAATAGAAATTGTACTTACAATAGTTAGCCATACTTTTTGCTTGGTTAGCTGAATAACCTACAATAAAGAGAGAAAGAAGAGAGAGAGAGAGAGAGAGAGAGAGAGAGAGAGAGAATTCAAAGAGAGAAAGATGTAGAAAGAGAGAAACAGAGACAAAGAGAGACAATAAGAGAGAGCTTAGGCAAAACAACAATTCTGCATATACTTGTTTCAGCTCGTAAGCGCAGCACAATTGCGAACATTGGAGAGATCTTCGATCAGATGTGTGAAAATGCCGATCGAAGAGCCTCCAATGTTTTAATTTTTTTTTGTCAACAAACCGTCGTGTAAGCGATGGTAACATGTCGTAAAAACCATTGGAATTGGCTTCGCATAAGCGACATTTTTGTAGCGTCGCTTTTTAAAATCGTCACATTAGCGATGCTCTATGCAAGCATCACACACCCCGTCGTGCCACACGTCGAAAAAAACGTCATTTGGCTCGTCGTTTAATCGACGGTGCGCGCTCGACGCTCATTGCGATGCATTTTGCAATTTTATAGCGACGAAATTGTTTCGCCTTAAGTGTCGCTATGTGCCCGTATTCCTTGTAGTGAGAGGCCGAATGGCCACCTAACACTCTTGTATATGTATGTTCTAACAAAATGTATAGCGATATGATCAATGTTGGACTATATTGAGACCAACCATTTGTGTAACTTGCATACACAAGTTCGTCCTCTCTAGTTCTTTGTTTTATGTGTTTTTGCAGGTCTACATAGATAGATACAAAGACCGGTTGCATATGATCCAAAATAATAAGTTGCACTACTAGGAGTTGGGAAGCTTCCCTTCAAACTCTGCCACATTTGTACAAGAGAAGATGTGCCATTTTCTCCAAGACATCTGCTAAACTTTCAAACCATTCTAGGTAGATTTCAAATTTACACCTTTCCTCAGTCACTACCTAATTTTTCCTTCATGATCATTTCACAAGAGCCAACATCAGCAATTCAATGGAACAACAACACTCCCAATACTTCTTCAATTTTTCTCTCAACATTGAGACCTAAATAAAGAGAAACATGTTCTTCAACTTTCCTTTTAATATTGAGACATAAATAACGAGAAACATGTCTCCTTCATTCTCATTTGCTAGTCCCCTTGTGTTAAATTGGTTGATGAACAACAACAACATTCCCATTACTTCTTCAACTTTTCTTTTCACATTGGGATATAAATAACAAGAAACATGTCATGTTCTTTTTCTTAGCTCCCTTAATTATGGAAAAAGATTCTGAAAATAGGTCTATCATATAAGAATTCGATAATATCTTGTACATCATTCGTCCTCTACCACGTTTGCAAAGGATATGACCCGTTTTCTTGAAGGCATCTCCTAAGTTTGAACTCATTGTAAGTAAATTCCAAATTCACACCTTTCCTCTCCAATTGATCAATATTTCCTCTGTTCTCATTTTACCTTTCTTTTTCTTAAATTTATTTTTAGTATTCCAACCATTCTGAAAGCATTCCAAGGAGAAACTTTGGCACATTGTCTCTTTTCCGTTCAAAGTATGGAACCATCTGTCTCACGGTTTTCACTTATTAATCACATAAATGATTTCCACTTAGTCGACTTCCCACATGGGATTCGCAGCTACTGGAGTTGTTTGTTTGACAGATGAAGGTAATGATGGAGAGATGTTGCAAACGATCTCACATGGTCTAATTGAGGTTGCTTTATATTCTCATGGAACCCCTTGCCATGGTAGAGCTCTTTAATTGTATATTGGATCAGCTAGGAGGAAGCTGCAACTATCTTCCATAACATGAAATCTTCTAGAACTACACCTAAGATTAAGCTAGGAGGAAAGTATTATTCACCTCAGGACTTTTTGAGACCTGAGAGTTGATCTAGTTTTTGTCCTCCTCCTAATTAATTGCTACTTAATTGTTTGGATATAAAGTCTTGGAATCTAAATGTTTTCCGTATTTAGGTGCTTTCGTCTTTTCTGAACCTTCATCTTCCTCTCCTTCAATTGCCCCCCAAGATTTAGCAATCCACGACAAGCAGGTCTAGCAGTATTGAACCTTGGACTTTCAGCCTAATGCTCCAATGTGTTACCTCTGCACTGTGGTCCCTAGACTTACATGGCTTTTTCGTTTAGTTCTATGCAACTTAGGATCTCTGCTTGATGTACATTAATGAAAACTTGTGTTCCACAACAATTTTTAGGTGTCTCTTGGTCCACATCGGCAGACAATGTCTATCTACAACCTCTCTCTGACTGCATTCCAAAGCTTTTCCTCCTCCTGGTTTACGATTACAGAGCCGGCGACAGAAGTGGACATCCATCCATCTAGATGAACAGGTGAAGCAACACAGTGACTTTTTTTTTTTGAAAGTACAATGAATTGAAAACACACTCACACACCCAACCTTGTAAGGTAGAGGCACCCATCTATGAGGAACTCATAGACACATGTCCAGCCAAGACTTGAACTTAGGACTTTCTCCCAAAGACTCAAGGCGTCAAATCACTTGGCTACGCGGGCTTGGACAACAAAACACAGTGGCTTTTGCTTCTCTTCCACTTGGAAATATGACCGAAAGCATGCTGTTCTAAACCCACCCTAAGTCTTATTTTATAGCCTCATCATCATTGACTTACGCAAGAACATTTAGACATTGTCTATATGCAGACATAATGTAACTTTGCATTCCATAACTTCCAGCCTCTCTTTTACGTTTTCGGTTAGAAGTCTTTATGGCTGAGTTCATTTTCTCAGTTGAGCGTGCAGGAAAGATGTGTTGGTGCTGTGATTAATGGCTGTTGTCAGTAGAGCTCCTTATTCCAAAGTGCTCGATGTCACTTGAGTTACACGTGGAATAACTATGAACTTGTCACTAGAGCGGGAGTGAACTGAAACGAGAGAGAGAGAGAGAGAGAGAGAGAGAGAGAGAGAGAGAGAGAGAGAGAGAGAGAGAGAGAGAGAGAGAGAGAGAGAGAGAGAGATATGACATTTTCTTTGCCGTAGGAAATGTTACATAGGCTTAGCCTCCTTAAACTTTTCATGATAGCAAGGGGGTACATCACAGAGCAAAGGCGAAGTTACAGATACAAAGGCTAGACGGTAAAAAAAAAATGGGAAGAAAAATACAAGAGTATTGGATAAGAGAGCATCTGAGACTCAAGCTGCAGCAGCACTTAAGACAGAGGAGAGACGAGAGGAGCCATAAAGGGTCTCCTCAAAGCGGATGATCTCTTGCTTGGAGCCATAAGCCACTTGTGTCCGGTCATCGGTGCTTTTGACCACCTTGTCTAGCACACTCTGTGTGCCATCGCTGCTGAACCCACCTGCCTTCTCTATTAAGAACCCCAAGGGTGCAACCTCGAACAGAAGCCGCAGCTTGGCCTTGGTGCTTGGGGACGACACGTTTGTGAAGACGCCTTTCTCCTTCACTATAATCTGCAGGAAATCCAGCATTACACCACCATATAAGTTAGCAAGATTCGTTTCAAGTATATCCAGTGGAACAAATACTCAAAAGGTATTGTTCCAAATACTCAAAGATATTGTTCCAAATACTCAAAGGTACTGTTCCACATGAATGTATTAGGGCATGGGTAGTGGTTAAACCACTGTACCCTGGAGTGGGAGACCCAGGGTTCAAACCCCGGGTGCGGTCTGAAAGACTACCCTGCAAAGGGGGAGATATGGGGATCCCCAAGATGTGTGTGTTGTTATTTCAATCTTTCAAGCTTAATTGTGTGTGTTGTTATTTCAATCTTTCAAGCTTAATTGGAAGAGTAGGTAACAAAAGAATACATTATGGCACATGGCAACTTCATGGATTGCTGCATGGAACTATTATGGGGCACTGCTTTGAACCGGCCCTAATTAGATGGAAAACTTCTCTGGTACAATGATACTTGGTCCAAACCAACAAAATCACAAATTCCTAGATGAAGAGGGGGATGGATGTTACATTTGGATGTAGAATCTAGATGTTATGAGCTAGCGGTTGACCACAGACCATCTCTGAAACGGCCTTCATTAGGTGGAAAACTTCTCTGGTACAAGGACAATTGTTCCAAACTAACACAAATCACAAATGATGAAGAGGGGGATGGATGTTATATTTGGATGTAGATGTTATGAGCTAATGGTTTACCAGAGACCGTCTCATTAACCATGTATGTGTAACCATACCACAGACCATCTCATTAACAATGTATGTGTAACCATGAACGTGTAAGTGGTTTTACCCATGCCCACGAGAACTACCAACACATTTTGCAATAAAAGCTTGAATGACATTACCTGATTCACATCAGGAACCATGCCTCCTGTGTACCTCAATGTGTACTTCTCGCCCACATAATAATTGATCAGCTGGAGAGGGACAGCCGGATCCACCCATTAGTTTGGCCATATTCAACTGAAACTCAAAATAATATTGCACTGCTGTAAGGGTACAAGCCAAGTGCCATACCTTCTCATATTCAGGATTGTCGAAGGTAGCACGTAAATTTCCAGGAGAGAAAAGCTTGCCTTCTCCAATCTCTGTGGTTTCCTTGACATGCTGCCACTTACCTGCAAAATTTGCAGGAAACATCGATACCATATGTATGGATGTGTATGATGATGTCTATGCCGGGAGGTAAACAAACACCCTCACACACAGAGAGTGGTTCCAAGCAAGGACTAGTTCCATACCATCATCCATGAGCAAAAATTCATGTGTCCCTGGGACATCGGCCAATGCGAGCACATACGTGGTGCGAGGTCCATAGATACCCATTGCAGATGCAGCAAGATCTCTGCCTGTGATATCTGTTAACTTGTCACCTGGCCACACTCCAAATATGGTGCCCACTGTGAAATTAGTGTCCACAATGCTGGATCCATCCAATGGGTCGAAGGCAACACTATATCCCTCTGCAAATCAAGGCTTGACATCTTCAAATGACTGTAAATAAACTTCCATCTCTGAAGTACGCCAAATGAAAATGAATGAGGATATTTTCTGTAACCTCACCTCCTTCCATGTCTAAAGGCACAGGATCCTCCTCGGAGCAGGCCCACTTGCAGACATGCGAGTATCTCAAAGCCTGCATTCATCCCATGCTCTCTTCGGTATGAGATGTCATATTTGCTAATAGGTGAAACAGAAACCATCCTCTAAACTATATGAACATATATATGAAAGTGCAGACAAACCCTAAACTAATACGAGGTCGCTGTTCCATAGGAAACTACTAACTTCAAGTTCCATACGATCATCACGAGAGGAGATTTTCCTCTACAGACGTCGTAACTAAATGAATACTCTCTTCGGGTAGTAGACATGGTTCTTGTGAGTATCTAGTAAAACTGTTTACTCCTAGATCTCTATGCTCCTCATTTATATCGAACGACAGATAAGCGCTCATACGTACCAAGATTACCTGAACCATATAAAATGTGCATATTTTCAAAAGACATATTTGCAGAAATGACAGTACCTCAAAGAGAAGCTTGTTGGCGAGAAGGTCGACAGCGAGCTGTTCATCCCCAAAGGTGTTAAGGCAAGCAGTGGCACCGCACGAAGCTGTTCGCACTTTGAATGCTATAGTGCGGAGAGCCTCTCCCATAGCCATCATAAGCCGTGCAAGACCTTTGTCCTTACAAGACTTAGTAAGAAATTCCTCCTACGATTAATTCCAAAGGCAGACAGTTAATACAATTTCTGAACAACAGGATACTACAGTGCGATCTTCTCTCTCTCTCTCTCTCTCTCTCTCTCTCTCTCTCTCTAGGGAGTTTCATTTTGAGCCTAAATAACTATTTCGATGTACAGAGTTTTGACTGTCCTTCATTAAGATGATTAGAATAACTGAAGGTGAGATGAGCATACCAGAGTGTCTCCAAGCTCAGCCCGTACTCCATTATTTCCTGCGGGGCTTGATCTTGTCTTCCTGACCCCGATCGAGGCCTCTAGCCGCTGGCCGAGAAGTGAGCAAGAATGTTTCAACTGCAATTCCAAGCATCAGAGAGGGAAATCAGTGTATAAAATCACATGTTAGAGACGAGGCATGGGAAAGGGAGGGCATGGGAAAGGGAATGGAGAAATACACACGTTGGACGAGGCCGAGGAAGGCAGCCGCAGAGAACAACTAGAGCTTCCAAGCTGGGTGCCGGCATTCCTCGAAGCGCAGGTGGAGCTGGCAATAGCTGAGCTTGCTGATGCCGAAGTAGCCGCCATCGATGGCACCTCAAGATGATGTTGGCGATAGACACAAGCGAGACCGCGATCACAGAGTCTCGGCACAGAGAGGAGACTATACAGAGTGCCGAGACGGCTGAGTTGCGCAAGCTTTTCAGCCACACGAGATGAGATAGCTTCTATCTCGCCACGTGGCAGATGGCGATGCTAGGCGAGCGTATGCGTATGAACGGCACTTTTCTCTTTAGCAAATGAATCACTCACAAAAGAACATCGCATACTAAGGCTAGTGCACACTTTGGGCGGAAAAACTACTTGGAAATTTCGGGTGGAAAAATGGAAAAAACATCATGTTGATGTTCTACTAATTATGAAAAGAGCATTAGCCTATGTAGAGATGAAGGGTTATGGAGTATGCCGTGTTCTTGATTGGAACTTTCACTATTGGAACTTTCGCCACTTTCGTCTCTTGAGGTGAGGGTGGGGGTTTAACTCTTACCATGGTGGTGAACATATAATTGGCCTTAAGTCAGGTTGTATAGAGTCAAGCAACCCACTATGTCTAACCTTTGATTTGTGGGATACGGAGGGTCTCACGGGTACCATGCTCACCTTCAGTTGTACAATTGTTTTTTCCATCAATTCAAGCTAGCTGAGAGAGTAGGCTTCAAAGCTTTAGCTAAAAATAAATAAAAAGAAAAAATGAGAAGTTGAAACATTGAATTTTTTGGATAAACAAATAAATAAATAATTCTTTTAAAAAGAAAAAAATAAGAAGTTGAAACAGTGATTTTTAAGATAAATAAATAAATAATATTGTTATTATATAAAAGAAAGATTGTATTTATGAAAAAATATAGGCACTGAGTATAATAAAAGTATACCCTTCTAAACATTCGCTCAACTCGGTACTTGTTTAGGGGCGAGGTGAAGGGTACCAAAATGAAATATTGTTGATGGGCACTTTTGAATTCAACCTAAGCATTCATCGTTTTTCTTATTTGGATGCCCACATGAGTGCCAAGTTATGTGCAAACTCTCATGAGGAGAAGGCTCCTATTAAGTGCCATTGGCCATGGAAGAAATAGGATGATATGAAGATCGTGAACGAGTGATGTGCACGAAGGTGAAGGTGAGAAGCACACTAATGCACACACACAAAGGTAGAGGTAAGAGGAGACATAGTGGAAGGAGAAAAATACACTTGCATTACTCAAATAAATCTTACAAAGCTTTTTCCTCTCACTAACTAACAATCCAACCTCAAAAAATGAGCTCTCTAGTCTTAAAGCTTATTTGGAGGTTCCAATGAAGTCCAAAAATTACAAAACTTGGTATGAATGATTTATCTAGGCTTCTCAAGCTCAAGGACTCCTCAACTTGCAAAAAATGGAGCGGCTCGTGATAAAATTGGGTTTTCTATGTTACATAGGTTACATGAGTAGTGATTATAATCAGTGTTGAAGGTTTGATCAATTATAATAAAGCAATCTTTCTGAAAATTGATAAGCATGGTCCCCTAGTAGTCTTCATGCATCTTCCTCTACATTCTTCCTTGACATTGATGCCTATGGCCATTGCTGATGCCACTACTAGCACCCCCTCCCTCTTGCGTCTCTTGTCTCCAAAAGATCCTTGTTGTAGGGATTGATTGATGTAGTTCTGCAAGAGATCCTAGGCATTGATATGTTCTGCAATCCTTAAGCCTCATGCTAGATTGGCTTCAAGCTTTTCCCAATTAATGGCATGAGGTTCATTCTCGGGTGGGAGTCTGTAGTGATTTGAATAGGCCATTTTCTCACACGCAAAGAGTTGTAGAAGGTGCATGGGTCTGCTGATAAATACTTTGGAATGGTACTCCCAAAACTCCATTGTGAATGTTTCCTCGAACCTTTGCTTGTAGTAGGTAGGTAAGTATTCAATCGGATACTACTAGGCATAGCACACTCGAAGGGATGGCGTGGTACTCATATCATATACTAGATCTCCATTGACGTGCTCGAATCTTGGGGTGGAAACATAAGGTGCTCGTAGGTGGTGAAAGACTTTAAATGTTGTCTGCATAAGTTCAAAAATTTTTGTAGCCATCTAAGTGGCAACATCGGTCATTTTGTTTGATTGTTGCCATCATATATCCAATAGAAGGGGGGACCCCGAGGCAGTGTGAAGCATAGGTAATTATGTAGAGAGTACATGCCCGGAAGCAAAATGAAAGCAAAATGAAAGAGGAGTGTATTCACAAAAGAAAGAGTGTGAGAGACTCAAAGTGAGTAGACCAAAAAATGGGTAAACTCGCATGGATTAGAAATGAGCTTGCCAAGAGCATGGAGTAGGCTCCTCAAGCACTACAACATATGAGGGGCATACTGATGTTGTCCATACCAACAGTCATGCCTTGGCACCGGTATGACCGTTGAAAATGCTTGAAAAACCACGGATGTGATACCGACGGTATGAGCATCAGTATAGACATCGGTAATTTACTGGAAATTATCGACGCTTATACCGACGCTTATATCGATGCTTATACCAACACTTATACCGACGCTCGTACCGACGCTTATACCGATTCAACATTTTAACCGGACCCGAGAGCAAAAATTTGATATTTTCTCGTGTTTTGAACCAAAGTCTGCTACTATCGAGTTTGCATGCGTGAACTACATTCTGGGCATATTGTGTACACACATCTCTCTCTTTCTCTCTCTCTCTCTCTTTCTCTACACACACCTCTCTATTTCTCTAGATGTGAAATTTTGGTAAGTATCACACATATTGTAGCACCCTTTCTCTTTCTTTGTGTTTTCCCTTTTCTAATTTCTCTTCTCTTTAGTTTTGCAGGAGCTTTTTGGTGTGAGTTCTTTGGAGTTCGATGAAGACAACATTAAGTGGACTTTGATGACAATGTTCCAAACAATTACATCGAGGTAAGCGATTGTTTTGTTTTCGATTGACATAGAATGAGATAGATAGAGAGAGAGAGATGAAAGAAAGAGAGAGATCTAGAGAAACATAAAGACAGAGCGAGAGAGTAAAAGAGAGAGAGATGAAAGACAGAGATAGAGAGAGAGTGAAAGAGAGAGAGAGATATGAAATAGAAAGAGAATGGGATAGAGAGAGATGCATACATACATAGACACACATATGCATACACATACTCACATACATATTACATACACACATGCATATTACATACACACTCACATACATATTACATACACACATGCATATACATACAGATACATATTACATACTCACATGCATATGCATACACACAGATACATACATAGATGCATATTACATACACACATGCATATCACATACACACATGCATATACATACACACACATATGCATACTCATACTCACATACATACATGTACACACACATATACATACATACATGTACACACACATGTGCACATACACACATGCATATGCATACATACATACACACATATTTGCATGTACACACTCACATATGTATACACACATATGTGCATACACACATGCATATGCATACATACATACGCACACATATGCATGTACACACACACATATGCATGTACACACACACATACATACATACACACATGCATATTACATACACACACACATATATACACACTCACATATGTATACACACACATGCATACATGCACATACACATACGCACACATCACATATACATACACACATTTACATGTTTTATATCATATCAGAGTTTTTTGTCTACTCTTTGTTTGATGATGAAAGGCAATCCAAATGCCTTGACATTTGAGGAGTCACTCTCTATTCTATTGCAGGAAGATTAGTCTAGGCAAAACAGGTCCATTATGAATGTTGCAAATTAAGCTTTCCTCACTAGTCAAAAGGGCAAAGGTAAATGGATCTCATCTACTAGTAAACAAAAATATGTAAATGTTGCACATTTGAAGAAGGAAGAAAAAGATGAGAAGAAATAAAAAAAGCAAAAATTCTTTTGTAAGTATTGTAAAGGAAACGATCACGTCATAAAGAACTATCCAAAACTGGCTGCAAAAGAGGCAAAGAAAAAAGAGGCTGGAATGGTTGTTGAAGAGGCCTCTACATCGAAAATAGAGTCTGTTAATCTTCTGTAGAATGAAGAATGGGTGTTTACTACTGTTTGCAGTTTTGATCCATCTTCACATGAACATTGTATGTCTGCAGTAGACTCAGATGTTTGGTACTTTGATAGTGGGGCAACCAAACATATTACCTCGCAATGCAGTTTCTTCAATTCACTTGAGCTTACCCCTACACGAAATACTATCACATGCATCAACAACTCCTCTTATCCTGTCATGGGAGTTGGTAAGATCATTTTGACTACTGCTGATGGTAGTTCTTTTACATTGTCAAATGCTTTATTTGTGCCAGGGATCAAGAAAAATTTGTTATCAGTTTTGCATTAGCCAAGATTGGTTTGGTTGTGAAATTTGTTGATGACAGATGTACAGATCATGATCAGTCAAACACTGACATGATTATTGCTTCTAGCATTTTATGTCGTGGGTTCTATAAGCTCATAGACTATGAAAAATCTGTGAATGATTTGACATGTGCAGTACATGATTCTCAGGCTATGTCAGATGCAAAGCTTTGGCATGCATGCTTTGGTCATCTAAGTTTTGCTAGTTTGCTATGCGTGCAAAAATCTGAAATGGTGTCCTCTTTGCCTAAACTTAAGGCACCCAGAAAACATGTCTGTGAAGGCTGTATTTTGGGAAAAATGCAGTGTTCCTCCTTCCCAAAAGATGGTTCAGCTAGAACTACTCAAAAATTGCAGCTTGTTCACAATGATATCTGTGGTTCTATATAGACACCTTCTTTTGGGAACTATCTTTACTTCAAGACTTTCATTGATGATTTTTCCAAGCATGCATGGGTATATCCACTCAAAGCAAAGTACAAAGTGTTTATGTGCTTCAAATAGTTTTTGGTTTTGGCTGAAAATCTGTCAGCATGTAAAATGGGCACCCTCCGTTCTGATCGAGGGGGGGAATATATGTCTTCTAATGTTGATGCATTCCTGGCTGAACGTGGGGATAAAACATCAGTGTATAGTGCCATATACACCTCAATAGAATGGAGTTGTTGAATGGAAGAACAGGTCAATTATGGAGATGGTGAGGTGTATGGTCAAGAGTCAGGCTTTACCACATAGTTTCTAGCTTGAGGCTATTATGTGTGCAACATATGTACTTAATAGGTGTCCCACTAAAGTACTGTAGTCTATCACTCCATATGAGGCTTGGCATGGTTGCAAGCCATCTGTTGCTTATCTGCGTGTTTTTGGTTGTCTGGCATATGCATTAGTGCTTGAACAACATTGCAAGAAATTGGATGATAAAGCAGTAAAATGTATTTTTTTTGGGTAGAGTTCTGAAAGCAAAGGCTATTGTGTGTATCATCCACATGCTAAACACATTTTGGTTAGCTGCGATGTTGTTTTTGTGGAAGATGCTATCTAGACTTTACTTTCATGTACGAAAGAGACATCTGTTAGCTCCAAAGACATGTATGATACTTTGCTGCCTCTTTTCACAAGTGGACACTCTAGTGCTGGTCCTAATGAGGCAGCTTCTCAGCCTTTATAGGTTTCATGTGGTGATGTAGATCATTCTCTTTCTGATGCAGATTTACATGATGCACTTATTGATGAGAGAGCTGATATTGAGGAGGTAAAAATTATGCCAAAATGGTTGGTGTAGACTTTGCATGACAGTAAATTAGATGCACCTCTATCATACTGTACTCGTCTAGGCTCTCATAGTGCCTCCTTTGCATCAGATTGCTATGCTATGGCTGCCTCTAATCTCTGTGATGAGATTGAGCCTGCTTTATTTGATGAAGCACAAAATTCTCAACATTGGATGGCTGTAATGCAATCTGAATATGATGCTATCATGAAAAATGGTACCTGGTCTTTATGTGACTTGCCTCATGGCAAGAAGGCCATTGGCACTAAGTGTCTATACAAGCTGAAGTGTAAACTTGATGGAACAGTTGACAAGTATAAGGCTAGGCTTGTTGCAAAGGGTTATGTGCAAGAAAGAGGCATTAATTTTGATGAGACCTTTACACCTACATGCCGAATGACTACTGTTCGTAGCATTTGTGCACTTGCAGCTCGTCGTGGTTGGAATGTACATCATTTGGACATTAAAACTGCATTTCTAAATGGCGACTTGTATGAAGAAGTGTATGTTTTTCAGCCCCATGGCTTTGTGCAGAAAGGACATGAAAACCATGTGTGTAGGTTAAAGAAGGCATTATATGGTTTAAAGCAAGAAGCACATGCTTGGTATGAAAAGATTCATGCCTATCTGATTGCACATGGTTTTGAGAACAATCCAACTGAGAGAACCTTATATGTTAAGCATGCTAATGATGTGCTTTTGATCATTGTTGTGTATGTTGATGACATGCTGCTCACTGGTCCTCATAAGAAGCATATCATTGATTTTAAGGCTGATTTGCATGTCTCATTTTCGATGTTTGATTTGGGGCATTTGCATCATTATTTGGGCATTCAGTTTATGCAAGTTGATGTGGAATGGTTTGTGTCAAACAAAATATACTGACACATTATTGCAACATTTTAGCTTTGAATGCTGTAAACCTGTTGCCACTCCTATGGAGACAGGTTTACGATTGATTCTTCATCATGTTTGAGATTTTTTGGTGTTGCTCTCTATCAACAGGTTGTTGGATGCTTGATTTACTTATGCATTACTCGACTAGATATTCAGTTTGGTATCTCACAGATGAGCAAGTTTATGCATTGCCCAAGTGTCAAGCATTGGCAAGCAGTTAAGCACAACTTTCGCTACTTGAGTGATACCCGGCTACTTGGATTATTTTATCCCAAGGGGGATCACTACCGTCAGATTTACATGCTTTTTCTGACTCTTACTAGGCTAGTTGCTATGACACTCATGTGTCCACTAGTGGCTTTTGCTTAATGCTTGGTAGCTCATGTATATCTTGGTTGAGCAAGAAGCAGCCTACTATGGCCACTTCTAGTTGTTATGCTGAGTATAGGGCAGCTTTCACAACAATTGTTGAGTGTGTGGCTCAGATGCCTTATGGCTAATTTGGGTGTTGGTTTGTCTTCTGCCACCACCATCTTCACTAACAGTCAGAGCACATTGGCAGTTGCGAGGAACCTTATGTCAGGTATAGGTTCTTTGCTAGAGAGATCATCTTGGCATGTGTGCCCATGCAGGAGAACATTGCAGACCTTTTCACGAAGGCTTTGCCTAGGGAGAAATTTGAAGCTTTCCACAAAGCTTTGGGCTTACTTCCTTTTGTGGATTGATTCCACATAGCTTGGCACTTCCTTAAACATGAGTGCCAACTCCTTGTTCACCGCATCACTCCTAGGGGGGATTTGTTGATATATTTAGGTAGTGATGTGTGTGAACACACTAGGACTATCGGGGCACTTTTTTCCCTTGGCTTGTATATATGCCTATAGCCCTAACGGGTTACTTATCTTTGTACATTCTAGTGGTAATACATTCAGTATTGTGTGTTGTGATCCAAGCTTCTTCTTCTTTCTTGTGCTATTTGTGAGCTTCCGCAAACCTCGAAATCCAACATGCACGTTTGATGAAGACTCTAAGTATTCATCCCTTTTCGATCCTCCTTACAATCTCAGTTTATACTTCAAATGTCTACACCTCTTATCGTACCATCAACGGTTTACATTTCCTCTCAGCTTCAGTTGGGCATTACTCCAGAATCAGTGACTCGTCATGTTCCATCCCTATCTTCAAGAGTCCACTTACCTCGTCTACAATAGCATTCTGAGCATGTACTCTTCCATTCTTGGAGTCCAGCATCTTTTCATTTACCACAGGATACTCCAATATCTACTTGGATATCACTCAGTTGGATCCTTTTGTGAGCCAGCTTCTCGGTTCAGAGGGGGTTTCGATGGTCCTAGTGACACACATCAGGACTTTGCACATTCCATGGAGGACTACAATGTGCATATGTACTACCGTGTGACTATGATTTTATGCTTCATGCTTTATATCTCATGCTTGTAGGTGGCGATACACATCTTGTGGTGGATATCATCAAAGTTTTGGAGGTTCCCACATACCACATGGAGATATCTTATCTATCTCGCATGGAGGTGATCTCGTCTAGTGAGAT
>CM035411.1:158899774-158902274 GCA_020310875.1 Ceratopteris richardii | reverse complement strand
TGCTTCTATAGGCAAAGGGGCAATTGTTTGCTTGGCACATGCTTGGAAATTCAATTCTACTTATGCGATCCTGGGTAAACCCTTGACAAGATGATTGGAAGAGATCTTAGCTAAGAAAGAGGTATGTCCAAATCTGCAATGCCACAAGCTAAGACTTGAATCTTTGGCTATAAAACTTGAAAGCTTGTAGAGACCTTTGTCTTCATAGCCTTGAGATATCACTTCATTGGATTCACGATCAATGACTTGAACTTTGTTGTGATCGAATTGCACTGTCATGTTGCACTTTGTAATGGCCTTTACTGAGACAAGGTTTTTACATCAAGGCTTGGTACATAAAGAACATCTTTGAGTGACTTGGTCTCACCTTCAGAGTTTATGACTTGAACTTTGCCTCTTCCTTGAATTTCAATGCACTTGTTATCTCCAAGATACACTTGTCCTTTGTGATCTTCAAACTCATGAAAATCATCTTTGTCATGGCACATATGTGATGAAGCACCACTATCAAAAATCCATTCTTTCTTGGGAGTGGATGCGACAAGTGCTTTGTGTTCAGTTGTGAGAAAGAGATCTTCACTTGTGCAGTGAGATCGATGTTCGGTCTTTGAAGTAGACTTAGACTTATCCCTGTTTTTCTTCTTGGAGCAATATTTTTTGATGTGACCAAGCTTGCTATAAAAATTGCAAGTGCCTTTCTTCTTATCTTTGTCTTTTGATTCTTGATCTCCTTTTTGTCCTTTAGTCTTGTGGAAGGTGGCTTTAGCCTTCATAGTTTCTTCTTGGGTAGTTTGGGTCTTTTGTCTAGAGTCATGGAGAAGCAACAATCTTCTAACTTCTTCCCAAGTGATTGCTTGACCTCTATTGTATAGAGCGGTCACAAAAGTTTCATAAGACCAAGGAAGCTTGTTAAGTAACCTTATAACCATGTCTTCTTTGGAAATTTGTCATCCACAAAGTGCTAACTTGCATTGATAATCTTCAAATTGGGCGATTACTTTTATGATGGTGTCTTGTGGATGTATAGTGAGATTGTGAAACTCTTCCTCTAGAGTATAAATCTTAGAAGGTGTTTTATCCTCATATAGATTGGCTAGAGTATCCCAAGCTTCTTTTGAGGTTTTACATGCAGTGATGTGACCCTTTGTCAATTCATCACATGCAAGGAGAAGTTGGCCTAATGCTTGCTTGTCCTTTACATTCCATATATTCCAAGCTCCTAGATAGCTATCCTTATCAGGCTCTCGTTTTGTGCCTTTGACTACCCCATACAACAGATTTGTATAGAGAAGGTCCCTAATTATATCCTTCCATAGGTTGTAATTTGTGCCATTTAGCCTTTCATCTTTCAACATGAATATCGACGTAAAGGAGGGTTAATATAATTGACTGGAGGACGTGGCGTTTGAAATCGTTGACATTGTAGCCGATGAAATGAAGTTACCACACTTGCAAAAAATTGAGATGGGGTAGGGGTGGGGGTTTAGATTAGCCCTACACTTGCACCAAAAATGAAGTAGGCACGTTGGAGAGGGGGGGCTTAGAATTGCCTTGCACTTTGGAAGAAACTTCACAAACTTCCTTTCAAGAAGCATGGATACATCACAACCACAAGAAAGTTGCAAATCACACATTCAGACGTGAATGGTCTAATGAGAATAGATTCTATTCAAGGTTTTAAGTACATTTTTAATTTCATTGATGATTTCTCAAGATATTCATGGATTTACAGTCTTAAAGTGAAGTCAGATGTTTTTCCTACTTTTAAGAAGTCTTAGCTATGGTTGAAAATGAAAGTTAATCAAAGATCCAAATTTTGAGAAGCGATAGAGGAGGAGAGTACATGTCTAAATACTTTAAGTCTTTTCTTGAAGACAAAGGTACCTCTCATCAACTCACTATTGCTTACATGCTAGAACAGAATGGTGTTGCAGAGAGAAAGAATAGGATGCTTGTTGAGATGATGCATAGTATGATGTCATCCAAAAAGCTTTCTCCCAAATTTTAGTTTGATGAAGTACATATAGCTAATCACATTCTTAATAGGTCTTCGACAAAAGCTTTAAAGGTCATCACACTTTGTAAAACTTAGTCTTCTTCAAAAATAACAGATGAGGTATTATCAGGTAAGGGGGTTCCATTCTTATTTACATTTCAAGAGAAAAATGATGTCTCTACTTTTGTAGCATATAATAGCGAATGCATGTAAGCATTCCTTAGCGAGTACGAGGAACTTCAAAATCTCCGAAGTAAAAGGTGAAAAAACAAAAGATCTAGACGTAATCTCGATAATAATGAGATTACAGATATACCTTCTTTCACGGATTGGCTATATAGTCGTTTGCAACGCGCCAACGCAAATAATGAAGAAATCTCAGATGAGCAGAGAGAGTTAATGATAGGTTGTGAACGAAAGGTAATTTTATTAAAATAATATTTTATTTTTTTCATATATGTATGTTAGTTTCTATTTACTAATTGAATTTATTTTGCAGGCTCA
>CM035411.1:158852274-158894774 GCA_020310875.1 Ceratopteris richardii | reverse complement strand
TGTGTATGCATGTATGTATGCATATGTGTGTGTGTGTGCATTATGTATGCATATGTGTGTGTATGCATTATGTATGTGTATGTAAGCATGTGCAGAATGTATGCATGTAAGTATGTATGTATGCATATGCATATGCACTATGTATGCATATGTGTGTATGTGTGTGTATGCATTATGTATGCATATGTGTGTGTATGCATTATGTATGTGTATGTAAGCATGTGCATTATGTATGCATGTAAGTATGTATGTATGCATATGCATATGCATTATGTATGCATATGTATGCATGTATGTGTATGTGTGTGTATGTCTCTCTATGTGTGTGTATGTATCATTATGTGTGTATGTGTGTGTATATGTGTGTGTGTCTATGTGTATGTGTGTGTATCTATGAGTATGTATGTGTTTATGTGTGTGTATGTGTCTATGTGTGTATGTGTATGTGTTTGTGTGTGTGTATGTATCTATGCATGTGCATTATGTATGCATGTAAGTATGTATGTACATTGTATGCATATGCATATGCATTATGTATGCATATGTATGCATGTATGTGTATATGTGTGTATGTCTCTCTATGTGTGTGTGTGTATGCATATATGTGTGTGTATATGTGTTTGTATGTGTGTATGCATGTGTATGTGTGTGTATGCATGTGTATGTGTGTATGTGTCTATGTGTGCATGTGTGTGTGTATATGTGTGTGTATGTGTGTGTGTCTATGTGTATGTGTGTGTATCTATCAGTGTGTATGTGTTTATGTGTGTATGTGTCTATGTGTGTATGTGTATGCATGTATGTATGCATATGTATGTGTATGCATGTGTATGTGTGTGTATGCATCATTATGTGTGTATGTGTCTATGTGTGTATGTGTTTGTGTATATGTGTGTGTGTATGTGTGTGTGTCTATGTGTATGTGTCGCTACACGTCTATGAGTGTGTATGCATTATATATGCATATATGTGTGTATGCATTATGTATGTGTATGTATGGATATGCATTATGTATCCATATGTATGCATGTATGTGTATGTGTGTGTATGTCTCTCTATGTGTGTGTTTATGCATATGTGTGTGTGTATGTGTGTATGTGTGTGTGTATATGTGTGTCTATGTGTCTATGCATGTGTATGTGTGTGAATGCATCATTATGTGTGTATGTGTGTGTGTATATGTGTGTGTATGTGTATGCGTGTCTATGTGTATGTGTGTGTGTCTATGAGTGTGTATGTGTTTATGTGTGTGTATGTGTCTATGTGTGTGTATGTGTCTGTGTGTATGTGTATGCATGTATGTATGCATATGTGTGTGTATGTGTGTGTCTATCTATCTATCTATCTACCTATCTACCTATCTATCTATCTATCTATCTATCTATCTATCTATCTATCTATCTATCTATCTATCTATCTATCTATCTATCTATCTATCTATCTATCTATCTATCTATCTATCTATCTATCTATCTATCTATCTATCTATCTATCTATCTATTTGTCTATCTGTCTATCTCTCTATCTGTCTATCTGTCTATCTCTCTATCTGTCTATCTATCTATGTGTCTATCTTTCTATCTATGGATCTATCTATCTATCTATCTAGCTATCTGTCTATCTATTTATCTATCTATCTATCTATCTATCTATCTATCTATCTATCTATCTATCTATCTATCTATCTATCTATCTATCTATCTATCTATCTATCTATCTATCTATCTATCTATCTATCTATCTATCTATCTATCTATCTATCTATCTATCTATCTATCTATCTATCTATCTATCTATCTATCTATCTATCTATCTATCTATCTATCTATCTATCTATCTATATATCTATCTATTGTTAGGCTGCGGGATTGGCACAATGTAAATTTTCATTTTTCATAGACCGCACGCACCAAAAGGGCGTAGCGAAGTGATGTAACACTTTTACTCATTAATGAAGAGACATTACAATGTTCCCCGGTGTGAGAGGAGATGGGATTGATAGACTGTCTGCCTGGGTGACTTGCAACCTTGCGGAGACGTCGTAGTGCAGAGTTTGCAGATATCTGAAGTACTGTTAAGTTTGTTCTTATTGAATTGCCAAGTTACCACCTTGGCATATAATTACTGTTTGGGTAATTAGTTAATTGGGAAAATAGATAAAGGGCCTCTACATTGTCAGACCCCTACCATCCCCAAGAACCCGAAAAGAGATTAAAAGGCGACTGGACGGAAGTCCCTCTAATACTGGTGCCGTCTATGGGAAGATGGCAATAGATTGAGAATAATCATTAAAGGTAGAGCAGTGCGTAAGGCAAACGGTGCAACGGTGATATATGCCAATTACTCGGTCCGGCGAGTCTTATCCGAAGTATAGGAGAGACCAGCATCCCTGTGCAGTTCCAAATCTATTAGGGACACCCCCAGGTGGTAGAAATACAGGCCATTTAAGCCTAGCGGTAGAAGGATCGGAGCCAGTTAGCAGTGATTTCGGTATCAGTTCGGTGACACATGATGAGATTCGGGTAGATTCTGGTGTGATTCCGGTACGTTCTGAAGAAGGTATAGTGACTTCTGAGTGTAGAAAGATGCAGTGCGCAATTGGTTCGACATCATCTGGTCAGAATCCGACTA
The DNA here is from genome assembly GCA_020310875.1 of Ceratopteris richardii. NCBI lineage: Eukaryota > Viridiplantae > Streptophyta > Polypodiopsida > Polypodiales > Pteridaceae > Ceratopteris > Ceratopteris richardii. The sequence continues at coordinate 158,892,143 of CM035411.1, read as the reverse complement.
TTTTCGGTGATAAAGATGTGTTACCAAGTGAGACCGTTTCCGGTGAAAAGATAAATTGGTGCGGTGAAAGTTCAGTAAATTTTGGTGGGAGTTCGGTACCATTTAGTGGGAATTTGAAGTTTTTCGGTGACAGTGCAGTGCTACCTGGTAGAACCTTATTACGTTCACCACTGTTCGGGGCAAACCTCTCTAGTCCCGATACCAAAGTGGAGGACAGGTTATTTGATTTGGAGATAAGTAAGAGATTCAACGCCATTTTTGAACCGGAAGGTGAGCAGTCAGACAATACAGATTCTGAAGGACAAGAGACACCTCCTCCACAGACAGATAGCAACAACTTTACTCACACTAGCACTATGAGTGGTTCACAGTCTCAACAGCAGACACCCCCTCAGCTGCAACCGCAGTTTCAGCAGCAACAACAGCAGCAGCCGCAACCAATTATACCAGTTCGACAGGTTCCAACAGGAGTGACTTACACCAAGTTCGGTGGATTCTCGAGTGACGACCCTGATGCACATGTGCGCACCTTTGAGATAAGCTATGCAGTGCTGAATTATCCACCCGATCCGGCGTACAAGGCTATCGTATTTCAGGCCACCTTAGTTAATGAAGCAGCTAGGTGGTTGACTGAGTATGAGATTAATCATTTCGTTAACTATGATGTTGTGAGGGATGCGTTTTTATAGAGGTTCCGGTTGAAGAAAAATCCTGTCAAAATCTTCGACTATTTGTAGAACAATCGGCAAAAACCGCATCAGACCATTCAGGAATACACAACATTGTTTCGAACTCACTTAAGGAAGCTGCCTCTGGCACATGGTAATCTATCGGGCGATGTTATAACCCAATGGTTCATTAACAGACTGAATCCGCAGCTTAAACAAATCATGATAATCCGTTGTGTGGGTGCAATGATACTGGATGCTATTATTGTGATGGCCCTGCAACTAGAGCATAAAGTTGGAGGATTTACAGAAGACTTGGAATGGCTGAAAGCCAGTAAGAACGTAGCAGATGATCTGGCTAAACAGATGTATTAAACCAAGTGCAAAAATCCAGGGCACACCAGTGCTACATGTGCCCTTAACCAGATGTATTGTGCCATCTACAACACAACAGGACACTCAATGGAAAACTGCACGTATAATGCCAAGGTGCAGGGTAGAGCAGCTGTAAACACCATCATACAAGAACCAGGTCAGGCAGCAACCCATTATGTGCCACCACAGATGCGAACCAATCAGTCACAAGGATATAGGAATTATCGGGATTAGCGGAACACCAATTTTAATTCAAATCGATGGCAGACGAGTACATCAGCGGAAGGTACTTCTCTTCCACCCCCTCGATGTCATTTTTGCGACGAGATTGGCCACATCTGTAGATTCTGCAAGGAAGCAGCAGAGTACGACAAAAGGAAGAAAGAGTGGCAAAATCCTATGACCAGCATGGTTTATATTTCACCAGTCGAGTCACAAGCCGCTGTAGTGTAGACAAGATCGGGTAAGCAGTTGCAACCAGTAGCTGAGGTGTTGGAGCCTGGTATCCATGAGCAGCAACGCATGTTTGAAAAGGCTAGTCAATGGACAACTAAGGAGCTGACTGTATTTCCTGATCCAATTCCGGTAACACAGGTCCCTCTGCCACGGGCAAGATTGAATGAACAAAATTCTACCACAACAATAGTAGAATCATCATCAGAATCGGTGAGAAGTACGACCCAAACAGATCAGGTATGGGACATCCTATCTAAGGCTTCCATCACACTCCCTTTGGGATAGTTGCTTGTGTTAGTGCCAGGAGTAAGGCAGCAATTTCAGGAGCAGGTTAGTCTTGGACCTTCCTATACTCCGTCGACGGCAACAATACAACTGGAAATTGATTCTACGGTGGATCATTCAATCCCATTGATCACCGTCTGGCACAAAAACCACAAGATTACCCAAGTTCTAATTGATGGTGGGTGGGGTGTGAATATAGCAATGGTAGCACTTTGCAAGCAATTAGGTTGGACCCAAATTGAGCCCGTACAATTTTTTGTATGAATGGCAGACCAATCCCACGTCCATCTGGTGGGACTAGTATGGAATATCCCGATTACCTTGCAGGGCACCACGTTCAAAATGACTCTTGTAGTCCTAGAACTACCAGAATCCAGCCTTGACTACAATTTACCTTTCGGACGACCATGGTTGAAGCAAGCCAAAGTTGTATAGGATTGGTCAGCGCAGGAGTTAACTTTCAAAGACAACCACCGGAAATATGTAGTTAAATTAGATGCCATGCAGCCTTGTGATCTTCATGCACGACCATATGTAGCGGCGCCGATCCACATGTTGGATGGATTATCTGACGACGAGGAAAATGCGTTCTTGAAGACCAATAAGGATCTGATCTCATTAGGTACTGTAGATCTCCAGTCGGTCGTAGACAAGTGGAGTTCGGCAACTTGTACGGTTGTACCAGTGACCGGAGATGCAGAAGCAAATGATGGTGTCGCTATGGATGGAGCCACCTTACATCTACTCTTGCAGTCAGCTGATGATCTAGTAAAACCTCGACAATTTTATGTACCGGAAGATCAATTAGTAACATACAATTTGGGTGATAAGGTCAACCTGCGACCAGTTAAGATTAAAGCAGGCTTAGCAGAGACATTCCAAGATGATTTAATACAACTTCTGTGAGAATTATCTGATGTTTTTGCTTGGGATTATCGAGATATGAAAGTTCTGGACCAGTGGATTTATCAACATTGGGTAGTGCTCAAACCAGAGGCGAGGCCAATCAAACAGTCTAGTTATCGAATGAACCACAATTATGCAGCACACGTCAAAGCAGAACTTGATCGGTTATTGAAGGTAGGATTCATTGTCCCAATCGAGCATGCTGAATGGATATCTCCAATCGTGATCATCCCGAAGAAAAATAAACAGCTGCGCATCTTTGTTGATTATCGGAAACTGAATGCTACCACTGTACCGGATCCATTCCCTCTCCCCTTTCTAGACACAGTGCTTGACAGGGTGGCAGGGCACGAGATGTATTCATTTCTGGATGGCTACAGTGGCTATAATCAGGTGAGGATGGCAGAACAGGACATACCTAAAACAATTTTTATCACGAACTGGGGTGTTTATGCTTGCATTGTAATGTGGTTCGGGTTAAGGAATGCTCCGAGCACCTTCCAAAGATGCATGCAGGAAGTCTTTTCACCCTACTTAACTACATTTATGCAAGTATATTTGGACGATTTTTCCTTATTTGGCAAGACTTCAGCGCACCTGTATCATTTACGGTGCTACTTTGAAAAATGCCGAGAATACCGATTATGCTTGAATCCGTCCAAGTATGTTTTTGCGGTCTCTTGTGGCAAACTATTGGGGCATATTATTTCTCAACAAGGAATACAGGTTGATCCGGATAAAGTAGCAGCCGTGTTGGAAGCACCAGTCCCCACGACACCGAAAGAAGTTATGTGCTTTCTAGGCCAAATCCGGTGGCATGGCAGACATTTACGGTGGTTAGATCATTTAGCGACACCACTCAATTGGCTTATGACTAGTGCTCCGCGGCAGTATGATTGGACACCAGAGTGCCAAACTGCATTTGATCGTTTAAAGGTTTTATTAACGCAGGCCCCAATTTTACAACCACCGGATTGGGAACGTCCGTTCCATGTCTTTGTGGATGCATCGGACATAGCTATTGGTAGCGTACTAATGCAACAAACTAACAAATGGTTTCAGCCTGTCTATTATGCAAGTCGTTGATTAGCCCCTACTGAAAGAAACTATTCAGTGATCGAAGAGAATGTCTCGGGTTAGTGTACTATGTTAAAAAGTTCCAACATTATTTGTTGGGCCGAAAGTTCACCTTCCACGTGGATCATGCCACACTCGTGTATTTGATCCGGCAACAACATTTAGGTGGGAGATTGGCTCGATGGGTTTTATTATTACAGGAGTTCGACTATGAAGTTATTCATCGACCCGGCACAACACATGCTTTGGCGGATTTCCTCTCTCGATTGGATTCCGGTGAGTCTCCGGTAGGGGTTGATGACACTACACCGGCCATTTACGTTACTGAGCCAACTACTAAAGAATCTACAATACCTCTTGTTACTCCTACATACTACGATATGTTACTCACTTTCCTCACCGAGGGTTGTCTTCCTCCTCATATGCCCCCTGCTTTGTGGCAGAAACTTGCAGTTTACAATCGAAGATTCCGGTCGATCGTAGATCAACTTTACTACATGGATCATACTGGTGTTTTACTTCGCTGTATCCCTCCACATGAAGCAGAATCGGTTATTGCTATGGCTCATTCATTAACCTCGGGCAGACATTTTGCAGCTGATCTTACTCATTATAAAATTATGCAAAGTGGGCTTTGGTGGCCTACAATGTACAAAGATGTGACTCAGTTTGTGCAGCAGTGTGATACCTGTCAATGGTCTAGACAGCCATTACAGTGACACTTCTTTCCCCTTCAACCTGTCTTACCTTTGGAACCCTTTCAGAAGTGGGGTCTAGATTTTATTGGCCCAATAACACCACCAGCGACCCTCACCAACAGCCGCTATATCTTGACTTGTACCGATTATGCCACTCGGTGGGCGGAGGCTTGGGCATTACGGTCAGCCACAACAGTTTTGGTGGCTAAATGCCTGATGAAGGACGTTTTTCCTCGTTATGGGTTGCCTCTGGAAATTGTTACGGACCAAGGTACACACTTTGCTAACCACTTAATGCAAGTATTGACCGAGACATTTCAGATGGATTGGAAGCTATTGCACCGATGGAGGTAGTAGTGCCGAGCCTTCGTGTGGCCTTAGCTCAGAATTTGCTGCCGGAAAAATCTTTGCCATTTTGGTTGGATGCCCTTAGATCATTGGATGAACATCGCGGGGAAAGTTTTATCGTTCTTCAAGAAGTTCAGCTGCGTCAAGCTCGTACCCATGATCGTTTCCTCAAGCCCCCTGTGTTTACGGTGGGGCAACTTGTTGGAGCAAAACAATCAAAAGTTGGTGGTTATATAAAGCCTAGAACTGGAGATGAAGAAAAGATTGAAGATCAATTTCATGAAGTAAAGAGAAGATTCAGATAGCAAAGTTCTTTAAATTATATCTACATTAGTTCTGTATACACTTCAATATACTTGAAGTAATGACGAATCAGATTTCATATGTATATATAAGTACATGCTCATAGTCATATTTGGTGAGTAAGAGAAGGATGAGATGAAATATAGATGAGTAGATGATGAACATTGTATGAATCATCCATCAGATGTATGAAGATTTAAGATGAGAAAAATTTTCAGAGAATTGCGCGTCGATCTTTTCTCTAGTTCTCCTTCTGTGTTTAATCTTATGAGAAATCCTTTTGTACACGTCTAAGTCCATAGTTAAACTATCTATGGTTAAAGTTTGAGAGTTCAATTGCAAACAGGCTGAGAGAATTTTAGACAGGAACATCTATATGTGAAAAAGTGTTGAGTGTCTTCTGAAACAGGCACAGATTCGATGATCAAAGAAATGGACAGTGCTCAGTGCATAGTGTAAAGTTTTACATAAATGAGGAGTCAAAATTTAAGTTGGAAGGTAAGCCATCTATGGCTAAAAGCATTTGCTTAAACGGGTTCTAGTTTGGGAGAACCATGTCTTAGAAGTTGCAGGTGTCAAAGTCGACTCTATAGAGAGACAGTTTCAGACATACGTAGATTGTTTGAATCATTTCTCATAATCTACTCAAGCATTTGAAGTGTTTTAACTTGGAGAAGGTGCACAATCTATAGGCAACACATTCTACAAAGTTTCATCAGAAACTTTGTACAAATGATTAGTCAATGATTGATTAATGTGCAGCAAACTTTTCTGAGAAATAGATTTCTTCATAGTTAGCTAATTTCTTGATAATTTGGTACTTGTCTTCCAAAATTGGTTGGAGTTTAAAGTTGTTCTTGATATAGAGGTGGTCTAACATCAAGAATAGTTTGTTCGTTTGGAGATTAACACTCTCCATTAGTGGTATCAGAGCAGGTTGTATCAAAATTGAGGAAAGGAAGACCCTGACTGCTGCACACATACAAATTTCACATCTTTAAGGTTCAAAAGGATAAAGTGTGAAAGAAAGATTGAAGGAAGACACATAAAGGTTATCAAAAGGATCAAAAGGAGCAACATTCGAAGCTAAGGTACATTTATTCTTTATAAGGACTAAAGATTTGATAGTACAGGTGAAGAAATGATGGGATATAGTCTCCAAATTGAGAAGTTGGATAGAGAACTATCCAGCTTGGTCAATGAGAATGGAAGCTCATCTTATGAGCAAAGATCTGATGGGATATATCAGGAGAGGAAGAAAAGCCAGAGTTCAGAGATCCTAGTGTTCCAACTAGGGAGGAGCTTGCAGATATAAAGATTTGGATGAAGAAGGATGCTCAAGCAAGGAGCATAATGTACATGGCAGTGAATGATTATTTGCTTCCTCATATTAGAGGACTTGAAAGTGCAAGTGACATTTGGAATGCTTTGGAAGAGCATTTTCATAATACAACCAAATCAAGGAAAGCTTCATTATGGGCAGAGTTTACTACATTCAAGAAGAAGGCTTCACAATCAATATCTGATTTTGTGACAAAGATGAAAGACATTGCTGATTCTTTAGGTGCAGTTGATGAAGACATTGAAGAAGATAAGTTGGTAAGACAAATTCTCATAGGGCTAAGAGGAGATGAGAAGTGGAAGCCTTTTATTTTGTCTACAAAACTTCCATTAGATCATTTTACTCCTGATTTGAATCAATTGTTAGGACATATGCTAACTTTTGAGAATGATATCAAAGGAGATGTTGATAAGAGTGTAGGTCATGCAATGTATTCTAAAGACAAGAAGAAAGCTAGCAAAGGAAAGCAACAATCAGTTGAAGATGAAGGTACTCCAAGTCAAGCAAACTTCCTAAGAGGAAGAGGAAGTGGCAGAAGTAGAGGAAGAGGCAGAAATAACAAAGACAATGTCAGATCTTGTTGGATATGTGGTAAGACCAATCATCTATCTCATGATTGTTGGCACAATAATCAAAGCAATGGTAATTTTAATCAGAATTTTAATCAAAGAGGAAGAGGTGGCAAATATCAGAGAGGAAACTTCAGAGGTAGAGGTGGTAGGAATTATTTTGGAAGAGGTGGAGGAAGAAACTTCCAAAATCAGTCCTATAATAACACCTACTACAATTATGCATCAGATCAGAAAGAAGATTCAACTCTTATTATGAATGCAACATGTGAAGCCTCACATGAAGACATGAGTGTTTTATATTGACTCAAGATGTAGTAATCACCTGAGTGGAAATATTGCTTTGATGACTGACTTAGATCATAATGCAATTAATCATACAGTTCAAACAGGTGGTAATACAAAGCACAAAGTAAAGCCAATTGGTTCAGTCAAAGCCAAAGATGGAAGTACTCTCTTGAGTAAGGTTCTGTATGTTCCTACAATTCCAAAGAATTTGATTAGTGTAGGACAAATTGTGGAAAAAGGATATGAGGTAAGGTTCACTAATGATGGAGTTTATGTTGAAGACCCCAGTCAAGGGTATAAAAAGATTGTTACAGGAAAGAAGGAAGGAAGGCTCTTCACATTAAAGATACAAGGTAATGTTGGACATGCTATGTTTACATATGGAGAGCAAAAGGTGTCTGAATTGGATCTTTGGCATAAAAGACTTGGACATTTTAATAAAAGAGGTATCAAAGAAATGGTTAACAATGGTTCAATGCTTGGATTGCCTAATGTTGCAGGTCAACACATGACATACAGATGTGAAGCATGTCAGTTAGGTAAGGCTCATAAGCAATCATACAATAAGCATGGTTTTATGTATTCAGAAAGACTTGAATTGGTACATACAGATGTGTGGGGTCCTTCAAAGGACTTCAGTATAAATGGTTCAAGATATTATATCATATATGTTGATGATGCTACCAGATGGATTACAATCTATGTGATCAAAGACAAGTCAGAAGTGTTTAATACATTTAAACACTATCATGCATATGTAGAAAGAATTACAGGTCAAAAATTGAAGAGGTTAAGGTCAGATGGAGGGGGAGAGTATTTCTCTAATGAGTTCAGTGATTACTTGTGGAATGCAGGTATAAAGAGAGAGGTTACTTGCAGGTACTCTCCTCAACAAAATGGGGTAGCAGAAAGAAGAAATAGAACTCTTGTTGAGTTTGCAAGATCTATGATGAAGGAGAAAAATTGTCCTTATTATTTATGGGTTGAGGTTGTAAACACAGCCACATACTTGGTCAATAGGTTACCATGTAAAGCCTTGCAGGGTATGACACCATATGAAGCTTGGTGGGGTAAGAGACCTACCTTGGATCATTGTAGAATATTTGGATGCTTGGCATATGCATATGTGCCATCTCAATTGAGGCATAAATTGGAACCTAAAGCAGAAAAGTATGTATTCATTGGTTATGATGACAAGTAGATGGGTTATAGGTTGTGGAATCCATCCACAAAGCAATTTCTTGTGTCTAAGGATGTTACATTTGATGAGCAAGGTACTTGGTATGCAAGTACACTTAATATTCATGCAGGTGTTGAAGAAATTGTGAATCAAAGGAAAGGTAAATCAAAGGTTCAAATATTTGAGGAAGATAAGAATAATGAAGTACAGGTTGAAGTCGAAGAAATGCCAAGACTTGATCCAGAATGTGATGAACCAGAAACTTCAAGAAGTGGAGAAGTCAGAAGGTCATCTAGGCACAAATGGCAACCTACAAGGTATAGCTATGATACTTCATTCTTGACTACTAAAGATTATGCTTACATGTTAAAAGCAGATGAAGATCCATCCACATATGATGAAGCCAAAGGGAAGAAGAATTGGGAAAAAGCTATGCAAGAGGAATATGATGCATTGATGGAAAATGAGACTTGGGATTTGGTTCCTAAGCCGAATAGTCAGAAGATCATTGGATGTAAATGGGTATACAAAACAAAAAGTTTTGCAGATGGAAGTATATCTAGGTACAAAGCCAGGCTTGTTGTGAAGGGATATGCACAAACATATGGTGTGGACTATGATGAAACTTATAGTCCTGTTGCAAAGATGACAACCATAAGGACTCTCATAGCAATTGCTGCTAGCAAAGGTTGGAAATTATCTCAATTAGATGTGAAGAATGCATTTTTGAATGGTTATATTTCAGATGAAGTTTACATGGAGCAACCAGATGGTTTCAAAGATCGTGTATCCGAATTATGTGTGTAAGCTCAAGAGAGCTTTGTATGGATTGAAGTAGGCCCCAAGGGCATGAAATTATAGGCTTGTAAAGTTCTTGAAGGAACTTGGATTTCAAGCATCAAAAGCAGATAATAGCTTATTAGTCAAAGCAAGTGAGGATGGATTTATTTATGTTTGTATTTATGTTGATGACATAATACTTATAGGAACATATGACAAAGGCATACACATGATTAAGAAACAGATGGAGAAAGAATTCAAAATTAGTGATTTGGGAAATTTGTCATTCTTTTTGGGGATGGAGATTTCATATACTCAACATGGAGTATATGTAACTCAAGAAAGGTATCTGAAAAATTTGTTAACCAAATTTAAAATGGAAGATTGTAGGATAGCACCAAATCCAATGGAAGTAAATCACAGATTGACTAGATATGGAGGAGAAGAATTCAAAGATATGAAGCTCTATCAGAGTTTGGTGGGTAGCTTGATTTATGCTACATTAACAAGGCCTGATTTATCATATGCAGTTGGAATTCTATCTCAATTCATGCATTGTCCTAGAAAGGAACATTGGATTGTAGGACAAAGAGTACTTAGGTACATCAAGGGCACACTTAAAGAAGGTTTGTATTATGGATATACTTCAGATACAAGAGTCAAAATATACAATGATGCAGATTGGCCAGGTAATTCTGATGATAGAAGATCAACACATGGATATTTGTGTTATGTGGGAGACAAGCATTTCATGGTGCTCTAAGAAGCAACATACAATTGCTTTATCATCTACAGAAGCAGAATACAAAGGCATGGTAGAAGCTGCAAAGTGTTGGTTGTGTGTAGAAGTGCGAGAGACACACAAGAAGCACACACAAGGAGCACAAACGCAGCAAGACACACGGAGAAGACGATGGCTGGAATAGCTCTCTCTATCGATCAATGAACTGAACTGAAGTAAGAGCTGAATAATATCCCTAAGTACAAAGTACCACCACATATGAGAATATCAAGTATATGGTAACATGGGGAAAAAACCTCTAGCCAGCACTAGAGTAAAAAGTGCCCATGTATAGGGAAAAGGTTCACATCAAAGCTACTCGAGGAACACATAAGTGTAACAAACCCCCTTGGAGCAAATGATGTGAACACATACAGGGAGTGACAGATCAGCCCCCACAAGGTAACAAGCCTAAAGCTTTGCGAAAAGCTTCAAACTTTTCTCGTGGAAGAGCTTTGGTGAATATGTCTGCCACATTATCTTGTGTAGGCACATATACCAAATCAATATCTCCTGCATGAAGGCGCTCTCTCACATAGTGATAATGCACCTCAATATGTTTGGTCCGTGCATGAAACACTGGGTTTCGTGCAACAGCCAAAGCACTCTGACTATCAGTGAGAATATGCGTAGCAACATCCATCTCCATGCAAAGATCCATCAATAGGCATCTCAGCCATATACACTCCACTGTCGCTGTGAAAATTGCCCTGTACTCAGCTTCACAACTCGATGTCGCCACTGTAGGTTGCTTCTTACTCAACCAAGATATGCATGAGTCTCCAAGGAAAAAGCAATTACCACTAGTGGACATGCGTGTATCATAACAACCAGCCTAATCACTATCTGTAAAAGCATGCAAGCATGGCTGAATATCTCTGCCACAAAATAGACCTAAGCTCAAAGTGCCTCGGAGATATCTAAACACAGGTTTCACCGCTTGCCAATGCTTAGTGCCAGGGCTATGCATGAATCGACTCAACTGGGAAATTGCATACTGTATATCCGGCCTTGTGTTGCATGCATATATAAGACATCGCATAGCTTGCCGATAAAGAGAAGTGTAAAATGCATCACTGGAATCCTCAACTGAGAACCTGAATCTTGTCTCAACTGGTGTGGAAACTGGCTTACAATCCTCAAAGTCAAAATGCTGAAGTAGTTTTTCAACATACTTTGCTTGATGCATAACAATTCCCCCCTCAACGGATACAAACTGGATGCCAAGATAGTAGCTCAAAAGACCAAGATAAGTGACATCAAAAGTATGCTGCAAATCAGCCATAAGAATGTCAAGTTTTGCATCACATGACCCAGTCAAGAGTATGTCATCGACATAAAGAACAAGCACTATAAGATCAGCCCCATTTTTGCGTACATAGAGTGTGCTTTAAATCGGACTACATGTAAAGCCAAGAGCAATCAGGTGCTTATGTATTTTGTCATACCATGCACGTGGAGCTTGCTTGAGACCATACAAGGCTTTATGCAAGCGAAAAACCATATGCTCTTTCCCTTTCATAGCAAATCCAGGAGGCTGCTTCACATAGACCTCTTCTTGCAAGTCTCCATTCAAGAAGGCTGTTTTTATGTCCAATTGATGCACTTTCCAACCTCGATGGGCAGCCAATGCAACCATGGTACGAATGGTAGTCATGCGTGAAGTAGGTGCAAAAGTTTCCTCATAGTCAATGCCATATTGTTGCGCATATCCTTTGGCAACCAATCTAGCTTTGTAGCGATCAATGCTACCATCAGATTTTCTCTTAATCTTATAAACCCACTTTGTACCAATGGCATTCTTTCCTTTTGGCAATTCACATAACTCCCAAGTACCATTCCTATGTATGGAATCCATTTTTGATTGCATAGCACTCATCCATTGTGGATCGTCACATGCATCTTCAAAAGAAAGTGGCTCTTCATTACATGCTGTAGCAATAAGAGAATAATCCACAAAATTATTTGATGCATGGTGAGAGCTTGATCTTGTTCTACCAAGTAAAGGTGCACTCAATTTGCTGTCCTGCAAAGTTTGTTCCAGCCACTTTGGCATAGATTGTGCACTCTTGATAGACATGCGTTCATTACGTAAAACATCTTCAATATGTACATCATGCGTGGGCTGAATTTCATGCTCAGTTTCAGCCATATTTTGACGCAAATGTTCAGCCATATGTGGCTGGAGATTTCCAACAGTTTTGACAATTTTTGGCTGAATTTTTTCAGCCATGTTTGGCTGGAAATTCTCTACATTTTCAGCCCTATTTGGCTGGAATTTTTCAGCCCTTTGAACCTCAGTTGGGTGGTCTACATGGCGATAGTCAAGCGCACCATTTTGGAACAAAGGCATGAGTGTATCGAACACATCTTGTGAGCTAATTGTTGGCAGTTTTTTGCATTCAAGTAGAGGGAAAACTGAATTTTCAGCAAATACCACATCTTGACTCACAATAATTGTGTTCGTCAATGGATGGTACAACCGATATCCCTTACTTTCAGCACTATAACCAACAAATATACATTTCTTTGCCTTGTCATCAAGTTTGTGACGTTGTTGTGATGGCACAAGAGCATATGCCAAACAACCAAACACACACATATGACTAACCATAGGCTTATGACCATTGCAAGCCTCATAAGGAGTGATGACTCTCAATGCTTTTGTAGGGCAGCGATTCAACACATAATTTGCACACATGACCGCTTCCATCCAAAACTTATGAGGAAGATGCTTTCCTTTAACCATACATCGTGCCATTTCAAGTAGAGTTCTATTTTTACGCTTGACAACACCATTTTGTTGAGGTGTATATGGCACCGTACATTGGTGTGAAATACCTCTTTCATGAAGAAAAGCATTAAACTCATGTGACATGTATTCACCGCCATGATCCGTGCGTAGAGTCAAAAGCTTTTGTGAAGAAAAATTTTCAGCCATAGCTAAAAATGCTTTGAAGCAAGATAATACCTCATTCTTTGCTTTCATAGGATACACCCATGTATGGCGAGTAGCATCATCAATGAAGGTAACAAAATATACATGCTTCCCAAAAGATGGAGTCTTGACGGGACCACATACATCACTATGAACAAGTTGCAATTTTCTGTAGTGTGTGTATGACTATCTTTTGGAAAAGAAGCACGATGCATTTTTCCAAGAATGAAACCTTCACATGCATGCTTTTCAATGGACTCAAGTGTAGGCAAGCCAATAACCATGTCCTTATTTTGCAAATAAAGCAAACTATTGAAGTTTAAGTGACCAAAACGAGCATGCCAAAGCTCCATTTCAGCCATGGAAGAAGTATGAGCAACTAAGGCATTCGACGCAACCCTCTTGTATGTATCCATGAGATACAAACCATTACATAATGTACCGGACATCACAATAACATCGCCATTGCTGAAATCATGAACCATACACTTATCATCAACAAAGTGTACATGAAGTCCAGCTTTGGCAATCAACGGAACTGAAATTAAGTTCTTCTTGATACCGGGCACATACAATGCATTTTTCAAGAGAGTCACACTCCATTTGCAGTCGTAAGCTCAATTTCTCCTACTCCAATGATAGGATAAGAGGCATTGTTTGCACACACCACATGTCCTCCTTTAGGTGCATCTTTCAAAGAGGCAAAAAATCTTTTGCATGATGTTATGTGCTTTGAAGCACCACTATCAAAGAACCAATCCGAATCAGCCTCACTCACAACCATACATTTAGAATGTAAAGAAGCATCATAATGACATGTAACAACACATGCCCAAAAATCTTGAGCCATGTTAGCTTCATCATTCTTTGCATTTGCTGAATTTTCAGCAATAGACATGCCCGATTCCTTCTTCTTTTCATTGCGTTTTGCAAGCTTTCTACACTCATCAATAGTATGACCAGCCTTCCGGCAATATTTGCATCTCTTCTTCTTTTGCAAATCACCATCATTAGAGGAATGAGTGGAAGAGGAAGCTTGAGGCTTTGGTTTTGATGAACCCAAAGCTGAACCATACTTGCTTTCCCCTTTTGTGAGATAGCAAGTGCTTGCGTTCCCTCAATCAAACCACTCCTATTCACTCTAGATTGCTCTTCTTGCAAAAGAAGAGACACGACCTCATCAAATGCATACATATTAGGATTTCCTTTTGCAACCAAACGGAGTGTAGTAGCAAAGCTTTGAAAAGATTCTGGTAATCCTTTCAACAATGTAGAAATGAGTGATGCATCCGGAATGATCTCATCTATGTTTGCCAATTGCTCTTTCAAGTCCTTGATGCGTGTCACATACACATCCACTGACTCATTTTCAGCCATACATACATCTTCAAGTTGCTTCCTCAAGTATGCAACACGTGATTCATTACGCACGGCATACAAAGAAGCAAGAGTGTCCCATGCCTATCATGATGTAGAACATGACCGAATGTGTGGAACTATATGACGCTTCACTGAAAGCGCAATCAAAGCATGAGCTTGAGCATCTTTTTGTGAAGAGAGATGGTGGATGCAATCCAAAGATGAGTAGGTGCCGCTACAACCAGCTTCACACCAGCCAACTGAGACTTCAGAGTTGATTAGTAGACCCTTTGAGCTTCCTAAATCCACCAAAATATCAGCCAAGTACTTTGGAACATGTATCCCAAAAGTTTAAGTCAAGACCGACAAGTTGCGAAATGACTAGCTCCCAAAACTTGCTATTTTTGGACATACACCTGCTGGAAAAAATGAACAGTGCTCTCAACCTGGAAGGAATTAGAAAAATTCCTTTTGGGCATAGCAAATAGACTTAGCAAGCTTCCTATTCCAAGTTAAAACACTTCAAATGATGGACTGAGCACTGAGAACAAGTTTCATCAAGTTCTGGAACATTCCCACAATTCTCGGGGCTCTGCAGAGATAGACCAGTAAGCAGTAAAATGCAGATATCTCCAAAAGTATAAATCCAATGACCTTGAAAATTTATAGGTAGAAACTAGACAGTGAGAGCTATCCAACGCACTTTAAAACACTGAAAAATGTTCAGTAAAACTCGAGATATGACCTTCTGAAGTTACTGCTCTGAGTGAGTATAGCAGAGAACAAAACAGAGAGGTAGATGATAATAAATGTATAGATTCACATATGATTACAACCACATTGGCAATGAATCTTTGCACAATGGGAGTAGAATGATAGAGCTATGGAGTAAGCTCTTCAATCTCTACAAAATGACATGAAGTGGTCACGTACAAGGCTTGCTAATCGCCTCTTCCTTCTTGCTCCTTTTATAGCTATTCTTGGAGGGAGTTTTGAATTCGAATTCGAATGGCTCCACCTAAAAGTGATCCCCAAAGTTAGGAGAGATTCCCTCAGCTCAAAAATTCGTGATTTTGGTAGTTGGAGCCACGAATTTGCTTTTACATCATGGATGAGGTAAGCCATCCTTTTATTTTTTTCTTTTTCCATTTACAAGAGATAAAATGTACTCTTTTACAAGAGGTGTTCACATGACTACTCATGTGACTTACAAATGAGGATAATATCAAGCATATCAAGCATGTAGGCTTGGGCAAAATGCACCAACAGCTCCCCCTCAAGCCTAACATGCTTGGCCTCCAAATAAGTCTTCAATTGTCCTTGATTTCCTGCAAACCAATCATCAACTTGAATCTACTTAACTTCGTACCATCAAGAGCTTTCGTCAACATGTCTGCACATTGCATATCTGTAGAGACGTAGGATAGTTGAATATCCTTGCTCATTAGCTTCTCTCTTACATAATGGTAGTGGACTTCAATATGCTTGGTTCTAGCATGGTATACCGGATTAGCTGCTAGATGTAGTGAGCTTGTGTTGTCACCAAAAATGTGAGGTGTTGAAGAATGAAGTCCAAGATCTGTGTACAAAGGTTTTAACCACATGATTTCTTGAGTCGCATTAGCCAAACCTCTATATTCAGCTTCAGTAGAAGATAATGCCACGGTTGGTTGCTTCTTCGATGACCAAGAAATGATTTTTGAACCTGCAAATGATATATACCCTGATGTGCTTCTTCTATCATCTTTAGATCCGGCCCAATCTGCATCTGAGTAGACCTTTAGCTCAATATCTGAAGTAAATGAATAAAACAAACCTTCATTCATGGTCCCCTTTAGATACTTGAGGACTCGCTTGGCCGCTTCCATATGTGGTCTTCTCGGCTTATGCATAAACTGACTCAATATGCTAACACTATAGCATATATCCACCCTTGTGAGTGTTGCATAGTTCAAACTTCCAACCAAGCTTTGATAGCTTGTGATGTCTTCAATTGGCTCTCCTTCATAAGCACTAAGCTTATGATTTTGCTCCATAGGTGTACCTGCACACTTTGTATTTTCCATCTTGAACTTGACGAGCATGTCATGGACATACTTCCTTTGTGTGATGTATATACCTGAATCTGTGTAGATCAACTCCAATCCAAGAAAATAAGTGAGTGGTCCGAGGTCACTTATTTTGAACTCCTCCTTCATTTGACTCTTTACCTGTTTGATTCCTTCAAGATCATTGCCTGTGATAATAATATCATCAACATACACACATAAATAGATCACTTCAGATCCATTCCTCTTTATGAACAAAGAGGTATCCGCCTTGCTAGCTTTGAATCCTTGGTCCTGCAAATAAGTAACCAATCTGAAATTCCAAGCTCTTGGAGCTTGCTTCAATCCATACAAAGCTTTCTTTAGTTTGCATACATAGTTAGGATGATGTGCATCCTCATATCCAGGAGGTTGTGCCATATACACTTCCTCAGAAATCCATCCATTCAAGAAGGCATTCTTTACATCAAGTTGATAAAGATTCCAATTTCTAGATGCAGCAAGACTTATGAGAACCCTAATTGTAGGCATTTTTGCAACAGGAGAGAAAGTCTCCTCATAATCAATACCATGGGTTTGAGCAAACCCTTTAGCAACTAACCTTGCTTTGTGTCTATTTATACTTCCATCTTGATTCCTCTTGATTTTGTATATCCATCGAGATCCGATTATCTTCATAGATGGCTTGTTAGGTACAAGCTCCCAAGTGTCATTCTCCTTCAAGGCTTCCATTTCTTCATCCATTGCATCTCTCCAAGCTTTCTTGCTTTGTGCTTCTTTGAATGTGGTAGGTTCTTCATTGGTTGAATCCTTTGCAATGTAGATTGAGTGCTTGGTGACCAAAGAAGTATCATAACCAAACCTCTCTGGTTTCTTCTTCTCCCTCGAAGACCTTCTAAGTGGTTGATGTGAGCTCTCGGGTCCATATGTAGCATCCTGCATCTTTGCTTTACCTTTGTTCTTCCATAGCTTTAGTCTTTCCAAGTCTTCTAGGTCAATCTCCGAATCACTTTCTTCAATCTGCTTTGGCTCCTTTGGTTGAAGTGATGGAAAATCTTCATCCAAGTCATATGGCAGCTTCACTTTCCTGTCATCATCAAACCATGATTTGTTTTCATCAAAAATTACATCTCTACTCACAGAAAATCCTTTATTGGTTGGATTGTACAATCTATATCCTTTTTGGTTTTGATCATAACCAATGAATACACACTTCTCTGCCTTGGGATCCAATTTCCCTCTTACTTGAGAAGGAATGTGAGCATAGGCTAAGCATCCAAAGATTTTACAATGCTCTAGACTAGGTCTTCTTCCATTCCACACTTCATATGGAGTGGTTCCATCTAGTGACTTAGATGGAAGTCTATTTATGAGATATGTGGCTGTCGACACAGCCTCTGCCCATAGGTAGTTCGGCAATCCCTTTTCGTTGAGCATGAACCTTGCAGCTTTGACGATAGCTCTATTCCTCCTCTCTGCTACACCATTGAGTTCAGGTGTATACCTTGTAGTGACTTCCCTTTTAATGCCTCTTTCATGCAAGAAGGCATCAAATTCAGAAGAGAAGTATTCTCCTCCACCATCTGATCTGAGTCTTTTCAAAGTCCTACCTGTTTGATTTTCAACAAGAGCAATATACTTCTTAAAGCAATTAAACACTTCATCCTTGTGCTTCATGAAAAACAGAATGGTCCACCTGCTACAATCATCTATGAAAGACACATAATATCTTGAGCCTGATATAGATGGCTCCTTACTTGGACCCCACACATCCGTGTGCACTAGATCCAAAGGATTTTGATACATATATCCTTTCTTATTGAAAGGTTGTCTATGAGCCTTGCCGAGTTGACAAGCTTCACACTTATAAATCATGTGTTGCCTTGTGATATTAGGCAAACCAAGTACACTTTGGTCCCTGCAAATCTGTTTGAGTGTCCTCTCACCAATGTGAGCAAGCCTTTTGTGCCATATCTCCAACTCTGTTAGAGTTTGAGATCCATAGCTAAACAAAGCTATGTTCTTTGTATCTTCCACTTCAAAAGTGAAAAGCCTTCCTGTCTTTTCTCCTTTGGCAATCCTTCGAAAGCCTTGCCTTGGGTCTTCAACATATGCTCCAAATCGATTGAATCTAACCTGCAATCCTTTTTCAACAATCTGTCCAACACTTATTAAATTTTTGGTAATTGTAGGGACATACAAGACTTTGCTTAAGAGGTTCATATTCCCATCTGATGTCTTCACATTACCTATCTTCTCCACTGAGTGCTTTGTGTCATCTCCTGTCTGCACTTCATGCTTGTTATGAGGATCTTCCAAATCAGAAAGTAAAGCCACATTTCCTGCTACATGGTTCGAGCATCCCGAATCAATGTAAAATATGTGATCATCATCCTTACCCTTCTTTGTTGATAGATTCATAATCAATAATGAATCTTCTTGACTTTGGTCCTCTGCATAGTTATTGTAATCTCTTCTTCCTCTATGGCCACTTTGATAGTTGTTGTTGTTGTTGTAATTGTTGGTGTAGTAGTTGTTGTTGTTGTAGCCTCCATTGTACCTACCTCTATTTGATCCATAGCCACCTCTATTGAATCCTCTTCCTCTTGAGTTCCTTGGATTCCTGAAACATTCTTCAGTAGTATGGTTAGATAAGCCACATATGTTGCAAGGTTGAGATGATTGGAATCTCCCCCTGCCTTGCTTTCCACCTCTGCCTCTTCGTCTAGCTCTTCCTCTACCTGCAAAGTTTGCTTGGAAAGAGCTTCCTTCATCTTCATTCTTCCTATTCTTTGACTTGTCCTTGACCTTAGCTTTATCAGAATATAAGGCAGAAGTTTGATTACCTCTTGAGGACTCACCACCTTTGCTAATCTTTGCTTCATGAGTGAAGAGTTGGCCCATGAGTGTGTTGAGGTCGGGTACATGCATATCCATGTATAAATCCATGGCTGTTGTAAATGACTCCCACTTGTCGTCTGCTTTGATTCCATTCATGATTTGTCTTATGATTTGCTCCTCTTCAATTACCTCTCCAATGCTTCCAAGTTGGTCGGAAATCTCCTTCATCTTTGTGACATAATCAGTCACATTTTGCTTCGGGCTTTTC
Organism: Ceratopteris richardii; assembly: GCA_020310875.1. Classification (NCBI taxonomy): domain Eukaryota; kingdom Viridiplantae; phylum Streptophyta; class Polypodiopsida; order Polypodiales; family Pteridaceae; genus Ceratopteris; species Ceratopteris richardii. Next base: position 158,872,633 of record CM035411.1, on the reverse strand, counting down.
TTCATTGTTGTGAACTCCATCCACAATTGGTTCTTCCTTGCTCGAGTGTTGGAAGAGAAGAAAGAAGCAATTGCATTCCAGGTTTCTCTTGATGTCTTGCATCCCTTGACATGAGGTAAAAGAAAATCAGAGATTGAGTTTAGAATATAGGACCTTGCAAGTGCATCCTTCGAACACCAATTCGAAAGTCCTTCCACTTCTTCATGTGATGGTTGCCCTTTGTTCCTCATGGTTGGCATTGCTTCATCTCCGGATATGAATCCATATAGATTCCTTCCTTGAAGGTAAGCCTCCATCCTTAGAGACCATGCCGGGTAGTTGTTTCGATCCAATTTGTCAATTGTTGATGGAAATCCATCTCCCATGTTGCTTGACTATGCTCTGATACCACTGTGAAGAGAGATGGTGGATGCAATCCAAAGATGAGTAGGTGCCGCTACAACCAGCTTCACACCAGCCAACTGAGACTTCAGAGTTGATTAGTAGACCCTTTGAGCTTCCTAAATCCACCAAAATATCAGCCAAGTACTTTGGAACATGTATCCCAAAAGTTTAAGTCAAGACCGACAAGTTGCGAAATGACTAGCTCCCAAAACTTGCTATTTTTGGACATACACCTGCTGGAAAAAATGAACAGTGCTCTCAACCTGGAAGGAATTAGAAAAATTCCTTTTGGGCATAGCAAATAGACTTAGCAAGCTTCCTATTCCAAGTTAAAACACTTCAAATGATGGACTGAGCACTGAGAACAAGTTTCATCAAGTTCTGGAACATTCCCACAATTCTCGGGGCTCTGCAGAGATAGACCAGTAAGCAGTAAAATGCAGATATCTCCAAAAGTATAAATCCAATGACCTTGAAAATTTATAGGTAGAAACTAGACAGTGAGAGCTATCCAACGCACTTTAAAACACTGAAAAAGGTTCAGTAAAACTCGAGATATGACCTTTTGAAGTTACTACTCTGAGTGAGTATAGCAGAGAACAAAACAGAGAGGTAGATGATAATAAATGTATAGATTCACATATGATTACAACCACATTGGCAATGAATCTTTGCACAATGGGAGTAGAATGATAGAGCTATGGAGTAAGCTCTTCAATCTCTACAAAATGACATGAAGTGGTCACGTACAAGGCTTGCTAATCGCCTCTTCCTTCTTGCTCCTTTTATAGCTATTCTTGGAGGGAGTTTTGAATTCGAATTCGAATGGCTCCACCTAAAAGTGATCCCCAAAGTTAGGAGAGATTCCCTCAGCTCAAAAATTCGTGATTTTGGTAGTTGGAGCCACAAATTTGCTTTTACATCATGGATGAGGTAAGCCATCCTTTTATTTTTTTCTTTTTCCATTTACAAGAGATAAAATGTACTCTTTTACAAGAGGTGTTCACATGACTACTCATGTGACTTACAAATGAGGATAATATCAAGCATATCAAGCATGTAGGCTTGGGCAAAATGCACCAACACTTTTCCATCCCATCTAAGCTGCTCCTGTGTAGGTGGAGAAGGAGAAACCACTGTACTCGAAGAAGAAGCTCCATCTGTGACAGTAGATTGTGAAGTAGAAGCACCTGTCGGTCTTCGATCTACATCTGCCACTATGTTCCAAAGTTGTTTTGCAACAAGAACATGCTTCATCATGTAAGACCACATCGGATAGTTGGTCCCATCAAGCTTATCTTCAGTTTGAAGCATGCCAAACAAGTCATTGCTGCCCGCCATTTCACTAAGGAACAAGAATGTGACAAAATCTTCACTTCGACGAAAACTGAAGAGTGCTGAAATTTCAGCTCACAAACCGTCACTCTGATGGCAATTCTGACTGCACAAATGGCTTCAAAATGGGGGTAAAACCCTAGGGCTCCTGATGGAAATGTTTCCGGGCTGCTGAAATTCACAGTTCTATGCTCCGAAGTCGATTTGCATTGTTAAAGTGCGTGCGTGCCGCGACGCGAAAAACCGAAACTTGAGAAGGAGTTGAACCTGCTCTGATACCACTATTGGGTGTGTGTAGAAGTGCGAGAGACACACAAGAAGCACACACAAGGAGCACAAACGCAACAAGACACACGGAGAAGACGATGGCTGGAATAACTCTCTCTATTGATCGATGAACTGAACTGAAGTAAGAGCTGAATAATATCCCTAAGTACAAAGTACCACCACATATGAGAATATCAAATATGTGGTAACATGGGGAAAAAACCTCTAGCCAGCACTAGAGTAAAAAGTGCCCATGTATAGGGAAAATGTTCACATCAAAGCTACTCGAGGAACACATAAGTGTAACACAAAGGAAGTAATATGGTTAAAGACTCTTATGAAGAGTTGTGATATTGTTCATAGTACTCCTATCATTTGTGGAGACAATATGAGTTCTTTATATTTGGCAGCAAATTCTGTATTTCATGCTAGAACTAAACATATTGAGATTCAGTATCATTTTCTGAGAGAGAAGGTTGTTGATAAAGAAATAGAAGTTATGCATAATCCTACAAAAGATTGACTTGCATATATGATGACAAAATGTTTGGATGGACCAAAGTTGCAGAGGTTTAAAGATATGGCAGGGATAAAGAAGATGCAGGTAATCACAATTGATGATTGAAGGGGAGCTGTTGGAGCAGAACAATCAACAATTGGTGGTTATATAAAGCCTAGAAGTGAAGAGATGAAGAAAAGATTGAAGATCAATTTCATGAAGTAACGAGAAGATTCAGATAGCAAAGTTCTTTAAATTATATGTACATTAGTTCTGTATACACTTCAATATACTTGAAGTAATGGCAAATCAGTACTCATATGTATATATAAGTACATGCTCATAGTCGTATTTGGTGAGTAAGAGAAGGATGAGATGAAATATAGATGAGTAGATGATGAACATTGTATGAATCATCCATCAGATGTATGAAGATTTAAGATGAGAAAAATTTTCAGAGAATTGCGTGTCGATCTTTTCTCTAGTTCTCCTTCCGTGTTTAATCTTATGAGAAATCCTTTTGTACACGTCTAAGTCCATAGTTAAACTATCTATGGTTAAAGTTTGAGAGTTCAATTGCAAACAGGCTGAGAGAATTTTAGACAGGAACATCTATATGTGAGAAAGTGTTGAGTGTCTTATGAAACAGGCAGAGGTTCGATGATCAAAGAAATGGACAGTGCTCAGTGCATACTGTAAAGTTTTACACAAATGAGGAGTAAAAATTTAAGTTGGAAGGTAATCCATCTATGGATAAAAGCATTTGCTTAAACGGGTTCTAGTTTGGGAGAACCATGTCTTAGAAGTTGCAGGTGTCAAAGTCGACTCTACAGAGAGACAGTTTCAGACATAAGTAGATTGTTTGAATCATTTCTCATAATCTACTCAAGCATTTGAAGTGTTTTAACTTGGAAAAGGTGCGCAATCTATAGGCGACACATTCTACAAAGTTTCATCAAAAACTTTACACAAATGCTTAGTCAATGATTGATTAATGTGCAGCAGACTTTTCTGAGAAATAGTTTTCTTCATAGTTAGCTAATTTCTTGATAATTTGGTACTTGTCTTCCAAAATTGGTTGGAGTTTAAAGTTGTTCTTGATATAGAGGTGGTCTAACATCAAGAATAGCTTGTTCTTTTGGAGATTAACACTCTCCATCACAACTTGTGTTATTCTACAATGCTAAAGCAAATCGGTCTGCTGGAAAATTTAAATTATGGTGGTTTGGTCCATACCGGATTGTTGACCAAGTGGGGCCAACAACTTTTCGGTTGGCAACCTTACCAGGTGTTCTCTTGCCAAAAGTGATTAATGGTTCTAAGCTACGCCCATATCACCAACCGCCTGATCACTGCTGAGGTGTTTTTCGCGTGTCACTTGTTTTCTTTTTCTTCCCGCATTTCGGTTGACCACAGATTGTAATCTCCTCGTTTTGATATCTAATATGATTAATCGTCACCCTGTGTTACTGTTTCTGCTCATGCATGTATGCCGTAATTATGACGGATATCTTTCCAATAACGCGTGATGATTAGGGTTTTCGACCGCCTAATGTTACCTGTGTGACTACTTAATCTTGTTTCTTTTCTTGTTAATGGCTATTGTGTTCGTGTGCTTGTGCGTTGTTTGTTTTCGGTGTTCTTGTGATTACTCGTGCGTGCCATGGAAGCTCTCGCGAATGTCACCACCTTCCGTGCAGGACTCACTCCTGAAGTAAGTGAGTACTTGCGCACCCGTGGTCTTTTGGCCTTCGCTGAATTGCCTTGGCATTCAGTGGAGTGTCAACCATTTTATGTGCAGATCATTTCTGCCATCACCTCTACACCTGCTATAGAGCAGTGTTCGCCAATAGCCTGTTTACCATCACATGTTGTTATTACTTTAGCTTCGTTTGTCGATACCTTCCGGCTTCCTCAGGAAGGATTGGAGAATGGTCCACTTCTTCCCATAGCCACCATGAAGAGTTGTTTCCCCGGCACTCATCTAATGAGTACGCCATTCTGTGTCGACCTGAACCAGAGCGTACAACTCTGCAATTTTTAGTCGCTATTTTGAATTTACAAAAATGCACTTATGGTATCTCTCGCCCCTTCTATTCGATGATAGACATTGCGTCCCGTGAAACTGTTAATTTCACATCCTTCTACTTCCGGTGCATTCACCGTGAATGTGTTGTGGTTATCAAACAAGTCAATAAGGGTGACCTTCCACACTCTCGTCTACCCCATATCCTCACGTTTCTCTTTCCAGCAATCCAAGCCACGCAACCCCCCCCAAACGCTCCCTTCTTGTTGCATGAAGAATCTACTCATATGCTTGAGGATGAGGAAGATGATGATGTTGATCTATTTCAACTTCTTCATCGGAAACGCAGACACATAAGTCCCTCTGAGAGTCAGGTGCAGGGATCAACTGTTGGCCATGAAGACGAAGTTTTCCATGATACTGCTACTTCTATTCACGTTGAGTCTTCTGGTCCGTCTTCTCCAATTAAGCAGCAGGAACAAGGTGCCAACCTGGAAGACTCCGACGGGGTTTCTTCTCGGGTGGATTCTCAGCAGCAGCATCAAGACTCTGTGAAGGATATTGCTGCTGAAATTCTTAACGACGTGATAGCCATGATTGATGCCGTAATCGACAAGGCTGAGGCGACCAAGCAGAATACTCTTATACCCATTCCTCCACCAATAAACCCTGTTGAGCCCATTGGCCTCGTCGAGCCTGTTGTTCCCGATGCACCCAGTTCTCCATCCTCTTCTCCCAACTACTCTCCACCACCTTCCCCTCATCTGTTCTCCGCTTCTACATAAAAATTGGTTCTGTTGCATATTTACTTGACCTACCTAATACTTTGAAAATTCATCCAGTCTTCCATGTTGGATTACTTAAAAAGTATGTTCCTAATGCTGATCATGTTTTGCAGGACAAATCTAAGTTGAAGGAAGATGCCACTTTTGAACTTGAACCAGAAGTTATATTGGATAGGAGAGTTAGACATCTTAGGAATCACGAAATAGTGGAAATTTTAGTAAAGTGGTTTGCATATCCTATTGAAGATTCAACATGGGTTGGTTTAGATGAGTTTATGGAACATTATCCTTCTTTCCAACTCTGAGGACAGAGTTCTTTAAAGAGGGGGAGAATTGTAAGATGCCACGTTGATTTTCCACCTGGAAAAAAAAAAAGATATGTAGGTAATAATGAAATTTTATGTTTAGGATATTTTGATCATGTCTGCAAAATTTTGTAGCAATAAGTTTTTACATTCTCTCTCTAGAAAGTTGTCGCATGAAATTTGTATGTTAATTTCGAGCATGAAGATGAAGGAATCTGAAAAAGTGTTGTATGAGAGAAAGGTAGAGTATTCTTAGTAGAAAAACTTTACCTGATTGAATTTTTTGTAGTTCCTATGTTTTATGTCTCATTTGGTTCCATGAAGATAGGTTAATGAAGAGATTTTTCATGTTTTTTCATCTCTCTCTAGAATTTTTGATTTTGCAGGGCCCAAAAGTGATATCTGGAAGCACATTTGGACCTGAGGCGTCTCGAACATTATTGTACAGATTTAAGAACTGGATAATTTTGTCTCTCACAAGCTCATGCTGATTCCTCACTGTTTTTGAGTTAGAGGGTTTTGAAAAGTGCCGTTTTCCAACACTTAAAAAAAAAAAAAAAGAGAAGCCTTCATTCATTCATCTTATTCATGTTCGCGGATTTAGAAAACGCACATGGGTATATGGGTTATTTTTGGGTGATTGACGTGTGTGTGAGTGCGTTGCATGGATTACCTCTATTTTTGCAGGTACGATTCTTGATGGTGGACATGAAAAGTAGATGCATGGGTGGTCCGGAAGTCTTGCATGAGACATGCGAAAAGACGCTATCTTGGAGCATGCAGATTCTAAAAGTGCGGGTCTAGGAAGGCGTGATTGGTCGTGCGCTGGCAAAAGGTGGAGATCCCAAAAAGACGAAGACTAAGAGATAGAAAAGGATGATGGTCATACAGTCATTACGATCGTTTTTCGGCTTCTGGAATTGCAATTGAGATTGAGATTGAGATTGTGATTGTGATTGAGATTGGGATTGAGATTGTGATTGTGATTGAGATTGGGATTGAGATCAGCTCGGGGGTGGTCGGGTGGATGAGGCTTCACATTGAAGCAATCTGATAGATTTTGTAACGCAGATAAGAACTACTTGTAAATCTGCACAGATAATAAAATTCTCTCTCTTCTTGTTCTGCGTATACTCTGTTTGCCTTCCTTATATCTTGTGGTGTCGAAACCCATTATTCTGTGTGAGATTGTGACTCAAGTTTAGGAGACTTGTTACAAGTGGTATCAGAGCAGAGTTTGATTCCAGGACAAGATGCAGGCTTTGAAGAAGAAGATAGAAGAACAAGAGGAGCTTATCCGTAGATTGAATGCAGAATTACATAAAGAAAGATCCAACAAACAAAAAGAGGCTACTGCAAATGCTTTCATGGACCTCAATGCTGAAGGTGGTAATGGTGCGGGCACATCAAACGCACGTAGAGCTAGACGGCAACGTGAACCTGAAGAGGACGATGATGCACGTGAATCTGCACTCAAGCAAGTGTCTAAAGAGAAAAATTAAATGAATTTGATGGTGAGAAGAAAACTGGAGAGGATCTTGAAGCATGGATTGAGGAACTTGAAGATTTCTTTGACCTGCGCGTATTTAGTGAGGAATCAAAAGCAAAGGTGGCAATTCTGCATCTGCGAGGAGTCACAAAACTGTGGTGGAAATCTTATATACAGACAAGAACACGTGAAGGTCCGATCCTCTGGAAAGAATTTCGAGAGCAAGCAGAGAATCGTTATTGTTCTCCACATTATCGGATGGAAAAGAAAATGGAATTCTACTCTTTCAAGCAGCATGAGGATGATAGATATATCTTGTCTGTTGAAGAATATAAGGAGAAATTTTTGCGTTTACATAAGTATGCACTAGAAGTTTCTGGAGATGCGCTGAAAAGCAAGTTTATTGAGGGTTTGCGGGAAGAGCTTCGCTATCAAGTAAAGGGGTCCGGATGTGTAGATTTTCTTGATGCGGTTGCAAAAGCAGAAAACTTTGAGAAGATGGAGAAGTTTACCACGAAAAAGGCATTCAAATCAAGGTCTATCTCAACAGGACATCGACCCCCAAGACCTATTTCAATAAATCAAAATGGACAGAGATTGACTAACTCTATTAACGGTCAAGGAGGAAGACCAAAGCCGAAGCAAACGGATACACCTAAGAAGCAAGAAGTTATGCACTGGCAACGTGATTCTGATTTCCTAGAGCGGGCTAAGAGTCTGGGACTTTGTTTTCGATGTGGAGAACAAGGACATCGCACTTTTGAATGTCCAAACAAGGCCATCAACCGTTCTATGCAAGCAAAGATAGCTCATCTACAAGAAGAAAACATGACAATTGAGGAAGCGGATGATCAAGGTAAGTGTTCTAGCCCTAGACTTCAATGCATGAAAACTTCTTCTCATTCAAGGGCATCGGTGATTAGGATTATGGGGGACATATCCTCATGTAAGGTTAGTTTCTTGATTGATTCGGGTAGTACAACAAGCAATCTGATAGATTTTGTAACACAGATCAGAACTACTTGTAAATCTGCACACATAATAAAATTCTCTCTCTTCTTGTTCTGCGTATACTCTGTTTGCCTTCTTTATATCTTGTGGTGTCGAAACCCATTATTCTGTGTGAGATTGTGACTCAAGTTTAGGAGACTTGTGACAAGTGCCTACACCCAAATGTGTGAGGGATGTGAGAAGCTTCCTTGGTTTGGCACAATATGAGAGGGCACACATTAGGGAGTTTTCTCGAATTGCAAATCCTCTTACAGAATTGACAAACAAAAATAGAGAGTTCACATGGAACGATGAGTGTCAAAAGGCGTTTGACGAATTAAAACAGAAAGTTATCGAAAATTGTGTGCTAAAGATTCCTGAGTTAGCGAAGCCTTTTATTGTTGCATGTGATGCTAGTGGAAGCCAAATCGGATGCGTTCTTTCATAAGAAGGGAGGGTAGTGGCTTATGAGTCAAGGAAATTAAGGAAACATGAACTAAATTATACAACACATGACTTAGAAATGCTTGCAGTTGTTCATGCACTTAAACATTGGAGACACTTATTGCTAGGAGTAAAGTTTGAATTAAGAACAGATCATCAGAGCCTTAAATACATATTTACTCAACCTTTACTTAACAATAGACAAAAACGATGGATCCAATTGCTAAGTGAATATGATTTTGATATTAAATACTTAGCAGGAAAAGAAAACAAGGTGGCCGATGCTTTGAGTCGTAAACCCCTATGCAATTCAATTTCTATTTTATCCTCTGATGTTGATATTGGAAAAGAATTAAAAGAAGATTTATTTTATGCAGCAATCTTGGAATTTTTGGGTATGAATCCACGTTCTATGTTTAGGGAAAATGTCATTTGAGAAATAATGATTTGTATTGTAATTCTCGTTTATGTATTTCTTCAGAATCTGTTTTGAAAGAAAAGATCCTGCATGACTGTCATGATGCACCTTTCTCTGCACACCCTGGTTTTTCTAGAACTTATGCAAAAGCGAAAGCTTCATATTACTGGCCACGTATGAAATATGATATTAAGAGGTATGTCAAAGAATGTCTGAAATGTCAACAGGTTAAGGCCGAATTTAAAAGGAGTCCTGGCATGTTACAACCAATAGATGTGCCTGATAAAAAATGGGAATCCATCTCTATGCATTTCATAACAAAGCTGCCTGTGACCAGAAGTGGTCATGATTGTTGAGAGTGATGGATGGATGCACTCAGGAAATCAGTTGGTGCTGCAAAACCTGCTTCACACCTGCCCTCTTTTTCTTTCAGATATGCTTAGTACACTTGCTTAGCTTCCAAATGACACAAAGAAACCATATATGTACTTTGAAAGTGGTTTGGGTAATGATCAAACCAAAACAGATAACTTGATACTTCAATAATCAAGAAAAACTTTCTATTCCTGTAGTGATACCTGCTCAGACTTTTACTCAGTGTGTCCAGCACACTTAAAATTGGAACAATTCCTTTTGGGAGTATCAATATACCTTAGTAAGCTACCAATCACAAGTGGAATCACTTCAATTGATAAACTATGCACTAAGAAATAAGTTTAGCAAAATTATAATCACCCCCGACTTTTCAGGAACTCTACAGACAAATACTAGTGTGCACTTCGAAGCGGATTTCTCCCAAATGGCTGAATGAAATCCTCTGAGATTTTGTATGCTTGTAGTAGACCTTGAGCTGGTTCCAATGAGCTATAGATCACTTAATTTGGTTCAGTAGATCCTGAGATATGCTCCTTTGAAGTTGACAGACTTGGAGTGGAAAACTCAGACAATACCAGAGATGATGAATGTATACTTCTATTGATAAATGTGTTTGTACAAACTCATTAGCTTGACAAGCATAGCTAAATGAGGTATTGTGGTGTTGGCTATGGAATAACCTTCACACACAATGAGTTACAATAAAGATATGCCTCGGGGAGTGAGCTAGAGTGTCTATCTATCCCGCGACTTTTTCCTTCATCTTTTATAGAAGTTTTGAGATCATTTGAATTTGAATTTCAAACTTAGGCTCCCTTGAATCTCTCCTCTAAAAGTAGGGAGATATTCTCTCCATCTCAACATTCAAATTTCCACGACTAATGAGGTAGGTGAATGACTTAAGTGATTACAAACAAATGACAAGTCACTTAGACTTTTTACAAGGGGTAAAGAGGTAAGAACATATAGGCATATGTTCATATGAGCCTTGCTTTAAATGAAGCCTTGATAATCCTTTATCCATGCTAATCTTCAATGAGTCCAAGGTTCCAAGCCAATGTGTGTAGGCTTGTATTGCACCAACAGCTCCCCCTCAAGCCAAACACTTTGGCTTAAGTCTTCTTCTTCATTCTTCAATTACTTCCTGCAATCCAATCATAGATTTGAATCTGCATAACTTGTTTCCATCCAATGCCTTTGTAAGTAAATCTGCACATTGCATATTAGTAGATACATATGTCAATTGAACCTCTTTGCTTAGCAATTTCTCTCTCACATAGTGGTAATGAACCTCTATGTGTTTAGTTCTGGCATGATAGATTGGATTTGCTGCAAGGTGAAGAGAGCTAGTGTTGTCTCCAAAGATAATAGGTGGTCTTGTGAGTAGACCTAACTCTGTATAAAGAAGCTTCAACCAGATAGCTTCTTGAGTTGCATTGGCAAGCCCTCTATACTCTGCTTCAGTGGATGACAATGCCACTGTAGGTTGCTTTTTAGCTGACCAAGAAATAGGCTTATCTCCTGCAAAACAAATGTAACCAGATGTGCTCCTCCTATCATCCTTGCATCCTGCCCAATCTGCATCTGAGTAAACTTTAATGTCAATATCTGATGTATAAGGAAAATACAAACCATGACTTTGTGTTCCCTTCAAATACTTCAAGATTTTCTTTGCTGCCTCTAGGTGAGGTACCCTTGGTTTGTGCATGAATTGACTAAGCACACTTACTCCATATGCTATGTCAATTCTTGTCAAGGTAGCATAGTTTAAGCTACCCACCATACTTTGGTATCCTGTAATGTCTTTGATCTCTTCTCCTTCATGAGCACTTAGCTTTTGGTTAACCTCCATTGGAGTAGTTGATACCTTAGCATCCTGCAAACCAAACTTCTTGACCATATCCTGTACATACTTCATTTGAGTGATGTAGATACCTGAGTTTGTGTAGATCAATTCAAGACCTAGGAAATATTTCAGTAATCCAAGATCACTAATCTTGAATTCTTTCATCATCTGTCCTTTGATGTGTCTAATCCCATTGACATCATTACCTGTAATGATGATGTCATCAACATAAACACATAACTAGATTACCTCTGTACTACTTCTCTTTATGAATAGAGAAGTGTCTGCTTTGCTCATCACAAATCCTTGGTCTAGAAGGTAGGTGGTCAATCTGTAGTTCCATGCTCTAGGTGCCTGCTTCAAACCATACAGAGCCTTCTTCAATTTACAAACATAATGTACCTTTTTTGGATCTTCATAGCCAGGTGGTTGTGACATGTAGACTTCTTCAGATATCCATCCATTCAAGAATGCATTCTTCACATCCAATTGGTACATGTTCCAATTCTTGGATGCAGCTACACTCACCAATACTCTGATAGTTGGCATCTTGGCCACAGGAGAAAATGTCTCCTCATAATCAATGCCTTGGGTTTGTGCAAAACCCTTGGCTACTAACCTAGCTTTGTACCTGTTAATTGTTCCATCTGAATTCTTCTTCAATTTGTAGATCCATCTGGATCCTATTACCTTCATAGATTCTTTCTTGGGTACCAAGTCCCAAGTATCACTTTCTTTGAGAGCTTCTATCTCCTCATCCATGGCTTCTCTCCATTCTGGCTTTGTAATTGCTTCTTCATAGGTACCTGGTTCTTCATTCAACAAGTCTTTTGCAAGATATACAGAATGTTTAGTTACAAGTGATGTGTCATACCCAAATCTGATAGGCTTCTTCTTCTCTCTCTGAGATCTTCTCATTGCTTGAGTAGAAGTTTCTGGCTTATCCTCTAATTGCTTCATCTTCATCTTTCCTTTGGATTTCCAAGCTTTGAACTCTTCAAGATTTATTGTATCATCATCTGAGCTTGAATCTTCTTGCTGAGTTGGCTCTTCCTTGGTAAGCTTTGGAAAATCTTCCTCCATGTCATAGGGTAGACTCACTTTCCTGCATTCATTCTCATACCAAGAATCATTCTCATCAAATATGACATCTCTGCTTACCTTGAACCCTTTATTTGTGGGGTTGTAGAATCTGTATCCCTTTTGGTTCAAATCATAACCAATGAAGATACATTATTCAGCCTTTGGATCTAGCTTTCCTCTTACTTGTGAGGGAATATGCACATATGCAACACAACCAAAGATTTTGCAGTGATCCAGAGAGGGTCTCTTACCATGCCATGCTTCATATGGTGTCATGCCATCCAGCGATTTGGATGGCAACCTATTGATGAGATAAGTGGCTGTGGATACACTCTCTGCCCATAGGTAATTTGGCAACTTTTTCTCATTAAGCATAGACCTAGCTGTTTCCACTATAAGTCTATTCCTTCTTTCTGCTACCCCATTTTGTTCAGGTGAGTACCTTGTAGTAATCTCCCTTTTGATGCCTCTTTCCTGCAAGAAATCTTCAAACTCATTGGAGAAGTACTCTCCTCCACCATCTGACCTTAGCCTCTTCAAGCTTCTACCTGTTTGATTTTCAACAAGTGCAAGATACCTCTTGAAACAATTAAATACTTCATCTTTGTGCTTCATAAAGTATAAAATGGTCCACCTGCTATAGTCATCAATGAAGGACACATAATACCTTGAACCAGAAATGGAAGGGTCCTTGCTAGGTCCCCAAACATCTGTGTGTACCAAGTCTAGGTAGTCTTCATGCATGAAACCTTTCCTTGAGTAGGGTAATCTGTGAGACTTACCAAATTGACATGATCCACATTTGTAAATCATGTGTTGCTTGGATACATTAGGTATCCCAAGCACACATTGATCCCTGCACATTTGCTTAAGAGTTCTTTCTCCTATGTGCCCTAATCTCTTATGCCATATCTCTAACTCTGAAAGTGTCTGATCCTTGTAATTATACAAAGCAATGTTTTTTGTATCTTCTAGCTCAAATGTAAATAATCTTCCTGATTTTTCCCCTTTGGCTATCCTTCTGAATCCATGTTTTGGGTCCTCCACATATGCTCCATGTTGTGTGAATCTGACCTGCAAACCTTTCTCCGCAATCTGACCAACACTCATTAAATTCTTAGTTATTGTAGGTACATAGAGTACCCTGCTTAATAGGTTCTGATTACCATCACATGTCTTCACATTTCCAATTTTGACAACAGAGTGTTTAGTGTCATCACCTGTTTGTACCTGATGTTTGCCCTTGGGCTCTTCCAAATCAGAAAGTAGTGCCACATTGCCAGCTACATGGTTAGAACATCCTGAGTCAATGTAAAATAGATGATCATCATTTGTACCTATCTTGGAGGTCATGTTCATGATCAATAAGGAGTCATCTTGCTCCTCTGTGTAGTTGTTGTAGTCTCTTCTATTTCTGAATCCACTTTGGTAGTTTCCATTGTGGTTGTTGTTGTAGTTGTTATTGTATTGGTTGTTGTACCCATTGTAGCTTTGATGTTGGTTGAATCTGCCTCTTCCTTGAGAGTATCCACCTCTTGAGTAGCCTCTTCCTCTCTGATTTTTGTAGTTCTTGTAGCATTCATCTGTGGTATGATTGGACAATCCACAGATGTTGCAAGGTGATGAGTTGTAGGGTCTCCCCCTACCTGACTTACCTCCTCTGCCTCTTCCTCTAGATGACCTACCTCTCCCTGCATAATTAGCTTGAGAGGTAGAGCCCTCTTCATCCTGTTTCTTCTTGCCTTTATCTTTAACTTTCTTATCAGTATAGAGAGCAGAGGGGTTATTACCTTTTGATTGATCTCCAGCTTTGGTGAACTTTGCTTCATGTGTAAATAGTTGGCCCATGAGTGTTGTGAGATCAGGGGTATGCATGTCCATGTAGAGGTCCATTGCAGTGGTGAAACTTTCCCACTTATCATCTGCCTTGAGTCCATTTGTCACTTGCCTGACTATTTGCTCTTCTTCAATTTCCTCTCCAATGCTTGCTAGTTGGTCTGCCACATCTTTGATCTTTGTCACATACTCTGAGACTGATTGCTTGGGCTGCTTCCTAAGGGTTGTGAACTCAATCCATAATTGGTTCTTCCTAGCCCTTGTGTTGGAAGAAAAGTAATTTGACAAGGTTTCCCAAGTCTCTTGGGAAGTCTTACAGTTCCTTACATGAGGTAAAAGAAAGTCAGATATAGAGTTTAAGAGATAAGACCTTGCCAAAGCATCCTTTGCACACCATTGGTTGAGTCTTTCATGTTCATCCTTTGTAGGTAGTCCTCTAGTCTTGAATGAGGGCAACTCCTCATCTCCTGATATGTATCCAAATAGACTTCTCCCTTGTAGATAGGTCTTCATTCTTAATGACCAAGCTTGATAATTGTTTCTGTCCAATTTATCAATGAAGGAAGGGAAACCATCACCCATGATTACCTTCTTTGCTCTGATACCACTGTTGAGAGTGATGGATGGATGCACTCAGGAAATCAGTTGGTGCTGCAAAACCTACTTCACACCTGCCCTCTTTTTCTTTCAGATATCCTTAGTACACTTGCTTAGCTTCCAAATGACACAAAGAAACCATATATGTACTTTGAAAGTGGTTTGGGTAATGATCAAACCAAAACAGATAACTTGATACTTCAAGAATCAAGAAAAACTTTCTATTCCTGTAGTGATACCTGCTCAGACTTTTACTCAGTGTGTCCAGCACACTTAAAATTGGAACAATTCCTTTTGGGAGTATCAATATACCTTAGTAAGCTACCAATCACAAGTGGAATCACTTCAATTGATAAACTATGCACTGATAAGTTTAGCAAAATTATAATCACCCCCGACTTTTCAGGAACTCTACAGACAAATACTAGTGTGCACTTCGAAGCGGATTTCTCCCAAATGGCTGAATGAAATCCTCTGAGATTTTGTATGCTTGTAGTAGACCTTGAGCTGGTTCCAATGAGCTATAGATCACTTAATTTGGTTCAGTAGATCCTGAGATATGCTCCTTTGAAGTTGACAGACTTGGAGTGGAAAACTCAGACAATACCAGAGATGATGAATGTATACTTCTATTGATAAATGTGTTTGTACAAACTCATTAGCTTGACAAGCATAGCTAAATGAGGTATTGTGGTGTTGGCTATGGAATAACCTTCACACACAATGAGTTACAATAAAGATATGCCTCGAGGAGTGAGCTAGAGTGTCTATCTATCCCGCGACTTTTTCCTTCATCTTTTATAGAAGTTTTGAGATCATTTGAATTTGAATTTCAAACTTAGGCTCCCTTGAATCTCTCCTCTAAAAGTAGGGAGATATTCTCTCCATCTCAACATTCAAATTTCCACGACTAATGAGGTAGGTGAATGACTTAAGTGATTACAAACAAATGACAAGTCACTTAGACTTTTTACAAGGGGTAAAGAGGTAAGAACATATAGGCATATGTTCATATGAGCCTTGCTTTAAATGAAGCCTTGATAATCCTTTATCCATGCTAATCTTCAATGAGTCCAAGGTTCCAAGCCAATGTGTGTAGGCTTGTATTGCACCAACAGCTCCCCCTCAAGCCAAACACTTTGGCTTAAGTCTTCTTCTTCATTCTTCAATTACTTCCTGCAATCCAATCATAGATTTGAATCTGCATAACTTGTTTCCATCCAATGCCTTTGTAAGTAAATCTGCACATTGCATATTAGTAGATACATATGTCAATTGAACCTCTTTGCTTAGCAATTTCTCTCTCACATAGTGGTAATGAACCTCTATGTGTTTAGTTCTGGCATGATAGATTGGATTTGCTGCAAGGTGAAGAGAGCTAGTGTTGTCTCCAAAGATAATAGGTGGTCTTGTGAGTAGACCTAACTCTGTATAAAGAAGCTTCAACCAGATAGCTTCTTGAGTTGCATTGGCAAGCCCTCTATACTCTGCTTCAGTGGATGACAATGCCACTGTAGGTTGCTTTTTAGCTGACCAA
Organism: Ceratopteris richardii; assembly: GCA_020310875.1. Classification (NCBI taxonomy): domain Eukaryota; kingdom Viridiplantae; phylum Streptophyta; class Polypodiopsida; order Polypodiales; family Pteridaceae; genus Ceratopteris; species Ceratopteris richardii. The sequence goes on along the minus strand of CM035411.1, from coordinate 158,856,417 downwards.
GAAATAGGCTTATCTCCTGCAAAACAAATGTAACCAGATGTGCTCCTCCTATCATCCTTGCATCCTGCCCAATCTGCATCTGAGTAAACTTTAATGTCAATATCTGATGTATAAGGAAAATACAAACCATGACTTTGTGTTCCCTTCAAATACTTCAAGATTTTCTTTGCTGCCTCTAGGTGAGGTACCCTTGGTTTGTGCATGAATTGACTAAGCACACTTACTCCATATGCTATGTCAATTCTTGTCAAGGTAGCATAGTTTAAGCTACCCACCATACTTTGGTATCCTGTAATGTCTTTGATCTCTTCTCCTTCATGAGCACTTAGCTTTTGGTTAACCTCCATTGGAGTAGTTGATACCTTAGCATCCTGCAAACCAAACTTCTTGACCATATCCTGTACATACTTCATTTGAGTGATGTAGATACCTGAGTTTGTGTAGATCAATTCAAGACCTAGGAAATATTTCAGTAATCCAAGATCACTAATCTTGAATTCTTTCATCATCTGTCCTTTGATGTGTCTAATCCCATTGACATCATTACCTGTAATGATGATGTCATCAACATAAACACATAACTAGATTACCTCTGTACTACTTCTCTTTATGAATAGAGAAGTGTCTGCTTTGCTCATCACAAATCCTTGGTCTAGAAGGTAGGTGGTCAATCTGTAGTTCCATGCTCTAGGTGCCTGCTTCAAACCATACAGAGCCTTCTTCAATTTACAAACATAATGTACCTTTTTTGGATCTTCATAGCCAGGTGGTTGTGACATGTAGACTTCTTCAGATATCCATCCATTCAAGAATGCATTCTTCACATCCAATTGGTACATGTTCCAATTCTTGGATGCAGCTACACTCACCAATACTCTGATAGTTGGCATCTTGGCCACAGGAGAAAATGTCTCCTCATAATCAATGCCTTGGGTTTGTGCAAAACCCTTGGCTACTAACCTAGCTTTGTACCTGTTAATTGTTCCATCTGAATTCTTCTTCAATTTGTAGATCCATCTGGATCCTATTACCTTCATAGATTCTTTCTTGGGTACCAAGTCCCAAGTATCACTTTCTTTGAGAGCTTCTATCTCCTCATCCATGGCTTCTCTCCATTCTGGCTTTGTAATTGCTTCTTCATAGGTACCTGGTTCTTCATTCAACAAGTCTTTTGCAAGATATACAGAATGTTTAGTTACAAGTGATGTGTCATACCCAAATCTGATAGGCTTCTTCTTCTCTCTCTGAGATCTTCTCATTGCTTGAGTAGAAGTTTCTGGCTTATCCTCTAATTGCTTCATCTTCATCTTTCCTTTGGATTTCCAAGCTTTGAACTCTTCAAGATTTATTGTATCATCATCTGAGCTTGAATCTTCTTGCTGAGTTGGCTCTTCCTTGGTAAGCTTTGGAAAATCTTCCTCCATGTCATAGGGTAGACTCACTTTCCTGCATTCATTCTCATACCAAGAATCATTCTCATCAAATATGACATCTCTGCTTACCTTGAACCCTTTATTTGTGGGGTTGTAGAATCTGTATCCCTTTTGGTTCAAATCATAACCAATGAAGATACATTATTCAGCCTTTGGATCTAGCTTTCCTCTTACTTGTGAGGGAATATGCACATATGCAACACAACCAAAGATTTTGCAGTGATCCAGAGAGGGTCTCTTACCATGCCATGCTTCATATGGTGTCATGCCATCCAGCGATTTGGATGGCAACCTATTGATGAGATAAGTGGCTGTGGATACACTCTCTGCCCATAGGTAATTTGGCAACTTTTTCTCATTAAGCATAGACCTAGCTGTTTCCACTATAAGTCTATTCCTTCTTTCTGCTACCCCATTTTGTTCAGGTGAGTACCTTGTAGTAATCTCCCTTTTGATGCCTCTTTCCTGCAAGAAATCTTCAAACTCATTGGAGAAGTACTCTCCTCCACCATCTGACCTTAGCCTCTTCAAGCTTCTACCTGTTTGATTTTCAACAAGTGCAAGATACCTCTTGAAACAATTAAATACTTCATCTTTGTGCTTCATAAAGTATAAAATGGTCCACCTGCTATAGTCATCAATGAAGGACACATAATACCTTGAACCAGAAATGGAAGGGTCCTTGCTAGGTCCCCAAACATCTGTGTGTACCAAGTCTAGGTAGTCTTCATGCATGAAACCTTTCCTTGAGTAGGGTAATCTGTGAGACTTACCAAATTGACATGATCCACATTTGTAAATCATGTGTTGCTTGGATACATTAGGTATCCCAAGCACACATTGATCCCTGCACATTTGCTTAAGAGTTCTTTCTCCTATGTGCCCTAATCTCTTATGCCATATCTCTAACTCTGAAAGTGTCTGATCCTTGTAATTATACAAAGCAATGTTTTTTGTATCTTCTAGCTCAAATGTAAATAATCTTCCTGATTTTTCCCCTTTGGCTATCCTTCTGAATCCATGTTTTGGGTCCTCCACATATGCTCCATGTTGTGTGAATCTGACCTGCAAACCTTTCTCCGCAATCTGACCAACACTCATTAAATTCTTAGTTATTGTAGGTACATAGAGTACCCTGCTTAATAGGTTCTGATTACCATCACATGTCTTCACATTTCCAATTTTGACAACAGAGTGTTTAGTGTCATCACCTGTTTGTACCTGATGTTTGCCCTTGGGCTCTTCCAAATCAGAAAGTAGTGCCACATTGCCAGCTACATGGTTAGAACATCCTGAGTCAATGTAAAATAGATGATCATCATTTGTACCTATCTTGGAGGTCATGTTCATGATCAATAAGGAGTCATCTTGCTCCTCTGTGTAGTTGTTGTAGTCTCTTCTATTTCTGAATCCACTTTGGTAGTTTCCATTGTGGTTGTTGTTGTAGTTGTTATTGTATTGGTTGTTGTACCCATTGTAGCTTTGATGTTGGTTGAATCTGCCTCTTCCTTGAGAGTATCCACCTCTTGAGTAGCCTCTTCCTCTCTGATTTTTGTAGTTCTTGTAGCATTCATCTGTGGTATGATTGGACAATCCACAGATGTTGCAAGGTGATGAGTTGTAGGGTCTCCCCCTACCTGACTTACCTCCTCTGCCTCTTCCTCTAGATGACCTACCTCTCCCTGCATAATTAGCTTGAGAGGTAGAGCCCTCTTCATCCTGTTTCTTCTTGCCTTTATCTTTAACTTTCTTATCAGTATAGAGAGCAGAGGGGTTATTACCTTTTGATTGATCTCCAGCTTTGGTGAACTTTGCTTCATGTGTAAATAGTTGGCCCATGAGTGTTGTGAGATCAGGGGTATGCATGTCCATGTAGAGGTCCATTGCAGTGGTGAAACTTTCCCACTTATCATCTGCCTTGAGTCCATTTGTCACTTGCCTGACTATTTGCTCTTCTTCAATTTCCTCTCCAATGCTTGCTAGTTGGTCTGCCACATCTTTGATCTTTGTCACATACTCTGAGACTGATTGCTTGGGCTGCTTCCTAAGGGTTGTGAACTCAATCCATAATTGGTTCTTCCTAGCCCTTGTGTTGGAAGAAAAGTAATTTGACAAGGTTTCCCAAGTCTCTTGGGAAGTCTTACAGTTCCTTACATGAGGTAAAAGAAAGTCAGATATAGAGTTTAAGAGATAAGACCTTGCCAAAGCATCCTTTGCACACCATTGGTTGAGTCTTTCATGTTCATCCTTTGTAGGTAGTCCTCTAGTCTTGAATGAGGGCAACTCCTCATCTCCTGATATGTATCCAAATAGACTTCTCCCTTGTAGATAGGTCTTCATTCTTAATGACCAAGCTTGATAATTGTTTCTGTCCAATTTATCAATGAAGGAAGGGAAACCATCACCCATGATTACCTTCTTTGCTCTGATACCACTGTTGAGAGTGATGGATGGATGCACTCAGGAAATCAGTTGGTGCTGCAAAACCTACTTCACACCTGCCCTCTTTTTCTTTCAGATATCCTTAGTACACTTGCTTAGCTTCCAAATGACACAAAGAAACCATATATGTACTTTGAAAGTGGTTTGGGTAATGATCAAACCAAAACAGATAACTTGATACTTCAAGAATCAAGAAAAACTTTCTATTCCTGTAGTGATACCTGCTCAGACTTTTACTCAGTGTGTCCAGCACACTTAAAATTGGAAC
>CM035411.1:158837274-158839774 GCA_020310875.1 Ceratopteris richardii | reverse complement strand
CTATTCCTAAAAATTTGATAAGTGTAGGGCAAATTGTGGAGAAAGGATATGAGGTAAGATTCACAAATGATGGTGTTTATGTACAAGATCCAAATCAGGGATATAGAAACATAATTGCAGGTAAAAAGGAAGGAAGATTGTTCACTCTCAAAGTCCAAGGTAATGTGGGACATGCATTATTTACCTATGGAAGTCAAAAGGTATCTGAATTAGACCTATGGCATAAAAGGCTAGGTCATTTCAATGAGAGAGCTATAAAGGAGATGTCAAAGAATCAGGTGGTGCTTGGATTGCCAAATATTGAAGGGCAACATATGGTGTACAAGTGTGAAGCTTGTCAATTAGGTAAAGTACATAAGAGTTCTTATAACAAATCAGGGTACAAGTATTCAAATATGCTTGAATTGGTTCATACAGATGTATGGGGTCCCTCAAGGGACTATAGCATAAATGGATCCAGATATTATGTGTTGTTTGTTGATGATGCAACCAGGTGGATTACTTTGTATGTAATCAAGGATAAATCAGAAGCTTTCAAGACATTCAAACATTTTCATGCTTATGCAGAAAGGATCACAGGACAAAAGCTCAAAAGCTTAAGATCAGATGGAGGGGGAGAGTATTTCTCTAAAGAGTTTGATGATTATTTGTGGAATGCAGGTATCAAAAGAGAAGTAACTTGCAGGTACTCCCCTCAACAGAATGGAGTAGCAGAAAGGAGGAATAGAACTCTTGTAGAGTTTGCAAGAGCCATGATGAAGGAAAAGAATTGTCCAAATTACTTATGGGCAGAAGCCATTAACACTGCAACATATCTTGTGAATAGGTTGCCTTGCAAAGCTTTGGATGGAGGAACCCCTTATGAAGCATGGTGGGGTAAGAAGCCTAGTCTTGATCATTGTAAAGTATTTGGATGTATTGCATATGCTTATGTTCCTTCACAATTAAGACATAAGCTAGAACCAAAAGCAGAGAAGTATGTGTTCATTGGATATGATGATAGACAGATGGGTTACAGGTTGTGGAGTCCATCCACAAAGCAATTTCTTGTTACCAAAGATGTGACATTTGATGAGCAAAACACATGGTATACAGGATCAACAAATGATTTTGCAGGTGTTGAAGAAATACAAAGAAAAGGAAAGGCAAAGGTAAAAGTGTGTGAAGAAATTGTTGATGAAATTGAATCAAGAAGTAGATTGCAGGATCATGTAGAAGAAGGGCCAAGATTTGATCCAGAGTCAAATGAGGCTGAAACTTCAAGAAGTGCAGAAATCAGAAGATCTACAAGGGAAAGGAAAGAACCTATAAGGTATAGTTATGATACATCTTTCCTAACAACAAAAGATTATGCATACATTGTGAAGACAGAAGAAGATCCAACTACTTATGAAGAAGCCAAAGGTAAACAGAATTGGGAGAAGGCAATGCAAGAAGAGTATGATGCTCTACTTGAAAATGAAACTTGGGAATTAGTACCAAGACCAAAGAATCAGAAGGTCATTGGATGCAAGTGGGTATATAAAACAAAGAGGTTTGCAGATGGTAAGGTGTCTAGATATAAGGCTAGACTTGTGGTCAAAGGTTATGCCCAAACTTATGGGGTAGATTATGATGAAACCTTTAGTCCTGTTGCTAAGATGTCTACAATTAGGACATTGATTGCTATTGCTGCTTGCAAGGGATGGAAATTATCACAATTGGATGTGAAAAATGCATTTTTAAATGGATACATTGCAGATGAAGTATACATGGAGCAACCAGAAGGCTTCATGGAATCAATTGGATCAGATTATGTGTGTAAGCTCAAGAGAGCTTTATATGGGTTGAAGCAAGCCCCAAGAGCTTGGAATTACAGATTGGTCAAGTTCTTGAATGAATGTGGATTTCAAGCATCAAAGGCAGATAGTAGCTTGCTAGTGAAGGCAAGTGAAAATGGATACATTTACATGTGCATTTATGTTGATGATATTATTGTTACAGGAACAGATGCTCAAGGAATCAATGAACTCAAGAAGCAAATAGAGAAGGAGTTTAAGATAAGTGACTTGGGAAACTTATCTTATTTTCTAGGAATGCAGATTGTGTATACTCAACATGGAGTATATGTTTCACAAGAGAGATATTTGAAGAATCTCCTAGTCAAGTTTAACATGGAAGATTGCAAGACCTCAACCACTCCATTGGAGGTAAATCATAAATTAAGCAGGTATGGAGGTGAAGAATTCAATGACATGAAGAAATATCAGAGTTTGGTAGGTAGTTTAATCTATGCTACCTTGACAAGGCCAGATCTATCATATGCAGTAGGTGTGTTGTCACAATTTATGCATTGTCCAAAGAAGACTCATTGGATTGCAGCCCAAAGGGTACTCAGATATATCAAAGGAACCCTAAGTGAAGGTTTGTATTATGGTTTCACTTCTGACACAAGAATCAAAGTGTTTAGTGATGCAGATTGGGCAGGTGACTCAGATGATAGAAGGTCTACTCATGGATA
>CM035411.1:158802274-158829774 GCA_020310875.1 Ceratopteris richardii | reverse complement strand
ATAACTTGCAGAAGTTCATAGTACAAGTTCGAAAGAATCAAGAAGGATAAAAGCTTATATCAAAGGTACACTTTCTCCTCATAAACCATAGTAATTGCAGATACAGAAAGTCAAGGATGGGAGAAAGCTTGCAGATTGATAAGCTAGATAGGGAGAACTATCCAGCATGGTCCATGAGGATGGAAGCACACCTCATGAGCAAAGACCTTATAGCATTTATTACAGGAGATGAAGAAAAACCTGAATTTGCAGATCCTAGTATTCCTACTAGGGAAGAGCTTGCAATGTTGAAGACTTGGATGAGAAAGGATGCTCAAGCAAGGAGTATCATCTACATGGCTGTAAATGATTATCTTCTACCTCACATCAGAGGTTTGGAAAGTGCTACAGATGTTTGGAATGCCTTGGAAGAGCATTTCCAAAATACAACTAAGTCTAGGAAGTCCTCACTATGGGCTGAGTTCACAACCTTCAAGAAGAAGAGCTCACAATCAATTTCAGATTATGTGGCAAGGATGAAGGATATTGCAGATAGCTTGGGAGCAGTGGATGAAGATATTGAAGAGGAAAAGTTGGTAAGACAAATACTTACAGGTCTGAGAGGAGATGAGAAGTGGAAGCCTTTCATATTGTCCATAGAGTTGTCACTTGATCACTTTACTCCTGATCTTAATCAATTGCTAGGACACATGCTAACCTTTGAGCAGGATCTTAAAGGAGACAATGATAGAAGTACAAGTCAAGCTATGTACTCCAAAGACAAGAAAAAGAATGGCAAGGGAAAGCAATCAAATGATGATGAAGGGAATTCAAATCAAGCTAACTTTACAAAAGGGAAGATGAACTTCAGAGGTAAAGGAAGAGGAGGTAAGAACAAAGATAATGCTAAAGCTTGTTGGATTTGTGGCAGAACAAATCATTTGGCAAATGATTGTTGGTATAACAATCAAAATGGTGGAAGCAATAATCAGAATTATAATCAAAGAGGTAGAGGAGGCAGAAACCAAAGAGGCAATTTCAGAGGAAGAGGTGGTAGGACATCATATGGTAGAGGAGGTGGAAGAAACTTCCAATCTCAGTCCTACAACAACAATAATTACAATTATGCATCAGATCAGAAGGATGACATGACTCTTATCTTGAATGCAACTCATGAATCAATGGGAGAAGATCAAAGAGTGTTTTATGTTGACTCAGGGTGCAGCAACCATCTGAGTGGGAATCTATCCTTGATGACTGATATGGAAGCAAGGGTGAATGGACATACAGTTCAGACAGGTGACAATACCAAACATAAAGTGGAGAGCATTGGATCAGTGAAGACAAAGAGTGGAAGTACACTTCTGAGCAAGGTACTTTATGTTCCTACTATTCCTAAAAATTTGATAAGTGTAGGGCAAATTGTGGAGAAAGGATATGAGGTAAGATTCACAAATGATGGTGTCTATGTACAAGATCCAAATCAGGGATATAGAAACATAATTGCAGGGAAAAAGGAAGGAAGATTGTTCACTCTCAAAGTCCAAGGTAATGTGGGACATGCATTATTTACCTATGGAAGTCAAAAGGTATCTGAATTAGACCTATGGCATAAAAGGCTAGGTCATTTCAATGAGAGAGCTATAAAGGAAATGTCAAAGAATCAGGTGGTGCTTGGATTGCCAAATATTGAAGGGCAACATATGGTGTACAAGTGTGAAGCTTGTCAATTAGGTAAAGCACATAAGAGTTCTTATAACAAATCAGGGTACAAGCATTCAAATATGCTTGAATTGGTTCATACAGATGAAGTATTTCGATGGCGTGCAACACACTACACTCTCCTTCTCGAGAGCTCCACAACGATATGCTCAAAGTAGAAAAATGAGCTCCTGTCGTCACACACAGTACTCCGCACGGATGTTGTAGAATACGCAGAAAACGCAGTACACAGGGAGCACGAAGACAGACTTCTTAGGTCTTACAAATGCGGTCGAACTTACAGTCCGTGACTGACCAGGCCACTATATGTTTTATTAAAGAACATATACAAAGAAGTGTCCGGTGGCCATTTGGCCTTTCACATGGACACTAACGGTAACAATCTCCCACTAAAGGCCAATATGGCCAGAGTAACTATGGGAGAAAAAAGAAAGAATGATAAAGAATACCTGAGTGTAAGCATACAAACTATACCTCCCACCTGATGGGCATGTTACACAGTATACAAGTGACTGCGTAAGATCAAGAATCAAGTAACCCCCATCAAGTGACAACAGTGTCGAAAGCTATCCTGTGGTAGAGCTTTAGTCAAAGCATCTGCAACATTATCTCGAGTGTGAACCTTCTCAAGAATAATGCTCTCAGTGGCTAAGCAATCTCTAATGAAGTGATACCTCACCTCAATGTGCTTGGTCTTTGCATGATAGACCGGATTCTTAGCCAAAGCAATGGCACTCTGACTATCACTGAGCAAGTGAGGTACATGCTGAGGCAAACCCATATCACAAGCAAGACGAGAAAGCCACAATGCTTCCTTACATGCCTCACTTGCTGCAACATACTCTGCTTCTGTGGTGGAAACAACTGTACATTCTTGAAGACGAGATCTCCAAGAGATAGCACCTCCAGCAAAATGAAAAATGTACCCTGATGTAGACTTACGATTGTCTACACAACCAGCATAGTCAGAATCTGTGTAACCAATAATGGATGCTTTCCCTCTACCTAAGCATAGACACTTGTCCTTAGTGCCACTCAGATATCTCAAAATCATTTTGACCGCTTCCCAATGTTTCTTGCCAGGATTAGACATATATCTGCTCACAACTCCCACTGCAAATGCAATGTCTGGTCTCGTAGCTACCATAGCATACATGAGACTACCAACAGCAGACTGATAGGGAATTTTGGTCATGAATTCCTTTTCCTCATCTGATTTGGGGCAGTCATCCTTGCTCAATTTCACATATGTGGGTAAAGGTGTACTCAATGCCTTTCCACCCTGCATATTGAATCGATGAAGTACTTTGGATATGTACTCACTTTGAGACAAGTATATGCATCTTTTACTCCTATCACGAGTAATGCGCATGCCAAGAATATGTTTGGCATCCCCCAAATCCTTCATATCAAATGTCTGACTCAACTTCTTTTTGAGAATTGACAAATCATAAGAGGACTTCCCAGCAATCAACATATCATCGACGTAAAGTATCAAGCATATCAAGCTGCCATCAGAACATCTCTTTGTGTAGAGACAATGATCCTCATTGCTCCGAGAATAGCCTTGGGACTTCATAAAAGCATCAAACTTTTGGTACCATTGTCTAGGAGACTGTTTAAGTCCATACAAGCTCTTCTTGAGCTTACAAACTAGACTTTCCTTGCCAGGAACTACATAACCCTCTGGTTGTTCCATATAGATCTCATCTGTAAGATCTCCATGCAAGAAAGCTGTTTTCACATCCATTTGGACTAGCTCTAAGTCCTCCATTGCAACGAATCCAAGCAACATGCGCAAAGTAGTCATCTTGACCACTGGGGAGAAGATTTCCTCAAAATCAACACCATGTTGTTGCTTAAAACCCTTTGCAACAAGTCGTGCTTTATATTTTGGAGAAGCACTATCTGATGTGAATTTCAGCTTATATACCCATTTACATGGTAAAGCTTTCCTTCCCTTTGGCAAAGGTACTAAGTCCCAAGTACCATTCTTGTGAATAGAATCTAACTCACTCTTCATGGCACGCTCCCACTTGACATGATCCTCTGTCTGCATAGCCTCTTTGTAGCAAGAGGGCTCACCGGCATCTGTTAGCATAACAAAATCTAAACCTGGAACATATCTATCAGGTGGATATGAGACACGTGCAGAACGTCTCGATGGTTGCTGAACAGGAACATGTGCAGACTGATCTGAATGGACATTCTCTTGAACATCCCTATGTGCAGCATTTTTATGCATGCTAACCGGAGGACTAGTATCCTCAAACACCACTCTTCTCACTTCAACCTCCTTAATCGGCTGTTTATGCATCTTAGACTCATTAAAAATGACATCACTACTTCTGATCACTGACCGTGTTTCAGGATCCCATAAGTGATATCCAAATTGTCCTTCTCGACCATATCCAAGAAAAATGCATTTCTTTGACTTATTGTCCAACTTCTGTCTAAGATTCTTGGGTATATGAACATATGCTTCACACCCAAAAACTCGAAGATGATCATAATATGGTGGTTTCCCTGTCCATAACTCTTGTGCCACTTTCAGACCTTTGGCAGTACTAGGTGAAAGGTTAATCACATGAACTGCAGTCAATACTGCTTCTGCCCAAAAACCTTGTGAGAGGTTTGCATGATGCAACATAGAGACTACTCTATCTTGAATAGTTCTATTCATCCTCTCAGCTACACCATTCTGTACTGGGGTATAAGGAGCTGTAAACTCTCTACGAATCCCTCTACACTGACAGAAAAGGCTGAATTCATGTGAGGTATACTCACCCCCATTATCTGAACGTAAAGCCTTAAGCTTAGTTCCTTTTTCAGTCTCAACTGAAGCAAGCCATTTTTTGAAAGTAGGGAATACATCATCCTTCGATTTGATAGGATATACCCAGACTTTTCTAGTAGCATCATCTATGAAAGTAACAAAGTAAAGAGAACCACCTAAGGACCTAGTGGGCATAGGACCACACACATCTGTATGAACAAGATCTAAAGGCTGAATTGAAGAGTCAATGTGCGTTTTATGCACATTTCTGGTTTGCTTTCCATATTGACAATGCTCACAAAATGAAAAATCAGAGAAAGATAACACAGGTAAGTAGCCAGAACGAGAAAGATTTTCCATTCCACTACGAGATATATGGCCCAAACGACCATGCCAAATACAAGCCATAGGCTGTTCAGTAACAGCTAACAAGTGTTCTTTCTGTGATACAAATAAAGGGTAAAGTGAGCCAACTTTCCTTCCTTTTGCAATAACCATATTGCCCTTTGATATACGAAAGGACTGAGCATAGAAGACCACCTTGTAACCGAGGTCATCAAGTTGACCAACTGACATCAAACTGCGTGATAACTGAGGTACATGGCGTACATTATGCATAGTAAATTTTGAACCGTCAATGAACTGCACAACCACATCTCCAATCCCCACAACATCACACTGGTAAGAGTCACCAAGTCTCACGGTACCAAGAGACTTTGCTGCATAATTAGAGAACCATTCTCTATGTGGTGTCACATGGAAAGAAGCACCAGAATCTAGCAGCCAGGTGTGGGAAAGAGAATCAGCCATAAGTGCCTCAGATGGCACAGTGCTATCAAGTGTCAACACATCAGCATCATCAAAAATAGCATTAATTTCTTCAATCTTCACAGTCGAAGTAGATGGTGCAGGTAACTGTTTAACATGCCCATCAACATTCTGTCCTTTACCTTTAGCATTCTTTAATGCATAACAATCTTTCTTCATGTGTCCTTTCTTATGACAATAATGGCATTCAATATCCCTCTTCCTTGATTTACTTCTGCTCTTATTCCGTTGACCATTCTTTTCCTTGTTCTTGCTCCTGCCACGTTGTTGATTCTTTCCTTGGTAAGAATCACGAACATTATATGCATCTCCACTCTGAGTGCCAACCATAGATTTTCTACGAATCTCCTCACTCAAGAGTGCTCCACATATGTCATCATAGACGAGTTTACCACCTGGTGCACTATTGCTAATAGCTGTGCAAAATGTATCCCATGATGATGGCAGGGTGCATAACAGCAATACTGCTTTCATTTCATTGTCCATATCCATTTTCTGAGCCTGTAACTGGGAGGATATGGCATCAAACTCATTTAGATGAGCAGCAACACTATCTGTGTCCTTCATACGAAGGTCGTATAATTTTCTCATCAGATATACTTTATTTGATGCCGTCTCTTTTTCATATGTATTGCATAACTTCTTCCAAAGCTCCTCTGCACTTTCACAGTCTAATACTGTAAAGTAAACATTATCTGCTAGGTGCAAGCGAATGGTAGACCTGGGCATTTCATCTAACTCATCCCAATCATCTTCATCCATGTCAGCAGGCTTCTTTGAAATCCCATTTACTGGCTTCCATTGCCTTCTTTGAATCAGCACATCTTTAATCTGATTCTTCCATAGAGCAAAGTTTGTGCCATCAAATTTTCGGATCTCAAAATGGTCTTTGCCCTGCAAGTTATAGCTCCTCCTCGGAACGCTAGCACTAGACCCTTGTTGGCAGCAGCCAGAGGCACAGACGCCACGGAAGCATGTGAAGACAAAGCAGGGAGCCAGGAGGATCAATTTTTCAAACAAATATATTTCTTATTAATTCTCCAAACATTCAACAGTGATTATTATCACTAATTGTAACATATGTATCATAGAAAACCCCATTTTGTAATCCATAGCTCCATTTTGTGCAAGCCGAGGAGTCCTCGAGCTTGAGGAGCTTAGGTAGAATGCTCGTACCAATTTTCGTTATTTTTAGACATCGTTTACCCTTCCAAATAGCCTCTAGGACCTATTTTTTAACTAGGCCGGCCACTAGATGTGAAACCGGTCAAAACTAGTCTAGAAACTATAAAAAGAGCTAGAGAGCTCATTTTTGGGGTTGGTTCATTTTGGTTAGTGTGAGCATAGAGCTAGTTTGAGGTTGTAAGAGCATTCTTGAGTAATAGAGCTAATTTCCACCTTCCATTGTGTCTTGCTTGTCTCTTCATTGTGTGTGTGTATGTGTGTGTGCATCTTTGTGCTTCTCACCTTCACTCTGACATCATCTCACGTTCACGATCTTCATATCACTCCTACCTCTCCCACGGATTGACATTAAGGAGGTGAAGCTTCTTAACGTGGTACTTACCATTGTGCTAGAGCAACACCAAATTTGGCGCCGTTGCCGGGGATCGAGTCTAGGACGAATGTGTGATGGTAAGAGTATAGCAAGAAGTGGCGTTGGAAGGTAAAAATTTCAGTTTTTGTTGTTGTTTTTACTTAGTTTTTAGTGTTTTTCACCTTCCCCACACTCCATCTTCATCATTGCATCATCATCTCCATTTCCAAAAAAATCAGAAAATTCACCATATCCACCCATTCACCTCATTTCCCCTCATTTGTGCATGCGAGAGAGCGAGAGAGAACTTTTGTGCTTGTGTTTGCTTGTGTTTTCTTGAGTTTTCTTGCAGGTACAGAGCTCCAGTGCATCAGGAAAGCTTGGAAAAGGTAAAAATTTCAGTTTTTGTCAAAAATTTCCGACTGTGTCAGACCATCGCGATGGTCCGCCAAGTTCGGAATTTGGAGAAGGCGACCACACCAGCGTGAAGAGCACACCTGCGCCACTAGGAATCCATACTCGCATCCCGAAAATTCGTTGTTTGGTGGACCATCGCGATTGGCTCGGACCATCGCGATTGTGTCACACCATCGCGACGGCTCACGCCATCGCGACGGCTCGGCCGGACCATCGCGACGGTTCGCTTTTTCGGACCATCGCGACGGTTCACTTGAGCCATCGCGACGGTCCACTCGGACCATCGCGACTGTCCAGTTGACCCCGCACCATCGCGATTGGCCCACGCCATCGCCACGACAGTGCCACGTGTCACGATAGACCATCGCGACGGTTCAACTTTTGGACCATCGCGACAGCCCAAAATCGGACCATCGCGATTGGCTCAAGCCATCGCATCGCGGACCATCGCGACGGTTCACTTCGGACCATCGCGATTGTCCATCTTTGACCGTTGACCGCACCATCGCGATTGTCCGCCCGATCACGCCATCGCGACGGTTCATTTTTTGGACCATCGCGACGGTTCGACCTCACGCCATCGCGATCGTTCACTTCGAGCCATCGCGACGGTTCGCCTTTTCGCGCCATCGCGATTGTCCAAATCCCGCGCCATCGCGACGGTTCGCTCGGACCATCGCGACGGTCCCAGACCATCGCGATTGCCCACCCCCATCGCAAATTTTGGACTTCAATTTTTGACCAATTTTGAGGGTATTTTTGGAAAATTTTTGGACCATTAGACTCATAGGAGACCCCTTAGCTCATATTTGAGGGAAAATTGGATTGTCAGTTTTTACCCCCCAGGGCCTGAACGCGTGTAACTTTCTCATCCGAAGTCCGTTTTTTGAGCTTAATAGCTCGTTAGAAAGCTCGTGACGAGTACTACGTGACCTCAACTGTTTTTTTCATAAAGGATACATCTATTTTTGGATAAGCTATTTTGAGGTTCACCCAGTTTGGGACTAGGAAGCCAGGGGGCACACATTGAAAATTTTGGGCAAAAAGGGGAGGGATTAAAAGGTGTATATACTCAAGTGTTTAATCATCTTGTGAATTGGTCGAACATTGGAATTTCCCAGGTCTAGCAAGGACAAGCAAGCAAGGCAATGAAGACAGCAGAGCTTGGGAAGCACGGCTTCTTGGGCAACAGGGCATCAGAGCAACCAGACAAGCCGACTCGAGGTTGGAAGATTACTCAACCCCCTCAGTCAATTTTTAGCGTAGGCTAAACGGTAGTTGTGGATTTAAGACGATAGGAACGCCTCAAGTTCAAGCTACTTAATTCTTTCAAGTTTAAGACTACAAGTAAAGGTGTGTGTGACGCGAAAACCTAAAGAAAAGAACATAAGTCTGACGGAACGAGAACTCAAAATTATAACGAAAAGTCGAATTCCTGACGCACAAATTAAGACAAGAATCCAGAGAAAATTAAAAAGAATCAAGAGAATAATAACAAAGGACCATTGACGATCTAAGTGTGTAATTGAGTGAGGAAGGAAGGAAATTAATGAACCTTAGATCAGGCAAACATATAGGTAAGTCGGACAGAAGAAGCCTTAGATCATCGGAGGCTAGTGTGAGAACTACCGCTCGATCTTGGGCTCAGCAATTGAATAGCAATTATCCCTACGAGAGCTCAGAGACTAGCGAATCAGAAATGGCATTTAGCACAGACAGACCAGAAGGAGGGTCCCATATAGCATACTTAGAAAAACCTGAAGGACCCTATAGAACGCAGTTAGAGTTTCTCCGAACCAACCGATTAGGTGCTCGCATCTATGAGGATGGTTTGCGAAGGCAAGTGGTGCAACTGCACAACCCTGATCAACCCATTGGATTGGAAAGACCAGTGGTGAAGTTTGAGAGAGACGCTTACATAGACAAAGAAGGAACCATGTACGTGCTAAGTACACAGCCCAACGATACTAATGAGTTTGGCACAATTCAATTAGAGACGGAAGCGAAATTTCAAGGAAAAGAACCGTTAGAAGAACCTAGGACACCTAGAGGGAAATCCGTATTGACAAGAGTAATCATCCCAGAATGGATCCCTCAAGATAACAGGAGCACCGAGTTATTCGTAAATAAAGAGACGGATGAAGCCTTTTGGAGGTACAGAAAGGAGAACCCTGGTGAGGTAGGCATCATTACAATCTATGAATTCAAGGACCCAGATACACCTGGAAAGCTTGTATACCTGGATGAGACTTCAGAAAGAGTCTTTGTGGTGCCTGAGCGCGCTAAAAACACATACACATGGAGAGGAGAATTGATATTCCCTCCATCTAGAACGAACATGAATACAAGTCAACAAGGGGCAGGAACATCCTCAGCCCATGGAAATCAAAGAGAAGGAAATCACGAGAGACCAGAAGTAAGCTTCAATCACCCCATAGGGAGAGATAGAACAACCACGAACACTAATCAGACGGATAGACAAAGAGAACATGGAATACCAGGTGGTAGAGATGATTTTCCTCTACCTAGACCACGTGAACACGCAAGAGTATTGAGACCCACACAGTTGGTAAAATCAATGAAAAATTATTTTGATGGGACAGGAGATCCCTATGACCACGTTGCAAAATTCAAGCAAGTACTAAGAGCAGAACAAGTCGAGGACATGTTCACGCAATACAACGCATTTGGACTAACGTTAAAGAATACCGCTTTAACTTGGTTCCAACCTTTGCAACAAAGGCAATTTAGAGACATCCATCACTTTTTAGAGTCATTCATTACTGAATTCTCTAAAAGTGGGGTTAGACATGACACGTCTTCGTTGATTCATAGTTTTAAGCAAACCCCTCAGGAAACAGTAAGACTGGCAGGACGTAGATTCAGACAATATGTTGAACGATGTCCAATGCAAGAGCTACCCTCACAAGCTAAGCAAGTGTCCTTGTTCCTAGATGGCTTGTTGAGTGCTAAACTACGCTCCTATGTATACCTAAAAGAACCCAGAACGCTAGAGGAATGTGTAAGAATATGTATAGACATTGAGGATAACCTAGGAGAGGAATTAGAACTCTCAAAGGTCTATAAAGACTCAGATTGTTCTTCTCTAGCATCCACAAAATTGTCGAATTCAATAGAGGATCTAGCAGAAAAAGTGGCCCAAAAACTAGGAGTTTCTAGTAAACAGGTGCCCAAGCTACCTACAAATGTACGTTGTTACACTTGTGGTGGAAATCATTTGGCAAATGTGTGCCCCAGTGCACCTCAACCTCATGTCAACCCTAGTGGCCAATATTGTACAATTGAGAGAAGATACACGAATCATACGGCTCAGGACTGCCCATACAATAAACAAACTGTGAGACAGAACTACCCGCAAGCATACCAGCAGCCAGGTAGGTATCAAGGCCAATACAATGCTCAGCCTTATTACTATAGGCCTCCCCAGAACTACCCATACCAGGCTCAACAGAGACCTCAACCTGTCTTAGCTCAGCAGCCACCCCCACCAGCGAATGTCATCTCAGTCAAATACGCTGCTGCAGAAGAGAACCTAAGTAGGGCCTTAGTGCCTTCTTCACCCCTGATCACCAAAAGTGACCCGAACTCAAACAGTTTTGACTCTACTCATGTAACTAGTCCACCCGCTTATTACACGGAGTCACCAGAACATGTGGAGACATATCATTATGATAGTCCACCAATGGAACCTAGTTGGGAGCCAGATTATACTAATGTGATGTACACAAACCCAAACCCAAACCCACGGCCCCAATTGAGACAACAGAGACCACAGGGCCCTAGAGGACCATGCTTTAGGTGCCAAGGAGATCACTTCATAAAGGACTGTCCACATCCCCCAATAGCAAGGCAATCACAGTACTATAGCATACAAGGCTTTTGTGCCGATTGTGGCAAAGAGCACATAATCAAAGATTGTCCTAAGAACCCAGTTAACGCTTTGAATGTGACACCAATCAACGTGATAGGTATTGTAAACAATGCAGATGGATCCAATACTACGTACGTGCCTATCCAAGCTATAACCAGAGCCCAGGCGCTCTTACAAAACCAACAGCTTAATCAAGAGAAAGTAGCCGGAACTAGTGAAGTTGCAGAATCGAGTAGTAAAAAGACAAAATCTTGGAAAGATTCTAGGGAAAGGATAAAGAGAAAGTGGAGTAAAAAGATAAGTGAGTTGGAAGGAAGCTTAAGGGAATCTAGAACCAAAATACAAGAATTGGCCTCACAGGAAGCAAATCAAGAAAATCCAGCTCAGAAATCAGGATCAGTTTTAGCGGAACCAATACCAGAAGACCTAGACATGATGTTTCGTGCATATCAGGCTAGAATAACAGAGGGACCTCAAGTCACGGAAATGAGTAAAAACTACCCTCGAGCTGATCTAGAAATTGAGAGAACTAAACTTTGCATGAAAATGGTGGAACTAGCACAAGCCTTGTTCGAAGCCTCTAGATATCTTAATTGGAATAACATGGCAAAACCGGAACTACACTTTCAAGGACTAATGGAGAGGCTAGAACACTTGATAGAAAGCAAAGAGAAAAAGGATCAGTCTAGGAACCCTACTGTTCCAGAGACACAGGAAAGGAATGCACCATCCCTGTCTTAAGTACCCAATACAGAAAGCCAAGACAATTTGTCTTCCATACATAGGTATTCACATGAATTTTTAAGAGAAATCCAAGAAGAGAAATGGAGAAAAGAACAAGGAACTCATCCTCCTATTCAAGAAATAGACGATTTGCAGGAACAATTTCCCCAAGACATCCCCTCTATATATGATGAGGTAGAGGTGGAGCAACTGAGTGAACCCACAGGATTTGAATCTAATTCTTTACAAGAATTACCTCAGTTCACGGGACCTTGGGAAGCAAAGTCTATTAGTATGAGAGCACCCACGATAATAGTGAGGAATGAAGAATCAGTGATCCCTAGGAACACGGAAGTGATCAAGAACACTAAAGTACAGTGTAATCTCACTCTGGAGGAATTGTTAAAGGTAAAACCAGAATTGTGGAAGCACGTAGCAAATCAATTCCCTGAGCTAGCTACCACACCCTCTCAGAGAGGATCACATAAGAAGGTACCAGAGATACCCGTGGAAAAGATTGGAGACGTAAGCGAAGGAGAGGAAGGTAACACATATCTTCCAATAACCCATCAAGGCTACACCACGAAAGCCATCTTAGATTCAGGAGCCGGAGTAGCCATCGCTACTACCGCTTTATGGAAACGTTGGGGTAAGCCAGCACTCAGACCCACCAGGATGAAACTACAAATGGTTGATGGACACATAGAGAAACCATTAGGCTTACTAGAAGGCATATCTCTCACCACTTGTGGTGTAGAATTTGAGCATACTTTCGCCATTTGTGACTTTGCAAAAAATCGTGCTTATGAGATGATATTGGGACGACCATTCATGCGTCAGTTGCAAATTGTACAAGATTGGGGAACTAATTCTTTGTACTTGCAACATTTAGGAGTGACTACTAAAGTCAATCTTAAAGACTATTCACACAGAGATGTACCCCCAATACAATGGAATACCATCCATAAGACACCAGTAGAGACGGAATCCGTGCACTCATTAGAATCAGATCCTTCTTGGTTGCATGAGGATACCCATTTATGGATGTGTAAAGTAGCCAAGCAAGAGGAAGAACGATTAGAAGCCAGGACCTTAGGTGCAGAACAACATCCACGAACCCTTCAAGATCCAGCCTATGCACCGGTAGTATTCCCAGATGAGGAGTTTGAACCCCATGGTTGGGCAGAGATTCTAGCAACCATGGATGTAGCCATCAATGAAGAACAATGGACACCCCACTGTGACGAGGATGGCTATGACATTTCAGTTTTCACGATAGAGCCAATCCTGTGCGATGCAGTTTTAGAAGAGTGTGAACCGAACACTGATGCATTCGAGGATGCGAGCGATTTTGATTTAGAATCAATTATTATGGACTCTCCATTCGCATCAGAGGAAGAATATTTCTACGAAATAGAGACTCACACTCAGAGACACAAGGAAATTACGAACGAGGTAAGGTTAGCCACGGAAGTGACTACTAAGAGTGACGGCAAGAAAAGAAAGAAGAAAGACACCATGACAGAAAAAGAAGAATCTTTATTTGAAGTACCCGAGAATTTCAAGAAATATGAAATCGACGATAGAAGAATCATGGTACGAATGCCCAATAGAAAGGCGAATGACGGACAAGTATACGATAACCGAGAGAAAACCAAGAAAGTAATAGTTGCCATAGAAGGAGAAGAAGAAAAATGCACACACATAGGGCATGATTTGACGACTGAAGAAGAGGAAGAACTAGTTGCCCTATTGCGCGAATATAGAGATGTTTTTGCTTGGAGTTACAAAGATTTGAAAGGAGTAGATCCAGATATATGTTCTCATAGAATCCCTATGACTCCAGATGCAAAACCGACAAAACAGAAACCGTACACGTATAATGATAACTACGCTGCGAAGATTAAAGAGGAGATAGATCGCTTGATAGAAGCAGGATTCATTTACGAAATTGAACACACCGAATGGGTATCCCCCATTGTGGTTGTGCCCAAGAAGAACGGAAAATTGCGTGTGTGTATTAACCTTAAAAAAGTTAATGCCTCCACGATTAGAGATAGTTATCCTCTTCCTATCACGGAACATCTATTGGAAAGAGTTGCGGGCAAGGAAGTTTACAGCTTTCTTGATGGATTCTCAGGCTATAATCAAGTAGCCATTGCTCCAGAAGACCAACACAAGACGGCTTTTGCCACTGAATGGGGCATATTTGCATTTCGTGTGATGCCATTTGGCTTAACAAATGCACCCGCTACTTTCCAGCGACTCATGTGTCATGTTTTTAAGGAATTCTTACGCAAGAGCTTGGAAGTTTATGTCGATGACTTATGTGCTCATTCAAATGTAAGACAGACACATATCCCCGAGTTAAGATGAATATTTGACAAATGTCGAGAATATCAGGTTTGTTTGAACCCAGAAAAATGCGTTTTCATGGTCAGACAAGGCAAAATTCTAGGACACATCATGTCAAAAAATGGAATCTCTACGGATGAAGAAAAGGTGAAGGTAATTGCGGATCTACCCAGACCAACTAGTGTGAAAGAGGTACAGGCATTCATGGGCCATTGCGGTTATTATAGGAGATTCATACACATGTATGCAATCATAGCCAAGCCTTTGTACTCTCTTTTGACCAATTTTGAGTGGACAGATGAATGTGAAAATTCATTCAATGAACTTAAACGACGTTTGTGCTCAGCACCTATATTGACCACTCCAGATTGGAGTAAGCCATTCCATGTACATGTGGATGCATCCAATTACGCCATAGGATGTGTGTTAGCACAACCCACGAATGAAGGTAACATAGATCTCCCCATAGCTTACGCTAGCAGACAACTGAACGCAGCAGAAAGAAATTACACCACGACGGAACGAGAGGGATTAGGGATGATCTACGCTGTAAAGAAGTTTAGGCACTACTTGTTGGCCAACAAATTCAAGTTCTTTACAGATCATCAAGCCCTATTATATTTAGTCAATAAACCTTGTAACACAGGACGACTGATACGTTGGTTTCTATTACTCATGGAGTATGATTTTGAAGTGGTAGTTAGGAAAGGAAAGACACATCTTAGAGCTGACCACCTTTCAAGATTAACCTCAGGAGAAGCCCCTCAAGGAGTAGCGGATGAATTACCAGATGCATACCTGTTTAACCTTGAGATAGCACCAGAATGGGCTAAGCCTATAGTCCCTATTCTCACCTATGGACCTAAGAATCCGAGGATAAAGATCAAAGAAGGAGAGATTACCAAGTCTCAGAGATATCAAATAATGGCAGGAAGCATATATAAACAAGATAATCAAAAGATTCTTGCTTGTTGTGTAGATGAATCAGAACATGCGAATTGGTTGCAATTAGCACACATAGGTGCACTAAAGCAACATCATTCAAAACATAGAACACTACAGACTCTGCAAAGACTAGGAGTATATTGGCCTACTATGGAAGCAGATGTC
Source organism: Ceratopteris richardii (assembly GCA_020310875.1). NCBI lineage: Eukaryota > Viridiplantae > Streptophyta > Polypodiopsida > Polypodiales > Pteridaceae > Ceratopteris > Ceratopteris richardii. The sequence continues at coordinate 158,814,435 of CM035411.1, read as the reverse complement.
TACAAGTTGTGTAAGGAATGCCATGTTTGTTGTGAAAGACCACCAGTTGAGCATGCGACATTATATCATGTGTCTCTCACACCAGACTGGAGTGAACCTTTGGTGACCTACTTGAGGACGAACACATTCCCTCAAGGAATGACCTTAGCTCGACAACGCAGTCTAGAGCAGGAAGCTCAAGGCTACTCACTTATTGGCGATAATCTATACAAAAGAGGACGAGATGGATATCTAAGACAATGTGTTCATGAGAGCGATTATCTGAGAATACTAGAGACTGCACACCAAGGTGTAGCAGGAGGTCATTTTGGACCAGATAGGATAATCAAAGCCATCCTCTTTGCAGGATTATGGTGGCCCACTCTTCACATGGATGCTCATACCTATGTAAAGAGATGTGATGTGTGCCAAAGAACTCAGTTTCCTACTCGCAGAGATGAAATGCCATTGAAACCCATGATGGGCGGACGTGCATTTTCTAAGTGGGGTATAGACTTTGTAGGACCCATTAACCCCCCTGCAAAAGGTACACATGCGGAATATATTATTGTTGCCACAGATTATCTTACAAAATGGGTAGAGGCAAAGGCCACAAAGAAGAATGATGCACACACGACTGCAAAATTCTTATTTGAAAATGTCTTTACAAGATATGGATTGCCTATAGAGTTAGTGAGCGATCGAGGCACTCACTTTCTAAACCAAGTCATTGAATATTTGTTACAGGATTTTATGGTGATTCACAAGAAATCTGCACCATATCATCCTCAGGCCAATGGTCAGGCTGAAAGCACTAACAAGATACTTTGTACCGTACTTACGAAACTCGTGAACAATAAACGTTCAGATTGGGACAAACAGCTACACCACGCTGTTTGGGCATATCGAGTGGCCTACAAGACCGTACTCAATGCAACTCCCTTTTAGATGGTTTTTGGTCAGAATGCAGTGCTTCCTTTGGACTTCTTGATACCGACCCTTAAGGTTGCACAAGAACATCAGTGGACCGGCCATGAATTATCAGCGAGAATAATGGACTTGGAACGATTAGGAGAAACCAGGCTGAAAGCAGCAGCAGGAATATACGCAGCGAAGAAGCGACAGAAAGCATATTTTGATGCACATGTGAAAGATAAAGGCCTAAAAGAAGGAGATTTAGTTCTAGTGTATACGCTGAAACAGCACGCACGGAAGTTAGAAAAGCGAGGTTATGGAACTATGATCATTAACAGACTCTCGACTAGTGGAGCAGTACAGTTAGCCACCTTAGAAGGAGATATAATGCCTAACTACATTAGTGGCTGTAGAGTCAAGCTATATCAAGAACCTCTTACTGAAGATATGCTTAGACGACTCACGTTGGCAAAGAAGCGTAAGGAGGAAGAAAATAGAATACGAGCTGAAGCTCAGGCAGAAGCCATAGAACGCATTAAGCGCATGAAGCTAAGAAGACAAGGACTAGGGAGAGAACATTATAACCATCTGGAAACATCACCCAGATATCCCATGGCCATGTGTCAAGTAAAGTCAACCACTCATCCTAGCATAGTGGACAGGAGACCATTCATTAAAGTTAGGCTAGAGCACGGTAACCATAGCCAAGAACTCAGGGCTTTGATTGACTCAGGTGCTGCGACTAGTGCGATTAGATGGTCCCACTATAAGGCTTCAGGAATAGAAATGCGGCCAATTGAGGCATACCTCATAGGCCTAGGAGGCATGGAAACCCCTTGCATGGGTGAGGTGGACCTTCCTATCCTCGTTAAGGAGGTGACCATGACAGCGAAGCTATTAGTGTGCCATGATGACGACCTGATAGAACCCCTAATCCTTGGCCAAGATTGGCTATACGATCACTCAGTGGACCTAAATCTTAGACAAGGCTCCTTACAGATTGGAACCTTAGAGCAGAAGCGAGTGATACCGCTTGACTTCCCTAACGGCATTCCGCTTGACGGTTGTGACCCTAGACCCTATGAAACGCATGAGATGGAAGACAGGAAGATTTTTGGGCAGACCAGTCACGTTACGTCTACACCAACCCACTCGGGCTTGGCTATAGACAGTTGTCAGTCAGAAGAACGACAGGAGATCTTCCCTGGGACTTCCTGCAAACTAGAAGCGACAGTTACCCAAACGCAAGGACAGAAGGGCACAATCAGAGGTCAGGTGGGTTGCATCAGCGGCCAAATGAGCACGACACCCTGCGGTGCTCATCCTTCCAAACTTGTTGCGGACTGGCCTAGATTAAAGTTACAAAAGGCATCACTTCCTAATGGGCAGGTCATGCAAGTGTTGGATCTCCCTTCTTTTCCAAAGCAGAGTGTCCATCCGACCTCTCAACCTCAACAACAACAGAGTCAACCACGACAAAGGAACCCAGACCGACGACAGTATCAGAGGAAACAACATGGAAAGCAGTTTAGGCCTCCCAAAGGAAGCGGCACCAGACAAATATGGGTGCCGAAAGGACAAAAAGCACCGAAGGACTCCAACCAAGCAGAGATCAACAAGCAAAAGGCTGAACAGAAACAGAATCGATATCCACCATCCCCTCGACCTTCTTCTACAGGTCCGAGCATCCGACAAATGTGGATCGCCAAGAAGTACCTTACCCATAGACCCACGCCCACGCAGATTTGGGTACCCAAACCATGTATCATAGCTCAACCCATAAGCCATGTAATATATAACCCCCATAACTCATCTCATCCCTCGATACCACCAAACCCGACACCACCTTTTACCCCTCAGCAGAAACCCGCCACCCACTCCAAGATCTTTAGGAAATGGATACCGAAACGTGTCCAACCGTCTTCCCCTAACCCATTGTCTAACTACCCCCCGACTAACATACAACCTTGTACTTAATCACTAACCTTTAAACCTTGTATAAATTCACACACCATCATCACACACCACTCGTAATCTCATCTCATCAAGAAATGTATGCATGATCTGAAACGTATAGGTGTCTAGAGACCTGCACTAGTGCTGCAAGCAACATTGCATCCATCACATCACAGCACTTGGCTACAAGGGTTACGCATCAGTTATGGAAAGGGATTGCGGTCTCACTTTAATGGGATCATGATTAATTTCCATGCTAATGTGTTAATCTTTTGTAGCAGATCTTTCTCACTAGCGCACTAGCCACCATGCAAACCGACGAAGGAACATCAGGAGCAGGCCCCAGTGTAGCGGCTGTGCCCCTCAACGTGCTACGAGCAGAGTCCCACCCGACTGCTCCACCGCCGGAATTTCAGGGATTTCCAGGGCCCATGCCTATCGACAACCCACCTATGGGATACACCGAAAAGATACACAGGAACTCTCATTGGTTTCAGGGCCTTGCAGGACCCCTTGCGGACGCAGACTTTATATTTGAATCCTCTCTGACTTTTGATGACCGCACTTGGGGAAAGTACCAGTTTTTCTCCAGAGAGTTCGAAGCCCTACAAAGCACCCAGGATTTAACTCATGTTTGGGCCAGAGCAGGCTTCACAGAGTATTTCAGTGATCCTCTGCCCAAACCGGATTTTTATAGGTGCTATTATTTAATCACTACATTGCTGGCATCAGAGAATAAGGACATCCCAGGAACCTTCATATTGCCTACTCTAGTGGACGATCCACCTTACAAGAGATTTTATCTCTCTAAGGACTTAATCAGAGCAGCCATCAAGATCCATGGCACCCACACACCCACAGATCGAGAGAGATTAATTCCAGAACCGATGAAACATGGGGACGTCACGAAGTGGGAGGAGATCTCTGCCATTACACCTGAGCTGTCAAAGCCACTAAGGATATGCATGCAACATTTCGCATTCCCAGCTCAGGACAGATTTACCATGCCCCATAAACGAATCTGGTTCGGATTATATTTGGCATGCACGGGACCTCAAACTGTTGATCTGGCAAGCTGGATCATAGATCAAATGTATCTGGCACAACACAGATGGGAGCGTAAAAAAGTGCTTAATGGATGTTGTGCACTCACAAGAATTGTGTATATGTGCTTGGCTTATGACTTGCCAATTGAGCGTGCACTAACAGGAGAAGAACTGAAGGCATTCAAGGGCACAACGAAGAAAGCCAGGAAGCCCAGTAGGACACGGGCAGGTAAGCGCATGCGAGGCACCATCCCTTGCCTCCAAGTGCCAGAGTCGCCGTCACCACAACCCTCTCCAGAGCGACCACAAACAGAAGCTGCTCCCACTGTACAACCTATTCGCATACGGTTGTCCAGACCAGTGGCTACAGAGGCCACCACTAGTACCGCTGCACCTCAGGCAGCTGCCACCTCAGAACCCACCACCACAACAGCAGAAGCTCCCACCACTATTGGTGCGGAAGCGTTTTCTTTCCCGATACCACATATGGAGGCCGACCCCATAAACACGACATTTGATTTTGAGATGCCTGATGCATTCTCAAACGAATTCCAGTATTCAGAAGCACAACTGTTCTCCCAGGAATATGAACGTCCCAGCTACCCTACTACACCGCGAGATTTGCCACAGGGACAAGCTGTGTCGAGCTCTGAAGAAGAGAGAACCGAAACAGACAACGAGGAAGGCGACGATGAAGCCAGCCAGGGCTCACATGACGAACAGACAGAGGGCCAAGGCCAACAAACAGACACACACGGCGACACCAGCACATATGAAGATGAGACATTCGAAGCCGCAGCGTACACACTGGCTATAAAGAAATTATATCGCACCATGGAGAAAGTCTGGGCACGAAAGAAGTTAACTGAAGAGGAGAGCCAGGCATTAATTGAACAGGAACTCATCTCCGGGGGATTCGAAGACGCATATATCAGAGGGTTCAGAGAGTTAGTCAAATCAGTAGGCTCCCATGAAGCACTCAGGTTTTTACAAAGAAAGCAACTACCACAGTTTGATCCCCGCAGAGTGCGACTACTTTCAAAGCCCGGAGAGTATATTCGTGTACCAACAGGAGCTCAATCCTCAGCACAAGCCAGGGAGGCACGCCTCGCCCCAGAAAGTTCATTGACCGCAGAAACCATCCTTGTAGATTCCCCACCCCGTACTACCATTGTACATACCACTACTATCCTCGAAATAACATCCACCCCTTCGACTCCTCTCTCATCTCATCTTTCACCAACCCATCCCGTATCACCCGCACACCCACCGGCTTTCCCCACATCCACACCTGTACAAAGCAACATAGCCACAACCTCTTCCTTACCCATTTATACCACCCTGCCCACACCCAACCCTCCGCATCCATATGTTAACCCCTTCACCCCTTCATCCTTCCCAGCGTTTCCCCCACCTCTAAGATCCCCATTCCCCTTCCTAACCCCACTAACCTTCTCACCAGTCTCACCTCCCCAACCTACCATAACCCCTATTTCCCCGTTTCACCAAGCTGCTCCAACCATCCCCCCTGTAAACTACTCTACGTTTGTAAATCCCGTATTCACACCTACACAACCACCCACAATCACACCACTTTTCACAGTCACAACACTAAACACGTCCAATGGCATGGACATATCACCATCCACCTCACCACCACCCACTCCACTCACAGCACCCTCATATTTAGGCACTTCACAATTGTCCACAATCACCACTGCATCCACTGTCCCAACCCCACTTCCCATTCCCACTGCATCTACTCCCACTACATCCTCATTTAGCACTTCACTACTACTATCGCCCACCATAGACACAGCATTTCAACACATGTTCGCATGCATGACGCAAGTCCGTGATGAGTTTGCATCACTCGGCACCAACTATCAACAGCTGCAGAAAACGACGAACGAATTACAAACGCAGCTTAATTTGTTATCAATTGAGAACGCCTCACTGAACAACCGATACCAAGATTTACGAGAGGCCTATCACAAGTTAGAACTAGAAAGTGAGGAGAAAACCAAAGAGGCCACCGCGGATTTGGATAACCTACTTAGAGCCCAGACTGTCCGCAATGCAACGCTTACTAGAAATATGGGCTTACTAAGAAGACATTTAGCCGCAGCAAAAGAGGAGAACCAGAGACTCCAAGAGCAGAACAGAGAAAACTTGGAAGCGGCTTTAGATCATCCCGAATAGCCACTAAGTCCGAGCAGATTCAAGGCAATCCCATCCGAGTCGATGCGGATGCTGCTAGACGACCATGTTAGATTGCTCGAGGACTATGATCGTATGAACGAAGAACATCAAAAGTTAAAGGAAGATCACAAACTACTACAACTCAGAGAACCAGCAATACAACAAGTACAAGTAGCAGCGGAATTACCAGCGCCTGTGGACCCTGCCCTTGAAGTTTTAGAGGAACTCAACGCACTCCGGGCCCAGGTAACAAATCTTGAATCTAGAATTGCAATCTATGAAGCACCACCAAGGCCCGACTCCCCACCTGAGCTCCCAGCTGAGGAAGAAACCGTCACTATCCCGGTGGAGGAGACATTCGAAGAGGCATATGAACCGATACCCATCCCAGGCGGACGTGTCACGGCCAAAGGCCAGATGACCTACGAATTACCTACCCCCGCGTGGATGAAGACAGTTGAAGAACTCGGAACGACACACTCGGCCAGAGTAGAGGCACACCTACATGCCATGGCCATAATTGAAGAGAAAATTTTACAGTCACCATTCTTTGCTCAATTGGCCCCGCGACGATACATATCTGGGCATGAGCTCCAATATAAACCATACTTCATGTTAATGGCCGAATACCAGTTAACCATAGAGAAAGAAACAGGTATGAAACCAACGCATGCCACTCAATTCGAGCCAGAGGACTTGCCACCAAGGGCGCAGAGAGGTGAAATCCTTCAACCAGACTGGCGCAAAGATTTATTGCAAAATTATCCAGAGATGATGAGCACGTGGGTAAAAGCGCCGCTTCACTTAAAATTTAATCCGTGCTGGGGACCAGTACCACGACGCCGTTGGACTGCCTTCGCTATAAAGCTACAGAACAATAAGCAGTGCCAAGACTGGTTGAACTATCCCTACTTCAAGCCACCAGTCGCGTTACCCACAGTAGGCTACATGATGGCGACGATCCGCCACTGGCTCCCTCGATTAAAACATATGGATGATATTGCCGCGCACATGACTGTCAAAATCTTTGACATGATGCAGATGGTCTTTAAAGTCTTCCGACGCATCAAGGCTCCCCATGTTAACACCCCGGGCTTTGAGCATGGCAACTTTGATTTAGTCTATGATATGAGCACAACGCCATCGCTACGGGTGTGTTACGCCTGGCACTGCAGAATCAAATACCTGCCGGCATGTTACAAGCAGACATTCGAAGAAATGTTCACCACCGGCTTTTGGGAGTACCATTCAGAGGTATTTATAAGCAGGCCCACACACTTATTGCAATTATTCGCCTGTGAACGAATGGTGTACTCCACACACTATCAGCTCCCACCACCAGACGAGCCACAACCTATCGACTGGGAGAAACTCGAGGCTGATCTAGCTCGAGGCATTCGTATATCAGAGCACACCCTCGCTCAGGACCTCCTACAGAACTACATCCGGCAGACCTCACAACAAGGTTCTGTCAGGGACGACAGAAGCGAGAGGGAGGGGGGTGTTGGCAGCAGCCAGAGGCACAGACGCCACGAAAGCATGTGAAGACAAAGCAGGGAGCCAGGAGGATCAATTTTTCAAACAAATATATTTCTTATTAATTCTCCAAACATTCAACAGTGATTATTATCACTAATTGTAACATATGTATCATAGAAAACCCCATTTTGTAATCCATAGCTCCATTTTGTGCAAGCCGAGGAGTCCTCGAGCTTGAGGAGCTTAGGTAGAATGCTCGTACCAATTTTCGTTATTTTTAGACATCGTTTACCCTTCCAAATAGCCTCTAGGACCTATTTTTTAACTAGGCCGGCCACTAGATGTGAAACCGGTCAAAACTAGTCTAGAAACTATAAAAAGAGCTAGAGAGCTCATTTTTGGGGTTGGTTCATTTTGGTTAGTGTGAGCATAGAGCTAGTTTGAGGTTGTAAGAGCATTCTTGAGTAATAGAGCTAATTTCCACCTTCCATTGTGTCTTGCTTGTCTCTTCATTGTGTGTGTGTATGTGTGTGTGCATCTTTGTGCTTCTCACCTTCACTCTGACATCATCTCACGTTCACGATCTTCATATCACTCCTACCTCTCCCACGGATTGACATTAAGGAGGTGAAGCTTCTTAACGTGGTACTTACCATTGTGCTAGAGCAACAACCCTGATCCACCGGATGTGCCTGAGACCTCTGATGCCATGATCGTAGAGAACTGAATAGAATGATAATGGAGCTAGAAGAGTCCAAACACCAACAAATAAGTGTATCAAGGAGTAAATCGACCACTATATAGTTGACTAAACCAGAAATCTGGAAAAATTTTGCCAGAGTATCCTCTGCAAAATTAGCATATGACCAGTGTCAAAGTATCATAAAACTGCAAGTACTAACATGTCTACCTGCATAGTGAATCACTGACTCCACTGCATATAATCAGTTACCCAATAGAAGCCAACTAGGCTTATCGAGCACCTATGAAAAACTATCATACATCTCCTATGGCGAGGCTGGGTAAGTCTTCCACCTGCATCACCGAAGAGACCCCGACATCTGGGTGTCTCCCAGTTAAGAAAACCTCACCACGACCCTCTTTATCAAACGTAAAAGGCTTTATGCAAAGAACGTAACCGCTATATCAATGCCCACATGGACGTACATAAGCGGTATCCACAGAAGCGTACATGGTGTGTATGTGCTCAATATATGCAGTAAAATGACACTGAAAGGCTGAATACACAGCCCAAAAAACTAGCCAATAACACCTGCAAGTGTCTGTCAACTCTGATGTTTTAGGCTTTAAAAACCTGCATAAATTTGCAGCGACTGCTCCCACCAAAACTGAAAACCCCTCGAGAAACCTGTAGTTTTACGAGTGTGGCTGAAAATACAGCCCCAAAGGTTGATATTTATTGTCTGAGAAGTACAAGGAACACTCTTCTTGATGTTCTTGGACCTGTATGAAGAGAACTACGTGCGAAAGTACTCCAAAATGGCTCCAAAAACACCCCAAAATTGCTTCAGAAATAGGCTTTAAAAGCAAAAATGAAGCTTTGAGGGACCAAAACTTGTTCAAGGTAATGCCAACCTTAGTCTTTCCCCTTCTTCAAACACCACAAGAGTGTAGCTTAGTGGCAAGAGATTGCCGCCGTTAAGCGAGCTCTAGGGGGAACAGTACTGGGATGGGTGACCTCCCGGGAAGTACCGGGAACCTCTATATTCCTTGATCGTTGAGGTCCTCCCTCGCGCGCAGCCAACGGTGACTTCGGTGACTCGGATGACAAGGTATGCCAAGGTCTATGCCTTGGTCGCCGCCTTAGTCGTAAGCCTTGGAGAAAACCTGGGGGGGGGGGTGCTCGCTTCGCTCGCACAAAAGGAACAAAGCTTTTTTGCCTCGAACTGCTCTGATACCAGTGAAGTATTTCGATGGCGTGCAACACACTACACTCTCCTTCTCGAGAGATCCACAACGATATGCTCAAAGTAGAAAAACGAGCTCCTGTCGTCACACACAGTACTCCGCACGGATGTTGTAGAATACGCAGAAAACGCAGTACACAGGGAGCACGAAGACAGACTTCTTTGGTCTTACAAATGCGGTCGAACTTACAGTCCGTGACTGACCAGGCCACTATATGTTTTATTAAAGAACATATACAAAGAAGTGTCCGGTGGCCATTTGGCCTTTCACATGGACACTAACGGTAACAACAGATGTATGGGGTCCCTCAAGGGACTATAGCATAAATGGATCCAGATATTATGTGTTGTTTGTTGATGATGCAACCAGGTGGATTACTTTGTATGTAATCAAGGATAAATCAGAAGTTTTCAAGACATTCAAACATTTTCATGCTTATGTAGAAAGGATCACAGGGCAAAAGCTCAAGAGGTTGAGATCAGATGGAGGGGGAGAGTATTTCTCTAAAGAGTTTGATGATTATTTGTGGAATGCAGGTATCAAAAGAGAAGTAACTTGCAGGTACTCTCCTCAACAGAATGGAGTAGCAGAAAGGAGGAATAGGACTCTTGTAGAGTTTGCAAGAGCCATGATGAAGGAAAAGAATTGTCCAAATTACTTATGGGCAGAAGCCATTAATACTGCAACATACCTTGTGAATAGGTTGCCTTGCAAAGCTTTGGAAGGAGGAACTCCTTATGAAGCATGGTGGGGTAAGAAACCTACCCTTGATCATTGTAAGGTTTTTGGATGTATTGCATATGCCTATGTTCCTTCACAATTAAGACATAAGCTAGAACCAAAAGCAGAAAAGTATGTGTTTATTGGATATGATGATAGACAGATGGGTTACAGGTTGTGGAGTCCATCCACAAAGCAATTTCTTGTTACCAAAGATGTGAAATTTGATGAGCAAAACACATGGTATACAGGATCAACAAATGATTTTGCAGGTGTTGAAGAAATACAAAGAAAAGGAAAGGCAAAGGTAAAAGTGTGTGAAGAAATTGTTGATGAAATTGAATCAAGAAGTAGATTGCAGGATCATGTAGAAGAAGGGCCAAGATTTGATCCAGAGTCAAATGAGGCTGAAACTTCAAGAAGTGCAGAAATCAGAAGATCTACAAGGGAAAGGAAAGAACCTATAAGGTATAGTTATGATACATCTTTCCTAACAACAAAAGATTATGCATACATTGTGAAGACAGAAGAAGATCCAACTACTTATGAAGAAGCCAAAGGTAAACAGAATTGGGAGAAGGCAATGCAAGAAGAGTATGATGCTCTACTTGAAAATGAAACTTGGGAATTAGTACCAAGACCAAAGAATCAGAAGGTCATTGGATGCAAGTGGGTATATAAAACAAAGAGGTTTGCAGATGGTAAGGTGTCTAGATATAAGGCTAGACTTGTGGTCAAAGGTTATGCCCAAACTTATGGGGTAGATTATGATGAAACCTTTAGTCCTGTTGCTAAGATGTCTACAATTAGGACATTGATTGCTATTGCTGCTTGCAAGGGATGGAAATTATCACAATTGGATGTGAAAAATGCATTTTTAAATGGATACATTGCAGATGAAGTATATATGGAGCAACCAGAAGGCTTCATGGAATCAATTGGATCAGATTATGTGTGTAAGCTCAAGAGAGCTTTATATGGGTTGAAGCAAGCCCCAAGAGCTTGGAATTACAGATTGGTCAAGTTCTTGAATGAATGTGGATTTCAAGCATCAAAGGCAGATAGTAGCTTGCTAGTGAAGGCAAGTGAAAATGGATACATTTACATGTGCATTTATGTTGATGATATTATTGTTACAGGAACAGATGCTCAAAGAATCAATGAACTCAAGAAGCAAATAGAGAAGGAGTTTAAGATAAGTGACTTGGGAAACTTATCTTATTTTCTAGGAATGCAGATTGTGTATACTCAACATGGAGTATATGTTTCACAAGAGAGATATTTGAAGAATCTCCTAGTCAAGTTTAACATGGAAGATTGCAAGACCTCAACCACTCCATTGGAGGTAAATCATAAATTAAGCAGGTATGGAGGTGAAGAATTCAATGACATGAAGAAATATCAGAGTTTGGTAGGTAGTTTAATCTATGCTACCTTGACAAGGCCAGATCTATCATATGCAGTAGGTGTGTTGTCACAATTCATGCATTGTCCAAAGAAGACTCATTGGATTGCAGCCCAAAGGGTACTCAGATATATCAAAGGAACCCTAAGTGAAGGTTTGTATTATGGTTTCACTTCTGACACAAGAATCAAAGTGTTTAGTGATGCAGATTGGGCAGGTGACTCAGATGATAGAAGGTCTACTCATGGATATCTATGTTATGTTGGAGATAAGCTAGTTTCTTGGTGTTCAAAGAAGCAACATACAGTTGCTTTATCATCCACAGAAGCTGAGTATAAGGGAATGGTAGAAGCTGCAAAAGAAGTCATATGGTTGAAGACCTTGATGAAAAGTTTTGAGACTGATCATAGTACTCCAATAATTTTTGGAGATAATATGAGTTCTTTGTATTTGGCAGCTAACCCTGTTTTTCATGCCAGGACTAAGCATATAGAGATTCAGTATCATTTCTTGAGGGAAAAGGTACTTGA
>CM035411.1:158769774-158789774 GCA_020310875.1 Ceratopteris richardii | reverse complement strand
CTGCAAGCCGTGTTTGAAGTTGTTGTAACTGCACGTGCAGGGCATGGTTCTCTGCCTTGGCTACCTGAGCTTCTTCCTGTAAAGGAGCAATATCAGCTTCCAATATATCCACTTTACCTTGCAATTCTTGCCGGATATTTTCAGTGGCCCTCTTCATCTGATGGGGTAATTGCTGGGAGAATTGAATCAAAAGTCGACCCATAGATTCGAGTTCATGAAACATCGGGGTTGGAGAAGGAAGAGCAGGAAGGGATTGGGATGAAGATTTTGAAAGGACCAGCATAACGAGGAGACAATCGACGATCTTTGCCTAAAACCAGATTTGATTTAGAAGGACTCACTTTCAAAAAAACTAGATCATTTGTTCTAAATTCCAAGGGCCTCTTTTTGAGATCATGATATAATTTCTGATGTTTCTGTGCATCTTTCATGTTTTTCCTTACCTTATTTAGCTCCAAATCCATGTTTTCAAGCATCTGTTTGGATAGTTCAACCTGATTCTGTGAATTAAAAAGTGAATGCGGCAGCAAGCAATTATAACCATACATTGCTTCAAAAGGTGTCATCTTAATAGAGGAATGCCATGCACAATTATATGCATACTCAACCAAGGGCAAATATTCAGTCCAATTGTTTTGCTTATCATTCACATACATGCGTAACATATCCTCAAGCACCCTGTTAACCCTCTCGGTCTCACCATCGGTTTGAGGATGAAATGCAGTACTCATGCGTAATTCTGTTCCTATGGATTGAAATGTTGCTTTCCAAAAATTAGATGTGAACCTTGCATCCCTATCAGAAATTATACTTTTGGGTGTACCATGTAACCTAAAAATTTCTTTTATGAAAAGTTTAGCAACATGCAAAGCTGTATCAGTTTTCCTCATGGGAAGAAAATGTGCCATCTTTGTAAGACGGTCCACGACAACAAAGATGGTATCATGCCCACTTCTGGTCATAAGCAGCTTTGTTATGAAATCCATAGAGATGGATTCCCATTTTTGATCAGGCACATCTAATGGTTGTAACATGCCATGACTTCTTTTAAATTCGGCCTTAACCTGTTGACATTTCAGACATTCTTCGACATACCTCTTAATATCATATTTCATATGTGGCCATTAATATGAAGCTTTCACGTTTGCATAAGTTCTAGAAAAACCAGGGTGTGCAGAGAAAGGTGCATCATGACACTCATGCAGGATCTTTTCTTTCAAAACAGATTCTGAAGAAATACATAAACGAGAATTACAATACAAATCATTATTTCTCAAATGAAATTTTCCCTGAAACATAGAACCTAGATTCATACCCAAAAATTCCATGATTGCCGCATAAAATAAATCTTCTTTTAATTCTTTTCCAATATCAAAATCAGAGGATAAAATAGAAATTGAACTGCATAGGGGTTTACGACTCAAAGCATCGGCCACCTTGTTTTCTTTTCCTGCTAAGTATTTAATATCAAAATCATATTCACTTAGCAATTGGATCCATCGTTTTTGTCTATTGTTAAGTAAAGGTTGAGTAAATATGTATTTAAGGCTCTGATGATCTGTTCTTAATTCAAACTTTACTCCTAGCAATAAGTGTCTCCAATGTTTAAGTGCATGAACAACTGCAAGCATTTCTAAGTCATGTGTTGTATAATTTAGTTCATGTTTCCTTAATTTCCTTGACTCATAAGCCACTACCCTCCCTTCTTGTGAAAGAACGCATCCGATTTGGCTTCCACTAGCATCACATGCAACAATGAAAGGTTTCCCTAACTCAGGTATCTTTAGCACACAATTTTCGATAACTTTCTGTTTTAATTTGTCAAACGCCTTTTGACACTCATCGTTCCATGTGAACTCTCTATTTTTCTTTGTCAATTCTGTAAGAGGATTTGCAATTCGAGAAAACTCCCTAATGTGTGCCCTCTCATATTGTGCCAAACCAAGGAAGCTTCTCACATCCCTCACACATTTGGGTGTAGGCACTTGTAACAAGTCTCCTAAACTTGAGTCACAATCTCACACAGAATAATGGGTTTCGACACCACCAGATATAAAGAAGGCAAACAGAGTATACGTAGAACAAGAAGAGAGAGAATTTTATTATCTGTGCAGATTTACAAGTAGTTCTGATCTGCGTTACAAAATCTATCAGATTGCTTCAATGTGAAGCCTCATCCACGCGACCACCCCCCAAATAAGTCACTTCCCCTTTTGCAAAAAAACATTTATAATGGAGAGTGTTAATCCCCAAAAGAACAACCTACTCTTGAATTTAGAACACCTCTATATCAAGGGTAAGTCAAAACCTTCACAAAATTAGAGGTCCAACTTCCAAATTATCAAAAGTTGAAAAATTCTGTGAAGAAGATAAAACACAGAAAGTCTGTTGCACAATTTCTTCTCATTGACTTATCAAATATGTAAAGTTTTCTATGAAATTTTGTATGGAGTGTCGCCTAGAAGTTGCGCACCTCCTCCAAGTTAAAGTTCTTCAAAAGGTTTAGTATAACTTGAGAAATCAACTTCACAAGTTACCTATGTCCAAATCTGCACTTCTGAGAAGTCGATTTGACACCCCTAACTTCTTAACTTTGGTTCTCACAATGTCGAACCCGTTTTACCAAATCCTTTTGGCTGTAGATAGCTTATCTCTGAACTTAGATTTTGAGATATCATATGTGTAAAACTTTACACTTTGCACTGAGCACTACTCATTTCATTGGACTCGAAATCTGCGCCTGTTTCAGAGAACTGTGAACACTCATCACATATGAATGTTCCTACACACAATTCTCCTAGCCTGTTTTCAATTAGGCTCTGAAACTCAAGTCATAGACTCATTAACTATGAACTTAGATATCCTCAAAAGGATTTCACAAATGATCTAACACAGACGGAGCAGACACAGAAACATCGGGTGCAATATTTCTTCGATTACTCAGAAAATTACAGTTGAGTGATGAGATGAAAACTCAACTAACATTTCACATGTCTCATGACATCTAACTTCTCCTTTCTTGACTTCTATACTCACTCATCTATTCTTTCATATGCTCTCATATCACGCCTCGACATTTTCAAGGTATTTATAGAGAAATTTGTACAAGTCTATGATTAATCAAAGATCTAAGTGAACTATAACTATACTAATGTACATATGTGTACATTCCTCATATCCTCTGAATGTATCCTTCTTCCAAGCTTCAAGAATTGAATCTTCCTCCATTCTTTAATCTTCCAAACATTCAATTGGTGATTGGTCTGCACCAACAGCTCCCCCTCAATCATCAATTGAGGTTTCTCTTATCTTCTTTATGCCTGCCATGTCTTTAAACTTCTGTAACTTTGGTCCATCCAAACTCTTTGTAAGCATATCAGCTATCTGATCCTTAGTTGAAGTATGTATGACTTCAATCTCCTTATCCATCACCTTCTCTCTTAGAAAGTGATACTGTATCTCAATGTGTTTGGTCCTGGCATGAAAAACAGGATTAGCAGCTAAATACAATGAACTCATGTTATCTCCATATATAATTGGTATCCCATGCACAATGTCAAAACTCTTCATCAAGGTCTTGAGCCAAATCACTTCCTTTGCAGCTTCAACCATGCCTTTATATTCAGCTTCTGTAGAAGACAAAGCAACTGTATGTTGCTTTCTTGGAACACCATGAGATAAGTTTATCTCCCACATAACACATGTATCCATAAGTTGATCTTCTATCATCTGGATTACCTGCCCAATCTGCATCACTATAGATCTTGATGTTTGTATCTGATGTGAACCCATAATACAAACCTTCATTGAGTGTACCCTTAATGTACCTCAACACCCTTTGACCTGCAATCCAATGCTCTTTCCTAGGACAATGCATAAACTGAGACAAAACCCCTACTGCATATGATAAATCAGGTCTAGTTAAAGTAGCATAGATAAGACTACCAACCAAACTCTGATATTGTCTCATGTCCTTGAATTCTTCACCTCCAAATTTACTCAATTTGTGATTCACCTCCATTGGTGTAGGTGCTACCCTGCAATCATCCATTTTAAACTTGATTAACAAGTTCTTCAAATACCTTTCTTGGGTCACAAATACTCCATGTTGAGTATATGTAATCTCCATGCCCAAGAAGTATGACAAGTCTCCAAAGTCACTTATTTTGAACTCCTTTTCCATTTGCTTCTTGAGTCTTTGTATTCCTTCTTCATCTGTACCTGTAAGGATTATATCATCAACATATATGCACATGTATATGAAACCATTATCACTTGCTTTGACAAGCAAGCTACTATCTGCTTTAGACACCTGAAATCCAAGTTCTTTCAAGAACTTTACAAGTCTATAATTCCATGCCCTTGGGGCCTGCTTCAAGCCATACAAAGCTCTCTTGAGCTTGCACACATGATCTGGATACCTTTTATCTCTGAACCCTTGAGGTTGCTCCATGAACACATCATCTGAAATATAACCATTCAAAAAAGCATTTTTCACATCAAGTTGACATAACTTCCAACCTTTACATGCAGCAATAGCTATAAGTGTCCTGATGGTTGTCATCTTTGCCACGGGACTATAAGTCTCATCATAGTCAACACCATAAGTCTGAGCAAACCCTTTGACAACAAGTCTAGCTTTGTATCTAGACACACTTCCATCTGCAAACCTCTTGGTCTTGTAAACCCACTTACATCCAATGATCTTCTGACTATATGGCTTTGGAACCAAATCCCATGTTTGATTTTCCAACAATGCATCATATTCTTCCTGCATAGCTTTCTCCCATTTTTCCTTACATTTTGCCTCTTCATATGTAGAAGGGTCTTCATCTGTTTTCATCATATAAGCATAATCTTTTGTGGCCAAAAATGAAGTATCATAACTATACCTTGTAGGTTGCCATTTATTCCTTGTAGACCTCCTAAGCTCTCCACTTCTTGAGGTTTCTGGTTCTTCATATTCAGGATCAAATCTTGGTGTTTCTTCCACTTCAACCTGCACTTCATTATTCTCTTCTTCATCAATTATTTGAACCTTTGACTTACCTTTCCTTTGGCTCACAATCTCTTCATCATCTGTATTAAGATTGATAGTACCTGCATACCAAGTACCTTGCTCATCAAATGTAACATCTTTTGATCCAAGAAAATGTTTTGTGGATGGATTCCACAACCTGTATCCCATCTGCTTATCATCATAACCAATAAACACATATTTTTCAGCTTTAGGTTCCAATTTGTGCCTTAATTGTGATGGCACATATGCATATGCCACACATCCAAAAACTCTGCAATGATCCAAGGTAGGTCTCTTACCCCACCAAGCCTCATATGGTGTCATACCCTGCAAGGCTTTACATGGTAACCTATTGACCAAATAAGTGGCTGTATTTACAGCCTCAGCCCACAAATAATTAGGGCAATTTTTCTCCTTCATCATGGATCTTGCAAACTCAACAAGTGTTCTATTTCTCCTTTCTGCTACACCATTTTGTTGAGGAGAGTACCTGCAAATAACTTCCCTTTTTATACCTGCATTCCACAAGTAATCACTGAACTCATTAGAAAAATACTCTCCCCCTCCATCTGACCTTAGTCTTTTCAACTTATGTCCTCTAATTCTTTCTGCATATGCATGATAGTGTTTGAATGTATTAAACACTTCTGACTTATCTTTGATCACATAAATAGTGATCCATCTAGTAGCATCATCAACATAAATCACATAATACCTTGACCCATTTATACTGAAATCCTTTGATGGTCCCCACACATCTGTGTGTACCAATTCAAGCTTCTCTGAGTACATAAAACCATGCTTGGAATAGGAATGCTTATGAGCCTTACCTAATTGACATGCCTCACATTTATATGTCATATGTTGACCTGCAACATTAGGCAATCCAAGCACTGAACCATTGTTAATCATGTCTTTAATACCTCTTTCATTAAAATGTCCAAGCCTCTTGTGCCAAAGATCTAACTCAGAGATCTTATGTCCTCCATATGTGAACATAGCATGACCAATATTGCCTTGAATCTTCAATGTGAACAACCTTCCTTCTTTCTTCCCTGAAACAATTTGTTTATACCCATTGCTAGGGTCTTCCACAAACACTCCTTCATTAGTGAACCTTACTTCATAACCTTTTTCCACAATTTGTCCTACACTTATCAAATTCTTAGGAATTGTAGGAACATACAAGACCTTACTCAATAAGGTGCTCCCATCCTTGGCCTTCACTGATCCAATTGACTTCACATTATGCTTTGTGTTGTCACCTGTTTGAACAACATGATTAGATACCTTATTCTCCAAATCAGTCATCAAAGCTATATTACCACTTAGGTGATTGCTACACCCTGAGTCAATGTAGAAGACTCTTTGATCTTCACTTTGCCTTTCACAAGTTGCATTCATTATCAATGTTGAATCCTCCTTTTGATCTGAAGCATAATTGTAGTAGGTGTTGTTATTTTGTTGACTTTGGAAACCTCTACCTGCATTTCTTCCAAAGTAACCCCTACTACCTCTGCCTCTGAAGTTACCTCTTTGATTTCTGCCTCCTCTTCCTCTTGAATTATAGTTTTGATTGTATCCACCATTACTCTGATTATTATGCCAACAATCATTAGCTAAATGATTTGTCTTACCACAAATCCAGCAAGCTTTGGATCCATCTTTGTTGTTCCTACCTCTTCCTCTACCTTTGCCACCTCCTCTACCTCTTAGGAAGTTGGCTTGACTAGTTGTGCCTTCTTCTTCACCTGATTGTTGCTTTCCTTTGTTAGCTTTCTTCTTGTCCTTTGAGTACATTGCATGACCTGCACTCTTGTCACCATCTCCTTTAACATCCTGCTCAAATGTTAGCATATGACCTAGCAACTGATTTAAATCAGGAGTGAAATGATCAAGTGATAACTCTGTAGACAAAATGAATGGCTTCCATTTGTCATCACCTCTTAAACCTGTAAGAATTTGCCTTACCAATTTATCCTCCTCAATGTCTTCATCAACAGCTCCTAAAGCATCTGCAATATCTTTCATTCTTGTCACATAGTCTGAAATGGATTGAGAAGCCTTCTTCTTAAAAGTGGTAAACTCTGCCCATGATGCCTTCCTTGACTTAGTAGTATTCTGGAAATGCTCCTCCAAAGCATTCCAAATATCAGTTGCACTTTCAAGACCTCGAATATGAGGTAACAAGTAATCATTGACTGCCATATATATAATGCTCCTAGCTTGAGCATCTTTCTTCATCCAATTTTTCAAATCTGCTAACTCTTCCCTAGTTGGAACACTAGGATCTCTGAACTGTGGCTTCTCTTCTTCTCCTGTGATGTAAGCTATTAAATCTTTGCTCATAAGATGAGCTTCCATCCTCATTGACCATGCATGATAGTTTTCCCTATCCAATTTCTCTATCTAAAGAGAATCTCCCATCTTTCTTCTACCTGTGTATTGAAATCTTCGAGCTTTATAAATGATATATGTACCTTTACTTCAAATTAGAGTCCTTTTGTCTTTCTTGATGTCGTATGGTCTCCTCCTCAAGCTTTGCCTTCAAGCTTTCACCTTTTAGTTCTTCAATTGTTGAGTTTCTTGAATCTGCAGCAGTCGGGATCCTCCTTTCCTTGATTTTGATGTTTCCTGCTCTGATACCACTAATGGAGAGTGTTAATCCCCAAAAGAACAACCTACTCTTGAGTTTAGAACACCTCTATATCAAGGGTAAGTCAAAACCTTCACAAAATTAGAGGTCCAACTTCCAAATTATCAAAAGTTGAAAAATTCTGTGAAGAAGATAAAACACAGAAAGTCTGATGCACAATTTCTTCTCATTGACTTATCAAATATGTAAAGTTTTCTATGAAATTTTGTATGGAGTGTCGCCTAGAAGTTGCGCACCTCCTCCAAGTTAAAGTTCTTCAAAAGGTTTAGTATAACTTGAGAAATCAACTTCACAAGTTACCTATGTCCAAATCTGCACTTCTGAGAAGTCGATTTGACACCCCTAACTTCTTAACTTTGGTTCTCACAATGTCGAACTCGTTTCACCAAATCCTTTTGGCTGTAGATAGCTTATCTCTCAACTTAGATTTTGAGCTATCATATGTGTAAAACTTTACACTGTGCACTGAGCACTACTCATTTCATTGGACTCGAAATCTGCGCCTGTTTCAGAGAACTGTGAACACTCATCACATATGAATGTTCCTACACACAATTCTCCTAGCCTGTTTTCAATTAGGCTCTGAAACTCAAGTCATAGACTCATTAACTATGAACTTAGATATCCTCAAAAGGATTTCACAAATGATCTAACACAGACAGAGCAGACACAGAAACATCGGGCGCAATATTTCTTCGATTACTCAGAAAATTACAGTTGAGTGATGAGAGGAAAACTCAACTAACATTTCACATGTCTCATGACATCTTCTCCTTTCTTGACTTCTATACTCACTCATCTATTCTTTCATATGCTCTCATATCACGCCTCGACATTTTCAAGGTATTTATAGAGAAATTTGTACAATTCTATGATTAATCAAAGATCTAAGTGAACTATAACTATACTAATGTACATATGTGTACATTCCTCATATCCTCTGAATGTATCCTTCTTCCAAGCTTCAAGAATTGAATCTTCCTCCATTCTTTAATCTTCCAAACATTCAATTGGTGATTGGTCTGCACCAACAATTTACTCATCTTACCATATAGTTTATGCTCTCTTAGTTTTTGTAAAGTCTTCCTGAGATGCAATGCATGTTCATCATCATCCTTAGAATACACAAAAATATCGTCAAGAAAAACTAATATAAATTCATCGAGATATTCATGAAACACATTATTCATCAAACACATAAATGTTGCAGGAGCATTTGTTAATCCAAAAGGCAAAACTGTGAACTCGTAATGACCATATCGTGTTCTAAAAGCGGTTTTGGGTACGTCCTCATACTTTACTCTAATTTGATGATATCCCGATCTTAAGTCAATTTTAGTGAATACTGTGGCACCACTCAAATGACTCAGCAGTTCATCTATGTGTGGCAGTGGATACTTGTTCTTAATGGTTTTCTTGTTCAATCCCCTATAGTCAATACAAAGTCTGTATGAACCATCTTTCTTTTTCTGAAACAAAACAGGTGCTCCCCAAGGTGAAACACTAGGTCTTATCAACTCCTTCTTCAATAGATCATCCAATTGGAGCTTCAACTCTTTCAATTCATCAATATTGAACCTATAAGGTGCTCTAGAATAAGGCTCACTTCCTAGATAAAGGTCTATAGCATGGTCAATTTTCCTAGGAGGAGGCATGCCCGGTAGATCATCAGGAAATACATCTGCGTACTCATCTAAAAGTTTTTTAACATATTCTGGTATTTCCTCTTCTTTCTTCTTCTCCTGAAGGTCATGCACATAAACCAAATATGTCTCACAACCCTGTCGAATACCCCTAATCAACTTTATTGCAGAAATAAGAGAAAAACTTGAATTACACTTGCCTGCAAGACGATGTTCCTTCCCTTCTATTTTCAAAGTAAGGATCCTGCTTTCACAATCAATCACGATACTGTTATGAACTAACCAGTCCATTCCGATGATTACATCACATTCTCTCATTTCAATTACATGGAAGGTACCCAAAAACTTATGTTCTCCTAACATAAAATCAAGATTCTCAATACAGCCTCGAGTATAGTGTATCCTACCATTAGCCATTTGTACAGGTCTTTTAGTATGCATCTCAATATGCAACCCTAAAGCTTCTGCCATCTTAAGTGAAAGGAAACAATTTGTACTACCCGAATCAATCAAGAAACTAACCTTACGTGAGGATATGTCCCCCATAATCCTAATCATCGATTCCCTTGAATGAGAAGAAGTTTTCATGCATTGAAGTCTAGGGCTAGAACACTTACCTTGATCATCCGCTTCCTCAATTGTCATGTTTTCTTCTTGTAGATGATCTATCTTCGCTTGCATAGAACGGTTGATGGTCTTGTTTGGACATTCAAAAGTGCGATGTCCTTGTTCTCCACATCGAAAACAAAGTCCCAGCCTCTTAGCCCGCTCCAGGAAATCAGAATCACGTTGCCAGTGCATAACTTCTTGCTTCTTAGGTGTATCCGTTTGCTTCGGCTTTGGTCTTCCTCCTTGACCGTTAATAGAGTTAGTCGATCTCTGTCCATTTTGATTTATTGAAATAGGTCTTGGGGGTTGATGTCCTGTTCAGATAAACCTTGATTTGAATGCCTTTTCGTGGTAAACTTCTCCATCTTCTCAAAGTTTTCTGATTTTGCAACCGCATCAAGAAAATCTACACATCCGGACCCCTTTACTTGATAGCGAAGCTCTTCCCGCAAACCCTCAATAAACTTGCTTTTCAGCGCATCTCCAAAAACTTCTAGTGCATACTTATGTAAACGCAAAAATTTCTCCTTATATTCTTCAACAGACAAGTTATATCTATCATCCTCATGCTGCTTGAAAGAGTAGAATTCCATTTTCTTTTCCATCCGATAATGTGGAGAACAATAACCATTCTCTGCTTGCTCTCGAAATTCTTTCCAGAGGATCGGACCTTCACGTGTTCTTGTCTGTATATAAGATTTCCACCACAGTTTTGCGACTCCTCGCAGATGCAGAATTGCCACCTTTGCTTTTGATTCCTCACTAAATACGTGCAGGTCAAAGAAATCTTCAAGTTCCTCAATCCATGCTTCAAGATAGTGCAGATTCACCTGCATCATCGTCCTCTTCAGGTTCACGTTGCTGTCTAGCTCTACGTGCGTTTGATGTGCCCGCACCATTACCACCTTCAACATTGAGGTCCATGAAAGCATTTGCAGTAGCCTCTTTTTGTTTGTTGGATCTTTCTTTATGTAATTCTGCATTCAATCTATGGATAAGCTCCTCTTGTTCTTCTATCTTCTTCTTCAAAGCCTGCATCTTATCCCGGAATCCAACTCTGCTCTGATACCACTTGTAACAAGTCTCCTAAACTTGAGTCACAATCTCACACAGAATAATGGGTTTCGACACCACAAGATATAAAGAAGGCAAACAGAGTATACCTAGAACAAGAAGAGAGAGAATTTTATAATCTGTGCAGATTTACAAGTAGTTCTGATCTGCGTTACAAAATCTATCAGATTGCTTCAATGTGAAGCCTCATCCACCCTACCACCCCCGAGCTGATCTCAATCCCAATCTCAATCACAATCACAATCTCAATCCCAATCTCAATCACAATCACAATCTCAATCTCAATCTCAATCTCAATCTCAATCTCAATCGCAATTCCAGAAGCCGAAAAACGATCGCAATGACTGTACGACCATCATCCTTTTCTATCTCTCAGTCTTCGTCTTTTTGGGATCTCCGCATTTCGCCAGCGCACAACCAATCACGCCTTCATAGACCCGCACTTTTAGAATTTGCATGCTCCAAGATAGCGTCTTTTCGCATGTCTCATGCAAGACTTCCGGACCACCCATGCATCTACTTTTCATGTCCACCATCAAGAATTGTACCTGCAAAAATAGAGATAATCCCTGCAACGCACTCACACACACGTCAATCACCCAAAAATAACCCATATACCCATGTGCATTTTCTAATTCCGCGAACATGAATAAGATGAATGAATGAAGGCTTCTCTT
Source organism: Ceratopteris richardii (assembly GCA_020310875.1). Classification (NCBI taxonomy): domain Eukaryota; kingdom Viridiplantae; phylum Streptophyta; class Polypodiopsida; order Polypodiales; family Pteridaceae; genus Ceratopteris; species Ceratopteris richardii. The sequence continues at coordinate 158,778,095 of CM035411.1, read as the reverse complement.
TTTTTTTTTTTTTTTTAAGTGTTGAAAAACGGCACTTTTCAAAACCCTATAACTCAAAAACAGTGAGGAATCAGCTTGAGCTTGTGAGAGACAAAAATATTCAGTTCTTAAATCTGTACAATAATGTTAGAGATGCCTGAGGTCCAAATCTGCTTCGAGATATCACTTTTGGGCCTTGCAAAATCGAAAATTCTAGAGAGAGATGAAAAAACATGAAAAATCTCTTCATTAACCTATCTTCATGGAACCAAATGAGACATAAAACATAGGAACTACAAAAAATTCAATCAGGTAAAGTTTTTTTTACTAAGAATACTCTACCTTTCTCTCATACAACACTTTTTCAGATTCCTTCATCTTGATGCTCGAAATTAACATACAAATTTCATGCGACAACTTTCTAGAGAGAGAATGTAAAAACTTATTGCTACAAAATTTTGCAGACATGATCAAAATATCCTAAACATAAAATTTCATTATTACCTACACATCTTTTTTTTTTCTAGGTGGAAAATCAACGTGGCATCTTACAATTCTCCCCCTCTTTAAAGAACTCTGTCCTCAGAGTTGGAAAGAAGGATAATGTTCCATAAACTCATCTAAACCAACCCATGTTGAATCTTCAATAGGATATGCAAACCACTTTACTAAAATTTCCACTATTTGGCGATTGCTAAGATGTCTAACTCTCCTATCCAATATAACTTCTGGTTCAAGTTCAAAAGTGGCATCTTCCTTCAACTTAGATTTGTCCTACAAAACATGATCAACATTAGGAACATACTTTTTAAGTAATCCAACATGGAAGACTGGATGAATTTTCAAAGTATTAGGTAGGTCAAGTAAATATGCAACAGAACCAATTTTCTTAAAGATTTTGAAAGGACCAGCATAACGAGGAGACAATCGAGGATCTTTGCCTAAAACCAGATTTGATTTAGAAGGACTCACTTTCAAAAAAACCAGATCATTTGTTCTAAATTCCAAGGGCCTCTTTTTGAGATCATGATATAATTTCTGACGTTTCTGTGCATCTTTCATGTTTTTCCTTACCTTATTTAGCTCCAAATCCATGTTTTCAAGCATCTGTTTGGATATTTCAACCTGATTCTGTGAATTAAAAAGTGAATGTGGCAGCAAGCAATTATAACCATACATTGCTTCAAAAGGTGTCATCTTAATGAGGAATGCCATGCACTATTATATGCATACTCAACCAAGGGCAAATATTCAGTCCAATTGTTTTGCTTATCATTCACATACATGCGTAACATATCCTCAAGCACCCTGTTAACCCTCTCGGTCTCACCATCGGTTTGAGGATGAAATGCAGTACCCATGTGTAATTCTGTTCCTATGGATGGAAATGTTGCTTTCCAAAAATTAGATGTGAACCTTGCATCCCTATCAGAAATTATACTTTTGGGTATACCATGTAACCTAAAAATTTCTTTTATGAAAAGCAACATGCAAAGCTGTATCAGTTTTCCTCATGGGAAGAAAATGTGCCATCTTTGTAAGACGGTCCACGACAACAAAGATGGTATCATGCCCACTGCTGGTCACAGGCAGCTTTGTTATGAAATCCATAGAGATGGAATCCCATTTTTGATCAGGCACATCTAATGGTTGTAACATGCCAGGACTCCTTTTAAATTCGGCCTTAACCTATTGACATTTCAAACATTCTTCGACATACCTCTTAATATCATATTTCATACGTGGCAAGTAATATGAAGCTTTCACTTTTGCATAAGTTCTAGAAAAACTAGGGTGTGTAGAGAAAGGTGCATCATGACAGTCATGCAGGATCTTTTCTTTCAAAACAGATTCTGAAGAAATACATAAACGAGAATTACAATACAAATCATTATTTCTCAAATGAAATTTTCCCTGAAACATAGAACCTGGATTCATACCCAAAAATTCCAAGATTGCTGCATAAAATAAATCTTCTTTTAATTCTTTTCCAATATCAAAATCAGAGGATAAAATAGAAATTGAACTCCATAGGGGTTTACGACTCAAAGCATCGGCCACCTTGTTTTCTTTTCCTGCTAAGTATTTAATATCAAAATCATATTCACTTAGCAATTGGATCCATCATTTTTGTCTATTGTTAAGTAAAGGTTGAGTAAATATGTATTTAAGGCTCTGATGATCTGTTCTTAATTCAAACTTTACTCCTAGCAATAAGTGTCTCCAATGTTTAAGTGCATGAACAACTGCAAGCATTTCTAAGTCATGTGTTGTATAATTTAGTTCATGTTTCCTTAATTTCCTTGACTCATAAGCCACTACCCTCCCTTCTTGTGAAAGAACGCATCCGATTTGGCTTCCACTAGCATCACATGCAACAATAAAAGGCTTCCCTAACTCAGGTATCTTTAGCACACAATTTTCGATAACTTTCTGTTTTAATTCGTCAAACGCCTTTTGACACTCATCGTTCCATGTGAACTCTATATTTTTCTTTGTCAATTTTGTAAGAGGATTTGCAATTCGAGAAAACTCCCTAATGTGTGCCCTCTCATATTGTGCCAAACCAAGGAAGCTTCTCACATCCCTCACACATTTGGGTGTAGGCACTTGTAACAAGTCTCCTAAACTTGAGTCACAATCTCACACAGAATAATGGGTTTCGACACCACAAGATATAAAGAAGGCAAACAGAGTATACGCAGAACAAGAAGAGAGAGAATTTTATTATCTGTGCAGATTTACAAGTAGTTCTGATCTGCATTACAAAATCTATCAGATTGCTTCAATGTGAAGCCTCATCCACGTGACCACCCCCCAAATAAGTCACTTCCCCTTTTGCAAAAAAACATTTACTCATCTTACCATATAGTTTATGCTCTCTTAGTTTTTGTAAAGTCTTCCTGAGATGCAATGCATGTTCATCATCATCCTTAGAATACACAAAAATATCGTCAAGAAAAACTAATATAAATTCATCGAGATATTCATGAAACACATTATTCATCAAACACATAAATGTTGCAGGAGCATTTGTTAATCCAAAAGGCAAAACTGTGAACTCGTAATGACCATATCGTGTTCTAAAAGCGGTTTTGGGTATGTCCTCAGACTTTACTCTAATTTGATGATATCCCGATCTTAAGTCAATTTTAGTGTATACTGTGGCACCACTCAATTGACTCAGCAGTTCATCTATGTGTGGCAGTGGATACTTGTTCTTAATGGTTTTCTTGTTCAATCCCCTATAGTCAATACAAAGTCTGTATGAACCATCTTTCTTTTTCTGAAACAAAACAGGTGCTCCCCAAGGTGAAACACTAGGTCTTATCAACTCCTTCTTCAATAGATCATCCAATTGGAGCTTCAACTCTTTCAATTCATCAATATTGAACCTATAAGGTGCTCTAGAATAAGGCTCACTTCCTGGATAAAGGTCTATAGCATGGTCAATTTTCCTAGGAGGAGGCATGCCCGATAGATCATCAGGAAATACATCTGCGTACTCATCTAAAAGTTTTTTAACATATTCTGGTATTTCCTCTTCTTTCTTCTTCTCCTGAAGGTCATGCACATAAGTCTCACAACCCTGTCGAATACCCCTAATCAACTTTATTGCAGAAATAGGAGAAAAACTTGAATTACAGTTGCCTGCAAGACGATGTTCCTTCCCTTCTATTTTCAAAGTAAGGATCCCGCTTTCACAATCAATCACGACACTGTTATGAACTAACCAGTCCATTTCGATGATTACATCACATTCTCTCATTTCAATTACATGGAAGGTACCCAAAAACTTATGTTCTCCTAACATAAAATCAAGATTCTCAATACAGCCTCGAGTCTAGTGTATCCTACCATTAGCCATCTGTATAGGTCTTTTAGTCTGCATCTCAATATGCAACCCTAAAGCTTCTGCCATCTTAAGTGAAAGGAAACAATTTGTACTACCCGAATCAATCAAGAAACTAACCTTACGTGAGGATATGTCCCCCATAATCCTAATCACTGATGCCCTTGAATGAGAAGAAGTTTTCATGCATTGAAGTCTAGGGCTAGAACACTTACCTTGATCATCCGCTTCCTCAATTGTCATGTTTTCTTCTTGTAGATGAGCTATCTTCGCTTGCATAGAACGGTTGATGGCCTTGTTTGGACATTCAAAAGTGCAATGTCCTTGTTCTCCACATCGAAAACAAAGTCCCAACCTCTTAGCCCGCTCCAGGAAATTAGAATCACGTTGCCAGTGTATAACTTCTTGCTTCTTAGGTGTATCCGTTTGCTTCGGCTTTGGTCTTCCTCCTTGACCGTTAATAGAGTTAGTCGATCTCTGTTCATTTTGATTTATTGAAATAGGTCTTGGGGGTCGATGTCCTGTTGATATAAACCTTGATTTGAATGCCTTTTTCGTGGTAAACTTCTCCATCTTCTCAAAGTTTTCTGCTTTTGCAATTGCATCAAGAAAATCTACACATCCGGACCCCTTTACTCGATAGCGAAGCTCTTCCCGCAAACCCTCAATAAACTTGCTTTTCAGCGCATCTCCAGAAACTTCTAGTGCATACTTATGTAAATGCAAAAATTTCTCCTTATATTCTTCAACAGACAAGTTATATCTATCATCCTCATGCTGCTTGAAAGAGTAGAATTCCATTTTCTTTTCCATCCGATAATGTGGAGAACAATAACCATTCTCTGCTTGCTCTCGAAATTCTTTCCAGAGGATTGGACCTTCACGTGTTCTTGTCTGTATATAAGATTTCCACCACAGTTTTGTGACTCCTCGCAGATGCAGAATTGCCACCTTTGCTTTCGATTCCTCACTAAATACGCGCAGGTCAAAGAAATCTTCAAGTTCCTCAATCCATGCTTCAAGATCCTCTCGAGTTTTCTTCTCACCATCAAATTCGTTTAAGTTTTCTCTTTTGAACACTTGCTTGAGTGCAGATTCACCTGCATCATCGTCCTCTTCAGGTTCACGTTGCCATCTAGCTCTACGTGCGTTTGATGTGCCCGCACCATTACCACCTTCAGCATTGAGGTCCATGAAAGCATTTGCAGTAGCCTCTTTTTGTTTGTTGGATCTTTCTTTATGTAATTCTGCATTCAATCTACGGATAAGCTCCTCTTGTTCTTCTATCTTCTTCTTCAAAGCCTGCATCTTGTCCGAGAATCCAACTCTGCTCTGATACCACTTGTAACAAGTCTCCTAAACTTGAGTCACAATCTCACACAGAATAATGGGTTTTGACACCACAAGATATAAAGAAGGCAAACAGAGTATACACAGAACAAGAAGAGAGAGAATTTTATTATCTGTGCAGATTTACAAGTAGTTCTGATCTGCGTTACAAAATCTATCAGATTGCTTCAATGTGAAGCCTCATCCACCCGACCACCCCCGAGCTGATCTCAATCCCAATCTCAATCACACTCACAATCTCAATCCCAATCTCAATCACAATCACAATCTCAATCTCAATCTCAATCTCAATCTCAATCGCAATTCCAGAAGTCGAAAAACGATCGTAATGACTGTACGACCATCATCCTTTTCTATCTCTCAGTCTTCATCTTTTTGGGATCTCCACCTTTCGCCAGCGCATGACCAATCACGCCTTCCTAGACCCGCACTTTTAGAATCTGCATGCTCCAAGATAGCGTCTTTTCGCATGTCTCATGCAAGACTTCTGGACCACCCATGCATCTACTTTTCATGTCCACCATCAAGAATCGTACCTGCAAAAATAGAGGTAATCCCTGCAACGCACTCACACACACGTCAATCACCCAAAAATAACCCATATACCCATGTGCGTTTTCTAAATCCGCGAACATGAATAAGATGAATGAATGAAGGCTTCTCTTTTTTTTTTTTTTAAGTGTTGGAAAACGGCACTTTTCAAAACCCTGTAACTCAAAAACAGTGAGGAATCAGCTTGAGCTTGTGAGAGACAAAAATATCCAATTCTTAAATCTGTACAATAATGTTAGAGACGCCTGAGGTCCAAATCTGCTTCCAGATATCACTTTTGGGCCCTGCAAAATCAAAAATTCTAGAGAGAGATGAAAAAACATGAAAAATCTCTTCATTAACCTATCTTCATGGAACCAAATGAGACATAAAACATAGGAACTACAAAAAATTCAATCAGGTAAAGTTTTTCTACTAAGAATACTCTACCTTTCTCTCATACAACACTTTTTCAGATTCCTTCATCTTCATGCTCGAAATTAACATACAAATTTCATGCGACAACTTTCTAGAGAGAGAATGTAAAAACTTATTGCTACAAAATTTTGCAGACATGATCAAAATATCCTAAACATAAAATTTCATTATTACCTACACATCTTTTTTTTTTTTCCAAGGTGAAAAATGAACGTGGCATCTTACAATTCTCCCCCTCTTTAAAGAACTCTGTCCTCAGAGTTGGAAAGAAGGATAATGTTCCATAAACTCATCTAAACCAACCCATGTTGAATCTTCAATAGGATATGCAAACCACTTTACTAAAATTTCCACTATTTTGCGATTGCTAAGATGTCTAACTCTCCTATCCAATATAACTTCTGGTTCAAGTTCAAAAGTGGCATCTTCCTTCAACTTAGATATGTCCTGCAAAACATGATCAGCATTAGGAACATACTTTTTAAGTAATCCAACATGGAAGATTGGTGAATTTTCAAAGTATTAGGTAGGTCAAGTAAATAAGCAACAGAACTAATTTTCTTTAAGATTTTGAAAGGACCAGCATAACGAGGAGACAATCGATGATCTTCTAGCGCATCTCCAGAAACTTCTAGTGCATACTTATGTAAACGCAAAAATTTCTCCTTATATTCTTCAACAGACAAGTTATATCTATCATCCTCATGCTGCTTGAAAGAGTAGAATTCCATTTTCTTTTCCATCCGATAGTGTGGAGAACAAAAACGATTCTCTGCTTGCTCTCGAAATTCTTTCCAGAGGATCGGACCTTCACGTGTTCTTGTCTGTATATAAGATTTCCACCATAGTTTTGCAAATCCTCACAGATGCAGAATTGCCACCTTTGCTTTTGATTCCTCACTAAATACGCGCAGGTCAAAGAAATCTTCAAGTTCCTCAATCCATGCTTCAAGATCCTCTCCAGTTTTCTTCTCACCATCAAATTCATTTAATTTTGCTCTTTTGAACACTTGCTTGAGTGCAGATTCACCTGCATCATCGTCCTCTTCACGTTCACGTTGCCATCTAGCTCTACGTGTGTTTGATGTGCCCGCACCATTACCACCTTCAGCATTGAGGTCCATGAAAGCATTTGCAGTAGCCTCTTTTTGTTTGTTGGATCTTTCTTTATGTAATTCTGCATTCAATCTACGGATAAGCTCCTCTTGTTCTTCTATCTTCTTCTTCAAAGCCTGCATCTTGTCCCGGAATCCAACTCTGCTCTGATACCACTTGTAACAAGTCTCCTAAACTTGAGTCACAATCTCACATAGAATAATGGGTTTCGACACCACAAGATATAAAGAAGGCAAACAGAGTATACGCAGAACAAGAAGAGAGAGAGTTTTATTATCTGTGCAGATTTACAAGTAGTTCTGATCAGCGTTACAAAATCTATCAGATTGCTTCAATGTGAAGCCTCATCCACCCGACCACCCACGAGCTGATCTCAATCCCAATCTCAATCACAATCACAATCTCAATCCCAATCTCAATCACAATCACAATCTCAATCTCAATCTCAATCTCAATCTCAATCGCAATTCCAGAAGCCGAAAAACAATCGTAATGACTGTACGACCATCATCCTTTTCTATCTCTCAGTCTTCGTCTTTTTGGGATCTCCGCCTTTCGCCAGCGCACGACCAATCACGCCTTCCTAGACCCGCACTTTTAGAATCTGCATGCTCCAAGATAGCGTTTTTTTGCATGTCTCATGGAAGACTTCCGGACCACCCATGCATCTACTTTTCATGTCCACCATCAAGAATCGTACCTGCAAAAATAGAGGTAATCCCTGCAACACACACACACACGTCAATCACCCAAAAATAACCCATATACCCATGTGCATTTTCTAAATCCGTGAACCTGAATAAGATGAATGAATGAAGGCTTCTCCTTTTTTTTTTTTAAGTGTTAGAAAACGACACTTTTCAAAACCCTATAACTCAAAAATAGTGAGGAATCAGCTTGAGCTTGTGAGAGACAAAAATATTCAGTTCTTAAATCTGTACAATAATGTTAGAGACGCCTCAGGTCCAAATCTGCTTCCAGATATCACTTTTGGGCCCTGCAAAATCGAAGATTCTAGAGAGAGATGAGAAAACATGAAAAATCTCTTCATTAA
>CM035411.1:158752274-158762274 GCA_020310875.1 Ceratopteris richardii | reverse complement strand
TTATGTCACTAAGATGAAGGATCTAGCAGATAGTCTTGGATCCATAGATGAAGATATTGAGGATCACAGATTGATTGCTCAACTACTTGCAGGGTTGAGAGGGGATGAAAGGTGGAAACCTTTTGTCTTGTCAACAAAACTTTCTTTGAATCATTTTGTTCCAGATTTGAACCAGTTGCTTGGTTTGATGCTCACATTTGAGCAAGACTTGAAGGGAGATGGAGATAAAGGTCAAAGTTCTGCAATGTACATGAAGAATAAAAAGAAAGGAGATAAATATAAAGCAAAGGATGAAGAGGAGTCAAGTTCTCAAGTTTATTATGCAAGAGGTAGAGGCACAGGCAAAGGAAGATCAAGAGGCTTTGGAAGAGGAAGAGGTAATCAGAATAACAATAAGAAGGCTTGTTGGATCTGTGGATTGAGTAACCATTTGGCTCATGGCTGTTGGCACAACCAACAAGGATCAAATCAAAATCAGAATAACAATAGCACAGGCAGAGGTGGAAGATATCAAAGTAATTTTTAGAGAGGTAGACAAAATCCAAGAGGAGGCTATGGTAGAGGTGGAGGAAGAAGTTGGGGACAAAATCCATCCTACAACACCACCTACTACAATTATGCAAATGACACACAGAATGAAGGTCATTTATCATTGATGATGAACTCAATCAGCACATCAGATAAAGAGGATCTAAAGGTATTTTACATTGACTCTAGATTTTTTAATCATTTATCAAGAAACATAGAATTGGTGTCAGAATTGGAAAAAAGTATTTCTAGTCATACATTTCAAACAGGTGATAATACCAGACATAGTGTACATTCAATTGGAAAAGTGAAAAGCAAGAGTGGAGCAGATTTTCTAACCAATGTTTTGTATGTTCCTACAATACCTAAAAACTTGATTAGTGTGGGACAGATAGTTGAAAAAGGTTTTCAAGTCAGATTTACAAATGAAGGAGTATTTGTTGAAGATCCAGAGAATGGATATAATCAGATTGTCTCTAGTAAGAAAGAAGGTAGACTCTTTACTTTAAGAGTACAAGGGAACATTGTTCAAGCTTTGCTCACACATGGTGAAGGAGTGATTACAGAACTTGATCTCTGGCATAAGAGATTAGGTCGTTTCAATGAAAGAGGAATTAAAGCTATGGTTGGTAATCAGTCTGTACTAGGATTACCAAATGTGCAGAATCAACATATGGTTTATAAATGTGAAGCATGTCAAATGGGAAAAGCACATAGGTTACCATTTAAGAAGAAAGGATTCAAACATGATAGTACTTGAGCTCATTCATACAGATGTATGGGGACCAACAAAAGAAGGATCTATCAGTGGCTCAAGGTACTATGTTCTTTTCATTGATGATGCTACAAGATGGATAACTCTCTATGTTTTGAAGGAAAGATCACAAGTATTTGGAGCCTTCAAGCATTTTCATGCATATGCAGAGAGAGTCACAGGTCAAAAGCTTAAGAGACTGAGGTCTGATGGAGGGGGAGAATACTTCTCCCAAGAGTTCAATGACTATCTTTGGAATGCAGGTATAAAGAGAGAAATAACTTGCAGGTATACACCACAACAAAATGGTGTAGCAAAAAGGAGAAATAGGACTTTGGTTGAGTTTGCTAGAGCTATGCTGAAGGAGAAGAATTGTCCAAATTATCTTTGGGCTGAAGCTGTAAATACAGCTACATATCTTGTGAATAGATTACCATGTGCAGCTCTTGTTAAAAGTCAAGCTTCAAGCTAAAAATTCGTGGGGAATCTTTTATGGACATGTGGAGCAATCAAAGGAAGCCAAAAGCCACGAGATTCCATCAAGAAAAGTCACTCAACCACTCCCCAAGTCATCTCAACTAATTCCTCCAAGTTAGGAGGCTGATTTGGAAAGGTAGTTCCTAGATTTTAGGGGCACACCTCTCACTATAAAAGGAGCATGTATCCCGACTTCTTTTGGGCCATCTTCTTGGAGTTTTAGCTCATGTAAAGTGAGCACTAAGTGCTGGAGTTGTGATAAGCAAGCCCCTTGCTTAAGCAACCCCCTTGCTTGCTTGTTTGTTTTCTTTTAGTAGGCATATCTATGTGTGTGCGCAGGCAGTGTTGCAACTCTCTACCCCTGAGTTGTTAGCATTGGTTCTCCCTCATATGGTATCCATTTGATGTAATTCTTGTCTCATTGGATAGCTATAAGAGTCTATTTTATGCTTACCAATTCTCTGCAGCATTCTCTGAGTAAGCTGGGAGAAACATTCATTTTAGTGAAGTTGTGTGATTGATATCTCTCTCTTTGTGTAGGCTCTGTTGGAGATATTTTGCTCTCTGTTGTAAGGGCTGGTTCTCCTTCTCTATGTATCCATTTGCTATGATTTTGGTGTCATTGGGTAGCTATTAGAGTCCTCTAAAGTTGACATAAGTTTGAGATTCATTCTCTGTATAATCTCTGAGAAAAGTTTGCTGGAGTGAAGTGAGGTCTCTGCTTGACTAGCAGTTGTGAGCATTCAACTAGCTCATGTTGTAGACATTGTTTCTCTTTGTGTAAGCATCCATTTCAAGTGAAATTTGTTTTGTTGGAAAGCCCTTGGTGTCTACTACAGGTCTACAAAAGCTCACTGGAGTTCTCTGCATAAGCTCTGAGTAAGAGCATTTTTGGTGTGCAGAGGTCAAAGAAGGATACCTGTGGAGGTCATTCGCGCTTCATCGTTGCTTAGGGGTTGAGATACTTCCCCCATCAGTGGTATCAGAGCATTTGGGCATCTTGGAGGTATCACATACAAGCAAGAAGACCTCTTGGAGTTGGTGGTTGAAGAGTTGCATCAACAAAAGCTTCTTGGAGGTAGCTCACATCAAGGGGGAGCTATTCTACTCAAATTTGCAAGAGCACAAGGTGTCCATCTAAGGAAAGCTTTGGATTGAGGTAACCTCAGAGCCTCATTTTCATTTTACACACATTGGAGCATTAGCCAAGGGCTAGGTCAAGTATCAAAGACTAGATATGGGAGACTTCAACACTCAAATTGAAAAGCTAGACAAAGGTAACTATCAACCATGGAGATTTAGGGTCTCCAACTATCTTATGGGCAAGGGCCTTTGGGGGTTGATTAGTGGAAGTGAACCAAGACCTAGGTTGGATGAGAATCCAACCAATGACCAGAGAAGGGCCTTTAGGGAATGGAATGAAAGAGACAAGAGGGTTATCTTTATTCTTTCCCAACACATTAGCAATAGCATGATCGGCCATATCCAAGACCTGGATTCAAGCATGAAGGTATGGGAGACACTTGAAAGGCTTTATTCAACAAGCACCAAAGCAAGGAAGATCCAACTCAAGAATGAGCTCAAAAACCTTAGGAAGAGCTCAGGGAGTAGCATAAATGACTACATACTTAAGGTCAAGGAGTTATCAGATGCATTGGGATCCATTGGAAGCCACGTAGACGATGATGATCTTGTGGCTTATACTCTCAATGGTTTGAGAGATGATGAGAAGTGGAAACCCTTTACCACTTCAGTTTATGTAAGGGATAATCTTCCCGATTTTGAGCAATTGGTTGCTCTCATGGTCACCGAAGAAATGAACATAGGTGGAAGTTCAACTAAAAGCAAAGATGCACAAGTTTTCTATGCAGGTAATCAAAGGGGCAAAGGAAGACAAGGACAAGGAAGGGGCAAAGGAAGGTTTGGAGGAAGGCAAGGCCACTCAAGAAATCAAGGACATGACCAAGGCACCTCATCACAAAGAGGGAGAGGAAGATCAAGAGGAAGAGGAGGACGACATCAACAAAACAGGAATCAAGATGGCGAAGGATGTTACATATGTGGCAAGTTTGGCCACTATGCTAGAGATTGCTACCAAGGAGGAAACCAAAGGAACTATAATCAAGGTTCTTCATACAAAGGCCAAGGTAATTATGCTTCTACAAGTTCAGAAAATGACAATCTCTTGATGATGCACATGAATGGGAATTCAAGCAAAGTAGATAACACTTGGTATATTGATAGTGGATGTAGCAACCATATGAGTTGCAATGCTTCTTGGTTTACTAATCTACATGTTCCCAAAGGTAAAGGACATGTAGAAACAGGTGATGATACAGCCCATGAGATCTCCCATGTTGGAGATGTAGCTTTGGATGACAAGGAGGAAGGAAGATGTCTCAAGGATGTCTTGCATGTACCTACCATCACAAAGAACTTGGTGTCTGTTGGGAAAATGGTTGAAAGAGGCTATCAAGTAAGGTTCAACAAAGGTGGATGCTTTGTGGAGAACCCTAAGCAAGGTTACAAGGTCATAGCAAGAGGAAAGAAGCAAGGGAGACTCTTCACTTTGGAGGTAAATTCTCATTCTACTCAACATGTCTACTTCACATATGGAAACAAGAGGATTTCGGAGTTGGACTTGTGGCACAAGAGGATAGGTCACATCAACATACAAAGAATGAAGGAAATGCAATTCAAGAGGCTGGTTGAAGGTCTTCCCAACTTCCAAGGACAAGGTATGAAGCATTTATGTGAATCTTGTCAACTAGGGAAGCAAGCAAGACTTCCATTCAAGAAGAGTGGCTACATAAGCCAACATCCATTGGAGTTGATACATACAGATGTGTGGGGGCCAACGAAAGAGCAATCCATTGGAGGTAACAAGTACTTTGTCACTTTTATAGATGATTGCACAAGGATGGTTTGGGTTTATTTCATAAAAAACAAATCAGATGTGTTTACATGTTTCAAAGCATTCAAGGCAATGGTAGAGAAGGAAACAGGTACATATATCAAGAAGCTAAGGTCCGATGGAGGGGGAGAATATTTCTCAAATGAGTTTTCTGATTTTTTAATGGATCAAGGCATCAAGAGGCAAGTAACATGCAGGTACACACCCCAACAAAATGGAGTAGCAGAGAGAAAGAATAGATACATTGCCGAGATCGCTAGAGCAATGCTTAATGAGATGAATGTACCTAACATGTTTTGGAGTGATGCAGCAAATACCGCCGTGTATCTAATGAATAGGGCTCCTACCTCAGGGATCCATGGCTTGACACCATATCAAGCCTATTATGGTAAGAAACCTGATCTTTCCCACTTGAAGATATTTGGATGTACTTGTTATGTACATGTGCCAAGTGAATTGAGGCACAAGCTACAACCAAAGGCAGAAAAGTGTGTGTTTCTAGGATATTCAAATGATCATAAAGGTTACAGGTGCTTCAACCCAAATACAAAGGATTTGAGGATATCAAGGGATGTAGCATTTGATGAGCTACTCCCTTGGTATAAGAAGTATGATTGTATGCAGGACTATGAAGAAGAAAAGCATGGACATGATGAAGAACAAATCGACCTAGAGCTAAGCGGCCTAAGGTGTTCCATCAATGAAGATAGTTCAAGCATGAACTCACCATGGAGGGGGAGATCTTCATCAAGCTATGAAGCACAATCAATCAACAAAGGCAAAGCAACATTGGTGGAGTTGGATGAAGAAGGTAATGAAGTTGAAGATGATGAAGGACACATGATGGAGAAAGAAGCCACGTCAAAGAAAGAGATCAAGTTCCCAAGGCAAAGGAGGTTTATTCCTCCAAAAGGTGAAGAAAGGAAGTCTTCTAGAGTTAAGTATCCAACTCAAAGGTTTACTTATGATTCATACATGGCAACACATTATGCATATATGAACAAAGTAGTAGAAGATCATGAGCCCGATTGCTATGAAGATGCAAGCAGGTACACCGAATGGAAAGAGGCAATGCAAGAAGAGATCGACGCACTTGAGGAAAATCAAACATGGACTCTAGTGCCCAAGAAGGAGAACATGAAGGTAATAGGTAATAAGTGGGTGTATAAAGTAAAGAGGAATTCAGATGGATCTATTTCTAGGTTCAAAGCAAGATTGGTGGCTAAGGGTTTTGCACAAACCTATGGAGTGGACTTTGAAGAGACATTCAGCCCCGTGGCAAAGATGAGCACCATTAGGACACTCATTGCAATGGCTGCTAGCAAAGGATGGAAGCTCTTCCAATTGGATATCAAGAATGCCTTTCTCAATGGAGACTTGGAAGAAGAGGTATACATGGAGCAACCACTAGGTTTTGTTCATAAAGAGTTTCCACATCATGTTTGTAGGTTGAAGAAGGCACTTTATGGCCTAAAGCAAGCTCCAAGGGCTTGGAACCAAAGATTGGTGGACTATTTGATCAAATGTGGTTACAATCAATGCAAGGCGGATCCATCTCTCTTCATCAAACAAAGAGGAGAACTTGTGGTCTACATGTGTGTGTATGTAGATGATCTTATCATTACAGGTAATGATACAAAGGGCATTGAGGAGATCAAGGCAAAGCTTGGAAAGGAGTTTAGGATCTCTGATCTTGGAGATCTTAGGTATTTTCTTGGCATTGAAGTTGTATACAAAGAAGAAGGTATTATGCTCATACAAAGGAAGTATATTCTAGACCTACTTGAGAGGTTTGGGATGCTACATTGCAAGCCTATTTCAAATCCCATGGAAGTTAATGTAAAGCTAAGCTCCATTGATGGAGAGCCATTAGAGGATGTAACTTTGTATCGATCTATTGTAGGCTCTTTCAATTATGCCACAATAACCAGGCCTGACATAGCATATGGAGTTGGAGTGTTATCACAATTTATGCATAGTCCAAGGACTACACACTTGCAAGCTGCAAGAAGAATGTTGCGATATCTCAAAGCCACTATAAATGAAGGATTGTTCTACTCATTTGATGATGATATGCAGGTCAAAGCTTATTCCGATGCCGATTGGGCCGGTTCGAAGGAAGATAGAAGGAGTACAAGTGGTTACCTAGTCATGCTAGGTAGCAAGATCATCTCATGGATTTCAAAGAAGCAACCCACGGTGGCATTATCTTCCACCGAGGCTGAGTATAGAGCTTTGGCTCAAGTCACATGTGAGCTAATGTGGATTAAGAAGTTATTTATGGAGCTTAATTTGCAGGTTGACACATATCCAATTTTTTGTGACAACATTTGTAGCATTCATCTAGCATCGAACCCTGTCTATCATGCTAGAACCAAGCATATTGAAGTGCACTATCACTTCATAAGGGAAAAGGTGATATCCAAGGAAGTTTCAGTACATCATATTGGTACTAAGGACCAAGTTGCGGACATGTTTACAAAGGCTTTGGATGGGATGAAGATTTCAAAATTCAAGCGATGCATCAACATGAAGGAGCTTGGATGAGGATGAAGAATTGAAGCTTGAGGGGGAGTGTTAAAAGTCAAGCTTCAAGCTAAAAATTCGTGGGGAATCTTTTATGGACATGTGGAGCAATCAAAGGAAGCCAAAAGCCACGAGATTCCATCAAGAAAAGTCACTCAACCACTCCCCAAGTCATCTCAACTAATTCCTCCAAGTTAGGAGGCTGATTTGGAAAGGTAGTTCCTAGATTTTAGGGGCACACCTCTCACTATAAAAGGAGCATGTATCCCGACTTCTTTTGGGCCATCTTCTTGGAGTTTTAGCTCATGTAAAGTGAGCACTAAGTGCTGGAGTTGTGATAAGCAAGCCCCTTGCTTAAGCAACCCCCTTGCTTGCTTGTTTGTTTTCTTTTAGTAGGCATATCTATGTGTGTGCGCAGGCAGTGTTGCAACTCTCTACCCCTGAGTTGTTAGCATTGGTTCTCCCTCATATGGTATCCATTTGATAAAATTCTTGTCTCATTGGATAGCTATAAGAGTCTATTTTATGCTTACCAATTCTCTGGAGCATTCTCTGAGTAAGCTGGGAGCAACATTCATTTTAGTGAAGTTGTGTGATTGATATCTCTCTCTTTGTGTAGGCTCTGTTGGAGATATTTTGCTCTCTGTTGTAAGGGCTGGTTCTCCTTCTCTATGTATCCATTTGCTATGATTTTGGTGTCATTGGGTAGCTATTAGAGTCCTCTAAAGTTGACATAAGTTTGAGATTCATTCTCTGTATAATCTCTGAGAAAAAATTGCTGGAGTGAAGTGAGGTCTCTGCTTGACTAGCAGTTGTGAGCATTCAACTAGCTCATGTTGTAGACATTGTTTCTCTTTGTGTAAGCATCCATTTCAAGTGAAATTTGTTTTGTTGGAAAGCCCTTGGTGTCTACTACAGGTCTACAAAAGCTCACTGGAGTTCTCTGCATAAGCTCTGAGTAAGAGCATTTTTGGTGTGCAGAGGTCAAAGAAGGATACCTGTGGAGGTCATTCGCGCTTCATCGTTGCTTAGGGGTTGAGATACTTCCCCCATCAGCTCTCAATGAAATGACTCCATATGAAGCTTGGTGGGGTAAGAAACCAACACTAGATCATTGTAGAGTGTTTGGATTAATTGCATATGCTTATGTGCCATCACAACTTAGGCATAAACTTGAACCAAAGGTAGAAAAATATGTGTTTATTGGTTATGATGAAAAGAAGATGGGTTACAGGTTGTGGAGTCCTCTAACCAAACAATTTCTTGTTTCTAGAGATGTTACATTTGATGAACAGAAAAGTTGGTATGCAGATCAAAGTCATACAGCTGAAGAATTTGAAGAAGAGGTAAGAAGATGTGAGAAAGGAAAATCAATTGTGCAAGTAAATAGAGATGAAGAATATATGCAAGCAAGTACATCCAGAAGTGGATTAACAAGAAGAAATGAAGAAGCTCCTATATTTGATGAAGAAGTGTATCTAGACACTTATGAAGAATGTGAACCAAGAAGGTCAAGAAGGACAACAAGACAACCAGAAAGGTATTCTTATGATACTTCTTACATAACTCAGAAGAATTATGCATCTATGGTGAAAGATGATGAAGAACCTCAGAACTATGATGAAGCTAAAGGTAAGAAGCAATGGGAAGAAGCCATGAAGGAAGAATTCAATGCATTAGAGGAGAACAAGACATGGGAACTTTTTCCTAAACCAAATGGTAAGAAAGTAATTGGAAATAAATGGGTTTATAAAGTGAAGAAGCTTGCAGATGGAAGTATAGCCATATACAAAGCTAGACTGGTGGTGAAAGGCTATGCCCAAACCTATGGCATAGATTATGATGAGACATTCAGTCATGTAGCTAAGATGTCAACTATAAGGACAATCATTGCTATTGCAGCTTCAAAAGGATGGACCCTAAGTCAATTGGATATAAAGAGTGCATTCTTGAATGGATACATATCAGATGAGGTATACATGGAACAACCTCAAGGGTTTATAGATTCCAGGTATCCAAATTTTGTTTGCAGGTTGAGAAGAGCACTCTATGGATTGAAGCAAGCTCCAAGAACATGGAACTATAGACTGGTGAAGTATCTCAATGATCTTGGATATCAAAGTTCAAAAGCAGATCCAAGTCTACTCATCAAAAGAGCAGAGGAAGGTACAATCTACATTTGTATTTATGTAGATGACATTATAATCACAGGTACTTCAGATGAAGGAATCAAGGAGGTAAAGAGATTACTTGAGAAAGAGTTCAAGATCAGTGACCTAGGAAAGTTGTCATACTTTCTTGGAATGGAAGTTACCTATACAGATCATGGCATATATGTATCACAAGAAAGGTATCCACTGAATGTATTGAAGAAGTTTGATATGGAAAATTGCAGAGAAGCTTCAACTCCACTTGAACTTAATCACAAGCTTAGTAAATATGATGGTGCAGAATACAAAGATATGAGGAAGTATCAATCTCTTGTGGGTAGTTTGATTTATGCTACACTAACAAGACCTGATCTTAGTTATGCAGTGGGAGTTCTATAACAATTCATGCATTGTCCAAAGGACCCACATTGGATTGCAGGTCAAAGAGTTCTCAGATATATCAAAGGAACTATAAAGGAAGGATTATATTATCCTTTTACATCAGATTTGAAGATGAGAGCCTATAGTGACTCAGACTGGGCAGGTAACTAGGATGACAGAAGATCAACTCATGGCTACATGATATACATTGGTGATAAGCTTTTATGTTGGTGTTCAAAGAAATAACATACAGTAGCATTATCATCAACT
>CM035411.1:158724774-158737274 GCA_020310875.1 Ceratopteris richardii | reverse complement strand
CCAAAAGTTTAATTTGATCATTAAGATCAAATACATGTCAGAAAATGACTCTCAGAAGTTGTGCCTTCGACATAGCCAACTTCTTAACTTGATTTCTCCCAATCTGAAACCCGTTTTGCTAAATGCTTTTAGCCATAGCTTCCTTATCTTCTAACTTAAATTTTAAGTGCTCACTCATCAAAAACTTTACAGTATACACTCAGATCTGATCAAAATACTGAGACGGAAAAGTGCGCTACTTTCAGGCTTCAGTTCTCACATTCTACATATGAATGTTCCTAATGATCATTCTCACAGTAGGAGAGGAATTATATTCTGAAACTCTAGACATAGCTTCATTAGCTTCTCAATTAGATGTGTACAAAAGGATTTCTGATCCACATGATCAGACAGAGAGCACTCGGAGAAAAAACCCGTCGCTATTTTCTGAGAAAAAACTCTCTACACATCTTCCTGAAAATTGTCATCTACAAAATGACTCTATTACTTTCTCTCATACATTTCTTGTCATAATTATCTTATATATACACGACTTTAGACTCATCTCGCATCTATGACTCTACTCCTTATCATCCTAAGGGTTTAACTATACTTAGCTTACAAGATTCTTCACTTATATGTACATATGTGTACAAGACATCATCCTGAATTCTTCTTCACTTTACAAATGTCTTTCTTTGCTTCATTCTGACCATAAGCATTCTCCAAGATCTGTATAATCACCAATTTGTGATTGGTTTGCTCCAACAGCTCCCCCTCAATCACTAATTGTGATTATTCTATTCTTCTTCACTCCTGCCATCTCCTTGAATCTCGGTAGCTTAGGTCCATCCAAACTTTTTGTCATCATATCTGCCACCTGTTCTTTTGTTGGAGTGTACATCACTTCAATCTCTTTATCAAGTACCTTTTCCCTCAAGAAATGATACTGAATCTCTATATGCTTAGTCCTGGCATGAAAAACAGAGTTAGCTGCCAAATACAAAGAACTCATATTATCTCCAAAAATTATTGGAGTACTATGATCAGTCTCAAAACTTTTCATCAAGGTCTTCAACCATATGACTTCTTTTGCAGCTTCTACCATTCCCTTATACTCAGCTTCTGTGGATGATAAAGCAACTGTATGTTGCTTCTTTGAACACCAAGAAACTAGCTTATCTCCAACATAACATAGATATCCATGAGTAGACCTTCTATCATCTGAGTCACCTGCCCAATCTGCATCACTAAACACTTTGATTCTTGTGTCAGAAGTGAAACCATAATACAAACCTTCACTTAGGGTTCCTTTGATATATCTGAGTACCCTTTGGGCTGCAATCCAATGAGTCTTCTTTGGACAATGCATGAATTGTGACAACACACCTACTGCATATGATAGATCTGGCCTTGTCAAGGTAGCATAGATTAGACTACCTACCAAACTCTGATATTTCTTCATGTCATTGAATTCTTCACCTCCATACCTACTTAATTTATGATTTACCTCCAATGGTGTAGTTGAGGTCTTGCAATCTTCCATGTTAAACTTGACTAGAAGATTCTTCAAATATCTCTCTTGTGAAACATATACTCCATGTTGAGTATACACAATCTGCATTCCTAGAAAATAAGATAAGTTTCCCAAGTCACTTATCTTAAACTCCTTCTCTATTTGCTTCTTGAGTTCATTGATTCTTTGAGCATCTGTTCCTGTAACAATAATATCATCAACATAAATGCACATGTAAATGTATCCATTTTCACTTGCCTTCACTAGCAAGCTACTATCTGCCTTTGATGCTTGAAATCCACATTCATTCAAGAACTTGACCAATCTGTAATTCCAAGCTCTTGGGGCTTGCTTCAACCCATATAAAGCTCTCTTGAGCTTACACACATAATCTGATCCAATTGATTCCATGAAGCCTTCTGGTTGCTCCATATATACTTCATCTGCAATGTATCCATTTAAAAATGCATTTTTCACATCCAATTGTGATAATTTCCATCCCTTGCAAGCAGCAATAGCAATCAATGTCCTAATTGTAGACATCTTAGCAACAGGACTAAAGGTTTCATCATAATCTACCCCATAAGTTTGGGCATAACCTTTGACCACAAGTCTAGCCTTATATCTAGACACCTTACCATCTGCAAACCTCTTTGTTTTATATACCCACTTGCATCCAATGACCTTCTGATTCTTTGGTCTTGGTACTAATTCCCAAGTTTCATTTTCAAGTAGAGCATCATACTCTTCTTGCATTGCCTTCTCCCAATTCTGTTTACCTTTGGCTTCTTCATAAGTAGTTGGATCTTCTTCTGTTTTCACAATGTAGGCATAATCTTTTGTTGTTAGAAAAGATGTATCATAACTATACCTTATAGGTTCTTTCCTTTCCCTTGTAGATCTTCTGATTTCTGCACTTCTTGAAGTTTCAGCCTCATTTGACTCTGGATCAAATCTTGGCCCTTCTTCTACATGATCCTGCACTCTACTTCTAGAGTCAACTTCATCAACAATTTCTTCACATACTTTTACCTTTGCCTTTCCTTTTCTTTGTATTTCTTCAACACCTGCAAAATCATTTGTTGATCCTGTATACCATGTGTTTTGCTCATCAAATGTCACATCTTTGGTAACAAGAAATTGCTTTGTGGATGGATTCCACAACCTGTAACCCATCTGTCTATCATCATATCCAATAAACACATACTTCTCTGCTTTTGGTTCTAGCTTATGTCTTAATTGTGAAGGAACATAGGCATATGCAATACATCCAAAAACCTTACAATGATCAAGGGTAGGTTTCTTACCCCACCATGCTTCATAAGGAGTTCCTCCTTCCAAAGCTTTGCAAGGCAACCTATTCACAAGGTATGTTGCAGTATTAATGGCTTCTGCCCATAAGTAATTTGGACAATTCTTTTCCTTCATCATGGCTCTTGCAAACTCTACAAGAGTCCTATTCCTCCTTTCTGCTACTCCATTCTGTTGAGGAGAGTACCTGCAAGTTACTTCTCTTTTGATACCTGCATTCCACAAATAATCATCAAACTCTTTAGAGAAATACTCTCCCCCTCCATCTGATCTCAACCTCTTGAGCTTTTGTCCTGTGATCCTTTCTGCATAAGCATGAAAATGTTTGAATGTCTTGAAAACTTCTGATTTATCCTTGATTACATACAAAGTAATCCACCTGGTTGCATCATCAACAAACAACACATAATATCTAGATCCATTTATGCTATAGTCCCTTGAGGGACCCCATACATCTGTATGTACCAATTCAAGCATATTTGAATGCTTGTACCCTGATTTGTTATAAGAACTCTTATGTGCTTTACCTAATTGACAAGCTTCACACTTGTACACCATATGTTGCCCTTCAATATTTGGCAATCCAAGCACCACCTGATTCTTTGACATTTCCTTTATAGCTCTCTCATTGAAATGACCTAGCCTTTTATGCCATAGGTCTAATTCAGATACCTTTTGACTTCCATAGGTAAATAATGCATGTCCCACATTACCTTGGACTTTGAGAGTGAACAATCTTCCTTCCTTTTTCCCTGCAATTATGTTTCTATATCCCTGATTTGGATCTTGTACATAGACACCATCATTTGTGAATCTTACCTCATATCCTTTCTCCACAATTTGCCCTACACTTATCAAATTTTTAGGAATAGTAGGAACATAAAGTACCTTGCTCAGAAGTGTACTTCCACTCTTTGTCTTCACTGATCCAATGCTCTCCACTTTATGTTTGGTATTGTCACCTGTCTGAACTGTATGTCCATTCACCCTTGCTTCCATATCAGTCATCAAGGATAGATTCCCACTCAGATGGTTGCTGCACCCTGAGTCAATATAAAACACTCTTTGATCTTCTCCCATTGATTCATGAGTTGCATTCAAGATAAGAGTCATGTCATCCTTCTGATCTGATGCATAATTGTAATAATTGTTGTTGTAGGACTGAGATTGGAAGTTTCTTCCACCTCCTCTACCATATGATGTCCTACCACCTCTTCCTCTGAAATTGCCTCTTTGGTTTCTGCCTCCTCTACCTCTTTGATTATAATTCTGATTATTGTTTCCACCATTTTGATTGTTATACCAACAATCATTTGCCAAATGATTTGTTCTGCCACAAATCCAACAAGCTTTAGCATTATCTTTATTCTTACCTCCTCTTCCTTTACCTCTGAAGTTCATCTTCCCTTTTGTAAAGTTAGCTTGATTTGAATTCCCTTCATCATCATTTGATTGCTTTCCCTTGCCATTCTTTTTCTTGTCCTTGGAGTACATAGCTTGACTTGTACTTCTATCATTATCTCCTTTAAGATCCTGCTCAAAGGTTAGCATGTGTCCTAGCAATTGATTAAGATCAGGAGTAAAGTGATCAAGTGACAACTCTATGGACAATATGAAAGGCTTCCACTTCTCATCTCCTCTCAGACCTGTAAGTATTTGTCTTACCAACTTTTCCTCTTCAATATCTTCATCCACTGCTCCCAAGCTATCTGCAATATCCTTCATCCTTGCCACATAATCTGAAATTGATTGTGAGCTCTTCTTCTTGAAGGTTGTGAACTCAGCCCATAGTGAGGACTTCCTAGACTTAGTTGTATTTTGGAAATGCTCTTCCAAGGCATTCCAAACATCTGTAGCACTTTCCAAACCTCTGATGTGAGGTAGAAGATAATCATTTACAGCCATGTAGATGATACTCCTTGCTTGAGCATCCTTTCTCATCCAAGTCTTCAACATTGCAAGCTCTTCCCTAGTAGGAATACTAGGATCTGCAAATTCAGGTTTTTCTTCATCTCCTGTAATAAATGCTATAAGGTCTTTGCTCATGAGGTGTGCTTCCATCCTCATGGACCATGCTGGATAGTTCTCCCTATCTAGCTTATCAATCTGCAAGCTTTCTCCCATCCTTGACTTTCTGTATCTGCAATTACTATGGTTTATGAGGAGAAAGTGTACCTTTGATATAAGCTTTTATCCTTCTTGATTCTTTCGAACTTGTACTATGAACTTCTGCAAGTTATCTTCAATAATTTGTCCTTGTCCTCCTTTGATTTGGAAGATCTTCAATATCTGCACCAGTCGGAACTTCAATTATCTTTTCTTCTCTTGTACTTCACCTTTAGCTCTGATACCACTGTTGGAGACCTCTTAATCTCCAAAGGTTTGATCTATACTGATTTAAGAACACTTCTATGTCAGTTATAAACCAAACTTTACACAAACAATGTTCTTCTTTACCAAAACTTCAAGCAACACTTCTCTGAGTGAAGAAGTGTCAACTTCAGAAAGTCTGCTTCAGATATCAACTTCTTTACCTGCACAAATCTTCAAATTTCTTCAAGTAAATGATGCACAAGTATTAGCAATACCTTTGCGCAATCATACTAGTCATTAGTTCTCAAAACTAATCACCAAAAGTTTAATTTGATCATTAAGATCAAATACATGTCAGAAAATGACTCTCAGAAGTTGTGCCTTCGACATAGCCAACTTCTTAACTTGATTTCTCCCAATCTGAAACCCGTTTTGCTAAATGCTTTTAGCCATAGCTTCCTTATCTTCTAACTTAAATTTTAAGTGCTCACTCATCCAAAAATTTACAGTATACACTCAGATCTGATCAAAATACTGAGACGGAAAAGTGCGCTACTTTCAGGCTTCAGTTCTCACATTCTACATATGAATGTTCCTAATGATCATTCTCACAGTAGGAGAGGAATTAGATTCTGAAACTCTAGACATAGCTTCATTAGCTTCTCAATTAGATGTGTACAAAAGGATTTCTGATCCACATGATGAGACAGAGAGCACTCAGAGAAAAAACCCGTCGCTATTTTCTGAGAAAAAACTCTCTACACATCTTCCTGAAAAATTTCATCTACAAAATGACTCTATTACTTTCTCTCATACATTTCTTGTCATAATTATCTTATATATACACGACTTTAGACTCATCTCGCATCTATGACTCTACTCCTTATCATCCTAAGGGTTTAACTATACTTAGCTTACAAGATTCTTCACTTATATGTACATATGTGTACAAGACATCATCCTGAATTCTTCTTCACTTTACAAATGTCTTTCTTTGCTTCATTCTGACCATAAGCATTCTCCAAGATCTGTATAATCACCAATTTGTGATTGGTTTGCTCCAACAAATAATCAGAGTAATGGTGGATATAATCAGAACTATAATACAAGAGGAAGAGGTGGCAGAAATCATAGAGGTAATTTCAGAGGCAGAGGTAGTAGGGGTTACTTTGGAAGAAATGCAGGTAGAGGTTTCCAAAGTCAACAATATAACAACACCTACTACAATTATGCTTCAGATCAAAAGGAAGATTCAACATTGATAATGAATGCAACTTGTGAAAGGCAGAGTGAAGATCAAAGAGTCTTCTACATTGATTCAGGGTGTAGCAATCACCTGAGTGGTAATATAGCCTTGATGAATGATTTGGAGAATAAGGTATCTAATCATGTTGTTCAAACAGGTGACAACACAAAGCACAATGTGAAGTCAATTGGATCAGTGAAGGCCAAAGATGGTAGCACCTTATTGAGTAAGGTCTTGTATGTTCCTACAATTCCTAAGAATTTGATAAGTGTAGGACAAATTGTGGAAAAAGGTTATGAAGTAAAGTTCACTAATGAAGGAGTGTTTGTGGAAGACCCTAGCAATGGGTATAAACAAATTGTTTCAGGGAAGAAAGAAGGAAGATTGTTCACATTGAAGATTCAAGGTAATATTGGTCATGCCATGTTCACATATGGAGGACATAAGATCTCTGAGTTAGATCTTTGGCATAAGAGGCTTGGACATTTCAATGAAAGAGGTATTAAAGACATGATTGACAATGGTTCAGTGCTTGGTTTGCCTAATGTTGCAGGTCAACATATGACATACAGATGTGAGGCATGTCAATTAGGTAAGGCTCATAAGCATTCCTACTCCAAGCATGGTTTTATGTACTCAGAGAAGCTTGAGTTGGTACATACAGATGTGTGGGGACCATCAAAGGATTTCAGTATAAATGGGTCAAGATATTATGTGATTTATGTTGATGATGCTACTAGATGGATCACTATTTATGTGATCAAAGATAAGTCAGAAGTGTTTAATACATTTAAACACTATCATGCATATGCAGAAAGAATTACAGGACATAAGTTGAAAAGACTAAGGTCAGATGGAGGGGGAGAGTACTAATGAATTCAGTAATTACTTGTGGGATGCAGGTATAAAAAGGGAAGTTACTTGCAGGTACTCTCCTCAACAAAATGGTGTAGCAGAAAGGAGAAATAGAACTCTTGTTGAGTTTGCAAGGTCCATGATGAAGGAGAAAAATTGCCCTAATTATTTGTGGGCTGAGGCTATAAATACAGCTACTTATTTGGTCAATAGGTTACCATGTAAAGCTTTGCAGGGAATGACACCTTATGAGGCATGGTGGGGTAAGAGACCTACACTAGACCATTGCAAAGTATTTGGATGTTTGGCCTATGCATATGTGCCATCACAATTAAGGCACAAATTGGAACCTAAAGCTGAAAAATATGTGTTTATTGGTTATGTTGATGATAAGCAGATGGGATACAGGTTGTGGAATCCATCCACAAAACATTTTCTTGTATCAAAAGATGTTACATTTGATGAGCAAGGTACTTGGTATGCAGGTACTATCGATATTAATACAGATGATGAAGAAATTGTGAGCCAAAGGAAAGGTAAATCAAAGGTTCAGATATTTGATGAGCAAGAGAATAATGAAGTGCAGGTTGAAGTGGAAGAAACACCAAGATTTGATCCTGAATATGAAGAACCAGAAACCTCAAGAAGTGGAGAACTTAGGAGGTCTACAAGGAACAAATGGCAACCTACAAGGTATAGCTATGATACTTCATTTCTGGCTACCAAAGATTATGCTTACATGATTAAAACAGATGAAGACCCTTCTACATATGAAGAGGCAAAAGGTAAAGAAAATTGGGAGAAAGCTATGCAGGAAGAATATGATGCATTATTGGAGAATCAAACATGGGATTTGGTTCCAAAACCAAATAGCCAGAAGATCATTGGATGTAAGTGGGTTTATAAGACAAAAGATTTGCAGATGGAAGTGTGTCTAGGTACAAAGCTAGACTTGTTGTCAAAGGGTTTGCTCAGACATATGGTGTTGACTATGATGAGACTTATAGTCTTGTGGCAAAGATGACAACCATCAGGACACTTATAGCAATTGCTGCATGTAAAGGTTGGAAATTGTGTCAATTAGATGTGAAAAATGCTTTTTTGAATGGTTATATTTTAGATGATGTGTTCATGGAGCAACCTCAAGGGTTCAGAGATAAAAGGTATCCAGATCATGTGTGCAAGCTCAAGAGAGCATTATATGGCTTGAAGCAGGCCCCAAGGGCATGGAATTATAGACTTGTAAAGTTCTTGAAAGAACTTGGATTTCAGGTGTCTAAAGCAGATAGTAGCTTGTGATGGAGAGTGTTAATCTCCAAAAGAACAAGTTAACCTTGAAATTAGACCACCTCTATATCAAGATTAACCTTAGACTCCACCAAACTTGGAGATCATTCACCAAGTTATCAGAAAAATTGAAAGTTCTGAAAAATTCAACTTCTTCAGAAAGTCTGCTGCAGATTAATCACTCATTGACTAATCAATCCTGTAAAGTTTTTGATAAAACTTTGCACAACACTTTGCCTTAAGGTTGCGCAACTCTGCCAAGTTAAATCTCTCAAAAAGATTAAGTACACACTGAGAAATGTGTGAAACACTTTACCTATGTCTGAAAGTGCTTCTCTGCAATGGCGACTTTGACACCTGCAACTTCTTAGCACTGGTTCTCCCAACTCTGAACCCGTTTGATCAAGATCTTCTAGCCATAGATGGCTTACCTTCCAACTTAGATTTTGAGCCCTCACTTGTGTAAAACTTTACACTGTAGACTGAGCAATGATCATTTCATTTAAGATGAAATGTGCGCCAGATTTCTCGACTATTAAAACATTCTTACATATGAATGTTCCTAAACGAAATTCTCACAGCCTGATTACAATTAACCTCTCAAATTCTAGCCATAGATAGATTAGCTATGGACTTAGATACGTGCAAAAGGATTTCTCAAAAGATTAAGTACAGAAGGAGCAGACAGCAAAATATCGGGCGCAAAAATTCTTGATTTCTCAGAAAATTTACATCTAAGTGAGGATGGACAATTCACTCACTCTTCATGTGTCTAATGACACTAATTTCTCTCTCCCTATTCTCAAATCTTCTTCTGCTCTATTTGCCCGACATTTTCCAACATATTTATAGATGAATATATACAAGTGTATGACTAGACAAAGGTATAAGTCAGCTAATGTACATATGTGTACATGTCTTTGGATTTTCTGAATATGTCCTTCCTTCAACCATCTGACTTTGTTTTCTTCTTGACTCCTTGACTTCATTTCTCCATAATCCTTCAATTGATGATTGTCATGCACCAACAACTCCCCCTCAATCATTAATTGAGGTTCTTCTCTATCTTCTTTACTCCAGCCATATCCTTGAATCTTTGTAGTTTTGGTCCATCTAGACTTTTAGTCATCATATCTGCAACTTGATCTTTTGTGGGAGTGTGTATGACTTCAATCTCTTTCTCAATGACCTTCTCTCTCAGGAAATGATACTGTATTTCAATATGCTTAGTTCTAGCATGAAATACAGGATTAGCTGCCAAGTATAATGAACTCATATTGTCTCCACAAATAATAGGAGTACTCTGAATCACATCAAAAACTTTCAAAAGTGTCTTTAGCCATATTACCTCTTTTGCAGCTTCCACCATACCTTTATATTCTGCCTCTGTAGATGACAAAGCAACTGTATGTTGCTTCTTGGAACACCATGAAATCAATTTGTCTCCTACATAGCACAAGTATCCATGTGTTGATCTTCTATTATCCACATTACCTGCCCAATCTGCATCACTATATATCTTGATTCTTGTATCTGAAGTAAACCCATAGTACAACCCTTCTTTGAGTGTACCCTTGATGTACCTAAGTACCCTTTGTCCTGCAATCCAATGTTCCTTTCTAGGACAATGCATGAATTGTGAAAGCACACCAACTGCATATGACAAGTCAGGCCTTGTTAATGTAGCATAAATCAAGCTACCAACCAAACTTTGATAGAGTTTCATATCTCTGAACTCTTCTCCTCCAAACCTAGACAATTTATGGTTCACTTCCAAAGGTGTAGGTGCAACCCTGCAATCTTCCATTTTAAATTTGGTTAGCAAATTTTTAAGATACCTTTCTTGGGTCACATATACTCCATGTTGAGTATAAGAGATCTCCATTCCCAAGAAGAATGATAGGTTCCCCAAATCACTGATTTTGAACTCTTTCTCCATCTGCTTTTTTGATCATTTGTATCCCCTTATCATCTGTTCCTGTAAGTATTATGTCATCAACATAAATACACACATAAATGAACCCATCTTCACTTGCTTTGACTAGCAAGCTACTATCTGCCTTTGATGCTTGAAAACCAAGATCATTCAAGAATTTTACAAGCCTATAATTCCAAGCCCTTGGGGCTTGCTTCAACCCATACAAAGCTCTCTTGAGCTTACATACATAATTTGGACTCACTTGATCTTTGAACCCATCTGGTTGCTCCATGTAGACTTCATCTGAAATGTAACCATTCAAGAAAGCATTTTTAACATCTAATTGAGACAACTTCCAACCTTTACAAGCAGC
Organism: Ceratopteris richardii; assembly: GCA_020310875.1. Lineage (NCBI taxonomy): Eukaryota > Viridiplantae > Streptophyta > Polypodiopsida > Polypodiales > Pteridaceae > Ceratopteris > Ceratopteris richardii. The sequence goes on along the minus strand of CM035411.1, from coordinate 158,726,476 downwards.
AATTGCTATGAGTGTCCTGATGGTTGTCATCTTTGCCACAGGACTATATGTCTCATCATAGTCCACTCCATATGTCTGTGCATACCCTTTCACAACAAGTCTAGCTTTGTACCTAGAAACACTTCCATCTGCAAACCTTTTAGTTTTGTAAACCCACTTACATCCAATGATCTTCTGACTATTAGGTTTAGGAACCAAATCCCATGTTTGATTCTCTATCAATGCATCATACTCCTCTTGCATAGCATCTTCCCAATTCTTCTTTCCTTTGGCTTCTTCATATGTAGAAGGGTCTTCATCTGCTTTTACCAAATAAGCATAATCTTTAGTAGTCAAGAATGAAGTGTCATAGCTATACCTTGTAGGTTGCCATTTGTGCCTAGATGATCTCCTAACTTCTGCACTTCTTGAGGTCTCTGGTTCATCACATTCTGGATCAAACCTTGGCCTCTCTTCAACTTCAATCTGCACTTCATTACTCTCACTTTCATCAAGTAATTGAACTTTGCTTTACCTTTCCTTTGTTCCACTACTTCTTCATCATCTGCATGTACATTATATTTACCTGCATACCAAGTACCTTGCTCATCAAATGTAACATCCTTGGATACAATAAATTGCTTTGTGGATGGACTCCACAACCTGTATCCCATTTGCTTATCATCATAACCAATGAATACATACTTCTCTGCCTTAGGCTCCAACTTATGCCTCAATTGAGATGGCACATATGCATATGCCAAGCATCCAAATATTCTGCAATGATCCAAGGTAGGTTTCTTACCCCACCAAGCTTCATATGGTGTCATACCCTGCAAAGCTTTACAAGGTAATCTATTAACCAAATATGTAGCTGTATTAACAGCCTCAGCCCACAAATAATTTGGGCAATTCTTCTCTTTCATCATGGACCTTGCAAACTCAACAAGAGTCCTATTTCTTCTTTCTGCTACCCCATTTTGTTGAGGAGAGTACCTGCAAGTAACTTCTCTCTTTATACCTGCATTCCACAAATAATCATTGAACTCATTTGAAAAATACTCTCCCCCTCCATCTGACCTTAGTCTCTTCAATTTTTGACCTGTAATCCTCTCTGCATATGCATGATAGTGTTTAAATGTATTAAACACTTCTGACTTTTCCTTAATCACATAAATTGTGATCCACCTGGTAGCATCATCAACATATATGACATAATATCTTGAACCATTTATACTAAAGATCCTTTGAAGGACCCCACACATCTGTATGCACCAATTCAAGTCTTTCTGAATACATAAATCCATGCTTGGAATAGGAATTGCTTATGAGCCTTACCTAATTGACATGCCTCACATCTGTATGTCATGTGTTGACCTGCAATGTTAGGCATTCCAAGTACTGAATCATTGTTAATCATTTCTTTGATACCTCTTTCATTAAAGTGTCCAAGTCTTTTGTGCCAAAGATCCAATTCTGACACCTTCTGCTCTCCATATGTGAACATAGCATGTCCAACATTTCTTGTACCTTCAATGTGAAAAGCCTTCCTTCTTTCTTTCCTGCAATAACTTGTTTATACCCTTGACTAGGGTCTTCCACATAAACTCCATCATTTGTAAACCTTACCTCATATCCTTTTTCCACAATTTGACCTACACTGATCAAATTCTTTGGAATTGTGGGAACATAAAGTACCTTACTCAGAAGAGTGCTCCCATCC